>CM032898.1:11632128-12832128 GCA_019176425.1 Megalops atlanticus | reverse complement strand
ACACTTTGTTTGATTGAGAAACTCACTGTTTTATGTATAAACTGGCTCATGTTGGCATTTGCAGTCCGTTTGCTCCATTGTGTTTTGAGATACAAGTAAGTTAAACGTGCACCTAACTGAGCCGTGACAGAGCAGCAGAGACAGAGCTGACTATTCAGTGCCATCTAGTGACCTCTCCTGCATTTTAAAGCACGGCCTATTTCTAACGTGTTTCAAATTCCCATTAGTTATGCACACTACGCTAGAACTCCCATTAAGGTACTTATGATGAAGAGCATGAGACAACCAGCATACATCCACCTGATCTATTTATGGGCCTTTCTGTGGTGGGAAGTGTGAACAAATGAGCTGAACCTGTCATTAGTTATTTTACCGTTGGGTTTTGTCAGCTGAAATTGAGATCTTGGGGACTGGGTAAAGAGCAAGACTCCAAACAAAGCTACAACATAGTAATTGGATGAAACTGTTCCCATTTTCTGTAAAGTCCTGTGTCACAATGTCACAGGGCACGGTGACGAGCTTATAATGGGTATTTGCTGAATCTGCTGTTGTATCATTCTTTCTGTAGAAAGTAGTGCCAACCATTACAATCTTAATAAATAAAAGGAAAAACATATTACGAATACATCAATCATGAATACAACGTGTTTTATTTTTTGTTATTCAGCGTTAATGCCTGGGGGTATAGGGATTTACATTAAAGTGACCACATTTTCATTGTTGTAGTGGTTGTTGGGGGGCCTTAAATTAAACTATAGTCAGCAAAGTGGCTGTATTTGGTTTCTTGAACCTGTGTATCAAATACCATGTTTTGTAAGCAGTTACATTGTGACCTAGCTGACCAGCAGGGTTTCTGGAACGTTATGCTTAACTCAGGGACTTCTCCAGGAAGTTAGCAGTCCTGTTATCTTTACTTATGAGAAACGTTCTGAGGAATAAAAGCTGTGAATGCCCGCAGAGCTTGTCATTTGCAAATGATAGGGGTTGTCAACTCAACTCACTCGAGGAAAAGAATAGCACTGTAAGTGCAGTAGTTTTAATCAAGCAAGCCATTTAGCCTTCAAACCGCAAGGGGTTTGACTACCTGTCACAACAGGGGCCGAATCTTAGGGGATGAAAACTAGAACTATTCAGGCTCTCCTTACTTTCTCCATTTCAGCCACATGAAAGAGCAACAATGCTGGCGCTCTCTCATTTTCTTTGACTGAGGTCGAGTGAAGAAAAGACCCCCATGTTACTGGATGAGCAGTAACATGGGGAACCTGTGTTCTTTTCAGGGTTAATCAGGCAAGCGCGGCAGTCATCCACACTACCACCTGCTTAGAAAGTAACAGGATATTATTAATGTCCTTTGCACAGAATTAGAGAGCAAAGAGAGAGAGAGAGAGAGAGAGAGAGAGAGAGAGAGAGAGAGAGAGAGAGAGAGATGGATATATGAATACCACTTGGGATGGAGAGGACTCTTTGCTGTTCCATTTGAGGCTATTTTTGATAACCCACTAATTTTTGGGCAAAGTTAAACACTCCCTAACAGACAGCGCCACCCTACATCAAATTAAACAGTCTTGCTCTCCTAGTAAAATATGTATAAACATATCAAAGCTGTCATGTGGCTTATAGAGGTATTACTGTACTGAACAATTCCTTTAACAACACTACATTATGTGCGAGGCCGAGTAGCGAAGGCCTCATGGAAAACTGCAGCTTTAAACAAACACTTGCTATCGCTCTTGCGCACGTACACCTCATCCTAATGAGCTGGGTAATTAAGTGTGTCGTCGCTTTGAAATGCATCACACATTGCCAAAACAGTTAAGCGGTTTTTGGCCCGAGCGAGATTCCACGGAAAGGTGTAAATTTATTGCGAAATGTCCAATAACTCACTAAGCCAAACACATTCTTACGTAAACACCGAACACGCAAACAGAGAGGTACGTGAACTGCTTCGCCCATTCGTCATGTCGGCTTTGAATGAGGCCTTTCTCTGTCCCTCTCCCTCCGAGGGTAATCCCTCGTTCAGGACCAGTGCTTCCTCCCAGCCATCGAGTGCATCCTGGAAATAAGGTAAACAGCCTTGCTGTGAATGCAGATGTGAGGTTGAGTGCCGGCCATTCAAGGCAGCTGCGCTGCATCGAGAATGTGTTTAACCTGGAAAATGTGGGTTCTGCTCAGGTTAGCATTGTTTACTCGTATGTGCCTCAACATTCAAAGGGAACACAATAAACAAGCTGTTCAACATTACATTTACATTTACATTTATTCATTTGGCAGATGCTTTTATCCAAAGGGACTTACAAGTGAGGCAGAGTACAACACAAGCAAAAAACCATGAGGAGTCAACGATATTAGAAGTCCGGCGTGACCAGGTTTCAGTAGTTGGCCAAACATCAGACGTTTGAGTGTAATGGATTATAAATTCGATCTGAATGTGACTGTGATTGTGAGTTAAGTGTTTGTTTGACTTTTCAACAAATATGATCAGTGGTCTGTGTAAGCTCAACTCAGTTAATTTTTTTATTGCGTGCTGTTCCCATAACGGCAAGCTGAGCAGTCAGTTGGTCATTAGCTTTGTTATTGTAATGGAATCTCCAACAAATGCACTTAACTGCTTTTCACTCGATGTTTCACCACTGGGACGAGACCTGTCTGCGATAATTAGAATGCTTCAAGTGATGAATAGGATATTTTAGAACGCATTAGCCGTCAAGGTTACTTTCATCCGCTTGCTTAGATTTCCTTACTGAAACCAACTGAATATCATTTGAAGTCTTAGTTGCAGCTGCGCACTGCTGAAAGTGTCTTAAGCAATTACAGGGACGTGCCCTGTGGAACATTCATATGTAAGTTGCAGGGGCCTAGGTCTAAGTCCTTCTGATATCGAAAGTGAGTATTATGATGACAAAGCAGTTCCCTCTTAAAGGCAATTGCTGATGATATTAAGAAAATGTGGCATATGGGTGTATTTTGCAACAAAAAGAAGTTTTTATTTTTATAACTTTTTGGGAAAATGAAAATGGGCCAAACAAATATTTTACATTTTTAAAGGTCCATATAGTGTCAAGGAGTACACCAGTATGATGGCTATTCTGCTGTTGGGGCTGTCACAAATAGACATGCCAGATGGCGCAATTCAAAAGTTCTGTGTAAGCAATAAAACGTGTAACCAAATGGTGCTGAAGTATGCAAACAGTCTTGCACTGCTTGGTGAGAACCATTCCTATCATTCCATGTTCAGTTGTATTTATCATTATTTAGACACAACAGACATGGAAGAGGTTGAGGAAGAGTGCCCAGTGGAGGAAGATCTACATCCATAAACCTCTGTGTATGTGACTGTGCATACTGCAGTAGTGACACCTGGGACACCTGGGCCTTCACACACCAGTACCTGCAGCTGCAGCATGGACATAATCTAGCAGATCATTCACTTTCCTATACATACTGCTTATATGGAGAAACAACTACAGGCATTGAAAAGGAAGTAGGAATCCAAAGGCACAGGGTGACACTGTTGAGGTGCCTGGCCTGCTCTGTAGAAATGCAAATCATTTTGAGACAGACCGTAATGATGGGTGAGGTTTTTTGTGGTTCTCTCCTTAATTGTATGAACTGAAGCTTTCCACATGTGCAGAGAGTCAGCCTCAGCTCTATTCATTTCTGATCACTGGAGATGTAATGTCCAGAAATTTCTGCAGCCATTGTAGCTAAGAGTTGACTAGATGTGAGCCATAATCAAACTATTATTTTCCAAGTAGCACTCTCACCTGATGATCATGGTTTGCTGCCCCTTTCAGCAAGAGGAGACCTGCGGCCATCATTAAAAAACAGAAGAGGTGTCTGAGGAAGGGCCTTCCAAAAAGGGAGGAACGTCAGACCAAAATGTATTAGTGTTTTTGGTGTGCTTTGACAAGACCCTAAAATTGATGCTAATTCAGCAAGTCCTCTACAGTCTGTGACCATGCCCCACCCTCACCCTATGAGACAGCAGGCGAGTCTTAGGTACAATTTATTCTGAACATTGTGTGAATCATAATGTAATGGGTGTTATCTGCTAAATTTGTCCACCGCAAATGGGAGTAGCAGCCAGTATTTCTTTTGTTTAGCTGTGTAAATTGGATATTATTTTCATGGTGCTTGCTCTGGAAACCAACATGGATTAAGAATTGAACTTAATGAACTTAGCGCTTGTGAAGCTTCGGCACCAAAAAGATGTGTATTAATATTGACTATCTTTGGTTTTGAATTGAGATACATGTGGACAATCTCAACATAATAACAGTGTAAGCATAATTATTGCACATAATCCTCATTCATGTAAAAAGGAGTTCTCTTTAGCAATGACAAATGTGGCTCGTATTTCATGTCTCCTTAATGTGATTAACTTAAATGGATTTCTCCTCATCCTCTAATTTAAATAAACTGCACATCTTTGAAATGATTAATGCAAATGACTGCATGAAGTTATGAAAGGTTTGACACAAAGCATCAGTGATTTGCCTAATAATGTACTATGTATGCAGGACATTTTTTCCCCCCACTGCATTGGCTTTTCCGAAAGCCAATTGCCAGTGTGCAGATGGAACATAATGTTTTTTATCGGATTTGACAGTTGTTTGCTCCACCGACCGCAGAGGAAACGCAGCTCCTCCTGAATGGACGGGACTGCCTCGTGCTCTGCTTGGTGCCAGCCCCCGTCCAATCCCGTCCCCTCCAATCCGAACCTGTCAGTCACGGGCGACTTGCAGAGCCGCGCAGAAAAAGCGCATCTCATTTCATCCTCGAGGTATTACGCACAAGCCGTTATTTGTTTCCTTCCGCATAAAGGCTTTCTTGATCACATCCAAAGCCCGATATTTTTGTCTTGTGGTGTTTTTTCGCCGGGTTTCGGCTTGGACTCGCCAGCATCCCACAGGGTTCTGGAAGAAATAGTGTGGTATTTGAGGCCAGACACTAAGTCAGCCATGGGCTTAAATTAAGCGTGATGGGCTAAGAGTAGGGGGCCAAAAAAAAAATGATCTGCTGAAATCCTTTTGGCCATGCAGGAAGAAAACAACTTGTATAAGCACATAAATGTGGAGGCTAACGACTCCCGTTGGAGAAGAGGGAGCGGCGGACAGCTCTTTAAAATACACTGGAGGAGGCTTCGCAGTTCATGTGTATGTTAGATGGGCTCGGGGGAAGTTATATGGGCTGAATGGGAGTTTGTGCATTCTCGGCCTCCCGTCCACGTTCCTCCGCCCCTCCCACACTGCAGTGCTGTTAAGTCAGGAACACTTAGAAGCGACAAGTTTGATTCATTTTTATCCTTTGAGGCTTCTTATTTGCGCTCCGGTTTTCACCACGCTTAAATAAAGTCAAATATTTGCCCGTGCAGCTATCGTTTATTTAGTTATTTATTTATCTGGCAGATGCTCATTCCCAGGATGAATTAGAGAGCCATCATGGAAAGATTCACAGATATCACAAAGCACATTCATTGAGCATCAAGGTTTAAAACGGGTGGAAAAATCCAAACACACTTGTGGAATTGTTTTAGTGTAAATATGATGCATAACAGTTATCCTTAAGAGTAATATCATCACAATATGATGCAAAAACAGGCTAGAAAAGATTGAAAGAATAAATAGTAGCTTAGAGTACAGCTAAAAAAATCCATTTTAAAATGATATTACAACTGCAGCTATATTAATTATTTTGATACTTTGTGAAGTACATAAAAAATAAATATATATTCTAAAAACACGTACTTTTAATTTGACAACCTACTGTGTTGCACATCAGTATACCTGCTGTTTCCCTCTTTTTAATTGGCCCTTGGAAAACACCAGTTGTGCAGTATTTCTTTTCATCTGTAATTATTACTTGTCAAGCTAAGTCGAAGCTGGAAATCACAGACTCCGCAGTAATACGTTGCATCCCCACTTCAAACCGAATGCACATTACCTCACCTCACACAAGCCCTTTGAATTGTGCAAACAGTGTACTTTATTTCACAAACACTGCACGCATTGGAATGGCAGTCTAGAAACCTGCTTTACATAATCACAGACTGGGACATACACACTGGCGTAATAACACAGATCTAACAGCGCACAATAACAGGATTCTGTAGTGTTGTGACAGAGCCATGTATTTTAGACAGTCACAGTTACAGTCACACGCACAAAAAAAAAATCTACAAATTTCCACAAGGCGTAAGGCACCCTGACCCGCAGGATCCTATAGTAGATTCTGCACACAGAATCAAAGCCAAGCCCTTTACGCTTTAGCATGGGGCTCTTCAATTAAAGTCCTTGAAGTACAGCAGGTCTAATTCACCTCTCCAGGAATAGCTTTCCATTGAATATGACATGGGTCCAATCAAAGAGCTTATTGATTGCATTAGGTTGTTAATGCGTCTGGTAGACCGAGCTCCTGGGGACTTTGAGACTTCCATGGTCGGGAATCAAAGGGCCTTGCTTCCGACATGCTATGTTTATTGGCCTAATGTGACAGAGGCAGAAGCCCACAGCCCTCTGAGCCCCCAGGTGAGATGATCTGTAGCGGGTACTAGCTGTCCGCGCTCGCCTCCTGTTTGTGCTGCCGCAGAGCCTGCAGGAAGACGTGCTTGACTTGGCCCATCATTTCGTTGTACAGCTGTAGGTCGTCCTCTTTGGCCTGCAGCGTGCTCTTGAGCGTCGCCTTCAGGGCCTCGTTCTCGTCCAGCTGAATGGCCAGCCTGGGGCAAAACGGAGTCAAATTAGCACATATGCTTTTATTTTCACTGTGTTTTTTTAGCAGCTCCCTCTGTTGGACACTTCCGCAACTTCTGAGGGGCGACTTTAGACTCTGGGACTCACGTCTGCTCTCCCAACACACAGTATCGCACCTTCTTTTCATTTTGAAGTGTTGAAGCCCACAATTTGTGGTTTGCCGGGATTGAAACAAAACCCACAAAGCAGTCACCCTAATTCTGATTGCTTCTGCAAATGACCAACTAAACACTACACATGGGTTTAATATTCAAATATTGAACCCAGGTACAGCCACACCACAGAAGTGATAGAAAGGCCAAAATCCCATTGAAGGGATTTGCTTTTACACAGACCAATGAGGCATACTTACGGTACATTGGGCTGCTTTAAAAGTGGTTCTACTATCTTGCAGTTTCTTACAGTCTTAAATCTTAAAATCATACAGTAAAGCAAGGCCTTTATCTGCACACCCTTTATGTTCCATTTTCCATCTCTGGGAAAACTGAAATCAACTGCTCCTCCTGCACATATACATATCACATATACAATCCCACACATGCACATGTCCCAACCTACGCATTTGCCCACCATTTCATTCCTTGTGTGTATATGCTTGTTGGTGTGTATTTGCTTTCCTTATGTTCATTTGTACATCATTTTAACACATACAGTACACTAAAAAGAGCCATGGCGCCTATAACAAAATTATGCTTTCAGCACGAAATCATGCCGGCTTACTTACAGCTACAAATCATACATTCTTCATATGTCACTGCATGCTCATTTGCAAAAATAGCTCTCTCCTTCAGTGTTGATATGAATATGATGGCAAGTTACAATTAGCAACTTTTCCCACATTACATCACACAGACTACAGAGGCACTATTCCAGACAAATCCTACCCAATGTTCCCTTTAGTAACTTGGCCCTGTTCAATGAAGTATGATGACATTTTTATGCATTTTAAAGAATGACTCAAGATATACTTTCAGGCGCTTGCTGTGTCTAATAGGCGAAAGCCCACAGGTGGCAGGATAACAGGGTTTGTTTGACCTACTTGGTATTTAGTTCGTTGACTTGCACCTCAGTGGCTAGGCCCGAAGGACTCCTCGGGGACAGGTCTGTCTGGCTCACAGAGAGCCCCGTGCAGCTGGCCAACACACCTGGAGCAGGGAAGACCAGACATGTGTCAGGGGATGGACAGCAACAGAGCCTCCCTCAGTCGCCCCCTAGTGTCCATGACAAGACGTGCAGGTGCCATACCGGTTTTGCCCTTGCTGGTGGCCTTTCCAGGGATGGCTCCTTTCCCCAGGTAAAGCTTGGCCTTCTCCAGCTGCTGCTCGAGGAGCACGGCTCTTCGCCGCTCGCCCTGGAGTTTCTGCTCGGCCTCCAGGCACTTCTCCCTGGCCTCTTGCTCCCTGTCACGGGAAATGAAGGCTCCTGTCAGAGCAGCCTCTCCGCTCACCCTGACCACATTGCGCTTTGCCCTCAACTCTGAGTAACACACTCTGCATGAATTTGGAGATCACTGAAAATATACCGTGAGAAGCTAAAAAAATTAAATGAATATCCTTGATGCAAGACTTTCAGCTGTTGAAAACTTCACAGTCAGGTTCACAGGTTCATAAACTTCACAGGTTATGAGTAATTAAATCATTTTCAACTGGAAGCTGCTTAAACTGTTGAAGATATACAGGAAAAATATGTTTGATAAAAACAGTTCCTCAGAGTTAAGGAAACTCACTATATACTTTTTCTACTGTGTAGAAATTTAACTTTGATCCACTTATGCAAAATAAAAATTACTATCTGCAATGGTTTTATAGTTTTTGATCAACAGGTTTTTAGATTTTTTGAGTTTTATCATGTTATTGATGTCAGAGTATACACAATGTAATGTCACATCTCACAAGATTAGTTATTTATGCAGTAATATGGGTTTCATTTATTTCATTCTGGTACAATTACATGCATAACAAGTAAAACATTGTGTTTTCTAAAAAAATCAAAAATGATTTGCATTATCAGAAAACAAGAACAACAAGAAAAGGACAATGAATATAGTTATGAATAAGCTGAAAATTAAGAGAAAAGATTTGAGCAGTTTTGATCTCCTTATCAAGTGACAGCTATAGAAAGTCATTCTGTTCTCAGTAAGTATAACTCAACCGAGAGCAACATTATGCTATTATTCTATAAAAATTCTTTCCAATAATTTCTCAGTTATTCATCACAAAAAATCATCCTACTTGACATTCCAGCTGCACATAATTTATTTAGTTTTTATTATTTATTTTGCAGATGTTCTAATCCAGAGCAACTATGGGCAAGCATAATATTGGTATTCGGAATTTCACTTGTAATTAAGAATTTTAAACTGGAATGAGTGTTGGGATTTACAAGCAAGAACACAATGAGAATAGTTCATACTGCTAATACTATGGGAGAAAAAAAGAAAAAACTTTTCTTCCAATTATAAGACTGTGACTTGAGCGGAGTCCATTTGCAGATCCCGACTCTAGCTGCAGGAATGTCGGTGATTAAGAGATGCTTGTACCTCGTCTCGCGCAACTTCAGCAGCTCCATGAGCTTATCTTTCTCCACGCTGGCAGCCGTGTAGAGAGCCTTGAATTCCGCACACTGGGCCCTCAAGGACTTCATCTCCGAGTCGTGCGACCTGTGAAGACAGGCGAAGGTGTTTCCGGTATCTCGGTGAGCACACACCGACTACCAGCCTGCTTCTGCCCCCCGCCCGCAGTGAAGTTACCGAACCTGGAGTATCTGTGCCGCATGCAAACTAAGACATCGTTTTCCAATAATTTGTGTCACAAATGCATATGGACTGAATGGCATTTGTGAAACAAACTGTTAAAAAAACAAACATAAGCAAAAACTCCTTTATTTATATAGTTTAGGCATTTAGTTTATACAGCATTTAAACACGGTGGCTTAATTTCCACGGCCTGTCGTGGAATGATTTACGGTGCGTCTAATAATAGTGGTTGAAAATAAGGAGGCGGTTAGTTAGTGCCGTGGGACAGGTTTTGGGGGGGAAATAGCTGGGTGTCGCCGTGAGGACGGGAAAGTAAGGAAATGAGGGAAGGGCTGTAATGACCAACCCGACCGCAGGGACCGTTCCGGACGGAGGCGCCGTCGCTGCCGACTCCACGAGTTTGTGGCCGAGCTTGGAGACGGCACTGCGAGATCAGAGAACACCGAGAGCCCCGTCAAACTTGCGACATTCACTTAGCCTTGCCACAGCGTTTCAGGATGTTTTTTTTTTTTTTTTTCCATGATTTGCTCATGGTACAGGCAGTGTTTCAGAAGCACAACAAAGTCCACGAAATGAACAACATAAAAGCTGCATAAATGCTGTGGCTTTGCTATAGCATGCACAGTGAAGCCGCAATGTATATATACAAAACAATGGAATGACGTACAATGTTATTTTACTTTGATGATGCAAAGAAATTTCCCAGATCTGCATTGCCAAAACAAACCAGTAACAATCCATCACTTTATAGTTATACAGATTCAAGATAAATGGAAAGTTTATTTTCAGTCTATCCTTAGCCAATTCACTGGCCATGAGAAAAAAAAAAAAAAACTAACCAACAAAGCACAGCAATGACAGATTTTGATGATTAACAATGTACGATTACCACAGATGCATTTACCGAGCAGAAGATTTCCTCTCAGTCTTACTGCCACCTGTTGTTGGAGGTGTGGAACCACACACAGCAGCCCTGGAACCCGATTCCTCACCATCATGTCTCTGCAACACATTTATAGATACATTTAACAAGGTGCAAGGTAGCATGGGGTCAGGCATGAACAAACACCCTTTAGCAGCGTACCAAATTAATCTGCCTTTGCAATTAGATGATTAATCAAGCAGATGGCCAGTTCCAGATAATTTACCAATGCATGCGACACCACCAGTTTCCAGAATGAAACACCAACACCACAGATGCTTCAACACATCAAACAGTAAGCCTAGTCTCAAAAGCCTCGCTGAAGATGGCTTTGAGTGGCTCAGGCCGCTTGTGTGTAGCCGACAGCTCCTTGCCTTCAGCGACAGCTGCTGGATCTCCTCTTCCAGCTCTCTGACTTTGGCCTCCCTCTCAGACACCATCTGCTTGAGCTGCACGACCAGGGAGCTGTGTCTCTGGGCCTCGCTGGTCAGCTGCTGGCCCAGGTTCTGCTGGGCCTCCTTGTTCTTCAACCCGTGCTGGGTCAGGCGCCCCAGCACCTCCTGCAGCTGCTTCTGCTGTTTCTGTGACACGGTAGACATTTACATTTATTGATCTGGCAGATGCTTTTATCAAATGCGACTTAAGAGTGAGGCAGAGGACAACACAAGTGAAAGCCACACACGGAGTCACAATATTAGAAGTGCTGCATGACCAGGTTTCAATAGTTGGCCAGACAAGGTACAAGCTAGCCATTAGAGGCACAAGTGCATTAAACCGTAATTTTTTTTTTAAAGGAAAACAGAGTTTAGGACATAAGAAATTGCTGTAGGTGGTAGTGATCCAGGTGATCAGGTGAGTGCGGAAGAGCTGTGTCTTTAGATGTTTCTTAAAAATAGTGAGGGATTCGGCAAAATGGACAAAGTGTGGAAGGTCATTCCACAATCGGGGGGCAACGGAAGAGAAAGTTCTGGATAATGATTTTGCGCCGCGATGTGACAGGACCACCAAACGCTGTTCGGTAGCAGAGCGTACAGGTCGGGTGGGAACATACGTTTGCAGGACGGAGAGGAGGATATCTGAACACACAGGTGCCACAGATCTCAAATGTCTTGTCAAATCAGCTTATGTCCCTGATTCAAACCTTGTGCAACCTGTGTGTTGTAAATGTATAGCTCGTGAAAACAGCTGCTTAGTGCTGTTTGCCCACTATAGACAACTGGATGCTTTATGACTTTGAACAAACACTGTGAGGGGGTCTCCAGATATGCAGTGTATAGCTCTTTATGTTGTGTTATGTGCCATATATTACAGTGTTTTAGAATAATTTACAGTCCCCAAAGACAAAGAAAGAAAAATATGCACATTTTAAATACTTTTTATGCTTAAAAAGTTAAAAAGTTATACTTTAAAGTCATATTGTTCAACTAAAAGATTTTATTCCAGAAAACACACAAGTGCCAGAATCTCGTAAAACACAGGAAACGGCTCATCAGTATATAATCCCTATAAATCTTCCTCTGGCAGACATGATACTGATGAGATGCTTCTAGTCATGTTTTATGAGGTTTTATCAGATTTCTGGCACATAAAACACCCCCTAGCAGCATCACTGTAGGTCCTTCAGATATTTTGGTTTTTGTTAGTAAATGGCTTTTAAAGTTTGACCCGCACAGGACTGCTGTTGGGTGACAGATGACCAGTTGAGAACATTTATCTGTGCTGACTTAACCATTACTTTGTATTTCTGAAGGGGAAATCTCCCAAATAAGAAATAATGAGTTACTGTACTTGGCTGACTTTGGTAGCTATTTCTGAAAATTCTGGGTTGTCAGTTTTACAAAACCAAGCTAAAATTCCTCCAGGGTCATTGCCATGGCAACACATCTAGAATCTTGTACATTTTTCAAAGCAAGCGAAGTCAAATACATTCCTGTCATGCTTGACTGTTGAAGAAAGTGAGAACACAACAGGGTCTCAAACAACATATTTAATAAATAGGAAACCAACATAGTGTTTGATGTGTGGGGGTCAACAATGATGTTGCAATTCATGTCAGTGCCTCTGTGGAAGTAGCCTCAAAAAGTTTGCTCCTGTTTGATAATATTGCCGCACTTCCATCATCTGTATGCAAAGAACAATTTTGTTTGGTACATTTGCAAATGTGCAGTTTGAGGAACAGTATATATCAATATTGGTACCATGATACATCAGTTGAAAGATTACTGTACTAGGCGTGCATTGTTATATTTTGATGGAAAAGGCAAACATTTATATGACTAAATTGCATTTCACTCTACATTTGACAGTCTCCAATATCCTGCCAGACAACCACTATTTTATTTTTTGCATTGTATCTCTATGAAAATGTGCTGTTCTACCAGTCAGAGAGTGTCACCCTTCTCCTTCTTCCCTCCCCTTGCTATATGTGCACATGCACTGGCAAGCCTGGCCTGAGTTAGTTTGATCTCATTAACCTTAAACAGCTCTTTAGAGATTACAGAGAGACAATCAGGCCTTTTTATTCTGACAAATAATGTGGTTTTATTCTGACTTAATTAATGATGCTTTGTCAAATTCTGTGAGAAGACTGACTTCAGTTGATTTATTTTAAGAATGCAAGTGACGAGAGCAACTCTAGAACTCTGAGGATAGCTTAGGCAAAAAAAAAACTCTGATTGTAATTTATTTATATTGGTTTTATTTTTTCATGAAAAAAATGATTAAACAAACTTTAAATGATTTGTTGAGAAGCTCATTAAAGTCTTTTTTATTATTAGCGGAGTTCTTGCAAAACTTTCTTCAAGTTGTACTTTGCTGGAGAGGCCTAACACACCCGCCTACATAAGCACCATTATAATTGGGCCCAAGGGCCTACCAAAGCACAATGTCAGCTGCTTATGGAATATTTACTAAATGTCATCGTTATTATATCAGATGGGTCTCAGAGACAGCCAACAAATGGCAGAATGTGCTGGACTGTGGCCTCTTATGGCCACCACAAAGCAACAAAAGTCTCTGTCTTCGTCCAAACTGGGCCTATACTGGGCCAAAGCGTGTTCTGTCAGGGCCTTGCAATGTAGCAGCTTTTCAGTGCAAATTAGCAAGTCACACCTAGTGCACTGCTTTTGAATGCTGTGCAAAGTTACTGTCTGAACATAGCTCACTGAGTGACAATAAGGGCACGCCACCAGTTGAGAACCCCCTTTATGTCTGTCTTACCAGCAGGGCGTCCACTAGCTCGTCGTCGTGCTTGCCCTTGTCCAGCAGAGTGGACACCTGGCCCTTGAGGGACTTCACCTCGGAGCTCAGGACCCTGTTTCTGGCCTTGGACGCCTCCAGCTTCTTCTTCAGCTCCTCGTGCTCTTTGAGCAGGGTGGCGTAGTCTCCACTGACCTTCTGTCGGGGTCAAAGAACACCAAACGGAGGGCAATCAGCACTCCTTCGACGACTCTGCACCAGCTGTGTCCCCACAATGCTTTCCTTGACCATAGACACAACCCCCTTTTCTGCAGTAGCTGAGAAGTTCAGTTCACTGAGCTTAATAACAAAGTTCAGTTATGATCTATACTAAGAAGAGCTAAATATGTGCTCTACTGGCTTTGATAAATTAAGATACTCCATGTGTGTAATTACAGTGGTAGAAATTAAGGGAACGCTTGCTAATACAGAAAGAGTTCACTTCACAACACATTTAAAAAGTACACTTAAAAAAAATATGTTTTCTGTATTGTCAGCAGATAGAATTTACCAACTGTAAATACAAAAACATCAGTATTCCTTTCTTTTTTCCCTACTTTTACCCTTTTTTGCCCAACTTTTGTCACCATAAATAGGCTTGTCCCACTGCAACAACTGCTGAACTCCTGAAGAAGCATGAGGCGAAGCGAATGGACTCTCTGATCCACAGGCACCCCTACTGCGACTATTTTTCAGTGTATCTGAGGTCTACTCCATCAGAGAATAAGCGCAGAGAACAAGCCCCCAGTTGCTGAGTAACTCATGAGTGCCCAGTTCACAGGGTGCCCAGAGCAGTACAATGAGGGAACACTGGGTAACCTACCCACCCTCTCCACAGTGGAACAAAGTGAGTTACAGCAAACGCCTTGCCAACCGTGCCCTCCAGGACCCCAAATTCTTCAAATGCTTTGAAACACGGCACAGCAGACATCCACAGGTCAGGGCTGCTACCTCCAGAGTGTCCTTCCTGTCGCGCTCCATAGTGCGGAGGTGGCTGATGTTCCTGTCCTGTACTAGCGGGGTCCTCTGCTGTGCCCCCTGCCCCAGCATCTCCTCCTCCAGACTGAGGACAGATGGCTGCTTCCTCTGGACGGCCTGGCCCAGCTGCTGCTCCAGCTCCCGCACCTGCGTCCACAGGCACGCCGACCATCACACACCCATAAACACACACATAAACGCACACGTTATACATGGATATATACATACACAGGCATATGTACGCAAATACACACATGCACAAACACACACGTGCACACAAAAAACAGAGACATACATACATACACACAGATACACAGACAGACACACAAAAACACTTGCATTAATGGGGTTTCATTTCTTCAAAACAACAAGACCTCTAAGGTCTAATCATGTGATCCTCTGATTGTCATCCCACAGTCTCTTGCTATGCTGTGGTTAAATCTAACATTGCCTGTTGAAGACAGGCATTATCCAAATCTCACAAAGCAGGAATTGTGAGAAAATATATATTTCTGAACAGAATCCCCAATCAGGCTTTTTTTAATTCAATAAAACAATTAAACAACTTTAATTAAATTCTAACATGTTAGTGATAGCCTGCTAGAATCACTGATGACATTAAATTTTGCATATTAGGACTATTGTGCTCAAAAATACACCTTGATGATGCTGCCATTTTGTGTGTTCTGGGAAGTGGGTTTATGTTGAAATGTTGGCGAGGATTTCATTTGGCGCCCTCAGGAAAGTTTACTTTCAAAATTGGAAAGTAACATGGCACAATGGGCAAAGTACAACTGGATTACAACAAGAGGGAAAAAACATTTGATAAAGTCCTGACTACACTAGCCCTTGAAGGACAATGCCATAAACAATGATGATTTGTGTCTCTCCTTGCCAATGTCCGAAGACAAATTAAATGCTGAGCTTCAAACAAAAAACAAGTACAGCCCTGAAGATACAACTTAATTTATAATAATTCCTCACAGGCTGCCAAAGAAAGCTGGCATTAAAGCAAATTACTGCGTCTAGGACATCTGAAGATCTGGATCCTTAGTCCCAGACCACTGGGCATCACTATATTACATTTCCTGTCATGTGTGAGATGGTTGATCCTTTTTGAATGTTTCAGAACGATGCACACTTCAAAGCTGAAATGAAAGCAACACTGAGGCTAATGCGCGGAGAAGGACCAGACCCGTTCTGGCAGGCTTTGTGTTACCGCACCCGGTTCTGCAGGGCCAGGATCTGCTGGGACCGCCCACGCCACGTCCCGGGAGAGCTCAGCAGCTGCTGGATGCTAACCTCTTCGCCAACCTCGCTGGTTAGCACCTGCGCCCAAGGAAGCACCCAGTCAGCATAAAACTACAGTGTTTCTGTGGTGCACAATTTTTTAAAAAATGCTTTGAATGATTTTAACACAGTTCAGGTTTTTAATTCCAATCAAAGTTTCTCCAAAAAATGTATATTTTTTTATTTCTAAACATAAATGCTTATTTTGTGAGTTTGTTATTGTAGGTCACTCCTTCTCCATCTTAACAGTAGCATTTTTAGCTTGCCTAAGGAGCGTCTCTAATTTTTATCTTCACCTAATGCTAGTATGTGGCTTGTGAACCCATGTATTTCACACAATAAAGGGGAAAATCAACCTAAGCAGCCAATATATTGAAGGGTTCACCACTGCATGCTAACACCATCTGCATTATGGCAAATGCAATGAGGGTAAAGCTGGATGTTGATTACGTTATCTTAATTCCAATTAATTAACTTGGCCTAAAACAAATCACCTATAAATAGAGGGAAGAAACACTGAAATGTTCAACACTCTGCCCAGACTCCTGACAGATCCTGGGCTTTGAGATGTTATCTTTTGACCAACACAACCTGTTGCAAAAGACAGCATAAAAGGGGCAAGGCTGTACAGTGGAGCCATTAATTGTTCCATGGATGAAAGGGAAGAACTTGCCATCATGCCAAAATCTTCAGCAAAATCGAAGGGGAAAGAACAGTTGTCAAATCTATAGAAGAGGAAACATCTTCTTGCTTCATGTCATTCCCTCTGTGACACGTTTTGACACAAAGGAAATGAGATAACAAATCAGAACACAGACCTTTTGAGCTATTTTCAGCTCCTGTTTCACCGCCTGGATCTGGTTACGATATTCTGTCATTTTAAAATTGGCCGCAGACAGTTTCTCCTGAAGGGCTTTTACTTCTGGACTATCCAGCTTTTGTGACAAAAGAAACAGACAGTGGTTAATGCAAAATGTCAAAGTGACCTTACAACAAGCCATTTCTGTTTTGTTTATACATATGACCTAGAGATAAAAAACCCCAAAAGCTATCAAAAATCTTATATAAATACTCTGCTACACAGTTGTTATGGTCAGTATATTCAAGATATCTGATTCTTGTGCTACACCCAGTTATTTTTCAGGGCGCATCTTGAAGTTAAGTCCCTGCCGTAACCTTTGTTCAGTATACATGGGCTATTTTCCAATAGATGGAATGTAACGAGGGTGGAACAGCTGACATTCCTGAATACAGGATAGAAAACAAGTTTTTATAGCGGCTATGTTCGTAAAATAATATTGTATAAATACTTTTGCATGTAAATATACTTACACATAATGTACTGTATAGAAACAGGGAGGGTTGATAGAACGTGGTGAGCACAAGACATAAATCACTGTCTTTGTCAGCTGTTTATTTAGGTTACAGAGCAGACTGAAGACAGTGGAGGCTAAAATAAATTTTAAAAATTCTTCAGCTCCCCCCTCACAAGTTCAAAAAACTTGAAACTAAACTAAGAAAGACAACATATATCAAAGACCCCCAAAGAGAGAAGAAAATCTTTGATCTTTTCAGGCTTTTTTTTTTAACTTTGCAAGCTCTTTTTTTCTTGCTCTCATCCCCCTCCACCTCACCCCACCTGAGCTTCTTTATAGATCAGGATGTGTTTTATAAAACAGCATTTTTTTAAACAAACTCCATAAACCATCATCATCATCGTGACACAGGGACTGCCTGTATTCTTAGTTATTACCTTGAATTCCTCCGTGGACCTTGAATGGAGTGGCTTTGGTACTGTTTTCTTATCCCCAGAGGCCAGACTAATAGACAATGCGCCTTGCAGCTGTAATGGAATATCATATGGAAACACAGCTTGATTTTTGATATTTCTGGCAGCTTCCTGCCACCTCCATCCGTGAACGACTCACAACATAAACATAAAGCCATTTTTTAAATGAACACCTACCTCCTGCTCCAGGTCTTTGACCCTCTTGCTGGCTTGTTTCACTTTGGTCTTCTCTCGCTCAATCTCGGCGGCCAGCTCTTTGTTCTTCTTCGCCAGCTGGACTATCTTGGAGGCGGCTGCATCTCCAGCCATACCAGGTGTGCCTGGTAAAGAGAGCAAGGGATGAATTCCCAGCACAGCTTGCGACTGACCACCCTCCCTGAAATGATAACCTCGGGCTGTTCTCGCACTAAGCAGTTTAACCTGTGATCATTACTTGGCGTGTTTTCCTGACTGAATGTACGTTATCAGGGAAATAGTAAATCTCGGAAAACACTGTTCATCACTTCTGATTTGTTGTAGAAAAAAATCAAGTATTTAAAAATAACTCTGAATACATGCGCTTAGATCAATCCATATTACCAAGCACACATCAGCTTAATGGCCCTTCTAGGGCTAAAATGTATGCTTGGTACATCTAATCAAACATTCAACTTTTTTGATACACGACAGGTACAACCTTTATGTCAACCTTTGTCTTCAAGAGAAGAAATTAGATAAATGTCAACTTATTACAGATGTTTTTAATGCAATTAATACAATAATATGGAACCGGATAATCATACTCGAGATTATTTTCCAACTTTGCACAAGGTAGACTGTATAATTTTGAAATGGTTTCCACATTACTTTAAGGCCCCTATTCATCCACCTACAATGCATGTTCCATTTTTCATGTCTAATCAAGTCTTACCTTTAGTTCATTTCATCAACAGTCAAATTTACAGCTTCAATTGTATCAAGCGTGAATTTCAAACAATTTCTAGCATTTACTACTCAGGACAAAGTGTTCTGCACTTAGACTGAATGGAGGCATACGCATCTCACACACCTGCTAAAACCTGCCTGTCCTCCTCCATCTTCCTCTTCAGGTGTTTGATCTCGAAGTCTTTCTCGCTCAGCAGTTTGCAGAGCCTGCCGTTCTCGTCACGGAGCTCCCTGACCTGGTCCTGCAGCTGCTCGTTCTCATCCTGCAGTAACCTGGAGGTGCGAGATAACAGGGTTGAAATCGGGAAAAGGGCAAAATGGTTACCAGGTGTCACCAATCGGAATGACAGCTTGAGGGAGAGTTCGACAGATGGAAGGGGAGAGATGATAGTACCATGGAAAGAAACAGCAAACAGGAAAGAGAACTTCAGAGATCACAGACCTAAAGTGCACAAATATGGAACTAGAGTGCTCAGATCCATCTTTTGCTCTTACTATTCTCAAACCAATCCATGACCTACCTCCTACATCAGTTATGGATAAGAAACTTAATGCATCTCTTCTCCACTAGTGCTGAATGTGAAAGAAAGGAAAGAAAAAATACAAGAGGAAAAGGAAAGAAACGTAATTAGTGATCTTCTTTGGACCACAGGAGCCAAAGGAGGATCTGGCTTTCACCCAAAATAAAGGTGCAATGACATCACCTTGTAGTCTGTTCTTTGAAATAAAAGCTATAACCAGGCATAGTTTAGCAATGGCAGGTTTATATCACATGAATGATATTGGACGAACTAGTATGCTGTATTTTTAGAAGCAGGGGGTCACCAAGTGTCATCAGTGCGTAAGCCGAGAAGCGTCTGCACCTTTTGCCAAGGTCCTCTGCTGGGTCCATGCCCAGTTCCGATAGTTTCAGGTCATCCTGGTCATTGGCGAATTCCATCTCTTTCCTCTTCTCCAGACGCTTCTGTAGACGTTTCTCCTGCTGCGCCTGCAGGGCCTGGAATTGCAGCCTAAGGCTCTCCTTCAAGCCGTCGTCCTCACTGTCCATCGCTGAGGGACTGTGAACTGATAAGCCACTGTCCAATAAAGAGCCACATGAAACCTTCTGATCCTCACCTGTATTTCACTTAACTTGACCATATAATATGCTATCACATTCCAGAAGATAAAAATCCAGTATAGCTTTAACTACAACAGAAAAGAGATTTTGTCATTTCTTAAACTCATCAGGCGTTTCAGTACTTCAGGAAAGAATACAAGTCAAGCCATTATGATCAATTTTCAAGACGGTGTGCTGATATTTCCTGATGTTATCACCTTTGCTATTAAAAACAACGCAGATCTGAAATGATGTTGTTTTGCTCAATTTGATCTCAGCAAACGACTCCACATTTAATCAAATCATTACATTACATGCTTAGCAGACACCCTTACCCAGTATGACACGAGCTACATTCTACATACTATCCATTATTACAGCTTTACCTTCACTAGGGTAATTCCAGTTAAGTTCCTTGCTCAACGGTACAACAGTAATACCCCACACAGAATTTGCACATTCAAACCTTTTTTTTTCTGCCACTACACCACATTTCCACCGAAGACATTTAACTACAAGTTCCTCTTTCATGCCCATGTTGTAATTCCACTTGTGGCCTAATACAGTTTTGTTTGTTGTTTTAAAAAATGTTTAAAAAATCAAATGGAACCTCTTCATAGGCCATGATGCAAGTTTTCATTATACACTACAGGCTATGCCCTCAAGGCAATGACAATTCTGCAGAAATGCATGCACGCATTCATTAACTTTGGTCAACAAGAAAAAATGGAAATAAGACTATATTCATTTGACGAATCATCAAACTGGTATTGTCCTAAATTGAATTATACTGAATTATACTCTCTCACTAGACTAACACTGATGTTGCAAGATTTTGTACTGACTGCACATTGGCCTGTCTTTGAGTACAATAACAGACCACTGGGTACCAATGTACTGAGGCACCTTGGGTGGGTAGTGGAAAATGGACCATAGTGCATAGTACATAACAAAGCATCCTGAACAAGCGAGTAAATAATAGGTAATGGTGCATTACATAACTTACATTTTGCATATTACACCTCATCATTTTCTTGATAAACATCTTATATTTACCGAGACAAATTAGGTTCAGCTCCTTGCTGAAGTTCCCTGTCTGGGAATAACACCTTCAACATTCAGGTTAAAAACCAAGTTGCTTAGACCCTGACACACTGACACTAAATACTGCACATTAAACACTGTCGCGCAGGTCTGTGAACATGTGCTATTGTTACCATTATCGACTACAAGTTAAACTGTCATATTAGTGTACAGTGCTCCATTAATGTCATGGCAGTGCTCATACATGCAAACAAAGTTTGTCGACAACTTTCTGTAAACGGTTATTCCTGTATCACTACCTAGCGTTACTTTATCTGTCAATGGTAGAAACGAGTCAGTGTTCAGATGCTCAACAAAAGAGCGTAACGTTAACGTTGCTAGCTAACATTGGATAGTCTACTCCTGAATAACTGACGTTGGTTAGCAAGCAAGCTAAGACAACGTTATAGTAACTAGCTATCTGCAAATCCACATAGCTAGCTAGACAGGTGGGTAGCTATGATCTTCATGTTTAGCCGCAATACGTGTTTAAGTAACGTTAGCTGGCTAGTAACTAACCTAACTTAACGTTAGCTCTACCTAGAAAGTTAGCTAGCACGCTAGCCTTTCAGCGCTTAGCTTGCTACATAAACTCACCTCATTTAGACGATAAGATTATATGTTTCACAGTATTCAGATGAGTAAAAAATATGTTACACTAATTTGTCAACTAGTTAAACATTGACTAAAATCAGACTGGGGAGTGTCGTATGCAAGATAGAGTGATAGCTAGCTAGCCAATTTTGCTATTGTTGTAAGCAACGCTTCCTCATCCTCTGAGACTCTGCCGACGCTACCGTCTCCATGACAACAGTCTTCGTTGTAGTTGGAGTGATTTCGGAGCAGCAAGGTTTCGACAGGGTCAATCCTGCGCAAGACCTGCGTACATGCCCTGCCTCTTATCACCTGCGTAAATTCACGGACTCTTAGTACAGCCCAGGCTTTATGGTTGGAATAATGGAGGCTTGACTCATCCAGGTAGCATAATGAAAACATAAATGTCATCTGCGTCATTGAAACAAATACAGAATTTATATCAATGCAGATCACTCAGTAATAAATTAAAACGTAGCATGATGATGGGTTGAGTGATAATGTGCAGACCATCGCTCAGATAATTCACTTTTTGCTCTGGATGTTACCTAAAACAAGCAAGATTGTAAATGTTGCTAAAACAACATACTTAAGTGAGTTACGTTGTGGTACATGACGTTACTTTCCATAATGACCAAGTTGTTCGGAGCTGTCTCGGTGGAATAGAACATCCTTGTGAAATACTTTTTAATCGCCTGCAGAAATTTCTGATATCCCAAGGTTTATGATTTTTAAGGACATAATTGGCCGATTTCTGTGGCGCCAACATTGCCAATGTTTGTAAGAAATGTTTTTTTTTCCTTCATGTTTGAAGCAAATTTATCCACTAGATGTCGCAAGAGCCTTGCAGATTCTAGTCGTTCTCGTAGAACCTCAGTTGTTTATGAGAACATTACCATACATTCACCTTACGTGCCATACATGCTCACGGAAGGCCATGTTGAGGGTTAAAGGAGTGAATAATATAAACAATGAACAAAAGGATGAAAGATGTCACACACAATTCAAACTGTCGAAATTTTGTTTCTTAAATTTCTTAAAATTCTTAAATTTTATATGTTCACAATGAAGGATTTAAAGACACTGATGCGCATAAAAGTGTTTTTCTGTTGAAGCAATTTCTACCTTTCAGCCCATTTTTACTTCAGGTCACTTTTGTATAGATTATACATTGATGATTGTTAAATTAATTAAAAAATATACTCTTTCAGAATAATAAAGAAGTTTACTAACTTTAATAAGTTCTTTAATCTTTTCACTCCCCTACCCCTTGAAGTAGCACCTGTCTTGAAATATTATAATAATAATAAAAATAAAAAATTGCTTTCCTGACATTCAGATATCAGGCAATCATCTCCACACAAACACCACATCCCTTTTCAATTTGCACATAGCTTCTTTTTCACTCTGTAACATAAGTGGTGTGCAAGCCATCAAGAGGACTTTCATTTTGACATTTTCATGAACACTTTCATGCTTTCCTGTCATACTTCAACCAAGTATGAAACAATACCAAAAAGAAATAGTCACATAAAACCTAATATACATGGGTTTCCCTACAATAGGTAATATCACTACATTGCATGTTGTTCATGTTAACAAAGAGACTGTATGGCATACCTTTACTCTCCAAATTTGAACATGGGCATAAAAGAAAAACTGAATTATTCCTACTGTTACAACAAAGGAAAAATAAAGAAGAAAAAACTACAAGGTAGCTAAACATGGTGTTCTCTGTATGTTTTAACAATTTGGAACAGAATGTCTAACCTTAACAAAGCTTCTCTTGAAGAAAAAAAAAAGAAAAACGAAAAATGCAGTACTGTGCTGGGGACCCTGTGCTGAGGTAAAAGCCGCAACCTCTTGGGGAAGATTTTAGAACCCAAGTCAGAAGCTTGTGACTATCTAGGATCTTACAGCACTCAGGGTGGTCGTGTCCTTGCTTAATCCTAAATCCTGCTCACGCAATGTGGCCGTTATCATATTCCACCCATTCAATTTACCCATTTAAAATAACTTCCTGTCCGTCACAAATGACGCGCATGGGGCGAACCCCGCGCAAAACTGTCGTCTGTGAGGCAAAGCAAAGAGGAAGAACCTGTTCAGCCTATCTTAGCTCATCATTAGCCCATAACTGCTCACTTGGGTTTAATTTGATCTTGTAGGACCCCGGCGTCTCTGACTGTGCAACACATCCCAGCAAGAAACTCATAAGTCATAACTAGCATTCATAACTCTAGGAAGCATTTCCTATAATGCCAAGGGTGAAACTAACTTTGAATCAATTTCCACCTTTGTATGCTGGTGTCATCATTTCTCATGTTCTTACACATTTGCAATGGTAAGGTGAGATACCCCATCACTGTACATTAACTTGTTTTAACAAAAGCAGATGAAGTGAACAATTACCCACTAACATTAGTAATAGGTAGCACTGTGTTACAGAGATAAAGCACAACATTTTGAGCACACTGGTCAGTGCTTATAGGTGCAATCTACAAATGTATATAAGGTGATGAAAATAATTCATATACAACCTTTTCAGATCCGATGTTGAAAGGGCATGTACATGAATTCTAGTCCTACATACAAATAAATAAAACATTTAACACCTTAATATGAGGTGTCATCAGAGAAGAATGAGACAATCAAGGTGCAGGAGTTGAAATGTTCAGTTGCTTTTCAGGGCTTTTTCCTGTTCTCTTGGCTTCAAAAAGTAGTCTCTGTACATTGAATACACAACTCCTGTAATATAAAGACAATAATTAAAAAGCAGGCATTAAAATGTCTACAAAAGAAAGCATAGAGAATGAAATAAAAAAGAACCACTTGGTACCTCAAGATTATTTCTTACTAAACAGTAGCCATCTTTTGAACTGTAGACATTTTGACACCACATATGAGAACACTTTTTTCAAGGTAAGAGCCTTTCTTCTTTTGTGCCATGATACAAGAAATGTAAAACAAATCTTAGTAGTACTATCCAATGTGAAGTTGTCATGCTTGGAATATCGAACTTACAAACTATACTGAAACATATGTGGTATTTGCTGGCAATTTGTGCCTAATACAGATACATCAAGAAAGTACCAGGTACAACCCCACCCTAATGAGCTCTTAATATAAAATACACAAAGCTCATTTTGTGAAAGGGGAGAAGGTAGCACAAAATTGTATTTTGCAGCAGCTAAACTGACTTTGTGCAGAAAGGAACACTGCTAATTATCTGTTGATTAGCAAGGGGGTTCAGAGGTGTGTATGCAGAAGAACGTACCAATGGTCATTGCTCCCACAACAAAGCCCTGGGCGGCCACACGCATGTGGATGAGGTGAACGGACATCTTTACATTCCCACGGCTCTTGAGCTTGTATAGGCCATAGCCCACAATCGCAAAGAATCCGGCCATTCCTGATAGAAAGGAACATGCACATTTAGTCCTGTATACCTAAAATGATTCTCCAGCTGGATATTCACAGTGGGCAGTTGCTGAAAGTGAAGGTTGATTACATAAAAGATATTGGATACTCTTTCTTTTCTGTGTACATACTGATCATTCTGCATTCAGATGAGAACACCTGTGGTGTAACCTGCCTGGATTGCAGTGTCATCATGATATTGTGGCAGTGTGATTATTGCAGTGTCATCATGATTCCTCACAGGCAAAAATAACATACAGCAATACCTGTCTTTCCACTCTAATCTGGCATTGTGCCTATGCTAATGCTTAAGAATACCCCCTAGCCCTATTAAATTACTTTTTCTCCACCCACACACCCAAAATATATTAACTCACGCAACATAAGCACAATGCAAAAAAACACCAGTTTTCATACACCAATAAAAATCCATACCTGCTGGAACGAATGGATTTTCCTTTGCCTTTCTCATGAACTTGGACTCATTTTCATCGTAGGTCTCCATTGCTGATATTATGGCTGAAACAGGGCAGGTGGCAATGGTATATTAACAAGGCCACTAAAAAAACTTAACATACCTGCATTTATTGGCATAAATTAATTTATTTTTATAATAATGCATTCGACACACACAAATACATACTATACAATTCCTTGTCTTATAAACAAGCCCTTCACCACTGCACATAAGTATCTTAAACAATTGATTCATCAATGACTTTACTAACCTGATGCATGTCTGAGCCGATCAAATGAAACAACTTAACATTAAAGTTTAATGTTAGTTACATCTGCTTAGAAAGCCACACTACAGTATTTAGGTGATGAGGAGAGAAGAAATTATTTCTATAAAACCAATAAGTGTTCCATGACCTACTGTCAGTTTTGAATCACAATGTACACACATCTGAATGACATCAGAGACACAGTCTTATCTATGAAAGGTGTCGACATGACATTGTGTACCCAACTTTATCTGCAACTCTATTACCTGTTGTAAAATTCTGAACAAGCCTAGACATAATACGTTTCACATACACTGATCTCTAAGATCCAGTTTGTGTAAAACTATACTCTGTTCAAGATAAAACAATTTACCTTGAAGTCTTAAGTCTTAAATCAAATGTGACCAACATCTCACTTTAGAGGCACAAATTCTCACAACCCGCCTACAGTGTTCCACTGAGACTGAGGTAAGGTACAGCATACGAGAATAATAATAATAATAATAATAATAAGTACAGGGACGTTTGTAGACTGAAAAGACTGGCTAGATCCGGCAAGCGCTGCATTTATTTATGTAATCTGCACGTGCATGTCTCCGGTGAAATTTGCTATATATATTATTAGCAGTCGTTAAAGTTATGTTAAGTGTATTTATGCTCATTTGTGAGCACGTGTTTAAAGTGGAATTTCAGATTAATGAACTTTATTCTTCATCGATCAGTAGTGGATAAGCATTTGCTGAGTAAGTAGAAGAATAATGAAATACAAATCCACCAAAATATCAATAAATCCAGTAAGAACATATTGGCTATAGACTTACCTACTGTCTTGATTAGCTGGCTTGATCTGGCAGAATTTGTAAAGATAGAGTCGATTGAAGCCACACAACTCGTGTTCAGTCAATACAAAGTGTCCGGCAAGCAACGTGATATAACTCTTATGAGAGCACGTGTGACGTAACAGTCGGTGACATTTTTTTTTTTTTTTTGTAATGCAATAAATTGTTCTAAGTCAGTCGTTTTTACAATACAAATATAAATAAAATAAAAATAAAAATAGTAAAAACAATAAAAAAAATTACAATAACATTTTACAAAAGTTTCATAAACAGACCATGCGTATGTAGTGGGCGTGTATCACAAGAACATGGAGATCAATGCAGTCCTTCAAGCAAATAAAAGTTTATTTCAATATTAATTCCAAAGTACATGTTCCATGGGCTTTGCTTTTATATTCTTAAATATTACCATAATTATCTAGGCCAAACATTTGGTTTCATTTGTATTAATCAAATGAAAAAATACATATAAAATATTTTATAAAACATCATTTCCCAGAATGCAACTGAACGTAAGACCGTGACGCATGGGGTCCGACGACGGGGTGTCAAGTGACTGCAACGTGCTTGGAAAAAAAAAGCTGGAACAGAATGTGCCACGAGAGGCCTGTGGCTGTGCTGAAGGTCGGAAGGAGGCAGGTGGACGGTCAATCCCCTGAGCGATTACTCGATTTATCTGGTGGATTTGCAATTAGCCTGACTTTTATTTTTTAAAACATTTATGAAGCTAAACTTAACCAGTACCTCAGTGTTAAATGATAAAACCGCATTAAGACAAATGTATTTATTTAATGTTTGAAATATCCATATAGATAGATAGATAGATAGATAGTAAATAACTTGGCGACAGGATAAACGATAGGCATATATCCAAACATTAGTTATAGGTTGCCCCAGCAACCTGTCCTTATCCTTAAAATACTCTGTAGTCTGTGGGAATTGTGTTTCATCACCATGACTCGTCTAAGTAAGCAATTGTGTAACACCCTCACGGACATAGATCTGCTTATTTTGCATATGTTCAGTGACAGTCTGTAGTAACTGTATGCCTGTCGATGAATATATATTATGGAGTTATTAATCATTATTAAATGTTCAGTACTTGACCACAGTGAAAGACAAATTCACTTTAAGCTCAAAATCAATATATCACCTGGTGTGAAGTTCTAAAACAGCCAATATTGAGTTTAACAGTCTTTTCTTAATATTCAAATTGCGACTGCATCTGAACACTTCAAATGTCATCGAACATACATGTACAGTGAATCAGTAACTATACCAGGTGTATGCAGATGAACCCAGACAGTGAAAATACTTCTCTCAAGCATAGACTGCATCATCTGCCGGCAGTGCATCAAATGAGCTTTGTTGCACCAGGGATAGGGATAGGTAGGTTGGTCAGGGGTCCCTATCCTCTATCCAGTTGTTGTCTGCCCCCTCTGTGTTACACTGTGGGAATTGGAGCATGAAAAATAGCCTCTGGCTGTGTCCAGGTGTGTCTGAGGATTTCTTCGATGCCCCTACAGGCCTATACACCAATATAAGGGGTATGAAGAAAGGCAAGTTTAATACTGCACAATTGCTCATTCAAAACTGGATGAAAAGGGGAAAATCATTTTAAAAATTATTGTCGTTTTCTGTATTTTAAAATCATTTGCAAACAATCTGCATGATTGACTACTGAACAGTGCTAAGTATCGAAGATACAATCAAGCACACTTCACAGGCTAGGGAACATTGCACCAAAGTTGCAAAGTTGCAAAGTAGGTATGGATTTATGAAGCTGACAATACGCTGAACTTCCTGACCCTTTGAAAATACTCTGGGGACAATTACAGGAAACACTGTTATCAAGTGAAATGCTAATATAACAAAAGGAAGTAAAATACGATTACAGTCCATGTTCCTCCCACAGATTGTATGTCCATTTAAATGATAATACAAAATTATAAACTAAGGACCTGTCTAAATGAATCTTACTGATCCACAAAAAGTAATGTTCAGCCAAAACCTCTCATCAATTTATGTTTTTGGAACAGACCATATCCATTGGTCTTGACCTCAGCACAGCTAAATTACATGGAACTAAGTCTAAAGTAACACCTTTGGCTCTAAACTTTGAGTAATGACAGTATCAGAAATAGCAGGTCCTTGATCCTTTGATAAAACCCTGATCTCTGGTGGAAAAACCTTGTTAAGTATTGGATGTAGGCTGACAGACAAATACAAACACAAAGCAGGGGGCAGTTCTGGAAGCTTATACAAACTGTTCCAAACTGTTTAAAAAAATTCTGGGTTATAACTTTGTTGTGTATTGTATGTAACATCTCTAAAGCTTGCCAGAAAAAAAGCTGCAACAATCAGATCACTATCAAAATGAACTGAGTTGTTTCTGAACCTCTTGCAAATAAAATTTGACACATATTCTATATGCTTCAGAAGTTCCAAAGCACAACATCAGACAGACAGTATCAATAGTTGCCCAGAGGAAAAAAGGCATTTCAAAGTCCAAATGTAAATCTTTAGCCCTCAAAAGTTCACTGCCATAACACTCCCCTTTTTATCAACAGCAAGAAAACAGTGAGTCTTACATACAAGTCTGCTAAAGAAGGTCCTCTGTAGAGATTGCTGCCACTGTCACTAAAATGTCTACCAATTTCAGATTTAGTGACTTCAAAAAAGTTGAGCACAGCTGTATATAAGACCAAACATTTATTTGCACAGATACTTGAGGATTCACTGAGTCCAAACAGACAATGCTGTACTTCTCAAGAGAAATGTAATGGCACAGGTGAGTGAAATGGCAAGTGGCAAGTGAAAATGGATGTTCATGCACAAAAATGCAGGCAGCGCATTTGACTTACATCTTCTTCAGCCAGCATTCCTATTTCTCTTCAGAGGTTCAGCATTTTAAAACACTAGCTAGCGCAGAGTTTGTTTTATCTCAGTGAGTAGGTCCTGACCATCTTTATTTTGCTTGCACATGCTGTGTGGCTGCTTCCCACCTTTTGCTTATAGCAGATTCAGGTCAAAGGCACAATGACGCTTCCAACTTTTACCATCAAAGTTGGAGGATTACTTTATTGATGGATTCATGGTCATTGTGTGATTTCACTTTTAAGCTTGTTTAATATTTTCCATTGTTGTGGGTCTTATTTCAAATGTTTTTTTTTTTTTTCAATATTAACTTGTTATTTAATGGCTACAGCTAAGTGACCTTAGGCTCAATATTGCCCTTCCAAAGAGCAGTACCTTCTAGTAAATAGTACAAGGGCAAGAAGGGGAACCACCAAAGTAGTTGCAGCATCTGAAAAGATATTGTCCTTCCTCTGTTTATTAAAATAGTAAGGCAGCAGACTTGAGGTGTGAAATGAATATTTTTGTGCCTTGTGTGTTGTTGAACTTTTACTATTTTTTCCTTGATTTTTTTTTTTTCTTCTGAGTCTACACATTTCACTCCACCTTCTGGTGACAGCATGTGAGTAATGATAGAAGTATGTTTTGTTGTTGTTCCTTTACTCTAAACTGATTTGCTGCCTCTCAGCAAAGCAGATTGTATTATCACTTTAAACTTTTCTTTCCAAGAAACACCACCATGCTCTACCCAAATGACTTTATCATAAAGTTGTCAAGAGCAAGTACATGTTATTACCAGGAAAATATGAGAGGAAATAATTTTTAGAATACGAGTTTCAGGCTGAGAGTTTGACAGATTACCAAGCGCTCCCACAAAATTCCGGGATTTTAGTCAGCATTGGATGGAAACAAAAGCTCACATTTTCCTTTGGATGAACCGAAAGTCAGTTGCCATAACAGACTGCTCCTGATAAGAGAAAGGAAGTCATAAAGGTACGTGCTGCCTGCTAAATGCTATAGTTTCACTTTATTGCAGTTGATTCAGTCTTATATGAAACATTTATTGTTTACTTTCCAGATGTAACAAATTAACAAGTTTATATTTTGTAGGCAAAGCACCTACGGTATGAGGCGCCTGTAATTGCTTTTGTTTTTTCTTATCGTCTTTATCCCTCTGTATCCTTAATACCAGTATTGCAGTACTCCAATACCAGTATTTGTTGCAGAGCTCTAACATATTTTTATACACTAATTGCTTAAACTGGTCCTGCAAATTGTCTAACATATTTTTATACACTAATTGCTTAAACTGGTCCTGCCAAATTGTATATATATATATGGGCCATGTGTATCAATCTTTGTGTACAACTTGCCGTAAAAAACCATGCGTACGCACAATCTCACGATTTGCGTGTGGAGGTTTTTCGTCAGAGTTATCAAACACCACGTACTCCTGATTGTCTTCATAAATCTGAGCGTAAATCAAATCAGCGTGAGATCATGTGCACATGAACGTGCTTAACGTCCACTCCCACAATTGTTCTTATACGGACCGAGACACGCCCTTAATTCGTCGAACAAATAAAGGTTCCGGGTAAATCTGAGTGAAATGCAGAGATTGACGTTGGGGAGCAATGGCAGGACGCAAAAAAAAAAAAAAAAAAAACTATTCGGAAACGGAGACTGAGGTTATGGTTGATGAGGTGGAAAGGAGAAAAAATATCCTCTTTGGAGGTCGGACGAGCGGCATTTCAAATCAACGAAAAAATGCGGAGTGGCTCAAAGTGGTTACTGCAATAAATGCAGTTTCACTAGAGGTGCGTACGGTGGAGGAGAAGAAAAAGAAGTGGTCGGATTTTAAATCTGAGTGTCCTCGCACTCGCGGAACGTAGGTCGACAAGACGCAAAATAATAGAATTTATGAACGACTCTAACCACTGAGAGATGACTGCTAAAATCAACAATAATAATAGCCAACAGTGTCAGGGTCATGCAGCTCTCTCGCTCTCTCTTCTTGACCGAGTTGTGTCGTTCCCAAAGAGCATTCCAACGTTTCAAATATTTTTGTTGTTTGTGCTATTTTTCTATAGGGTACATAAAACTTAAACTTCAACCCCCTCTTGCTCCCTCGTGGCGCCGGGTGCGGACACACTGGTCCTGTGTGCGCTTATTCGTTTTTTGGCCTCTCTTTTAATACTGGCTTCACTACTGCTGTTGAAACAGTAGTCTTGTGTTGTTATTTAGCCTTTCAGAGGCTATTGCATGGTTAAATCAATGAATTTCTTTAAACCTACTACCAGACCAATTTCAGGTGGTGACCTGGCAATCTGCCCCAAATATTCATATATCATATAATGGCCATGACGCACAAACACATGGAAAAGGTAAGGTAGGGAATTGTACGCGTCTAGTCAAAACGCCACTATATTGACACCCGCAGGATGAAAAAAAAAATGCAGAAGTAGGCAATAGCAGGATGATAATCTACTGTTTTACTATATAAAAAGATTTGCCCCCTCGCCATTTTAACTGCCCCCTCAGCCACTTCATCCTGGCGCCGGGACCTGACGCGATAACACTCATCAATGATTGACACAAGACCCGTTTACTTGCATCACCGTTAGTTCCTCTTGGTGTCGCCAATCTGTAAATTACAAATTTCGTGCGTACGGCACCTCGAGACCATGCGCAGAGGTACGCATTTCACGTTTTCCCGGGAAGTATCTTTTCATAAATACTGTTTTATGTGTAGAAAAGTGCTCAGCACGATTTTAGTGCGTACGCACCGTTGATACATGTGGCCCTATGTGTGTGTGACCCCACTGCTATCTTTCGGATATGCTATCTGCCCATTTTAAACAAAAAAAATATGGCTACCATAGGCCAAATATTGTAGATTTATAATTCTACAATATAAATCTACAGTGTAATTGTAGATATTGCAAAAATCCAAATTTAGTTCATAACTAAATGAACTCTATGAGAGTGTTAACTGATAAACTGTGATATTAGTAGCATTTTATGATGAGCATGCTTGAAGTACTTAAGCCCATGTCTCTTTCTCGCATGACTTCAGGATGTGTCAGCTGAAAGCTAACATGTTTCTGTCAATGTATCCAACATGTAAACTTTCGACATGTTCATCAATGGTATATTTAATTGGTGAGAAGCAAGACATTACCTCTGCTACAGCAGAATTGTGAACAAGACCAACTTTTCTTTGCTGTTTTTAGCTGTTGGAACTGGAAGCATTATGGCTGCCTCTGAACTCACGGCGACCCCCAACCAAGGACTCAGTGATGAATATGATTACACTCATTACTACCAATATGGTGATGAGCTTCATGAGAACTATGGATTGTGTGACAAGGCACACGTGAAGACGTTTGCAAGGATCTTTCTGCCCATTTTTTACGTGTTCGTGTGCACGCTCGACATTGTGGGAAATACGCTTCTGGTTGCTGTTCTGATCAAGTACATTAAGCTCAGAAGCACAACGTCGATATACCTTCTTAACATGGCCTTCTCAGACATCCTGTTTGCGGTGACTCTCCCATTTTGGGCAGTCTACGTCCGTTCTGGGTGGATCTTTGGTGACACTGGCTGCAAGGTCATCACGCTGATTTACACAATTAACTTGTATAGCAGTATATTTTTCATCACTTGTATCTGTCTCGATAGATACCTGAATATAGTGTGGGCCTTCTCTAGCTTCAATACATCCCGTAAAAGCTATTTGATAAGCGTTGTGGTTTGGGCTGTCTCTCTTTTGGCTGCAGCTCCAGATCTGAACTTTGTGGAGGCCCAGGAGTTTTATGGAGAGAAGATCTGCACTCACAATTTTGGTGAGGGGCATATGTCTCCCTGGAAAATCTTTATGAAGTTCCAGCTCAACATCTTAGGTTTTCTTATACCCTTTCTGCTTATGCTTTTCTTCCATTTGCGCATCTACTGCGCAGTGAAATCGAAGACGGGAAGGAGGTCCAAAGCGCTGCAGTTGGCGGTTGCCTTGGTCATGGTCTTTTTCATCCTGTGGTTCCCGTACAACTTGGTTGTGTTCTTGCACTCCTTGCAAGACCTCCATGTGATTTCTGACTGCGCCACTAGCCAAAACCTGGACCTCGCCGTTCAAGTGACAGAGAGCCTTGCCTTCACTCACGCTTGCCTCAATCCCATTTTGTATGCTTTTGTAAACAAAAGATTCCGTGGCTGCCTTAAGAAAATCCTGGAAAAAATCTGGAAAAGAGGGAGTGACTACACTTTAGAATGCACAGGTAGCACGAGCCAAATCTCAGTTCAGAATGCCGAGATAGAACTGACAATGGTGGGAAACATTCAATAACCGGGAATTTTTTCTTCTGCATGTGACAAAAGATATTCCTGAATATTTTACTTTCTGGTGAGTGAAGGGGAGGGTGGAATCTGAGTTTGCCTGCTGAAAATCAAACCCCCAATTGCCTGGACGTTGGGCTGGATGCCATCACAAACAGTGTCAGTGCTGACAGTAAGCATACTAGGTCGGCATGCAGAACTTCACTGATAGTTCTGGACCACTTAACAATGATCTGGCTTAGTTGCTTTGTGGTTTGGTAGATTGGCGCTGGATTACCAACAGGTCCACTCCTGTTCCATCTTTCGTGTATACTCAAATGTCAGTCTGCTATGACATATACAGTATGTGTTGCAAAATATGTCTAACTTTCCATACATATTGCTGTTATGTATCAAAAGTGTATTTTGATAAAATAAAGTATATTACACTGTTGCATCAAATGCTCACTGTGATGTTGTGACGTGTGAATGTAATGTTATGTGTACGTCTGACCTATAACAAAGTTCCCAAAGAAGTATATTGCATCCTAAATTCAGAAATAAATTCTATGTGGATCATTGCTGTGTTTCCCAGTTCATACAAAGTGCATCACACAACAAAAAATGCATATCCTGTGTTCATTAAATATACTGTTATGGATCACCATGACTACGGGGAAATGCTTTTGGAATACAGAACATGGTTTTCACAAAGTAAAGGTACAATGTTTATTTACTCCTCATATACATGTGTATTAGCAAAGCAATTGATGCACATTACAAACCATTTGATCAGGGTTTCTATCCATTGTGCCCCACCCCCGATCTGAAAAGTTAGAGAGGCATGGGACCTTTAACCACTATAGCAGCAGTGATTTATTGTTTAGCTGTAGTACCCAACAAAATATGTTGCATGCCAAACTTTCCTACAAGTTGAGCGCATTTCTAAAATATGATTTGAATACTCATATGTCCAGGGGAACATCCTTGACATGCTTATCCTCACACAATGGTACTGCAGCAGTGCTTCACCAGGGAATCGACCAGACAACTTTTGGGTCACAAAACCTGCTCCTTACCACTACATCACACTGCTGCCTGTAGGTGCACTCAGTATGTGAAACATGTCACATATATCACACACATGTCTCCAGGTGTGATATAAAACTGGAATTTCAGGTCTTAAACCCAGGTTTTTATTAATGTCTGTGTCTCAGACTGTGGTACAACAGACAATCCCTAGCTATCTTGAACCAGAGAAGATAAGTATTTTTGAAATATCTTGTGGCATTCATCTGAGAATAAAAACTGATTGGCTGCAGATATATTTGTGCAAGCAGGACCAAAGAACTGAATAACAACAGACAAGAACATTTGTGTCCCTACATTGTTGAACTGAAAGTTCCTCTCCTTAGGGTCCAGTTCAGACCAGTTTTTGACTTCACGAGAAAAGGAACGGAGAGTGAGAAATTCTCTGGAAAAAATAGCAACTATCAGGCGTTCCGTATTCATGTAGTTCACCCAAACGGAATTGTTTCCCAACAAATTTACCGTAATTCAGTGGACAGGGGAAAGCAGTTTTTGTAGCATTTTTTCTAGTATTTCTGTTTCATTCTGTAGGTTTCCTTGAAACAATCCTAATTTATAGCAACAAATACTAAAGCAATCAATATAAAACACAAATGTCCATGGTCATTGATTGAAATACTAGCGAAGAGTACCAACGTAAACAGGTTTATTTTAATAGTTTCAAAATGGTTATCGTCTTACTTCCTGATGGTCATGAATAAAAATGACTACAAATCTGTGTACCTTCTTCTTGTAAATGAATTATGTATACACGTTTGCCTCTCTTAACGACCCCCAAAGGTATTTTCTGAAAACGTATACACAGCGACGGGTGCCGTATTTGTGGAATACTTTAATGATACATAAATAAAAGCGTTTTAACGGTACACTTGCTATGAACACTTACGCACCGCTTGCGGCGGCATGACAGATCATATCCTTTCCAGCAGGGGGAGACAACCTTCCATGCTTGCATTGTCAGTTTTTTAAAAGGAAAAGATGCTCAGTCATGATGTATGAAGCCCTGTGGAGGGCGGTTAATGGCCTTTAAGCCGTGAACCCATATAGATCCGACTTAATGTGCCTTATTAAACAGTGGTCACACACACTGGCGTACAGAACACTCGTGCATGTATGTACCCTAAATGGATATTTCCAGTGGCGGCGGGTGAGCTGGAAACAGGGGAAGCCCGAACATTACCCTTAAATCTATCATTACTTTCAACCTGTTCCCCTTCATCCTCCTTGATTAACAATAAAACAAATAATTCACAGAATAATCGAGACCAATCGCGTAATTAGAATAAATCATTATGCTCGCGAAACACCGCAGATTGTCTGAAATTTGCGTGCTATTGCGAAAGCTACAGCATAAGATTGTTTAATGAACAAGGATGGCAATTTGAATAATTAAGTGGCAAGTAATCCCAAAGCTTTCTCTTAAATGTTTCACGTTATAGCTTTCTTGTATTACAAAATTCAAATTGCAAAACGGAGCTAAATTTAGTTAAATCGATTTAAATTACTGAGAATAAACTTTTAGGTCAGGTTGAGTGCAATGAACAATAACGTTAACGTTCTAACCTTCTAAATTTAGAACACAGACCTCACAAAAGCTGTGATGTGTCATGAGCATTTAACGTAATTTAAATCGATAAATGCCATCCTTGTTAATTCGGTGCACCCGGCGCCACGGGATATTTCCCGCATTCCCTGAGACGCGTATTTGTTTCTGGAACATTTCGCAACATTTCCTCATTCATTGCGGGAAAAGGGTTTCTGGTGGCATTCATAAGCACAAATGGTTCTGTCCTCTCGCAAAACCTAAGGCGCCGGAGTTGAGTCAGATACATAGCAGAAATCGCGAAATTACACGACAGTACTGATGGCTGGGTCAGTTAGTGTCTTCTTAAGAAGCACGGCACGGTTCTACGGAAATATCCAACTTGTCTTTTGCAACGGAATCGGCGACCTAAATCAGAAACGGCAAATACCTCGCTAGTTACAGTACATAGTTCTGTAGCACTATAAATTATTTACGATATAGTGGATAGGCCTATAACATTTGTGTGTTAGCAAGCATGTTATCTGCAATTTTACATTGCCGCAGTATTAGATTTCGATTCGGCTGTACGGCTGAAACACACAGGGAAAACTCCAAGGCAAACTATTTTGTTACCAGATAAGAGAGGAAATCAAATACGGCTGGCGATAGCCCAAAGAACATGTTTACTTTTTATGCCCACAAAACATAATTGCCTCCATACAAGAACGTGAATGACTGAGTGTGAATTTTTTATTGAAGAGTTCAGAGTAAAAACGGAAAACAGCAAACAGCCAGGCAAGGAACGAAAAAATAAAGACTGCACTGGGTTGTCTGACAGTACATGCACCTTTAACTAATATGTAGCACGGACCTGTAATTATAATGTTGTAAGAACACAGTCGATTGTGGGAATATGTGACAGTTTGGGTTTTGGGTAAGTTTGGGGGATTTTGTCCGAGAGGCATATTTAGTTTTGCAGCATGACAGGTATGGTACTGTGGATTGTACCGTTTTGAATGTATTGGGAGCCAGCATCTGATGGCTGCGTCTGTAGGCTTTGTTCGGAGTTAATTGCTGGCGAGGCTGATCTATTTATGCAAAGCGCTTTAAAACAACTTAAACAGCTCTGTGGCTTCCAGACACATGAGTCAACTCTCATTTACCATCCAAATACGTCTTTTAGTTGCACTGGTTTGCATGAGTACACTGTGTTGTACAAATGTAAATTGTGGTTTTGATGACTGAATGACTTTGGATATGTCTCTTTTTGGTCAGTATTATTACTCTTATTTTAAAAAAAGGAATAGAACTTCTGTGTACCTATGTGCCTGAGATGCATTACACTACACTTGGAAGGGCGTTTTCATAGTGATGCAGATGATGTTCAAATATTTCATTCAGCTCAAAGACCTACTTGTCAGAAGCAGTTCTGGGTTAAGTACCTTGCCCAAGGCTACAACAGTAGTACCCCAGTGGGGAATCGAACTTTTAACCAAAAAGTCCTGCTTCTTACCACTAGGTTACACTGCCACCCGGGCAGGCACTTGTGGGTGAGTGTGGTCCATGCTGAATGGATATGGATGATTGAACATTACATACCAAAGGGGACACTGAGTGTTCGGTAGTCAAAATCTAATGGGTTGCGGCCAGCTGAAGTCCCCGCTTGTTTGGTGGCAGAAAACTGCTGGAAAAGGTGTCGATCACTGCATTTAAATTCCCCGGGATGTGGGTCCGCTGCAGTGATACCAGATTGGTCTGGGCCCAAACAGAACATCTCATGTCACCCCCTGGAGCAGTGGGGACTTCAGACTGCCCTACTTATTAATCATGACAAAGCTATATTGCAGTTGTTATAGTGGTCATAACTCCTGTATGGCAAGCTATTGGATGCCACACCTCAGTCTGTCAGTGAGGCGTTGGCATAAAAACCTTTGTGCACGGATGGGCCAACTGTCCATGTAGTTCAGTACTTGAATGCCCTTAACCATCAATGGCCCATAATTCTGGAGACTGTCTGTGGAGTCAGTGAAAGCCCTATGCGCGTGTAAACATGGCTGTGAGGTGATGAAACACTGACCACCATAGATTGAATGCAGAATCGCATCTGTTGACAGCATCCTGAAGGGCAGTTGCTTCGGCTACCCGTTGAAGGTGATGAGGTCCAGGATCAGACAGGCATCTCTGTCATTTTGGGTGACTGTGAAGTCCATGGAGTAGAATCCGTTATGGCATTCTGTCTGATCCAGAGGATGCGCAGTCTGTACCGATTGGGATAACATCGAGACTGTCGGTTGTAGGGGCTGGTTGCAAGGACATTCTTGAGGCCTGTGAGGTCAATGCTGAGTGAGGGAGTGTATACATCCCCAAAAGGCTATGTCTGGGTCAGAAGCTCTGGAGAAGTGTGTCGTTTAGGCCCCTTGTGAGACCGCATGCTAAAGGCCAGGACAGTGGACTGGGCCTCCCTTGCACTAAGCCTGAAGCTGGACTAAGGGCTCATCGTCTTACAAAAGCCTGCATTGTCCCACTGTAAGTCCTAGATCTTGACAGCCACAGAGGACGCTTAATACAACTGTGGAAACCATTTCTCTCCCTGTAATGGAGGTACACTCCACTAGGGTAAGCCTTAGCCAAGACAGTGTCACTTCTGCACCATCCATCAGATTAACAGGGTCTGAATGGCACTCCTGAAGCTTGTTTAGAGTAGAAAATGCATTGGTCAGGTGTGTCAAAAATGCCTGGGTCATGTGCACAGGCTCCTGGTCACCCTCTATCCACCCTTCTCAGCCTTTAATTATGTGGTTCAAGTCACTCCACTTGTAATCTGAGTTTATAAGCAGAACACACTGCGTGCTTAATATCATAAATAGTGATCGCTGTGCAACCAGACTGAAAACAAGACATGAAGGCCAAGATGGAAAAAAATAGGTGAGTAATTTGGTAATTATTTCAACTCGATAATTAAGCTACATCACCCCCAACAACAGCATGTCACAGGTTAGCATGACTGATGCATTCGACAGATACCATCAGCTTTAAAATGATCTTCAAAAGCCTTTCAAAAACCACACCTAACACCTGAAATGCAATAATTTGATGTGAACAGGTGTTGAATTGAAACAACGCTGTGTGCATTGTCAGAGAACCGCACGGACTGCGCACAGGTGAGAGGCAGGGAAAGATTTGCATTTTGCAAAAGTTGGAGCAGGCTGATTTGCAGCATGACAGGTGTGTCCTTCCAGGGACTGTCCTTTTTTGCATGCATCGGCAGCAACTCATATTCAAATGACACCTCTGCCCTTTGGGGTTTGAGGGAGTTTAACATTGACAAAGCCAATCTAAAAAAGAGAATAAGTTCCAAACAAGATTCATAAGTGGTCTGGGTGTGGGTCTGTATTACCAATGACTTCCTAAAAGCATCATCATTTAGCGTGTGAATACCCACATAATGTTGAACTCCAATACCCTGGCAACAGCCCAGAGTGACACATTGCATAGTAAGAGATTCATTTCCCTCTCTCTTTAAAACAACAGAGAGGGAGCCTGCCCAGGTATGTTTTAGGAGTGACGCCAACTTGAGATGACTGTGCTGAATGAAGCACAGTGATGGACATTCAGCATTCCCCATGGCATTCTTAGATCTTCTTCTTAATTCCCACTTGCTTAATATGGACAGACATGTGACCTAAATCACATTGTGTGCAAGTGACAGACATGGTTTTGAGCAAGTTGAGTGGGCATTTTATCAGCATGTAAGGTTGTGAGGACTGCACTGGGTTGAATGCTTGCCCTGTTATGCAACTGCATGAAATTAAAAAGACCTGCGAACTGCAAAAGGTAGTAAATATAAGTGGAACAATAGAGCTAACAGTCACCATCATAAGAAGCAGTAGGGTATGGATTCCTTGGTAGACTGGGCAAAAAACCTCATCTATATCTATGTATGCTTCCTCATTTATATACTGTATATATTTCTCATCTATATAAGCCTCATCTGCATCTATCTATACTTTACTTGCTGTAGTGCATTAAATTAAAATTTAAGTTATTCTAATTTACATAAGGTGTTTTGGTTTGAAGCAACATGCAATGGCTTCCAGCCAAATAAATGTCTTAAGAGTCAGCGCTCATTTACCATTCAAACAGAAATGCAGGTTGTAGTACTTTGCATAGATGCACTGGTTCTTACAAAGTCTTAATGATTGGATGACTAATGGCTGAATGACTTAGGAAATTTTTCTATTTTTCAGTCATTATTCATTAGATATGATATTGTATAATTTTTACAGGGTTAATTTTGTTGAAGAGGACACAGACTCGGGTATTAGTAAGAGAATGTATATGTGCCAGAGTCCATGAGCAACATACTAATCATACATCAAATTTATCAAGAGAATCACTAAAGGATAGAGTCTTCAAACAATGCTCTGACTGTATGACACACAGTAAACATGGTAAACTCTACAGTGCCCTCCTTTTTATTGTTGTATTAAGATTCAATGAACAGCATATGAGGTAGTACATACCATTATAATGGGTGTGCATGTTTTGTACAGTTTGTTGTCTCAGTTTATGTTATGAATCTTTTTTTTCTGAGTGTGTAGCAACATATGATCATAAGTAAGCAATGATATGTCAGACCTGTAATGGTTATAGGTTATATAAACACAGATCAACACAGAGCTGGGTAGATAGGTGTCAGGTGGATTGGGGCATTGTTTTCATGCAGTAGCAGACGACTATTTCTGTTTGAGACTTTAGCTGATTTGCTTTAGGTTTGTATTGAAAATTTTACTTACTGGGCTTACTGTGCTGAATGTATGTCCTGCACAATTTAATACCTAACTGGATACATGTGGTGCTCATGATCTATGCCATGTCCATTCACAAGTGGACAGCAAATCAGAAGGGAAGAGGTTGAATGTAACTTGACCCATGTCTCATTAGTCACACCTCTCAGTGGAATGCTTACACATTATTAGAGGGAAAGGGGAGGAGTAATCCTACAGGTTAAAATGCACAGGTTTAAATGATGTTCAGTCAGACTCTGCGCTCACTAGACACAAAGATGATGGGGGTTTGGCTGCCAGTTCTGCTTGCCTTGTTAGTCTCTGTGATAGGGGGGCTCTACCTCTTGGGTGCCTTCCGAAAACGGCGCCCTGGGGAGCCGCCGCTGGATAAGGGATCCATCCCTTGGCTGGGTCATGTCCTGGACTTCCGGAAGGACACTGTCAAGTTTCTCCAGAAGATGAAAGACAAACACGGGGACATTTTCACTGTGCAGCTGGCTGGCTCTTATATCACCTTCCTCATGGACCCGCAGTCTTTCGGCTCAGTGGTCAAAGAGCCTCGGACCAAGCTGGATTTCAGCAAGTTTGCCCAGATTCTGGTGCGGAGAGTGTTTGACTACCACCCCATTCGGGACGAGCGTAAGGAGTTTCTTTTAGCCACCACCAAGCACCTGACGGGTGATGGCCTTGAAGTCATGACCGAGGCCATGACCAACAACTTGCAGAACCTGATGCTGCACAGCGTGGGCTCTGGGACCAACCAGCAAGCCTGGAAGGAGGACGGGCTGTTCCACTACACCTACAACATCGTCTTCCGGGCAGGCTACCTGTCAATTTTTGGCAACAGCATGGTCAAAACCTCTGGGAGTTTGCAGAAAGCCCAAGAAATCGATCGGATAGAATCTGATGAGCTTTTTCACGAATTCCACACATTCGATAAGTTCTTTCCCGATCTTACCTACGGGGTCTTGACCCCCAAGGAAAAGAGGGAGACTGAGAGGCTGAAGAGGGCGTTCTGGAGCAGGCTGTCAATGCAAAAGGTGAGTGAGAAGGAGAACGTCAGTGGCTGGGTCTTGGACAACCAGCAGTGCAGACTTGAGATGGGGATCGATGAGTCCATGGTGGACCGCTATATGTTTGTGCTTCTCTGGGCGTCTCAGGGGAACACGGGTCCCTCTACCTTCTGGCTGCTCCTCTACCTCATGAAGCACCCCGAGGCCATGGAGGCAGTGAGGAAAGAGGTGGCTGAGGTGCTGAAGGAGACAGGGCAGGAAGTAAAGCAAGGAGGACCCCTGATCAACCTCACCAGGGACATGCTGCTCAAAACGCCTGTCCTGGACAGTGCAGTGGATGAGGCCCTCCGCCTCACAACTGCCCCTATTCTCAGTCGTGCGGTGCTGCAGGACATGTCACTCAAGATGGCGGACGGCAAGGAGTACAACTTTCGCCAAGGCGACCGGATGGCCCTCTTCCCATACGCTGCCGTGCAGATGGACCCCGAGGTCCACCCCGACCCGCACACCTTCAAGTACGACCGCTTCCTCACACCCGAGGGCACCAAAAAGACAGACTTCTACAGGAACGGGAAGAAGCTCAAGTACTACAACATGCCCTGGGGTGCTGGTGTCAATATGTGCCCAGGCCGTTTCATTGCCACCATCGAGCTGAAACAATTCATCTTCTTCATGCTCACTTACTTTGACTTCGAGCTGAAGAACCCCGATGAGGAGATCCCCCCCATCGACATCAGGCGCTGGGGAGTTGGGTCCATGCATCCTTCCCGAGAAGTTCAGTTCAGATACAGACTGCGCTTTTAGACTACCCTAAAGTTTATACTGTACTTTAGCTTGATTTAAACTATTATTTATTTTTTGCTCATCTATGCATTGTCTGAGGATCATAGTAATGATTGTGATTGTTAAAATTGTCATTCTGGAGTACAATCAACAATAAAATAACATTAAATTTTTTCAGCATGGTTTGCTTTCAAAACTTAATGAACATTAAACCTGCATGAACACTGTGTTTTGATTGAGTTTGGATAAAAAACATGATATATAGTGTGAAAATCACAGGAAGCTGGAAGATTTTCGTTTCATTTCATGTCAGCTGTGACTGAATTTTCAAAGGTATGGCTTAATCTGTCCCATTAAGTTAAGACTGGTTGCACAAACTAGAAATTGTATTCAAAAACAGTTGTGGATACAATCGAACAAAAGCTTCCACCCTCCAGTAGATATGAGTTTCAAAAGCTCCACAGGCTTTGAGCTGAAGTGGATTTTGGCCATGTTGCCTTCATCAGTAAATGAGGTGTGGCAGGGCATTGTGTATTTTATTCAAACATTCTTCATTTATCTAAAATTTAAATTCTAAACCCAGATGGACTAAATAATATAGTTATATATACTTTAAATAAGCTATGAGTAATGGAATTAACCCCCACTCAATTAAATACAGCTATTATATATACAGCTATATACTACAGTTACAGTGTATTGATTAGATACAGTGCTTTCCATATTTATCCATACCCCTTACAAATACATTTCTCTCCAGCAACACAGGATTCACATTTATATACACCCTTGTTTTTAGCATTTTGTAAACCTTCCTCTGGCATGGATTACACTTAAAACAAGGCACTTTCAAAAACAACCATGCAAAAACTGTTTGCAATGGACCACTAAGTAAGAATTGAGTGTAACATTTTCTCGGTTAATGTATTACATTGAATTTATTACAGCTTATTAGAACTCATTACATTCCATAACCCTGCAAACAGCAGAAGCATAAAAAGTCCTGAATGCAGGATCATGATAAAATAGTGAATTTTGTAACTCCGCACTCCAGATACTATGTAAGTGCAACTTAAAATAATGTACATTAGTCTGATAAGAGCAGTTCAATACAGCCTTTTATAAAAAAAAATTTAAGTTAATAACTCTGCATCGTGAACTTAACCTGCATGCACACTATGTGCACATCGCAAACATAGATGCACAGTTTTATGTGGGCAGTTAATTGTTGAGATATTACATTACATTACATTATATTCATTTAACAGACACTCTTATCCAAAGCGACTTCCAGCCCAATTGAAAATGTGTGTCCACATTCATTAGGGTCCAAGCGATGCCATAAATTAGGTGGCTATGGGGAGAGAGAGGAGGGAGGGGTCAATGTGAAAAAGACATAGATGAGGGAACAAGAGGCAGTTCCTTCCTATAGACATATGGAGCGCAAGCTTGTCACTCTAATCAGACACAATAACTACTACCTTTTGTTATTTTGAGCTCTCCTTCCAGCCCTGGTTATTCTGTCCTGGTTCAGGCAATAATTCTGCCCTTATTGATTCAAAGTTATCCTGTCGCCTCCCCGTCCCCCCAACCTGCAATAACAAGCTACAGTTCACACCTTCAGCTTATCCGTGTTCCCCTGTCTTCTTGCTGCATACTGCTCCCTCTTTGTCAGGTCTCCAGCCCTATCAAAATGTCTCAATTGCACTGGCTCCACCTCTTTAAACTTGCACTTGGCCAGTGCCCAGTGTAGTAAAAACTTTTATGATAATATGATCAGACTCAGACCGTAAAGAATAAACTTTATACTGAAAATTCAGTCCGCATGTTTTTGACCTGAAATACCATAACTCTTAAGGGGTAGGTTGCATCAAACTGTTGACAGGCGACAGTTACTGACACCAATGGCTTTAAAGTTTATTTTCCAGTAGGGGGAGACATCTCTCCATGTTTGCGTCATATCTCTTATATAAAAAAAGAAAACGGTGATTTAAATAATTAGATAAGGTGAGAAATCTTATCAGTCTCAAGTGGATCTTATTCTTTACCTTCACATCATATCATATCATGTCTGTGCTTTTATACCACCAATGTTAAAACCATCTGCCTATAGCCATTGTTGTTTCCACAGCCACTTTTTAATATATCAATAATCAAATTGTCAATAGTCAATTTGTATTAATACTATTAAATTTCACCCCTGTGGCTCCAAGATGACGATGTGAGGAAATGAATGCAGAAATGAGTCAACTGTCCACAGGTTGCCCTTCACTGCCCTATAATGTCTAATACCTGTTTTTCCCTTTTATGCAACCCTGTTTTGGAATATCCAAATGTATATGTCGTTCGTTTCACTGTAACAACTTCTGCACCTGTGCAGGAGTGCTCAAGGATGACAAATGCAATCCTCTGATTCCCTCAAAAGCAGCCAATGACTGTTTGTCGCACAACATGTCACAGAGTGCACCTTTCATCTGGTGAGGGTTAAACTGATTTGAGGACTGCAGTGAATTGAGTGGGATGGGGGTTAAATGAGCCACTTGCCCTTATTTTGTAGCCTGTTGAAAGAAACGAAATCATGACTTTTTATTAAGATATGTAACGTCAAATTTATTCAACAATAAAACTTCAGGACACAGATGAGGAGAGTAGAGCTGCCCATACGGCTCTCACTCGGAACACACCAACAACGGAAGTGAACGAGTGGCGAAGGATGGCGTGCCGTCTTACCTTTGGCGGTTCGGGAACAGAATTCATTAAATATAACTGTTTTAATACATCTGACTCCAATTGATAAGTGCATTCCTCACTGTTCACTTTTGTGCCACATATCACAATCTTTATTATGAACCCATCGTACCTCCCTGCTACATACATCATTGGCATGTGTGAAGTTAGCTTTCAAATGACACCAAATATGATTGTCAGTACTCCGGCCCCCTAGTTGTTTTTTTTTTTGTGTTTTTCCCTTCTGTCATTGTTGTCCATATGCTTTTGTTTATTGTTTTCCTTACATTCCAGCCCTGCCCCAATCCCCGCCTGGTCCCCGCCTGCCTGATTACCTGATCACCTCCACCTGCCAGCCTGCTCACCTGCTCCCCATCATCTCGTCAGCTCAGCCCTATTACTACCCTGCTTGTCTCTATCTCGTTGCTACTTTGTTGGAACCTGAAGCTCTCGTGGTCCGCATTTGAGTCCTTGCCAGAGCCCCGACAATGATTATGTTGCACATGAGAATGACCATATTCCATACTTTTGACAAGAGATGAACAGAGTCCTAAGTATGGCTGTGCTGTAGGTTGCCTAGCAGCAGACAGAGTCCAGAGTCCAGGATGCAGCTGCCCTTAGCGTGACCTACTGACCAGAGATTAGCGACAAGGGTTGGATTGCCGCTACCCCCCGGTTGAGTTCCTTAATAGTCACGTTTGGTGGGTGTTGCAAGGTAACTGAGGTATCCAGATAACTATTGCACCCTCCTGACCTCCTGCAAGCCCAGAGGTTAACATTTGCATTCCTTGGGGGGGGGGGTTGCAGGAGATGTGGTCTTGTAAATTGCCCTACAGGAGTATAACACTGCTGCCTGACAGTAACTTGTGCTACTCAGTAATGATAACAGAACCTCAATCTTTAATTATAATGAGTGAGCAGGAGGAATCCAATCACAGAGACCACACAGTAGCACAGGTGGGTTGTAAAGAAACAAAGTAATTTTACTGGAAATACAAAAAAACCCACCAGGCTTCATGCACAGGATATACACAAGGCAGAGCACAGAATCAAACAACAGGCAGGGTTTACATAAAGCACCAAACACATGAAGAGTCTAACTATACACTGGTGAAAACGATTAACTCAATTTGGCGAGGCACAAACAGGAGGACAGGCCCTCTGGTGAAGCAGCAGGCAACAGGACCAACCAGGATGCCTGCTGGTTGTTGCGGGAGGCAATCTCTGAAACCCTGACATTAATATGCATCTTTAATATGTGTACTTTTGTAACTTCTCGTTGTAACAAGGTAAGCTGCTTGATATGGCCTGCAAGTTCAGACTTCACTTTTTCGTTCAGGACCATATATCAGCCTCTGCTACTCTGTCATAGACTTTTTGGTTACTTCTCCCTCCTCTTGTTTACCAATGAATCTTTTTTTTAAGAGTCATCCTGTCATTAGATTCTCCAGGAAGGTTGAACCCCTGTTTGTCTTTAGATTGTCTTTGCATCATGAAAAACCATTTGAATACATGCATTTGTTGAGCTGTGCAATATTTGAGCAAGTAATCAAGAAAATAAACAGACTGTAAATACCAAAGGTTTACAGAAAGTTGGGCCATCAGCTTTTTTTTCCAGAGGGGAAAGGAGCTATCTTGCTGCTTTTGCTAGCCTGCCTATTTTTTTGCGCAAAATAGTACAAGATAAAGAGCACAACATGCAGCTAGCTACCAAGTCTAATATTGCTACCTAACCGGTCACTTAGTTTATCTGACATGAATATTAGTATAAATAACAAAGTGTGGGATGAAGGATGGCTTGCTCTCTGTAAACAAATATGTATTCAGAACTAGCTAGCTTGCTAGTTAGACTAACTTGCTAGCAAGCTACATTTGCAGATTTGCCATTCATGGTTCATTAGCACCCAATTAAGTCAACACCCCTTGCCCTCAGGTTCACTGTCCCACTGCATGAAGACATTTGCTCTTATGTACTGTGTGGAATAAATATGTGTTTACAAGAATGCTGTAGATAACAAAGCGGATGTATTCTATAAGGTGACTTAACGGCACATTTCAGACAAATACCAAGGCACATGGAGCTGCATTACAAGGCTTCCAAAATTGTCTAGTTCAAGTTCACCTAGTAAAATACTGTTAATAAGTAAATAAATAACATCAAATGTCCCCTAAACATAAAATGAAAATTTCTTCAATAAATACAGATTATGGCATGGGGTACACATGGGTTCACTGTAAACAGTTTAATTGGTTGTGTGCTTTATTGAAGACAGTGCAACAAAATTACACTCTCTTAGCACCTAAACTATTAGGGGCTCATCCCTATTGCTCAACAAATGGTTCCGTTGACGGTTACTATTTCTGACCATGTAATGTAATGTAATTAACACCATCAACAACAGGTTTGTCTAAACAGATTGTCTTCTACAGTTACTACTGTGGTTAACCTAGAAACTTGTAAGAAAACACAACAACAAAACAGTACTTTATTAACTCCAGCACAAAGCATGCTGGGTAGGATCCAGGATAACATTTGCTGGCTTCAGGTGATTTGCCACATATGCTACAACATTAATATTTCACCAACCACTGGGCTATAATCTCCACTGCCTTAGCTACAAGTTAATGCTTTGTTAGCATATAGACTAAAGGCTTTACTTTTATTGCTCCATTTAACATGGTTTTACATTGAATGTGTTTATTTACATTTTGTTCATGTGGCAGATACTTTTATCCAAAGCGACTAACAAGTGAGACATATTCAAATGAAAGCACGACTTGTTGGTAAACACCAAATCCAATGGAATATAAAGATTTCTGTATTTAATAGGAGACGGAAGAAAAGAGCTCTACTTCACAGTCCGCTATGTTAACATCAGCATGACACAGAGTTCGCACCACATTCAAGTAGCAACAGTTGGATTCTCCCTCTGAGACAACAGCTCATTCTCACCATTTTTTCCTCCTTATGATCTGCATTTTTAACTTTAATTTATTTAATTGAATTTCATTAAAGCTTCATTGTTTGATCGTGATGGGAACTGGCTATTGCAATGGATGGTTTTGGATGCCACACTGCTTTTTTGTGAAGAATTGTGAGGTTGGTTTAGCAGCATAACATGGAATGGAGCAATAAAATCAAGTCATACATACAATTTTAAATGAGATACCGAAAGTGAATGAGGGTCTTAAGAAGCTGACAAAGGTGTCCATTGTCATGTTTAAGTTTTAATTACACCTTTTCCATTTGCTTATAAAATCCATTGTCACAACGGCAACACACCCAATATTCAGTAATATCACTGACCTCGTTGTAACTTCCTGTACAAGAAAGCACAATGACTCCTAACAAGTTGGCAAAGGGAGCTTTTTCCATTGTGTTGTCATTGAAGATAAGAATACCATACTGAAGCTTTGATTAAACTCATTCATTTCCACAAGCTGTAAAACCCCTCTTCAGTGTCACAATTAAAATGATCTTTGGTTCAACAGCAAAATAGAATTTGCAGATTTATAACAATGATCTTTTTTAAGATTTGCTGTTCATGAACTTGATATTTAACCATAAATCTAAAGTGTTTTTTTTACTTTTAAAGCATAAGGTCATACATGAATAAACATTATTGCAAGATCATTGTACAAGAACCATAAAATGACTATAGCCTACTTGGTGATTCCAGATAGCTGAGGTCTGTAAAATGTGCAGGACAGGCTATCCTAATCTGCTGCTCTGTTGCATTTTCTGTGCTGAAGTATGTGACATTACACTGTTGCATGTGATATATACAGTAAGAAAAGAAGTGACTCACTCCCTTGATGAATAATGAACAAGACGGTTGTGTGATTTGTGTTTCAAAACCTGTCATGACGTCATGTTCCTGTAATTGACAACACTCTGTGTTTATCACCTTGATCGTCCATGACCCTAACAGTTCAAAGTACTTACACTACTCAAGAGAAGACCGCTCTGGATGTTAAGAAATTATTGATTTCACAACACTTTAAATGATTAACTTGTGTTTAAAGATTTTTTTAACAAAAGGTGACTGAAACTAATCCCATTCAGTTACCATTAAGGTAACTCTCAACATGTTTTTTATTACTTTTAATGGTTTCAATATGGTTCAATGTTGTAACTAAGCTCAAATATTGTAACTAAGCTCACACTTGACAGAGTTGTTTGGTGATCACTTATTGAGTACTACTCAGAGGTTATTCCAAAAGTGATCTAACTCGAACATGTTAATCAAATGTTTTGAACAGCAGAGAAATCCTCCACTACTTGTTACAGTTCTATTACTTTCATAAATTTTCCAGGGTCATGACAGTGTAAAATTCTTGATACAAAAGCTCAAAATGAGGCATCATTTCAAATATAAATACAAAATGAAAAAGTGCAAAGCTCTTTAAATGTCATTGTGTTCTGCTGTTGCTTGGTCCAAATATTACCTACTACCTCCATTTTGGGAATGGTTAGTTCCACTGTGATTTTGACATTATAAAGTTTATGCAAAACAGTAACCTAGTTAGTGAGCTGTAACTCTCTAACTACCTAAGTACCAAAATGTTGAACAGTTAAAAGTAAGATCGTATATGATATAGCGCATCTTTATTTTACATTACAAACTTCTCAGCACATTTGCTTTATCCTTTTGTGAATGACCATTAACATAAATTCATATGCACTTATCTCACAAATAAGCTGTTCCAAGGCTTCCTCTCAATCACAGAAACTCAATCCCTCGAGTGCCCTCAGAGTTATTTCTCAATTATATTGCAACGTTGTCTTTCATCTGTCATTCCTCTGCAATAAATTGGTTAATCATTATTGATGGAAATCAATGTGCATTGCTGAAAATTCTGATGAACCAGAAATGGGCTTTTAGGATTCCAGGGTTACTTTCTAAAATACCACTCACTCAAATTCATTAATGATCACAATAGTTTTAAGGATTGGATATAAAATGGCACCAAGAATATTACCAAATATATTATTATTATATATTACCAAGAATTACCAAATATTCATAACTAAGACCATTTATATCATTACCATTAGCTGATAGCGTTCCCCAGAAAGTGTGTATGCTTATTTTCAAATTGAAACTGAGAAGGAACTAAATTTCTTGGAAGCATGGAAAAAGTGTTACTATTTAATCGGTGTGAGAGATAATTGCCGTCAGGCTCATGAACTTAATGTGATAAATACAAATGAACATATATCAAGTTACGTTGTTGTAACTTTGTCAGTTATTGGGATTATACTGGCATGCTAGTGGGTTGTAACACATCCTTGAACCCAAGTTAATGTCACTGCAGCTGTTCCTGTATTGATATGTGCTGATCTTCAAGGCAAGAATATCAACTGAGTGTCATAAATGCACTATAATGCAACGATCATATGCACCCATAAAAAGATAATGTTCGCTTGCCCTGGTGGGGTGAGTAAATGTGTTTTTAAAGGTATCTTTTCCATAGCCTTATATAAACGCAACTGTTCATTCCAGTTTCACCTTAGTGAATTAGTCAAATGACCATTAATTATGTGCTATTATGAGTAATACATCAATATATCATATAATGTGATTTTTACAAACAAAGCCACTTGTAGACAAACTACTGTAGACAAACTATTAAATGTATAATCAAAGCATATGCACACAGTCTGAGTAATAATGTATTATGCATTGTAATAAGCTGTCATGTACAGGTCTGGTTACCCTTCCCAGACAGTTTAAACAGTTTAAACAGTCTGTGACCTCAATCAGATCTGACCATCCTTTTCCATGAGATTAATCCCTTTGCATGCATATCTGTATTACTTGCTTGCAGTTATGCTGGTTGATCCTTGTATTATTGCTTTGTTAGACTTGATATGGTATTTTTTTTATACAGATGGTCTCCAGATGCCAGGGTTACATTCTAGAATTTGCTATGTAATTTGAATATTGTGTAGCTTGGATTTTACATTTGAGCATTCATACCACACTGTTTTTATTATTACAAAGTTGAGTTGATGTATACTCTGTGATGCATAACTTGAAGACAGCTTGTAGACAATCTGTAGAGTGTTGAGTATCCAGAAGCTTGAGGAACTCCAGAGAAGAATGGACTCTCTCAAGATGCCACAGGATGTTGGAAGGATTCCCCACAGAATTTAATTAGGGTTTAGTGGGCTCACTGCAGACCAGTGGAAAAACTGGACCACCATCTATTCTCTGTTTTGTTTAAAAGGCTTGATTGGGGATCCAGACTATGACATGTGGTTTGATTTTGTGCAAACCTGCATTATTATCTGCTCAAGGGTCATCTCATATGATAGGCTTGATGGAGCTGCTTGCAAACATTTCTGTCCAAGTTTGTTGAACTGTATGGGCCCCTTCAGTGCACGCCTAACATGCACTTACATTTACATTTAAAAGACTGCATGTTAGATTATGGTCCTGTCTAAGACTTTTGGTGTTTCTCGTTTGAGCGGTTAAATGGAATGTTGGGACAGTGCCATAACAACAACAGAAATATTGAGGTTCAGGTCATGAGGCATTTTCAACAGGGTCAACAGCTCCAGATGCCACTGCAAAGTACCTATGCCGCTGAATTTATTAACATCCTGTCCAGAAAAGATGTGGGTTCCTTGTCACTCCATAACACTACTGATGCAATGTACATAAAACAGTATTCATGTATGTCATCTGCAGCACTTCTTTTGTCAGATGTGGACATGGTCAGAGCATTACCCCCATTTCAGAATGTTATATTAACAGACTCTGATAGGCAAACTTTGTTGTCAATGTACAAAAATGTATATCCTGACAGCTCAGTCTCACATGTTGGCCGATTAGCAAAGGTTTGCAGTAGAGTGAGGGGGGACAGAGACTGACACTGCACCGTCATTCTTGCCTGTTGAGCGCATTACAAGCAGATGTGTACTCAGTACCACAACTGTGCAGTTAAATCATACTAAGGAAAGAGTATTTGTGGTAATTCCATTGTGCATAATGGTAGAAGTTTAAGCACTGAACGCTGAAAAGGGGGACAAGTATCCGTGGACTCCTGTGGGGATCAGTGATTTTTCAGTGAGGGGGTGTGTGTGTGTGTGTGTGTGTGTGTGTGTGTGTGTGTGTGTGTGTGTGTGTGTGAAAATACCCTCGGTCCCCAGGGGGTTAATGTTGTCTTTATATTTTCCTTTGTTTGCATTTGTTTTACTGTGTTTGTTTTTGAAGATTTTATATCTTTTAAATTCATTTTACAATAAACCTTTCTATCATATTAATTAGTGCTTCTGCTTTGTTATAAAAAAGCCAGAGAACACCCAGATGTCTTTGCTATTAGGTGTTCATTGCTTGGCCATTCAAATTCCCTTTAACTTGACTTCTTTCCAACAACATACATTATCTGTAAAATCACTTCATGTGAGACTGTTTTTAGACAATTCTACTGATTCGAGATAGAGAAGTGTCAGTCAAATGCATGAATAGAGGTTGTTCTAAGGCACCTATTGAACATTAACATCTACTTCCCAGAACTACTAATGGGGGAGGGAGAGGGGAAGAAGGGCAGGTTCCAGTACCCAGCCCCACCCAGACCATTGACCGTTATCAGCATTTGAAAGGCCAAGCCAACAACTACCGACTGTGGTCAAACGGGTTCCTGAAAACCCCCATCTAACAGCTGTATTCAGACATCTGTGGGTCATTGCAGGTCCGCATAACAAAGTTCAGTGGGTATCTGAATACCCCTGCCAAACAAAAGGTTTGGCGGACGTATCCTTTGTCAAGATTCTCCCGGATACACCACTTTTCACGCAGTGACACTCACTGAGTTCAATTGAATAACATTCAGAACTGTTCCTGCCCTGAAACATAGTTGCCTCAAGTTGATTTTTTTTCAAGTTGTTCATTTTTGGGAACAAATTTTTCTGCAATGCATCTTTGATACTACTTTTTTAGTTTCAGCCTGTTGACATATTTCAGATCCTGGACTGAGGTTGGTAACATTTACAGAGCAACCATTCAGTTAAGTTAATTCAAAACACCAGTTCTGTCTGTAGAGCTGCTTGTGCCTGCAAAGCCAGCTCCTAAGCAACATTCTTTATTTCAGTAAACACCTCCTGCTTATGTATTCCAGTGCAGAGAGGACTTGCGCTCATGAAACAAAAGATTTCATTCTTGTGCTGCTGTAATTTATTAACTACTACAATGAAAGTAATGTTTGAGTATACCCTATTAAACATTTTTTTTGTTTGAGTTTACGGAATACCCATAACTGATTTGCTTCAATTATTACCTGTGCAAACGTAGAACTCATTCCATGTCAGTCCTCGGTGCCCAAGCACAAGTAGTCAGCAAATTAGTGGGGAAAGGGTTAAATGTAACTGGATCAGTGTCTGATTTGGTCATAGCGCTCCTAACACAGTATTGCAGGGGGCGGGGAGGAGTTATTATCCAGCTTTAAATGCAGAGGAAATAGTGCTGAAGTTCAGTCAGACTCTGCGCTCACTAGACACAAAGATGATGGCGTTTTGGCTGCCTGTACTGCTTGCCTTTTTAGTCTCTGTGATCGGGGGGCTCTACCTCTTGGGTGCCTTCCGCAAACGGCGCCTTGGGGAGCCCCCGCTGGATAAGGGACCCATCCCTTGGCTGGGTCATGTCCTGGACTTCCGAAGGGACACTGCCAAGTTTCTCCAGAAGATGAAAGACAAACATGGGGACATTTTCACTGTGCAGCTGGCTGGCTTCTACTTCACCTTCATCATGGACCCGCAGTCTTTCAGCACTGTGGTCAAAGAGGCTCGGACCAAGCTGGATTTCAGCGAGTTCGCCAAGCAGCTGGTGGAAAGGGTGTTTGGCTACCACTCCATGGAAAGCGAGCACAAGCTCCTGCAGATGACCAGCAACAAGCACCTGATGGGCGACGGCCTGGTGAGCATGACCCAGGCTATGATGAGCAACTTGCAGAACCTGATGCTGCACAGCGTGGGCTCTGGGAAGAACCAGGGGGCCTGGAAGGAGGACGGGCTGTTCCACTTCAGCTACAACATCGTCTTCCGCGCGGGCTACCTAGCCCTGTTCGGCAACAAGACCGACAGCAACCTAGAGAAAGCCAGAGAGATCGATCGGTTGGAATCGGACAAGCTCTTTTACGAATTCCGGAAGTACGACCAGCTCTTCCCCAGACTAGCCTACGGGGTCCTGCCCCCAAAGGAAAAGATGGAGGCTGAGAGGCTGAAGAAGCTGTTCTGGAAGGTTCTGTCAGTGCGGAATGTGAGCAAGAAGGAAAACATCAGTGGCTGGATCTTGGACCAACAGCAGGAAAGAAGTGAACGGGGAATGGAGGACTACATGCAAGACCGCTATATGTTTGTGCTTCTCTGGGCGTCTCAGGGGAACACGGGTCCCTCTTCCTTCTGGCTGCTCCTCTACCTCATGAAGCACCCTGAGGCCATGGAGGCAGTGAGGAAAGAGGTGGCTGAGGTGCTGAAGGAGACAGGGCAGGAAGTAAAGCAAGGAGGACCCCTGATCAACCTCACCAGGGACATGCTGCTCAAAACGCCTGTCCTGGACAGCGCAGTGGAAGAAACCCTCCGCCTCACAACTGCCCCTGTCCTCACTCGTGCGGTGCTACAGGACATGTCACTCAAGATGGCGGATGGCAAGGAGTACAACATTCGCCAAGGCGACCGGGTGGCCCTCTTCCCATACACTGCCGTGCAGATGGACCCCGAGGTCCACCCCGACCCGCACACCTTCAAGTACGACCGCTTCCTCACACCTGAGGGCACCAAAAAGACAGACTTCTACAGGAACGGGAAGAAGCTCAAGTACTACAACATGCCCTGGGGTGCTGGTGTCAGTATGTGCCCAGGCCGTTTCTTTGCCACAAATGAGCTGAAACAGTTCATCTTCCTCATGCTCACTTACTTCGACTTTGAGCTGAAGAACCCCGATGAGGAGATCCCCCCCATCGACATCAGGCGCTGGGGATTCGGGTCCATGCAGCCAACCCGGGACATTCCATTCAAATACAGACTGCGCTTCTAGACTTTGCTAGAGATTATGCTGGACTTTTAAAGTGACCTTCGTCTTGAAATACTTAAAGCTATTCGCTTTTTCCTGCTCTTTAACATGTTTGAGGATAGTATTACTTACGTTGATTGTTATGATTGTCATCACATCGTAAAGATAGAACAATGTTGTTATATTCAAGTGAATCATTTTATAATGTGTTATAAAATAGCTTCGTATTTATGTTTTTAAAAAAGCGAGTGAACGTATTTCTGCATGTTTGTATGTGTGTGTGTGAGTGCTTTGCTGCTAGTTTTGCTTTTTAGTTTTACATTGCTTTTCCCTTCACTGCTGCAAAACTCCTTTGCTCTTTACTGTATCTGTAACACATTTAGAATACAGCAAAGATAAGCCAGACTATTTTTATTTCAGTTTCAGTTATTGTTTTTTGATATACTGAATCTGTCAGACATTATTTTACTGGATGTCTTACGTGAACCTGCACAAGCTGTCAAGTGAAAACAGTGCACAAAAATATTGTTAATATGAACTCTCTGATCTGTGCACATCACTACAATATTTTTCCATCAATAAAACTGACATAGCTCGAGAGAGAGAAAGTGTGCATTATTTAATGTAAATTTGGACCTACTTTAAAGAAAAGGTGTTTATGAGCAGGATTTAAGATGTAAGCTGTTCTTGTTTACATTTGAAGAGCAACTATGTGGTCAAACCTGAATGTCCCTCAAAAATGTGGTGTGGTGAGTGTGCTGAAAATCTTTGGCTTAAACTCCTGTTTGTGGTATGAGATCCTGTGATCTGATATGATGCCCAAATAAAAGATAAAATACCAGCCATTCAGAATTGAAAGAGGAGCCTCATTCTTAGCACAGGGTCATTGTTTAAAATTGCAGGCATTTCTTTCGTCATTGCATTTGTTCTTTCTTTCTTTCTTTCTTTCTCTTTTTCTTTCTCTTTCTTTCTTTCTTTTGTCCTTCCTTCCTTCCTTCCTTCCTTTTTCAATAGCTTTGAAAAGTAATCCCCATGAGAAGTGTTCAGTAAAGCAGCAGAGGCCTCTATCATGTACAAAATCCAAGATTTTCAGTCAGAAGTGATACTGCAAAGTACATCATGCAGTAGGAATCACTCTACCAAAACACAAAATAATTAACAAGTGTAGATTAAATAATCCAAACTAAATAGCAAATGCAATTTTGATTAGGAGAAAGTTATAAAAAATAAATATAAGACAACATATAAAACAATAAATAAACTTTTCCAAATGAAAAGCAGCTGTAAAAATAATTGCTACTGATAATAATTAATGCTACTAAAAATTACTTTGCAAATATAAAGAAATAGAATTGTTATGCCTATAGTCATGCCTTGTCTGTCACACCAGGCTATTGTATATCTACAATTACTCTACACTTATTACAAACTTCTCAGCACAAATTGCTGCCACAATGCTTTAAACCCATTGTCATTTCTCTGAAACGGGAGCAAACTGGCCATTTCATGACACTGTTTTATCTTTCAAAATGTGTGTAGTTGAGGCTATGCATGTCGAATGGATTTCTCAGAATTTCCATAGCCCTTAACTAAAATAAAATGCAGAATTGCATAATCAAACAAAATCAAATGCTTAGAGCAGCAGCATTGCTTAGGCATTTTTGTAAGTATGGAAATAACATATGCACATGTATCATCATCCAGTACAGTACAGACTTTATTTACCTTTGCTCAGGAGAGCGTGCCTTGACAAACCTTGGTTTCTCAGAATTACTGTTTCTCAGATTTGGTCTGAGATCATGACACCTTCTTGGCTATGGTCCACACCCATTGCAGCAGCCTCAGAGATCTGCCCAATGTTGCAGCAACCTGCTGCTGGTTTTGCACAGCCGTTTATGTTGCGATGCCGTTATTATTGCAATATTGTTGGTTGTGTTGGCACTACCACAGGTGGAGAAGGACGTATGTGAGAATAATCACAATATAAGTTTTTTTTCCCTCAGGTGGCATTTGACATAGGGCTTTACAGAAGACAACAGTGTTTAAAAGTGAAGCTGGTGATTACAAGTTTTGCCTTCCGCATAGTTGTGAGAAAAGATCAGACCTTTGTAACTTAGTTGGCTCAGTGATTGTTCTGGCCCCAATGTGGTTGAATGAGCTTTCTGTACAAGTCAGGACAGCACAGTTGCTGGCCACCTTCTGTCAAAGACTGAAGACCTGTGTGACGGGTGGGAGTGGGATAAGTCAGTGAGACACCTGGTTTCGTTTCACATGATTAAGTCTAGTGAGTCACCTGATACTTTCACGTCATGTGACCAGAAGTAACGCAAGTAGAATAGCACGCCTCGCAGTCACTATTTTGTTTTAAAATCAGATGGCGTGGCAAACGCAGTGGTGAGAGCACTGTTTGCGTGGGGATTCTGCCGGCGGTGATTTAACACAAGCGGTTTCATCAGTCGTCTGGTGCCTGGTTGTCTTCCTGGGCTGTAGCAGTTGCATGTTGCATCAATACTCCCAGGAGCCAATTGTAGCCACTGTTTTTCCCTACCTCAGAGTTAGGTTTATTGTACAAAATTAGTGGTGGTCCATTTAACATAGCCATACGTTTGCAGTGAGACTAATATTAAGCCAGTGGGCCAAGGCTTGCATTGGCTATTATGCTGTAGGTAGCCTACTATATTGCATGCCTTAAGAGTGTGTGAAACCACCTCCAAGCTGTGTTTGTTATTCATTTTGTTTGGCGAGGCTTATTCCTTTTTTTTTTGTCTTTCCTTTGTCAGCCGGGGCCGGGAGAACCCAGGTGGGGGTTGTGATATCCTATCCACGTTCAGTCTGGGGAGCTTGTTATGATCATAGAGAGTGTTGTCTTTAGCGAGGCCTTTACTAGGTGCATGGGCTGTGCAATAACCTTATTGGTTGGGCTGGATTTGTAGTGGACTCTTGCCTAAGTGTTGTGTATAGCTGAACTGATTGTAGCACTTTTATGGTATAGTATATAGCTGACTGGGGTGTGTAGCTAAGCTGATTATAGCACTTCCATGGTACAGTATATAACTGGCTGTTCCCTCTGGGTGATCCTGACCTCGGCTGGCGCCCCCCTTTCCCCTCGCCCTTACTGGAGTGAGAGTGCCCTCTTGATGGGGTGATTATTATTGGTTTTGGTTGCTCTTTCGTCATTGACATATTTGTGTTTTTGATTTTGTTTGCTTTTCTTTCGTTTTGATAGCAGGCATAGTAGCCTAACTGCAGCTTGGTGCTGATTTGGTGCTGATTTGTCATAGTGGCTGGTGTGAGACACTTTATTGGAATTGTATGTGCAATAATTTAAACATCTATTTATATATCAACTCTTTTTTCCATCTTGAACAAAGGATTTTGTTGATATATATATTTTTACTGCAACTGAAATACATCAGTAATTAAAGTGCATTATTCTGTACACTGTCTCCTCCCTCATTCATTCAGTTGAATACCATAGCGGGGAATACCGGGTCTACTACACCCCTTGTCCTAGCTACCTCTGATCCTTGGTAATAGCTTCAGTGTGGTCTAGGTTACACCTGTCTCTTCAGAATGCACTTCAGTTCCCCTACCCAAACATGACAATCTTCCATTATTTGTGTAAGTTTACAGTAGGGTATGCTGTAGTCTAGGCTCTTATCAAAATTACAGCTCTGAGTCTGTTTTCTGAGCCTAGAACTCTTCCTTCACCCAGGGCATCATGGGAACTGACTCACCTATCAGGCCAAATCAGCCTCAGAAAATGATGGTGGATATTAAGAAAAAAGCATAGAAAGTTAATCATCTATGAAGCCAATCTTTCTAAGTGTAGCACCTTGTGTTAATGACATATGCTTTTAAATGACCGATATGTGGCAGGGTGGAGGGGAGGGGAAGGAGGGTTGATGCTGAATGGGAAAACATGAGACACATGTTTCTTTTTCCTGGAAACACAGCTGGAACACCAATGGCAATAATTAAACAGGAACACACAATCAGATAGGGCTGTAATTGAATCTCCTATTTTTCTCCAATGCTTAAGTTACTGGCCTTGGCATAAATGCAAAAAATCATTGTTTGTGAGCAGCGTCAAGTTTACAAGTTCAAATACAAAATTGACATTTTATAGATACAGAAATTAATCTCTTTCAAACAATCACTGCAGCATGACTGCATAAACAGTTGCTTTCATGATGAAAGAGACAGCTCACCAACTCTTTAAAACTGCATTGATGTACATGGGATTTTAGTTGTGGCGTATGTGTGAGTACAAAGATGGAGGTTTGAATAAATTCAGGTGTGTCAAGTTCACATACAGGTGTGCTAGAATTTCAAAAGGTATATACCTACAGTACCAGTCAAAAGTTTGGACATAGCTGGAGAACATGCATTCAAAGACATTTTGACCTAAAGACTCATGCTTAAATGCTTGAAATATAAATAGTGAAGCTGATGCCTATGTATGAATTTCTTTCCAAAAACCTTTAATTAAAAAAAATATATTTTTTGGCTATTTTGAAGAATCTAAGATAAGATCTTTGATGTTAGGGTTTGCAGGGAGAGGACCCAGGCGCAGACAATGCAGGCAGTACGAAAATGCAGTGCTCCAATGACAAGTCCAAAATCTAAACCAAAATCAAAAACATAGTCTCATTGGCTCAGAACCACTACTGATTCACCCTATACCGGTAACATACACAATAATATTTGCAGTTTGGGTGGGCTATGCTGATTCTTGTGGACAGCCTAATTTGACAGGCAAATGGACAAGTGGATTAAAATGTATTAACTAGAGTTAAATTGTGTTCACTGCTGGAAGTTTATTTCTTTTAATGTCTAAAACCATTCTAGTTGGAGGACTCCACTGCCCAGTGGAACATGAAGTGCCACAATACTAGGCCTAGGTTATATAGCATATCCATAAAAGCCAAAGGACACTTCATCCCCTGAGGTAAAATAAGATTCCATTGCACTTACATAGTAATATAAGTTTTTTGCAAGGCTGCACATCAGTAGATTATGGTTTTCTGACAAGTTATGAAGTCAATTAAAGTGGCAATGCACTGACTTGCACTGCTGCATCTAGAGAATGCAAGCGTATTTCTGTGAACGGAAGCGATGGAGAACTGTTATTCAGAAACCGTTTAACTAGCCTGCAAATGAATGGGTCTTTTCAAGAGAGATTCTCAGGTTAATTGTGGAGTCAGGAGGCATGTAAGGATTAAAAAGAAGTTGTTTTATTTTCCACTAAAGAGGCACCCTGAAGTGGAGTGGCTTGAGAGGAAGTCCTACAAGAAGCAAAATGATAATGAGAACAGACTGGCCAGTCACCCCGCATTAGGCTTCTCATTACTGCTGAGTCCCTCGTCGTGACGCGAAAACATATTCCCGGCCCTCGAGTTCCAGAACGCCTTGTGTCACACGTTGCATGCAGAGGCAGAGGGGGACACACGCGTGGCGAGACAGCAGTCTGCAAGCATGCACCGCCTCCATGCAACCACTCACATATGTCCGGTTTCACGCCTTCCACCCTTTCTGTGACCCACCGGAGAGAAGCAGAGGACTCAGGGTGGAACAATCAAAAAAGCCTCTTCACAGTTTGGAGCGGGTGTACTTTTCCCGGTTTCACACCTTCCACCCTTATTGTGACCCACCGGAGAGAAGCAGAGGACTCAGGGTGGAACAACCAAAAAAGCCTCTTCACAGATTGAGGCGGGTGTACTTTTCCCGGTTTCACAGCTTCCACCCTTTCTGTGACCCACCGGAGAGAAGCAGAGGACTCAGGGTGGAACAACCAAAAAAGCCTCTTCACAGTTTGGAGCGGGTGTACTTTTCCCGGAGTGGAACCGGATGGGGAAGCAGCGTGGATGGTCCCAGAACACAGACAAAGAAGTTGAACTGAACTTTGGATCAGAACCAAGTTTCACAATCCATGCAGTTTACTGGCTTAAGGGCGTGGCTATGGAGTGATTCACTTGGATACTCCCACTGAATGTGGTTTCAATCAGCCACATTGTGTGTGCGTAGTTACCTAGAAAGGGTTTTGCTTCTGGGACAGAAAATTACTTGGAATGGGATAAATGATCAGTGCCATGTGAGGAGGATGCAGCGTTTGTCCACAATGCACAGAGGGAAAACTTGAGTGGACGTGACTGCCCCTCCCAATTAGCAACAATTAACTGATGACATGAAACATGGACTATTAGTAGAGGTTTTGTATTATTTGGTTCTAACCTGTCTCAGTCCAGGAGCAGAAAAAAATGACTACACAATCTAACGTATTTGTCAAGCCATTTTTATGCACAGCTAAACAGCTAAACATCATGGCTTTGGACTTACCACTTCTGATTCAAGCCAGAGCCTTTCGGACTTCCTTTAATTGACAGTTGGTGCCCCTGTATTTGTCACCGTTAAACAGTGCTTGATAAAGTGAACATGTCATCATGAATGTTAAGGGTAATCAAAGCTGATATCAGCAACTCAGTCCATGCTAAAAGACACATGCGGCTTGGAAGGGCAACTTCCTCCAGCGCATTCAGATGAGATTCCTTCTTGCGAGGGTTGAGGAGTTCTCTAACAATGTTACCACCAGGTAATCAGTAGAAAGACATAGTTAAGATATGATTACATCATGCTGTACGCAGGCAAACAAGGGTCAGTGCTGGTCTCCACAGAAACGCAAGGAGCTCCTAGACGGCTGTTATGCTTGACAGAGCCTCTGGAGGGAGAGGCATGGGAAGAAAAATAGCATGGTGTCGCTCTGTTAGCCAATGCCATTAACTGAGCAAATGCCAGGAGATGTTTGTTTCCCCGATGATCATTTTTAATGATGGAATGCACATGCTACATTTGGCTGTGTACATAATGCCTGGGTGCTCTACATTTCTACACATTTCAAAGATCTTCTTTATTTATCAGATAGGGATAGTGCTGGGAAGGCCAGAAACATGATCAGGGTCACTGATGAGTGAAGTCAAGTCGCCACAAGAGACATCATCTATTTTGAACAGTCTTACTTTTATTTTTAGGCTAAAGCTAAAAAATGGTCATACAAATTGTGTCTTTTCTCACATAATTTAACATCAATCACAGCAAGGATTCAATCTGATTTTGATGTAAGACTCATGCTACTACTTTTGGAATTTATCCCATAATAATAATAATTATAGGAACAGCTTTGACTTTGAATTATTTGGTAAATTTAAAAGCGCTAACAAGAATGTGTATGTTCAGACAGCATGTGATACTGAGTTGCTGTTTACATCAGTGCAAACAATAATTCTCACATGCAGATGCTGGAAGTCTGAATACTGGAATACAAAATAAAAGCAGTATGGGTCTCCTCATTATTACAAGCAAATTGTTTCCTATATACTTCCACTTCACAGCAGCAGCAATGAACGAGGAAGCACTTTCTTTCAGTGGAACTAAAATGCTTTCACAAAACTGTGGAGTAACAAACAAATTGACAATATGGGATTCATCTGACCATCAGGTGGGTTTGCTTGAATGGCCTATTATTACTTCAAGACAATAATTCATAAAACTTGGTACTCAATATGTTTTTGAACAACCGACCCTTTCACTCCCATTTCCAAACTGGCAACTACCATAACAGATACATGTGTTTGAAGGATGAGTGCTTCAGCAACATTAGCCAAAGGCTGCCGCCAACTGTTTCAGCAGTGTCTTTGATGCTTGAGACATGCAGTTGTTAAGGTGTACAGACAATGGACAGTAGACTGTAGACATTGACAGTAGACAGTAGACAGTGGACTGTTGGTGCCTGGCTATCACAACCACAATTGTTTGATGTTGAGGGTACATCCCCATGCTGCGACGGTGCCGCACATTGTCTGATGATGTCACTAGGTCAGACAAATTGACTTTTGTGACACTGTGAGAAACCAAATTTTTCCACTCATCGCATGCAGCCATTTTATACCCAGCTGTCCTTCCACACTAAAGCATATGCTCGGAAGGTTAAAGGAGTGTCTTTTTTTCCTTGTTTAATTTTCAATCAAATTTTTCATGAAAATGTAAATATTGACTGGCATTCACACCCTCTTTTTCATTTTTTAATTTTTACTTTGAATATATCTGTGAATATTTGGCTGAGAACACACTTTTTGACTGCATGATCTAGATTAATAACTATTGTGTATATAAACAGTTGGAGGTTGTTAAAAAAGGAGAACATTAGTATATTATATATAGTAATGTATATTATATATTAGATATGTATATTATATATTAGAATATAACTAAAATCTAGAATATCTTATCAGTCATCCATCCCTGCTCTATTTTTCTGACAGAATTTAGACAACTCATTGCGTAACATAATGGTGCCACAACCATCATTTCTGAAAAAACCAAAAAAAAACAAAAAGGAAGTTTTTAGATGGAATTAGTTAGCTGGTGAATTATGCACTGTAGTTTCTATAACTATGCCATCTATAACTAATATTCAAAGATCTGGCTTTGGCTCTGGCTCTAAATCTCTGCACCTAAACAGTGAATTTCCATAAAAAAAGCCCTACTGCCACTATAGCTGTACATGCATTTTTACTTTTTACAGGGATACTGCCATCCAGTGCAAATGTGGTACAGATGTGGATTCACTGACAGAAACAGCATCCATCCATTATGAATGCTTCCTTAGTCTCACTTCTACCCAACATTAAGTGACCTCACATTGTTGCTACTCATATATTTCTATGTGCATTATAGTCAATTTACTGTGAAAGTGTACACATGAAAGCTTTATGTACAGTAATTAAAATTGTGAAAATACTGTTAAATAGGGGGTAGGTGGTGGATAACCAAAAGTGTAGTGTAAGGACCTGAAGATCAGATATACGCTGTGAACAACCCGAAACTAGACTAAACAAACTGAAACTATTGATTTCGTTTGGACACAGAAATCAAGCATAGAATGATAACCTGGGTATGATAACCTTTGGTGCTTTCACATTGGTACAGACAAACTGTCATTTATAATCAATTTCTTTTCTGTCAGTGAAACAACAAGAATTACAAAGGCCATCCCACACATGCATGTATTTCTTTGCAATTTCTTTACTTTGCTCTGCACTGTGCAGTGTTCCATGTGAAACCACTGGTCTAAAGTCATTCTGTGATGCTTCCAAAATATTTGGAAGCTTCCATCTGTGTAGCTGCCATCTGCCCTTTTACAGTTTCATCTGCATAAATAGCTAAAAGGCCTTGTAACACCTTAAAACTCCCCTGTAAAACAGAGCCTAACTAAAAAATGGTTTTGTTCTACTTTTCCATATCTATGTAAACCATATTCCTGTCCATGTTTGTTACCTAGTGCTATTACTTCATGTATTAGAAGGTGTGTCAAATTGATATATGGAAAACACAAAACCCAGGAAAAGTGACTGGTAGCTCAAAACATTTGTCATCCTTGAAAGGGCCATTGACCTGATTGTGTTCTTGTCTAGTGTGATAGAGATTATGCAATGGCTACATTAAATTTTTCATCTGCTCAGTCAACTGAAAGCAAAGGCCGTTGCCCTCATTTAACCTCTGACTGGACATGGTGCTGAAGCTAGGTGACAGGTTGGCAAATGACCAGAATCTATAACCATAGACGACTATAACCATAAGAGGTATAAATTCGTTTATACAAGCTATCAATGGAGTTTGTACAGCTGTTGTAAAGCAGTGATTACATGTGGATGCAGATATGTAAGGTGATTTTTATATTCAGTAATTTCAAGTTAATCTGCATTCGCTACATCAGCCATCTTGGGATGTCTGAGGTTGGTACAAGTCTGAGCCCTTAATTCTGTGGGAAACATAAATTCTGTCAGCCACTGATTCCAATCAGTTACAGGTCTCATTGTACTGCATGTCTGAGTGCAGTGAGCATTCTGAGTAAAACCACGGGACACAGGACAGAGGAAGTCAGAGCAATTTTACTAAACAAGTTCCTTAGAGTGCTCCTGTGCTGGAGTTGCCCGTCTGGCAGTTCATCTTATTGCCAAGTCCAACCATTGCAGACAGAAGGGAGACAGGCGACAAGCCTTCACAGGACCCAGCACACCAAAGGTTAATGTGAACTGAGGGGCATAATAAATAGATATGGAAGTTTAATAACTTAAGGTCAGGAGGACAGGGATTTCCGACATCCATGCCTACTCTCCCCAGACCACTCCAGACCAGCAAATGATGTATATAAACCACCTAATAACTTCTCCTTCCCAATGCATCATCCCTCCTGCTCCCCTGTATCTCACCTCCTCCACTTCTCTCCATCTTTTGCACTAATCCTCCTACCTGTAATTCAGTGTTCAAACATTTTCTACCTGCCTTTGACCCTCTCCCCAGCTGGATCAAGGGCTCTGGTGTCCTTGCGCTTTGGCAAAGACCGCGCCTGGAGGACTGGACTCCAGGCCAAAGATCACAAACCTGCATCCCATTCATTTTATGCTGTAACTTTTTCCACTAATAAATACCCTTAAATTCATTTCAGTCATCCTGGAATTCGGTGTCCTAGTGAAATATAGGAAGACAAATCTCATGACCTTTCAGCAGCAGTATGGGAATGTGTACTGCTGCTATACTCCCTCCACAAGAGCGACCAGAAGTACAAAACAAATATATTTCTTTCTGCTTATACAGTAATAATAATTCTGTCTTTAAATGTATGTGTGGTGTAGTGGTAATGAGCTGGTAATAAAAAAGTCACTGGTTTGATTCCCCACTGCAGCGCTGTTGTTGATCCCCTGGGCAAGGTACTTAACCTGCAATATCCTTCAGTATATGGATAAAATTGTGACTTATGTCAGTCTCTCTCATGTCTGCTAAATGACAATAATGTAATATTCCAGTGTTGTCAAGTGGTTTAGGTGCTTTCAGGTATTTGCCAAAGGATATACTATCACAACATCACCTGCTGCCCGCTCCAAAGCACACTCCTACTGTATCATCGGACAAATTTGGTTGAATTAAATGGGTGGAATCGGTTGTATACTAAAAGTCGTTGCACATAAACAAAGTGCTTATTGTTCGCTTGTTGCCAAGCGAATTAGATATCTTGGACGGCTTACACTATCTTTAAGCTGCATTTAAGAAGAATTCTAAGGTATCTCCCGGGTCTTGTCTGCCCATACCTCTGACGTCACTCTATTAGTTGTCGCTTGGATGCCTAGTGAACGTATGCCAGCTGGGTAGCAATTCCCAAGTGATATAAAAATATTGCGACTAGTATGTGCATATTGCATTGCTTTCAGCTACATCAGTTGTGGTAGAACAACAGACGCATTGCACCTGATGCTTAATCGATGCATTCCCGTTTTCTTTGTTAAAGATGAATGCCAAGAAGGAAACCAGTGGTTCTGTTACCGATATTGCTTGGTTTTATCAACACACACGGTCAATAATTCTCAACCACGGGGCGAATGGAGTTGTAAGTATTTAGCTAATTGCGATACGCTCGGTGGGAATTATGGTGCGAGTTACTGGGTTAAGCTCTGTCTGGTCTCGTGAAATGTTTCATCGTTCGTCGTAAATGAAAAATACTCTGTATATATTGTTTAGGTTCTTATGAAAATACTTTGGTTGAGCTTAATTCAGGTGGCTTTTATTCGCTGTTTATTCGCCAAAGTCTGTATGCTTTGAATGTAAAACTTGAACCAGTGGATGGATGAAAATGGCATGGATGACACAATTAATAAAGCTCGTACAGTGCTCTTGATGACAGTGGGGAAACACATTAGGCACACAACCGTGGATGAATAGATGAATCCAAGATGCTTATAGTTTATAACCGAGCTCCGGAAATTCCAGCCTCAGCTGGAACAACCAGGGGAAATTTTACTGAGCCACAGTGAAAGAAAGAAAGAAAGAAAGAAAGAAACGGCAGGCAGGACCTATTTGTGTGTTTCTGACCTAAAAGTTCTGAGGTTTTAGATAACAGAAAAATAGTACATTTCTTTGCACATTGGAAATATACAACTACTTAAAGACACACAAACACAGTGTAGTCACAAATAGGTCTGCCTTGCCATTTTGAACTTTGATGAACTTTTTCTGAGAATGAAAACATTTTTGCCAAATGTAAATGACATTATGGAAGAGAGAAAAAAAAATTAGTGACCTACCTATTCATTGCCAGGTTATAATGTTGCAGATCTTTTGACAACGTCCTTCTGAATCATGTTAAAATAAAACAGATTCAAAAGAAATATCAACGATTCAAAGGCCATTCACATGATTAATTTCAGTGCGGATGTACAGAGGGAGCAGCTCAAATGGTTGAAACACCAGAGCACTCTCATTCTGGGAATCGCGTGAGATGGATTTTTCCATAGCCCACCAATTCTAGCACGTGTCAGTCTAGCAGATCTGCCAGTGGCAGGAATTGGGGAAGGGAGCCAACTCACGAAGTTCCCCACCGGTCTTTGGCGTCACCCACTGATGAAGAACAGAAGCTCCTGTAGCCTCTCTGCCCGTTCCTCATCAGACACAACCCACCTGCCTTTTCTTAAACAAAGTGCTGCAAGTAAAAGATTTGCTCCAGTAAACATGTCATTTTGGATGTTTTGACAGCCAAATGTGTTCAGGTCATGGCCACACCTTGCTCTTTTCCCTAACTTTTCCATACACTTGTTGACAGCTTAGTCATAACATGCAGAAATCTAACAATAGACTCCGTTCTGTCATTGTTTTCTGGTAGATTGAAACACTGAAGTGCTTTTGAATGGCCATATTTCTGTCCGTTTGCTGTGTTACAGCCCCTCAATTCATGTGGTCATTGAAGGTGTTTTGGAGTTGGCCGAGTGATTTGTTTTGAAACCTGTCAGCTGCAAGAGGAAAGCCAGTTTAGGAATGAAAAAAAAACACTACAAGTACATCATCAGCACATGTGCTAATTATGTGGATGTTTGCTTAAGTAATTATTGAAATTGTCATGCTTGTTTTACAAATCAGTTGATGACCTAGAAAAAAAACTTGATTTTTTAATGTATCCGTTTTTTCACATGCTGATGTTTGACAACATTTGGTGGTACATTTTCCTTTTTGCGCATGGCAGATGCATGATAATGGCTGTTATACCTTTAGCTATTGCTTTTGATTCAGTGTTTTAGCATTGAACAGGATGTCCAACGAATGGTCAAATGCTGTATTTCAATATACATTACATTGTGTTGGCACCTCTTATAGCTTTGGCAGAACCCTCACACAAAACAAATGAAGTGACAGTCACCGTTTTTGTTAGCAGCACAGTCCTCGTCATATATGTGGACACAAATCATGTCTGCTGTGGGACTATATGTCATTGCTCCCTTGGTAAACATGATTTGAACTACCTTTATTAAAGGCTTCATATTACCCATTATCAGGGAGCTCCCTTTAAAGGGGCCCCAGTGGCACCTTTACAGGGGTCCATAACCATTCAAGAAGTTCTCCACAGTTGCATGGTGAATCCTAACACTTTTTTAACATCTTGTGTGCCACAACGTTGCAATGTGACATTGCAACATTGCAGCCGTTGCAAAATCCATCCAGTTTGGGGAAAAGTGTGGCATTACCACATGGGGTACACCGAGTGCTAAATGTCTCACAGTCAGTCATGGTGTGTTTTACCTTTCCTTTAAAATAGTTACATTTCACTGGTTGTTCTTTGTAAAAAAAAGAAAAAAAAGTACAACTTTTTACAGGTTTCAGGAAAGATTCTATAATTTTGTTTGATGACACTAAAAGAGTTGTGTCACTGTAGCATTGCTGTTGCATGTAGGGGGAATTTGTAAGGACTACCATGTGATTTACTTGGTGTCCTTAAATGTTCTTGCAAACATGGACAAATTGAACTGGTTTGCTGACATTGTGTCCTGATTTCTTGGGAGGCTCATTTAATGTATACATCTGCTGGAGGTTCTGTTTACAGACAAGCATTTGGTCCATGCATTAACAGTGACCACTGTTCTTGTGTATGGAGAGTGATTTGGTTTATCAGCCTCTTTGCTCTTAGAACTGTGTGTGGTGGGTCTGTAACATATAAAAACACAGTATTTGTTACATTTCTTGGTATTAGCCCAACCATGCAGTACCTGGTATACTTGTATGTTGTCATTATACTCTCTTCAATAAATCACACATGATTGGAACCTGTCTGAGGTGGGATATACCTCACAACTTGGAATTTATGTTACACGTCTTATGCCACTGACAAATTTTGTAATGATAATGCAAAAAAGTAACTGCTCACTGCAAAGGACATTGGGTGATAAATAGATTGTTAGAACTCTTTTGGGCCTTTCAGAACTGGAACAGATGCTGTATGTGTACAGAAAAAATGCATTCTGAGAATGTCTGTTTAGAGCCTGGCAAATATTGAACTTTTAACTATCCAGTCTGATAGGCTTGGGTGGTGAACAGAAACCCAAGGGTGTCTAGTCAGCAAGTTCATATCCTGCTCTGTCATGTGCCTCCCTCTTTTCTTATCTCTTATCTTTATGAATGAACGGAATGGTTTCCACGCAGGCAGTCAAAGAAAAGGTCAGAAGGGCGAGAAAAGATTGCTGTTGCTGTTTTTTTGTGTGTGAAGAAAATGACCAAGCTTGACAGTACATGCACAGATCAGCTGTAGTGTTTTTGGAAGGAGGCCAACAGATTGTGCTGCCGGCAGGGAATTGACATGCATTCACAGCTTGGTAGTGACAGATAGTAATTATCAAAATGCATTTTGTGGGTTGGGTTGCAATAAAGTTATGATACAAAGTATGGTCAAAAGTTAAGAAACATGGATAAAAGTGCATAAATGCACGTTCATATCGGAACAGTTAAATTAATTGAAAATTAAACGTCCTTATTCCTGTTGAATAGGAAGAGTGAATGGTGATACTGTGAGATTGATTCAATCAACCCAAAAAGTGGTCTTTTAATTTAGCTTTACTTAACAGAAGGCATTGCTGCTTTCTGTCTCGTCCACAATGATTCATATCAGTGATGTCTGTTATTTTCTTCATTACTTGCTTTCTACTTGGCATTTAAGGCCCAGATTGAAATTATATTTAACAGTGTGTTCCTGAGATCCAAATCAATAGGGTCAATTTTTTTCCCATACTTCCTTTAGAGAAAGGCATGGCAGTGGCACATCTATTCAACTAAGATGTTCAAAGGAACATTAAATGTGAAATTAAAAAATAATATATAGTCTTTATGTAATACTGTTATGCAGTAATGTATTTCAATGAGTTGAATTGTAAAATTACTTTTTCTTGTTTAATGGTTCAATTGACAGGAGACATGAGAGATACAGAATATAAACAATGACATGTAATGTGAATTAACCTTTGTCCCTAATGGTATCCATAATTAATCTGAATGCACTGTCATTCACAGTATTTGAAACCTTATATTGCAATATTATATTATGTTACAATTATATACATTAAAATTTACCCTTTAATGAGGACAATGGTTGTATTTTACTACATTTCAATTGAAACGTAAACTCTTGCTTCAGGGAAATATCGGCCCAGTAACTGAGTAAATCTGTAAGCTGAGGCAAAGTTATCAATTCACCCCTTGATTATTTCATGAAAATAAAAAAATCTTTTTTTAATTGTTGCATTTTTCATTTTATGGCTGTTATTTTTGTGCTTGATGCTAAATTGCAGCAGGGAGGAGACACACAGCAGAGCTTTAGGGTGTTTGTGCAGAGAAAATGCAGATGAAATGATTCATCATGTTTATGGTATCCCCTTCTTTCAGTGTCTCTCCATATTAGCTCTACCAGCCTTTCCCAACCTCCATGGTTCACAGTGCGTTACCCTAGGCTTGGGCGCTAAAAATACACCCAAGCGGATGCGTGGCAGAATAAACGATGAAATGAACAGCCTTTTGTGTGAAACTGAGGAACAAACCCTATTTTTGTTCCTTGCCTCGCTTACCTGTGTACTAACCGACACCTGCTTTTCTTAGTGTCGTTGAGAAATGTGCATAATATGTGCACCTTGTACCTGGTAAGTATTGATTGGCTATCCAAAGAAGAAGTATTATTTCATGCTCTTGAGTGCTGACCATTTTGTGGCTCTGCTCAGGTCCAGAACAATCATCTTGTTTTCTTTTTTTTGTGGCATGCCTCACTCCCTCCTTCGTCATCGATGCCATTCAGAAATAGAACAGGCAGGGCTTTCTGTACAACCATGATCTGTACCTTGTCAAGTGGGCTACAACATCTTCTTCAGTCGTAGACTCCAGCTACACAGATCAATGCAGGAGACCTGTCCAGAAAGATGATGCCAGCATCAGTGGACCGCTGTGAAAGTCACAATGACTGCTCGTGATCCACGTGTGCATTTCCCAAAAGGGTCGGGTTGAATGAACGGCCGCCACAAAACTCATGATTGATAAAACAGAGAGAAACAGTAGAGCCCAGACAAGGAGTGCAACTAGCAAGGGACACAATGGGGGCATTTGCAGCGGGTACGACTCTCCAGTGCCCTGTCTGTGCTAGGTGGTGAGAGGTTTACTGTGGAGGGGGGAAAAATGACCCATTGTCTCCCTTGTCTCATTTCAGGGCCAGAACAGCTAACCAAGGCCCGGAAGCCATCCCAGGAAGCTCAGAAGTGAGGGAACAGTGAAAGTACATTGTTTTTTTTTCTCTCTGTGGGACGGTAGGTACAGCGTTTTCTCTTGTCCATTCGTGTAATGTTCTTCGTTCGTGTAATGTTTCCACCAGTCCATGAGACCATGCTGTTGAGTAAGTGAGCTATTTATTTTATTTGGAATTACACTGTTTGTGCTGACTGTCTGCTTAAGAGTCAAGAGTAATTTTGCCAGGGAATCATTGTTTTGAATAATGGTTAAGGGTTATTTCATTAAAAAAAAATACTATTTTGAATTAGTTATATGAGAGAGTTCAGTTTATCGGGATATTTTACCAATGAAGTTTGAGAAATCAAAGATGATGAAACAGCGGTTATGATATTCATAATATGTAAAAACACTGGTGTAAGGAAGAGGCTATATGTACCTTGATTTTTGTGAGGGATGCATAGAAATGAACTGGACTGCTAAACCAGTTGTTTTCCTTTTGGAGACATTTTTAATGTACATGTATAATTATGAAATTAACGTTGAATCCCATTTGCTATCACAAAGCTTTGCTTTTAAATATCCTGCACAGGATTTTGAGTTACCTGAGTATCCCATTGACAAGAATCACCTGAAATGGACCTACATCCAATACATTTATTTTTGAATTAGTTGGTCTGGGACAAATCTGTGGCCATTGTCATGTTTTAATAGCCAGTCTTTAATTTTAACCAGTTCCTACCAATGAACCTACAAATTGCCCTATGAACAATTTCTGCCTATTTATTCTCAAATACAAAATACCAGTAAAATGTCTGGATACACTTTTCTTTCTTTATTTTTACTATTTTTTACATTGTAGAACAACAGTAAAGCCATCAAAACTATGAAATAACACAAATGAAAGTATGCAGTGACCAAAAAAGTGTTATAAATAAATCAGAACTATCATATTTTAGATTCTTCAAAATAGCCAAAAAACTATTTTTTAAAAATGAGATTAATTCATGCATAGGCATCAACTTCACTATTTATATTTGTCTAAGAAACAAATTTCAAGCATTTAAGCATAAGTCTGACTGCCCAGGCAAGCGTGTGTAGGACCTATGCACTGTTACCTTTCCAAAGTAGGTCATACACTCCAGTATCGGGTTTTATGACTAATAAGTACACATGAAGAGTGGTCATTCCCCTTTTTGTGAATACTTGACTCTTTTGTACATAGTGCTTCCACCAAACGAAACATTACAACAGATTCAAGGAAAAGTTTGAAGAAAAGTAAATAGCATACACTATGAAGGTCACAGTTGAGTTAACCTCAGTTCATCTGACAGATCCTGAGACTCTATATATACTTTTTTAGACCCCAACTACAAAACATGCCTCTATGATCTTGTGTCTTGTTTGTTTGTTAGATTATATGTGTTGAAATCCTTTTTTTTCTTGGAGTTGCATTGATAGTGTACCCCCATGCATAAACAACAGACAATAGACAGTGGGTGCTAAACAGTGTTGCTACATGTAGGACAAAGAGCAATCTGTAATTACCGAGGACAGAGTTAAGGAACAAAAAAGAGAAGATGCCCTTCTTGTCACAGCCAGTCCATCTGAAGGTTTAATTTATGTTATGGTGTTTGTCTGGAACAGCATGTTCATACCTTGATCATACCTTGATCATAAGGGTATCAAGGAACCTGCTGTACCTTGATACCCTTATGAACGTACAGTAAGCCTGTTGATTCATATCGAGCAATGAGTCAGATCACTGCACCATTGAATGGTAGATGGCAGTGATAGTTATGGTGTTGAAATGCAGGTATGGCTACAATGAGATAATCCGCAGTGCTCATCTGCATGTGCATAGCAGAAAATGAGAGTGACACGTTTTTCCTGATACAGTATTGCAATTTGCAAAAAAAATTATGTCATTCTGCATATTGTTTACTGTCCTATAATCTAAAATAATAGTACCTGCATCCAAAATGACATATACAAAATAAGGCTTACAGTGTTCTACACAAAGACATTGCATTACATTACATTCATTTAGCAGGTGCTCTCATCCAGAGCAACTTCCAGCACAAAAGAACATAAGTGTATCCATTCAAGTTGAATGAGAAACCAGGTGAGTTGAATGTGAGACCAGGCTAACAACACTCCCAGACCAGTGAGTGTGAGCATAACACTATTCAAGCCCTACCACAAAGACAATTCTTAACAGACAGTAATGTTTTGTTTTACTTCTCATAGATAAAATGTCTTTGAGAAGGCAGACATCTGCATTTTTTAAATGTGTGTAAAACGTAGAGATTTTTGTTAAAGCGTGCAACATGTGGCCTTAAGTTTTTTGCACCTGACTAATATTTTTGGCTGTTGAATTAGAATTGCCTGTCCCATACTCTTAAAATTGCATCAGCTGTCAGCTGTAACTGGCTAACTTACTTTGTATGTGTGGTCACTGAAAAATCCTCACAGATGTGATTGTAAGTGATATATAATGATGCATGTCAGAAAGTCCGAAAATGACTTGGTTACCATTTCCCTTATGTCCTGTTTATCTCAAAACTAAATAATTTGTTGGAGTCAATCTCAAAGACTCTTTACTGCTGATGACATTTAATGTCAGGCATTTTTTATTCAAATAAATTAAACATAAAAGTGACAAGCAATGTTGCCTTTGACCTTGATATTGGTGTCATTTGAAGTTCATGTCTGGACTTGATGTGATAAACAAGCAACCCAGATCAATGTGTTCTTGTTTTCTCAGACATGTTTTTTTTTTTTTATTTCCTGCTCTGCACATTGTGTCAGGAGTGCACCCTAGCTCAGGATTTGCATGTTGCATCATGGGATGATGACTGGCAGAATAGTGTGCAGTGTTTTGGCGATGCAGTCTCATACCTCAGGCCAAACACCTGATGTCTTACTCCTTGCCCACGACTGTGCAATGCTGTATTACAGGGGAGTCATTAGATCTGTACACGAGCAAGTGGATAGGCTTGAACTGAATTCTGACACTGATATGAAACTTTTTCCCAAAAATGATGGTGAAAATTTTAATGCTTCCATTACAATTCAGGTTATTTATTTATTTATTTTTAACCATTATACTTTAATCTCAATAGCTTTTCATAGTGCAATATCACATCATTCACAAATGAATTTTATTCCACAGAACACAAGTGTCACATTTATTCACATGCCTCCATGACAGTCCTTTGTCATGGATTATGATAACACGTATCAAAGTTTTTGGCATCTGTATACATTTATGAGTACACACGGAAAACCCAAACATTCAATGATGTAGAGTGTTCCTGTCTAAATAAATTTCCAATTAAAGCAATTTCTGATTATCTTCAGGGCAGTGGTGGGGGCACAGTTTTAATTCTTTTGTCTCATGAATGTGTAATTTTTTGCCTTCTGGCTTTGTAGCCTTTGTAGTTTACAGGTTAACACAGTGGAGGCAAAGACAGTGCTCCTTCAAAAGCAACTCTACAGTCAAACACTTAAGAAGGCTAAATATCAAAGAGCTTAAAAGGTTTATGTCCTCTCCAACTTCTTCTACCTACAGCTGATCATTCATATTGACAAAACCTCTTTTCCACTATCTGATGGTGCTGACTGATGCATCTCACATAAAATTCCTAACTTGATTTACTCAAACACAAAAGAGTAATCCTCCAGGGTGTTGAAGTGATGGCTGGCACTTCCCACAGTGCACAGTGTTCCAGAAGGCCACACATGTATTTCATCTCGATTACAGCAAATGGATTCCAATGTATCCATGCTGATTTGATGCTTAAATGTGGATGATTGCCAAAAGTACAGCATTTTAAATTTGTTCATTTTTTTTCTGGCATTTTTTTAAATTAAGTAATTGATTTGCTTATCAGTTACTGTTATGAGTATGGTTTTCTGAAGTACAGACAGGTAGTCTAGTGTAAAGGTTGGACTGGTGTCTACAGACACTGCAGTCCCCCAGGACCAGGGTTGAATAGCCCTGCAGACACTGTGGTCCTCCAGGACCAGGATTAAGGAATAATACTATTTCCACGTCAGTATCACATCAGGAGTAATTGTCACATGTCACATCACCCTTGAGGTTACACACAAAAGCACGCAAGCAATTTATTAATTGTTCTGGAGTAAATTGTGAGCTGTTCAGTGGCTATATTAACCATTAGGTATTACATATTTAAATAGTATGAGTAGACATATTGTGTAGGCATTACAGAAGCAAGTCATCTGAATTGAAATCTATTCTTGTAGTAGACAATGTAGCTAGCTGTTTTAGCCAGCGAAATGAACAAATAACAAACCTTAACCTCAACTGAAGGTGAATATCTTGCTCCATAGAAACCACTTGTTTATGGAAAATCTGTAACAGTGGATTGTTAGCAACCTTTCTGAATAGCATAAGAAAAAACCTGCTGTTGTTAAAAAAAAAAAAAAAAAAACATTTTGAGAGATTGTGAGTTCTGTGTACTGCTACAACCTACTGGCAGAAGTGCAGAATGCAGTCTTTGTTTTTTTATTTATTAAGTACAGTGAAAAAGGGATGGGACAGATTTTAGTGTGTACATTTTGAAGTTGATCTATTCTCAAGGCAATCAACACACCATTGTTCTACTGGACTTTCTGCCTCCATCAGAACATACACTCTCTCATGTAAGTACAGTACCGTCTGCTTATAAGAGTCATGACTATCCAGGATGATTTGATTCATATAAGAAGTTGATTCTTAAGTGTGTAATTCCAAATGAAGGGTAAAATGGAGGCTAATGTTTTAAACAATGTTTTTTTTTTTTTGGAAAAATGTCCTTCAAACATGGAACATGTGTATTTGAAGCATTCAGTATTTTCATGCAATCCTATATTAAAATAATTAAAAATAAGACGGTATGACAATAACGTAGTTTGACTCATGATAATTGTTTCTGAGTGTCAACATGATAATTGATTCCTTGGTGTCTTGCCTGTCTGAATTTATTTTCATGATGTGTTGTCTCCTTAGTTCTTCACAGAATCTTAGACAGTTTCGGCAACAGTGACAGTGAACCCCAGAAGTAGTGACTTTCTGAAAGGCCTGAAATCAGCTTAACTCTTCATAGGATCTGACCCACAAAAGCAAAATTGGTGCATTCTACTTCAGTATATCTTGCTGACAAAGCCATTCACCTACCGTGGGCAACGGTGATGTTCTTCTCGTGGTTGCATGCCTAATGTAATAGACAAAATCCAATATTTATATGCTTTTTTGAAAGTTAAGCAAATGTGAGTGATGTAGCAACGGAGACCTGATTTTAGCCTCAAAAGATGGTTGTCCTAGTGAAATGATTGTGCTCTTTTACTCTGAATAGGTAGGTGCATCAGATGCTGAAGAGTCCTAGCAGACAGTAGGACCAATTGGAAAGCTAGAAACTCCACAGACATCATAAACACCATAAACCCTTTTGAAGGTGCTCTGCTTACGTATTTCGTGACGATGAAATCATCCTTCATTTATTTCTTCTGTAATGGCACTCTTAATCCCATGTGAATAAGGCAGTGTAACTGGGGGGCAATGCGTTTTGATGCTTCACTGATAATGAAGCCATAACGCTATAGATAAACAGTGTGCCTTTAAAAATAAGCAAAAGATAATCTTAAGATTATGGTGTGTTCTTTGTTGGGAATATCTGCAGTCTGTTTTCAAAATGCACTATTTTTGGAAAAAGCACTTAGATTTATTCTGCTGCATTTTTATATCATTTTATGTACCATGAAATTATCATAAGACTAATATTATTTCATTTTTCATGGGCTGCCATGTTCAACATTGCTTCATACCAGACACTCAGATGCCAGCCTTGTTAGTTAGCCTTGCATAGTTTGCATAGTTTGAGGGTAGGAGTGCCAGGCATTCTCTTTAAAACACTCAAGGAAAAATGTCTCAGATGCTTTGATTTGGTTTTGATCTCAAGATGTTGCTGATGTTATTGTTCACTAAGTCATGGGTTAAAATTTGATCTTTCTAAAACAGTTTTTACCTCAACCATTTGTATAGCATGAACTACATACATACATTTACCATTTATGTTGCTTATTATTAGGTTTCTTCCATTATTTGGCATTTACTGCTAGAGCAACAGAAATCAATGAATACTGGTGCAAAACAATATAGACCCCCCCGGTAAATGTTACATGTAATGTGATTAAAGCAATGACAGAAAAATTGTAGATTATATTATACTTGGTGAATGGAATACATTATATTGTACATTGTGGCAGATGTAGAATAAAACTCAAAACAAGATACCTCTGTGGAATGCACAACTAATGTGAAACAGAAAAGAAATTTGTATAAAGTCTGTTGAGGGTTTGTTTAAGAGCTGTGCTTGGACACCAAAGGTTGTGAGATTAGCTCCCAGATGGGGGCACAGCTGTGCATTCACCAGTATTTATAGTTGGTCAGATAACAAAGCCAATACATTAGAATATGTATACAAACAAGTGTGACTCCCAAAATTCTTCAGTAGGGTAGACTTGCAGCAGTTCTTTCTCTTTCTCTGCTCTCCAACAGTCTTGCATGTGGCAGGGTTTTGAGACTCACTCCCTTCATATTCACAGATCCAGGTGGGGTGCATGAGAGGCAGCATGGTTCTAGGCTGGAAAGCCAGATTTCCCAGAATTAAAGACAAGTGATTGAGTGGTTGTTATAAGAGAATGACTAGCTATAGCTTTCAAATTTATCATCTGTCTTTTTTATAAAGGGAATCAGATTGGAAATCAAAAGCACAGAGCCTATGTAATGTTTTCTAAATAGCATCAGTATCATGTATCATCTGTTGGATTTAAAAAAAAAACAAACTTTTATTCTTGTGACCCCGTTTGCAAACATGTCTCTACTGGACGTATACTTTTCCAAGACAGTTAAGTGTCTCTGGCAGTTAAGGTGCTTGTTCCGTGCAGGCTGAGTTATACAGCTTAGACCTGAGCTTTGTCATTTGCCAGTAATGACTAGTCTGTGGTGATGCAGAGTCTGTAGTGGTGTAGAGCACAACTGACTGTGTTCTGCCAGGGGAGGGAGGGTTTCGTCAGCAGGGGTCTGCTCACCTTGCTGCTGTAGCATTTTAATATTTACTGCTTTCATGGTGTGCTCATTAATAAAGTATTTCCATTTTGGTTCTTCCAATTTTTGTAATTTAATCTGGCATACTATATGCATAACAAATTAATGTTGATCTAGGCAATAATGATCTCTTTCTTCATCATTATTGTCATTATTGTCTTTCTGTTGTGATCAATAAGTATTCCTTAAGAAACTCTCCAGTGCCCCAATGAAATCTCTGTATATAGCGTGTTCTCTTTATAAGAACATATCTCAGATCATAATCATGGTATCTGTTGTAACAATGTGTTAAATGAAAGAAGAGAATGCATGACTTGTTAGGTGGTGACTTACAAGAACAGGCCCCAATTTTTTCAGTAGTGTGTGGCTCCTGAGATCAGTTCAATATGAGAAATAAAATCCATCAAACAGAATCTGTCTTGGGTATATCTAGGCATAAACACAGCCATCTTGGGTATATCTAGGAAAATACACTGAGGGTTAGAATTCCTTTATTTTGGGCAAATGTATAAACATGGCATTAAACACATGTATTCCAGAGAGCAACTGAAAAGAGTCTTCCAAGAAAGCTTACGTCAATGAGAGCACAGTTTTTATATTCCTCTCAAAATGAGCAAAGACGGCCTCTTGAGGTAAGGTCATGGCCCCTCTTTGTGTAGTGTAAGTAAGGCATTTTGAAAACCTGCTGCTGTTGGTAATAACATCTGTGCTCACTGGCTGACAATATGTTGGTCTGGTGGTTCCCTAATAAGGAAAAGCATGGGTGGGGATATAGTCTTGCAGGTGGCCATAGTAGGTATCGAGCAAGGTAGAGGGGTGGAAAGAACTAGGTGTGGGGTGTGTTGTACATATGGGGGCTGTTGCATTGCTTGGCTCCCTCGGGAAACCACAAACTCACCCACTGTATCCATTATCTGTAAAGAACACTACAGTAAATCACAAAGTTTGTTATAACGGAACATGTCAGTGTGACAGTGCCTCATGCATTAGCACAGGTCTTATTTATAGTGCCATGCTGTATTTACTTAACACCATACTAGTGGTCATTCTGCAGAATTTCCATAAGGGGAACAAAATGTTTACATTCACAGCTCAGAGTGAATGGACAGCGCTGCATTGAATCTAGCATTCCCACTTTTGCGTGAGCAGGGCATGATTTGAACATGCTGGAGAGCAGGGCTCTTCCCTCCCTCTTGCCTGTGGATGCCCTGCCTCTCCAATCTCTAGACAGCTCCAGCATCTCGAGCGCGTATCTCCCTCTCTCAATGACTGGTGTGCGGATGGCGCTGCCTCTGAATGCTCTCCACATGTCTCTCTCTGTCGCTAGGGTCAGGAAGAACTCTTTCAGATCTTGTCACAGGTAAAGATACAACTTTTTTTTTTTTTTTCCTCTTTCTGCTTTGTTTGTCAGTGTGTCAGGCAGTTCTGGCCCTCTAGTCCCGCTTGCTTGTGTGTTCCTGTGTCAGTTTCTGTCTAAAGTGTAGAGCTAAAGATGTAAAGTGTAAAGCTAAAGATGTTGTGGGATTTCAGTGTGATGGTGTAGACAGACACTTAAAGAGGTTTGCGTGTACTTTAAGTGGTACTTTAACTCCTGTGGTGTCTCCCTTAGCTGCAGTGGGGTTTTAATTGAATCTGTATTGCTGTCTTGCAATGTAACCACATTAATTCTTTGTCAGTGTGGAGTAAAGCTAGTCATGCCCTGTTGAATTACTATTAGTACTACTAGTACTACTACTAGTACTACTACTCCTACTAATATCCATATTATTATTATTGTTATTATTATTATTATTAGTAGCAGTAGTAGTAGTAGTATTGGTATTAGTATTAGTATTATCTACCCAGATTCATCTGTCACTGAGAAAGTGACACTCTTTTTTGCAGTTTGGTAGTTTTGATTGAATCTAGGAATTAGTGTGCCTTTTAACTAACAAAACTGTCCCGTGCCATTTCAGCTGTGATAGTCACACACTGTCTCAGTGGCATGTCAGTTTGTGTTTTCTATCTGACTGACAGAAGTCCTCTACTTACGAATGACAGCTGACAGCTGACAATGGTGTTAATGATGTATCCAGTGGTACAGTGCTAATTACCCATGGCACTCTTCTGTACTAATCAGCCAGATAAGGAAGTTTCCTGACAGAAATGGCCTAAATCTTACATCACATTCATCCACTTTGATATTGATATCAAAGTAGTACTGCTTATGAACAGCAATGCAGGGATGTTGGGGATTATTGGTAAAATTATCAGCTGGACTGAAAACATTGGTAATTGTAGGATATTTTGAAAGGGCTTTTTAGTTGGAATATTTAATGTGTTTATGAAAAATTTAGAAGTTTGTCATGAAGTGATTGTTCTTGGTGTGAATATTTGTATTGTTAATGTAGCCTCAGAGAATATCAAGACCTCCTGAAATGTCTCTCATGCAACACATACATACATGCATATGTAATTTTAGATATCCAGATATTTCACACAATGTTTCTCCTTGGATACTAAGGTCTAACGCCATTGTTTCCAAATTCTTGAAATCTTAGCAGTCATGTGCAGAAACATTTACTTCAGGACTTGACCATTTGAGTTTTTTTTTTTTTTTTTTTCCAAAATTAAGCAAATCATATCTAGAAACCCAATCACAGCAGAAGGGGTTTTAAAATATATTTCTGGAGAATATGGTTATTTTGTAAGGGTGATGAAGACCAATGTTTTGCTGTTGTTTTAATTTTATTTTAGCATATTAACATGTACTTTTATGGAAAACTATATTCCTTTTTACTTCAATATGTATATGCAAATATATTAGGGAAACGTGTCATCTCTGTTTAGATACTTTAAATAAGCCTATATCATTGCTTTAATTTCCATTTACTTCAATCTAATACCCTGGCAAGGATAAAAAATTACTACACCTTGGCTGTAGTAATTTTTACTGTATCCCTACCCTTCGTGGTAATTGTACAAAGTCCTGGTAGATTTCCTTTGATGGGTTTACCTTACAGACTTGGTTTCAGCAGAAGGTGATACAAGTTAAACCTTCCAGGGCGGCGCTGAAAGCCTGAAGCCCACCACACGTTACTTAACTTGCCTTGTACACTGAAGCTGGTTTTGGGTTCTGGGTGACTTAAGCCCAGCTGAAAGAGGCTGCTGGGGCGACCCTGACATTCAGCCCCGGGCTCCCAGTCAGAGTCGCTTCAGTGCACTCCTGCTTCCGTCAAACCAGCATAGAGGGGGGCAAACCTTGGGGGAGGTGGGGGAGGGAGGGAGGCCAGTCTTCAAAGGAAGTTACTGTATGACCAAATGAGAATGGACTGGCACCACTCTTAGCCTGGCCATAGGACACGGCAGCAGCCCAGTGTGGGAGCGGTTGGTTGGCGGGGTGGCGCCGACTGGAATTTGCATTGGTTGGTGTCACATGTCGCCGTGCCCGAGGGTGGCGCGCGGTCACATGGTCGCGCTCGATCCATTACATAAACGGAGACCTCTGTGGCCCCAGTCCACTCCTATCAACTTAGTTCTTGAGACGAACTCCGAGTTGACTTTGGCAAGGGCACAGAGAAGCTGCAGTCATTTGGATGTGCCTTTCCGTCATTTCTGCTTGGTCTCCCAGTGACCATGTGAAACTTTGGAGAAAATGGTACCTAACACTCAGTACATTAGTACATTATATTATGTCAGTACATTATACCATTTTGTTTGCAGTGGTGGGAAGCCAGGATAATAATTGAATCCAGATTTCTTTAGGTATTAAGGAAAAGTATGTATCACAATTAAAATATCAAGTGTTAGCATCTGAGATTCATTGATTCAATGCCTTACTTTGATTAGAGGTATCTTCTGATTTCTGCACCAGGGAAGGGTGAAAAGCATAGTCATCATCTCTGTCAGATTTTCTTTCTGTTGAATGCATAATACTCTTTACTGTTGATCTCAGAAACAACCTCACATCCTTATACAGAGAGTTTGAGGGGGCCATCTGTGTCTTTGAGCAGAACTTGGGAGCAAAGCTCGTGCACAAGGGCTCAGAGGACACGTGCCTCTCTGTGGCGACCCCTGAGGGACCACACGTGTTGCCGACTCTAAACCCCATAAGCTTGAGCTGGAGAACTGCTCAGAATGCCCATAACTTCTGGGGCCCCTCCCAGTTGCCCCACCAGGGAAGCGTGTGATGTCAAAGCCCTTCTTTTGGATGTCTCTAAGGGCGGCGGTCAAAGGCGTTGCCTCCACATGGGCCCCGGCTGGCAGTGTCTTAGATACTGTCCATGCTGTTCGTATCCTCAAATACGAATGCCAAGCTAACGGCTCTCAGAAGATTCCCCAACAGCCTCCTGCGTCTATCAGAGGTCTTGTATGATGTCATAATTGAGGTGAGAGACACACTTATGCCTACATATGGGAAGTTTTTGAAACAGCACTCATTCTGTGTTCTCATTTAGAGCTCCTGCCTTTTCCAGAATGGTATCATAAGTAGACAGCCCCACTCTTCAAAGGGTGTCTCAAAGAAAAAAAATGAAACTCTGGAAAAGTTGGACATCAGTAAGTCTTTTCAAATCATCCTCAAAGGGACCATTTAAAATTGTGTCCTTGGTACATCCAACAAAACCATTCCCTGAGGAATGATTTTTATATTTTCACTTTCTCTGTAAAGAAATCCAGTACAGATTTCCATATGAGTATGATCATTTTTTAGAGGAAATCTTTCAGTACCGTGTAAAAGATCTGCTTTTTAGTCCTGGGATGGTCTCTGTTATGGCACATGTAATTTATAGTAAGGTCCTGTTCTGTTTTAAAAGACTAACCAAATTCAGACAGTCTTGAAAAAGACAAGGTGGTGTGAAAGGAGTTTATTTTCCATGTGGTGTGAATATGACTGAATTATACAAATGAGTGTAGCTATGATTTTTTTTTCTGAATGGTATCAGCCTGCTGACACAGTCCAGTTTCAGGGAGGATTTTTTCCTTTATCATCATGCACTACCTAATCTAGGAGAAGTCGCTTAGCACATGTCTCCTGGGACCAGCTCAGACTCAACCAAGCCACTTCAAGTAGCAGTATATAGGTTACATCCCCAGAGCAGGAGTCTGGCATATTTTCATCAGACTGCACCCTCTCTCTTTTTATTTCACCTGGAGATCAGCAGTTTCTCGGGCTTTGTGACAGATATTACATGTCTTCAGACCACTTTGCATTTTCAGTTCTGTGCTTGAACACTGTTTCTAAAAGGGAACATTTTTTAGTGATTGTTAAACACTTGAGACAAACAAACTTTCATCAAACTTTAATATGATCATTGTTTTAGGCTTTGTTCTTATTTTATTTCATTAATTTATTTTTGAAAAGCATTATGTTATTACAAATGTAGTGCACTTGTAAGTTTGGGGCCCATTAATGAAAAATTGTGCAAGAACTAAAAAAAAGTCAAAGGCCAAGGACATGTTTGACTTTTTTATTCCATGGTCTTACAAATATCAACACCCATGTTTCCCAAAAGCAAAATTCCACTGGAAGCCCCGATCTTTATCGGTTTGCTAAATGAACAGTTTCATCTGCACACGTGCCTTTTTTTCTGCCCCTGTTCAGAATCACTAGCACACTGCGTTTCCCACACCGCTGATTTATCACCCTCGTTCGGAAATAAGTGCTATTTCGAGCTAAAGAATGAATTGAAGCTTCCATAGCTTTGCTGACATATACCTGGCAGGCCTCCCGTGGTCCCATCTACGAGCGGTATCGTTTCCTCTGCGGGCTGGCGGTATGAATGGAGGACCCATGTATGAAGTATGTTAAGTGTACAAACAGAGGGTCTGTTTTTGAGTCGAGAGGGAGGCGAGATGCCTATTTTGTAACAGCGTTCTCCAAGTTCTCCCCCCAGCTGCACGGGGAGCCGAGAGCGTAAACATCCCACCGGCGCGTCGGACCGAGCGCACGGCCTGGACAGGGGTTCAAACACTGGCTGCGCGCCTGGACGGAGTGTCTAAATATTTTGACACTTGATATGACTGAACGCACCTGAAGATTAGACACTGGTGGATCTGCTCTGTGTGCATGAGGGCTTTCTCTCCCTCATGTAAACCCCCCCTTTTGGTGCCCCGCATGGTTTGTCACAGTCACCACCTGGCGTTTTGTGGGTTATGCAATCGGATTCTCAGGGGCCATTTGTTCTCCGTCACGGCCCCCTCTCTGGTATCCAAATTCGAATTTCTCTGAGGTTCCTGGGGTTGCGTGTGTCTGTGAGCGCGTGTCTGCGCCGCCGTTGCCACGGGAGAGTAGGCAGAGCAGGCGGTCCCCAAGACGCTCCCTCACGCTCCGATGCTGCGCAGACCGGCTGGTGAAGGCGGCCGGAAAACACACTGCTGAGTGTAGTGGAGCATTGTTTGGTGGTGGCTGCCACACCGAACCGCGATCTGACTGAGCGCCTCGCTTCACGTGCGGCTCTCAGATGTCCTCAGGTCTGATCTCTTGAACGAGGGTCGCTTTCTAGAGGAGGGTTCCTTCCCCTCTCTCTCTCTCTCTCTCTCTCTCTCTCTCTTTGTGAGCTTAAAGCTGGCGTAACAGACACCAGGCTGGGTCCAGAGTAGGAGGCACGTGTGAAAGGAAGACAGCAGTGCATGCCGGGGCAGGGGAGAGGATAAACAGAGGGCTGCGTTCCTGAGCTGCCAAGGCATCACCGTCCTGTTAGCGCGAGGATCGAGATGTAGCGTGCAGCGGGTGGCAGGAGGTCACTGCCTCTGAATGGGCCGTCGGTCTCAGAGGGACGCCTGTGCCGGGACATCCAGAGACAAGGGCGGAGAGGATGTGGAAGAAGTCATGGGTCGGGCTCGCGGGACCAGTTTCTCAATGTGAGTCCTGTCAGTGCCCCTTCCTCTTCACTCTCCAAACTGAGGGCTTCCAGGGGTGTGTGAGTGGAAAACCTCCCCACCCAAAGAGCAGGGAAAGGTTTCTGCGAAGAATGCCATTTTTAGCTATGCCTCCGCTTGACTTTGTCTGACTTGGTCAGGGTCCACACTTTAACTTGTTGGATTGAACCTTTTCATGTTTGCAATGTGTTTTGTTAAGGTCTAGATTTTGAGTTAATACATGGAAAGATTTAGTACGTTTATACATTAGGTACCTACATGCTTTCAAGGATGTTTCTCTCTAAGTTTCAACCTACACTCATTGTCCTAATGGGGTGTTTGATTACGAATCAGTATGCTGAAACAATATTTACATTACTGCTTTATATGAAATTGAATACTTATGCAATATACAATAGAAATAGATTTTCAATGGTTAATTTCATCTTCTCTTAATTTCATTATGAAAAATATTGGCAGCTAACTGCATATACAGATTCTTAATCGCAGTTCTCTCAGTTTTGGAAACTTGCAGAAGTTTGTTTTCGGTCATTCTTGTTATGTCCAACAAAACATGCTTTAAATACCAGTTTCACTAGTTGCTATTTGTGTGCCTTAATCCTTGTTGGGCTATAGTTTTCATGTTTTATACTAAATCAGGATTAAAAATGCTACACTGTCTATCATGTTGTTTTGCTTTGTAAAGGAATGCAATGTTGGAATTTTTTCCAGAATGGCAGAATATTTGACAATGTTAATGTTGTTGTAATTCTATTATTAATGGTGCCGTTAGTTGGGTTTGGATTTGGGTCTAGGATTTTAATTGCCTCGTTAGAGGCAGCTTGTCGTGTTTTGTGCACTGAACTGCATTTGGTCAGAACCACAATCCACCCAGTTTTATTTGGGTAATGGCTCTTTGACTATCTGTTGTGTTTTGGTGTGAATTATATCTAAAAACAATGGAAATGCTATGCAAACAGTTCTGATCAGCTCAGGATGAGGCAATTAACCACTCTAGTATCATGCAGCTTGCCAGAATTGAGGAATAAATATGGAACTATTCACCCAAACAGTGAAACTCATTAACTCAGCTCAGCTCAAAAGTGCCACATAGAAACTCCAGTGTTATGTTAACAGAATCTCATTTGTAAAAGAAATGTTAGGTTATAGCAAAAAAAAGTTGCCAGATTATCCTGAAAGTTGATTCTTTTTAACCAGAAGTTAATTAGTGTGAAGCTGGAGATTAGAGGAAGTGTAGGTCCCTGACTCATTGGCCACTGTGGTTGGAAAAACATATTAGTGTATAAGTTAAACTAACTTTTATATAAGTTTATAAAAGTTAGTTTATCTGAAGTTAGTTTTATGTCTGAAGCTGTAAAAGTTTCTAGATCTGGCAACAAAACTGCCAAGTTGGTAACATAAAGACATTAAGATGACTAGTCAATGAAAACTGAAAATATGACTCAGCAGTGTTCCGTTTACCATGGGCTTGTAAAAGGGCAATATTACAATGAATGCAAAAGACACGCGCTCACAGACAAAAGATGTGGGTTACTAAGGTTTAAATCCAGTGTTTTAAATAAAGGTTTAGATCAAGTCTGAAATTTGTGCTACTTTCCATGTCAGAAATGTATGCATCAACAAAAAAGTCCTTTTTTATTATATTTATTTGGTACATTTCTACTCTTATTAAGTTGTATACATGTATTATTTGTTATTATTGTCAATATCTTTATTATTGTCATTATTAACTATCAAAATACCAAATAATGATCTTTTAAAATAATTAATTCAGATTAAAAATGGCAACCACACAACCTGTTTAGAGCCCTCTTGTAAACAGTTTACAAAGGTAATGATGGAAATTATTACACTTGCAGTTGTAGTTGTTGCACTTCACATTTTTACAAAGAGTTAAACCAAGTTGGAGTTAGGTACCTATACAACTAGATTTATTGTAAAGTGTTTGACATCCAGTTTAGGAATTATACATTGCTGGCTTCTCAAGCAGCATCTCCCACCACCACAAGCTGAGTATTACTGCAGTGTGATACAATCATGTTGTATGGCAAGTTGTATTTTAAGGGCAGTAGCTGCATATAGCAATAACTGACCCTTAAATTGGGCCTCACTCATATCACTGAAAAACAGTGAATTTAGGTCCTAATAATTTGCATATGGAGAAGTTACAAGCAGATAAGTGTAAACGGAGATTGTGTGTATCTCTGTGTGCGAATTGTGTTTATAGAGGCCTGGGGGTTCAGAACAGCTTAGTCTACATGGGAATGTTTGTCATTAGGCTTGCGTGGCCAACATTCAGGGGAAAGGCATGCAATCTCACAAAGTTTCTGAGAAACACCTGGGGAAAAGACGGTGGAGGTGTGATTCCACGGAAAGTCTTCACATGAAACATTCATTCATTCATGCATATTCTGTTTATTTACATCTGAATGTGTGTGTGCGTTTGTATATGTGTGTGTGCGTGTGTAGACCACTACATTGAGTAGATATAATTTTAGCCTTCAGGCGCTCACGGCAGCTTAGGTAAATTAGATAATTCCATGCGGCAGAATGTCTGTAAATGACTCTTGTGATAAAGACCACAATATAATATACATGGAAATCTGTTGCACACTTTTCTGCGAGTCCTTGTTGAAATAGTTATTGTTTCCCTCTCATCTTACAATGCAGTAATACAGGCTGCATTTCTCTTTTCTTGGTTTCAAAGTGCACCAGCTAGTACCAAAAGGTCGGCATTACAAAAGGCACAGATAAAAATTGAGCAGAAAAAAACAGGCAGAGAATGGTTATTAAAATGATATGCAGGTGCATAGTCATTGTATTATGAACCTTTAATCCACGTTGACAATTCAGAGTCAGGAAACAGACAAATATAATAGAGGTCTATAGTGTGAAAATATGTAAATGCAAAAGAATTAAATGGCAAGACATAGAGAGATTGATAAGGATAAATGTTTTAATTTGATAAATAATTTAATTTAATAAACATAATTTACTTTGTGTGCATGATTTTACTCTCTTGTTCGTAGACCACCCATCTCTTGTTAGCTTTCAGCAATGACATTTATCAGTTCTGTGTAGATCAATTAGTCAAATGGGCTGGTGTAGAGTATATAATATAGAAGGTATTATTTGCATATTTAAGTTTGAACAATAACATTATCCTCAGAGAAATCATTTCAATGTTTAAATATTATGGTATGGAAGATTCCAAGGATAATATTTCTACGGCTCGTACAGGACTTGGCCAAGAAAATTAAACATAACTAAACATAATTTTTTTCTTAATATGCTGTCCCTAACCTTTGCAACAGGAGGATAGCAGGTATTCATATTGAAAGCTCTTCATTTATTTTAACATGGAGGAAAACAAGGTTACTTGAAATCCTTTCTTTTTGAAACCTATTTCTACCATTCATATAAAGGCGAGAATGCATTGCTTCATCCTTTCTCTTTCTGTGGATTGGCACAAAGCTGCAAATTGTGGTTTATTCTTTTTTGAAAAATATTGCTAATCAGTTGAATCCAGAGCTGGCCCTAGCAATTTTGGTGCCTTAGGCAACATTTTGCTTGAACACCATCCTTGAGCTGGTGTCATACTGTGAGGAGTAAGAATTTGCATGCATTCCAGCACGGGCTCTATACACATGCTAACAGGTAGAAGAGGCACCACTAGCTCCAGGATCAGCAGGGAGACTTGACATAAGATGGAGCATATTCAGCTTCAACTGAAATGAAGAAATAATACCGTTCAATAAAAAAAAATAACATAAATTATATAAATCGTTCACAACAGCCACCACCTATACATGTATTTAAGTGTCCATTCATGCATTATAGAGAGGGAAAGTCACTTGCTGACCTCAGACGATGAAAAAATATGAAAGACACTTTTCTGCTGTGAAACCAGTTTTTCCTTTTCAATATTTGATTCATCAGTAATTAACTGAGTTAACATGTTCCTCAAAAACATAGTTGTCTATTCAGTCAACAATGCAAAGATGTGATGTTCAACAATGTGCATGATAACTGGATTATCTTCAGTCATTACAGTTGTAAAGAAAAGGGGAAGAGATGAGAGAAATGAAGAGATACTTTGCCTCTCCGAACCCAAAATACTAATGGGCTATGGTTTCTGTTTGGCAAATAAAAAGCCATACACACATACCATACGCACATACAGCAACAGGATGTAGGCATCTGTGCATTGGGACCCTGATGGCCCAGCCGAGAGAGTGCTCCTCTAATGTGTAGTGACAGGCCCCACAGACCTACTTACCCAGACACGAGGTAACGCCCCCGGCTACAGTCGGCAAGCGTGATCGCGTCTCCAGAGGCGGCTCCGATCGGGCTGCTGCCACGGGCCTCGCGTGAGGAGGCGAGGGTGCACCGCTGAAACCATCTGCGGCCGCGAGCCGCCTCGCCTGGTGATCCAGCGCCGGCCTCACGGCCTGGGTGCACTGGGGCTTCATGTGCCAGGGAGGAGACGTGTCCCACGGCAGGAGAGGAAGGCACGAGGCGAAAGCCCAGCACGGAAAACTGGCACGCAGGCTAGCGCAGGCACACAGATACACTCACGCATTTATTCTGAGTGTGTGTAATGTATCAGGAGTAACATTAGCAGTAGAGGTGACAGGTGTGCATTTCACAATATCATGTGTCAGTATTCAAGGGCTTCCAGGATCAAAATATTCAGGTATCCTTACCCCACTTTAAACTGCCATTTATTTTTGTGTAAATAATGATTCACGTGATTGAAATCCAGATTCATTCACTTTCACTTTGTTTGTTCAGCAACAAACAAACAGTGACATTTATGATAAATTAGTGTTCTAATGGTCAAATGACTGAATAATAATCACTCGTATTACACTTACACTTAGTGTGTAGTCTAGCTTGAAGTCAGTGGTACTGTGCTCAGTGACAATTTGGTGCTATAACAGCTATACAAAATAATTGTTGATTGATTGTTTGAACTGAGAGCTCCTACACAGGTTAACCCATTTGGTTAACCCAGTTGATGTGCATGCCCTGAACAATTTATATGAAAATTCTAAACAATTTATATAGGTGGGTCTTACTCGCTAGAGGCTCGAGGCAAGTGTTTTTCAGGCCGATTCACAAAAGCTTCTTTAGAAGAAAATACCTGTGTATGTGGTTTTTTTCTGACTTGGAACTTCAGAAGACAGTTAGCATTACTGAAACTCTAACTCTGGTAGTTACAATCATTGCATTTAAGTAAATACTTCCAAAGTACCTCATGTTCTTACCACAGTATCAGCCCAAAAAGGTAACAAAATGAATTGAAACAGCCTTTCTCTACAGCATGTAGTTGCAATGTTTGTTATTTACCCCAAGCAGTCATGCAGTTGTACATGGTCTTGTACAATATGTCTTGTACTTTGCATGCAGGCACTGCCCCCGATCTGAACCTCACACCTCTGGAGTGTCCTGCTCCCTCTCAGAGCGCGTCGGAGGCATCTGCCCCGGTGACAGTGTCACTAAACACGCCATTCCCCGAGAGCTTATCTGATTCGCGGGGGTTAGCGTAGAGTCTGTGAACGCAGTTCTGAGCTGAGCTGATCTGTCAGGGCCGACCCCAGAGCTCAGGGAGCGGTCGTTTCATTCCTGCCGTGACACTGGGATACAGCTCACACACTCCCCTCAACCCCCGACGGCAGAATTAGCACCACTTATGACCCCCCCTCCTCTCCCTCGGTGGAGGCAAGCCGGACAGATGGAGAGAACAAATGGGTTTTTCGAGTTTCCCCGCGAACCCTCGGGAGTTCGAGAGGCACTGTCCGTCCCCCCCAAACGCGCCGTCAGGGACACCACGCAGTCTCAGGAGTTGCATGCCTGTTCCTGTGCTGCTGGCGACCCCGGGAACATCCAGCCAGAGGACCTCTGACCATGAAAAGAACCTTTTCTTTCATAAAGACGGTTCCCTCCAGTGTCATGTCCTTACATGATGTGACGGGCATATTGGTGATAGTTCAGTCTGCGGTCATTTTGTGCTCCGCAGCGTCAGTTGAAGGTGACTCAGCCAGTGCCGCTATACCATATTCCATCCATTTCTTCCTGCCTATTTATCCTGGGTTTCAGCATTTCAGCATGTTTTATTTGGTTTTTCCGAATGTAATGTTGATCCCACCTCTCTCATAGTCACAATGTTGTGAGAGCCAATTAAAACAACATGACTGTTGACTGTTCAATTATTTTTTAGTTTTTACTTTGCGTTTTTGATTTTCGGGATCCTGTGGACCAATAGTAGTTTGAAGAAGAAGAGACAATGGATCGATTTTGAGAGCCAGTGGCATTTTGTGTGATTTTTTTGGAACCTTTTTTGGGCTATTTTTGTGTATTGAGATACAAGCAGATTTTCTCAGTTGAAATGGGGCTTAGACAATCACTGACAAAACTGTTCTCATTTAGCTTTGTGTGATAGAAAGGTAAAGGCTGAAAACAGCAGTGCTGTACTACTCCATATTTGTTTTTTTTTGGTTTTTTTAAATAAATCTAGCCATGTGATCATTAGAATATTTTTGTTAAACTAATTAATAAATATGAAGCACAGTACTTCATGTCTAGGTAGTTTTTAGCTAGAGAATTACAGAATACCAAAGTACCAAATATTTTTTTTAAAAAAAGCACTGCACTCTGCTGCCTCCTGCTGCTCATGAAGGAGCATTATAAAAATGTAGGTCTCCATCAGGCAGTGAGGCTTGGACAGGTAGGGAAAAATCACTACCACACTGTTAAGGGCAATGCAGTAATATACGTGTACCACATAAATTTAGAGCTGTCCTAGAATACTGAATGATTCCTTTACTGTAGATGGAAATCGGTGGGGCAAGGGGCTAATAGCTTTGAAATAATTGGGATATTAAGATATTCGGATATTAAGGGGTGAAATATTACTACTTTTAATCTGTATCACTTGTCCTTACAATCCTACAACTCCTAAACAAGTCAGTATGAATGCTTTCTTATATTTAAAATGAAAGCTTCCTTACATGAAAAGTGAGTTTCATCATGAATTAATAATTAATCCAGTAAGTGTGCTCATTACTCAACACCTAACCTTCCAACAAATAAAAAATAGGATTGCAGTTTTCCTTCTAGGACAGGGCTGAGATATTTCAGTCCTGGAGGGCCACGGGGTGTGTTTTGTCTCTTTATGCCTCAGTAAATATGTTATTCACAAGGTTCCTCTGAAGCATGCAGCAGTCTGGCCCAGAAGGGCTGGTATTGTCTGTCTTTGATTAAGGTGAGAGTCCCCTTTCAACAGCAAGGAGGGAACAGTTTGTGGTTTGCTGGGTGGGTCAAATTTTAGTGTAATTCCTGCCAAAATGACCTCTGTACTGAGAATGTGATTTTTTTTTTTCTTCAAAAACATCTATTCAGACACATACTGAAACTTGTCACTTCTCGTTCCCATCATAGCAGATATCAGATAAAATAATATTCGGTAGTCTGTAGCCATCAGGCATTAGATACTGAATAAAAGATAACATTGACCTTAGGGCATTTTTATTTCAATGTAATAGTAGCAGAAGATGAAATGACTCAAATCTGAGTATACATATAAGGAAATAAAAGAAACCACAGTAGTTGTGCCCAATCATTTGTCTTACATTATAAATATCAAAGGCATCTGTTAGGATTTTGTGTGTTCCATGGATGTCAATGACCATGCCACACAGATCTTGTGAAAATGGCATTTTTAAGAAGCAGAAAAAAAGAATTACATATCGGAAACGGAAAGTAACTAAAGACTAACTAAATAATCCATATTTTACAAAATGCGCATATGTACGTGCTACTGTAAACACCCTCATTGACAGCTATGCGATGATCTTTATAAAAAAGTTGGAATGGATTGAAACAGTGGACAGGAAGGTCAGTACTGCTGAGTTTGGAGAAGGAGGATCGCTCTTGCTCAGATGGATGCCCTGCGTTCTCATGTATCCCATTTGTCATGCATGAGAACAGCCCCTCTGAATCACAGCCTAGCGTTTAGCTAACACACTAGTGGGGCAGTGCAAGCCCCAGAGTGTGTTCACAGTAAAACAGCTGAAGGAAAAGCTCTGGGGAAGCTTTAGACAAAACATTGTCCTGATGATTAAATAGCGTTATAGCTGATGTTTAATAAGCTTGTCATTTTTAATTTAGTGCTACAGTTACAAGGCCTTGGAATGTGGTGTCATTTTTTCAAAATGCCTAAAATCTGAAATTCCCTTGTTTGTTGCTGGTTTTCAGAACATCTACAGAATGACCTGCATCCTGAGTGTGATGAAAAGCTTTGAAGTGATAGTCTGTGGCTGAAATAACCCGTGTTAACCCGATGAATTGTTTAGATCAGTCTGAACGCTGACTTTAACCAAACAATTTATTAACAACAGGTTACTGTTTACTTAGAATATGCAGCTGTGTCTGCATGGCACAGTTCAGAACCAATACAGATGGTTTTGTAGCCCCTTCAGTCTCCAGAGGACATAGAGCCTTATGCTCTGCCCCCGCCCCCCACCCCCTCCCCCCTTCACCTGAGTCTGTGTACCCAGGGTGCATTGTGGGTCTGAGTCTAAAATAAACACCCCATGGGCCACCTCAGGATACAGTCAGAAGAAGAGCCCGGAATCAGAGCATCTCCACACCTGTGCTCCCCCACTTATGCTCCTACCGCATCCTCATCTCACCCCAGTGCGCTTCTGCCATCTCTTACCCTTTCTTATCCTGTAGTTTAAAAACAGCTGTGATGAAGGAACAGCTATTTGCTGTGCCCTGTTATTTACATTCAGCATAGCACTGGAAGCCTGTTATTGAGAGTGAATCATTTTGTAAACTATGAGAGCTGATAAATGGGGAGATGCATGGGTAATTTAGCAAAGAATGATGTTGTTTGTATGTAGAATATTTATATTTGAACAGCAATTATATAATCATTTCATAAAAATGAAATGGGATTTACATTTAATTAATAGCTGTGTGGAAACAGGACAAACATTTTGTGATTTATTTGATGGAAACCAAATTTATACCTTGCCTAACCAAATTTCATTCTCAAGATCCGTCCTTATATATGTATGCATATCAAAGGAGTGTTTGCAATCAACCACTGCAGGTTCATCATGCAAAAACAGCCTTCTGATTTAAAGATTTCATAAAGAACATATGCCTTAGGTGCTGTGTGTACCACATACATATTACCCACTTCTGTAGAATAGTTCACAGGCCCTTTGTTTCTTGATGTTAATCCCTGTTTGGAGTGGTTGTATGAGCACAAGAAACTTAAGGCGGGATTAAGTCAAAACTTTGACCCTCCCGCAGATCACAAACCACAAGTCCAAGTGCTGATAGCAGAATCTTTTTTGGAGAAGGACCAAGAGCCCTCATACTTGTATAAAAGATGTCAGCAGTATCCAGTTTGCAATTTGTGATTTGAGGTTGGGTCGGGGTTTGGGCTTCCTACCCTGTCTTCGGTTTACAAGTACAGACTAGATTTTTGTAGAGTGGTGTCCAGATTCTACGAAGTGAGGTGACTGGAATTTAAACATCAAGCACGCAGAGTCGTGCCCAGACAAGATGCTTCCAATGAAAGGAGCTGGCAATTCCTCAGAGAGGTGGAGGATTTTGAGGTAACAATACATCTTACAGAATTTAAGAACTAACTTAAGAGTTAAGAACTTAAGAGCTATGCATTCCCGTAGGGTGCAAGCATGATCTGTAAGTAAATCATTTTTCTTTTTTCTTTTTTTTGGGTCTGTTCTGTTTTTTGCTTTCTTTTCTATTTACAGTGTGCAAATCCATTGTATGTCAATTAGGAACTTTACTCTTAATGTATTCAGTGTGAAAACATTTAAAGGTTCATGTTATGTGATTATATGAAATTAGCAGAGTTATTTTCCTGCGCATATATTGGTGAAAGAATGTTTTGCGGGTGTATGACTTTATTAGCAAATCTAGCAGAATTATTATCTACAGATGGTGCAGCTGATAGATTTGACTCTTTTTATTAAATTATTTTGGTTTTAAAATATCAAATCTACTCCTGTATCTCGAGCATTGGCTCAGTGACTGATTTGTTAAAGTTTGTTAGTCTCTTGGCTTGTCCTCATGTCTAGACAGCAGGATGTGTTTTTAAACTAGGAGATTAGAAGTAAATTGCATATGAAAATCTGCATGAAAAATATGAAAATCTGCATATGAAAAATATGAAAATCTGAAGCGTTCAACATCTGAAAGACATTTTCCATTTAAATCATTTTTTCCTGAATGGTTTTTGATAGTTGAAATACCTTAGTAGCTCTCGGATGTCCTCACCAAGAATTCAGCAGCAAAACAATTTTGGGTCCAACTGCCATGTCAGTAAACCCAGCAATCATTTTGTATTTAGAAATTGTAATGGACACAATGTTTATTCCCATGTGCTGTGATAGACTGCAATCCACGCTAGGCTTTCTGTCATAAAGAGATTCTATCTGTTGTTCAAGGCAATCAAACCCTCAGTTTTTAAGAACATTATGTTCTACCTCCTCTGTCACGAGATAACCTGTCTGGATGCAGCAGTCAGTTCACTTAAATGAAACCAAACTGTCTTGCGAAATATGCTGCTGTCTAATTACATATGGCTCAAGCTGAACATCACTGAGCATTCAGCACTCAGGCACTTTCATTTGATGTCAACTTGTAGGGCTAACTGCATCATTTTACATATTTATGATTTGTAGTTATATAAAAAATGAAAGAATAAAAAAATGGGATGTCATTGATATGGCTGATCTTACAGATATTTACATTTACTTGGCAGTGGATGTAAAGCAGGACCCGTCACTGAGTGATTTGGCAGAGGAACTAAATTTACAGTTGTTGCTTCTAATTAGCAGTTGCGGTTGACTAGCCTCGGAGCTTTTTGCTGCTTAAAGCCTTAGTGGAAAATGCAGTGTGAAATTAATTGGATTATTATTATCGTGGCTGTTAGCTGCCAGAGGCTATGTCAAGCAGGGACTGCCTGAGTGCTGTTCACAGAGTTAACGTTACAGCTTGTGGTAAAACAAGTTTAGCCATTTTCTTGAGTTTCGGCCAAATTTTGCTGAATTTCACTGAATGTGCATAAATCATACAAAATATCTACTGATTACATCATGCAACTAATATAGTGGTGCTTAGCAGAATATGCTTTAGACAGATTTTGTAATGAGCCTATGTCCTTTTTGCATTGCATTCCTTTCAGAAAACAAATGAAAAAGCAATGCTCCCCTATTTGGCCCTTTTTTAAAGTCAGTCATATTTAGCCTGAGGATTAGCAACACCTTTGAAAATACCAACCATGTGGTGCATCTGATCCATAATCCCTCTCTTGACCATGAGTGAGCATTAGTTGTGTAATTGTGTAAATTGTGAAGAGGTACAACTTACCCAAGTTAAGGATATTTTAGAGATGGTCAGTCAATATAACACAACTTCAGCCACTCATTAAGACTTAAGAGTGACCAATGTCAAGTCATTAAAGATCTGACTTGTGTGTCTTTTTCTCACAGGTTTTAGTTGAACAGGCCCTATGACCAACATGAGCTGGAGCTTTCTCACCCGTCTTCTGGAGGAAATCCACAACCACTCCACGTTCGTGGGGAAAGTGTGGCTGACCGTGCTCATCATCTTCCGCATCGTGCTGACGGCAGTGGGCGGCGAGTCCATCTACTCAGACGAGCAGACCAAGTTCACCTGCAACACCAAGCAGCCGGGCTGCGACAACGTCTGCTATGACGCCTTCGCCCCGCTCTCCCATGTGCGCTTCTGGGTCTTCCAGATCATCATGATCTCCACCCCCTCCATCATGTACCTGGGCTACGCCATCCACAAGATTGCCCGTTCGTCGGAGGAAGAGCGGCGCAAGCAGCGGAAGTTCCGGAAGAAGCCCCACGCCATCAAGTGGAGGGCCACCCGCACCCTGGAGGAGGTGCTGGAGGAGGAGGAAGAGGAGGAGCCCATGATCTACGAAGATACCCTGGAGGTGCAGGAGATCAAGCCAGAGGCGGCCAAGTGCCCGTCTAACAGGGACCAGCAGAAGCACGACGGCCGGAGGAGGATCATGGAGGAGGGCCTGATGAGGATCTATGTGATGCAGCTCCTGGCCCGCGCTGTCTTCGAGGTGGGCTTCCTGGCCGGCCAGTACCTCCTGTATGGGTTCCGCGTCAACCCCTCCTACGTCTGCAACAAGAGCCCCTGCCCGCACTCGGTGGACTGCTTCATCTCCCGGCCCACGGAGAAGACCATCTTCCTGCTCATCATGTACGTGGTCAGCTGCCTCTGCCTGCTGCTCAACATCTGCGAGATGGTCCACCTGGGCATCGGAACCTTCCGGGACATGCTCCGACGGCGCAAGAGCAAGGGCCGGCGGCCCTCGTACTCCTACCCCTACCCCAGGAACATCCCCGCCTCGCCCCCGGGGTACAACCTCGTGATGAAGTCGGACAAGCCCAGCCGGATTCCCAACAGCCTCATCACGCACGAGCAGAACCTGGCCAATGTGGCGCAGGAGCAGCAGTGCACCAGCCCGGATGAGAACATCCCCTCGGACCTGGCCAGCCTGCACCGGCACCTGAGGGTGGCCCAGGAGCAGCTGGACATGGCCTTCCAGACCTACAACAACAAGAGCAACCCACAGACCTCCAGAACCAGCAGCCCGGCCTCGGGCGGCACCGTGGCCGAGCAGAACCGGGTCAACACGGCCCAGGAGAAACAGGGGGCCAGGCCCAAAGCCAGCATGGAGAAAGCTGGCACCATAATCAAAAACGGAAAGACCTCGGTGTGGATTTAGGTGCCCCTGTTGTTGTGGTTTCCAGGTGACCATCTACATTTGGGGTATTGAAAAAGTGTTATGTGGGTTGTTTAAAATGAGTCACGGTGTTCAGTGTTGAGGCATGCATTTGTAAGAGTGCCTGGAAAAACTTTGCTGAAGGTAATTTCCAGTGGAATGTGCATAATGTGAGTGGAAGGCGAAAAGGCTATTTACAGAGCCTATCAGAAACCAACAGGTAAAACAGGTGTAGACATGACCAAGTATTCCTACATGCTCTTAGGTGTGATGTTTGACTTGATACTCACATAACACATCTGCATAATTTACACGTAAAAATTACATTTTGACTACTTTAGTTACTTTTTCAAATTCTGAATTAATAACAGCAACTTACTGGTAATTGGATCTGGAAAAAAAAACAACATTGCAAGATTTTAATCTAAATTATACATTACTAGTGTTCGGAACTCAACTGAAGAGCTGAGACCAGGTTACATAAGATAAAAAAATATAGTTCTAATTGGTATTGAAAGTTGAACATCTGTTTTACAACACTCACTATTAGGGAAAGAAAAGAGTTACATTTGCATTACCCCCAGCACTCCATGTATGCGTTTAAAAAGCTAAAAAGATGTGTGCATGATTTATTTGTCAAACCTCAAGAATTCAGAGAATGAACTGAATAGTAGTTGTATATGAGCTGCAGTGAAGCACACATGGGCCACAAAAATGACAGAAAATATTGAAGTGTAATTAGATTTCTCATTAATGCGGCACAACAGCTGGCCACTGCACTTCAGAAGATCTGAAAATGTTTGCACACTGTATGGTAGGCTGCATCAAATAGTAAAGCAGTAGTATCTATCAATGTATTGCCTTGGTTGATGCAGAATAGACAGAAACATTTGTAGGATTCAAGGTGAGGTTTTCACTTTCGGCTGTATCATAATGTTTCCATTGTGTGCTGACTGCTAAGGACTGGAAAGGAACAAGGACTGGAAGGCAAAGCAGTTCAGACATGCTTTAATGCATTTCATTTGAATTATGCAAGAGTTCCACCCTTCACCACTGGAGTTAATCACTGTTCTATAGATGTTCATTCATATACAGATATTTGGATTCATAACATGATAAAACTGTGTTTATGGTTAATATTGCTTCATATGAGTGATGCTGATATTTTATATTGGGGAGGGAATATTAATTAATAAATTAGATGAGAAATGCAAGTGGCCATATACCAATAAATATACCAAATATTTACCTATCACAAAAAACCAAATAAATAGGTGATTGGCTGCCTTAACATCAGGGAACAGAAATGGCTGAGAACATCTGGCACACCTCACACCTTATTGATGCAGTTCTGTCTACAGCGAATACATATCCTACCCAAACAATCTAGAGGGAGATGCCGCCACTATTGTTCTATGACACACGTACTACTGCTTTTCAGTCAATTTTTTTCCTTAACTTTGATTCACAAATTAAAGGCAAGCATCAACCTTTTTTCTTCACACAACGCAACAAGTTCAGTTTCAAAAAAATCTTGAAAATGTTTTTAGTGAAAAAGTAACATTTGTATTGATGTGTATGTGAGAAAGTTAAGTTAAAGACAAATGTTAAAATGTTGCATTGCAATTACTTGAACTTTCACCAACATATGTGGATCACTATACAGAAACAAAGAGCAATTGCATTACGAACACACAGTAAAGAGGTATGAGAACTGTAATATAATGTGCTACAATTTTTTCAACATGCACATGGTGTACAGAGATCTATCTTTAAACTTATGCAGCAATAGATTTAATATGACCTTCTTGTTACAGCTATGGCAATACTTGTTACTGTATATTTTCTTCACTTTACGTTTGGAATAAAAGATTATTTGATTTTTTTTTTTACATGTATGTACTTCTGCCAATTACATCATCAAACTTTAATGTGCCTTAACCAGTTAGCGTTGATTTTTTTAATGTTTTTTTTTTTTTTTGCTTTGCTCATATTAATAAAAGTGTATTATTTAAGGTTTTAAATAATCATGTCTCAATGTAACATATGCAACTGTTGTAATATGAATAGGGGAAATACTTTTAAGTGGGCAATAGCTTTGTAGAAATTTTAACAAGGTTGGCATGATATACATGTTAGCCTCAAAAATGGAGAAAAAGTATTTCCTGTGAGGTTTTCTTGTATATTAAAAATATAAAAAAGTATATTAAGGGTACATGAGAGCAGAGTTAAATCATAAGCAATAACTTGAACATGATTTTGACACAAACAGTTCCTCTGAAATGTATACAGTAGCACACATGTATGTCCATTGAAACTATATTTCTTGTAATTACCTTTTTTAGAAGCACCCATGGACTGTTCAGATCATCCCCGCTCATACATGGCTTCATATTTTATGTTGATGGTTTCTTTTTTTTTTGCTCTATTGAATTGCATTGTTTTCAGCCTTTAATCCACACAGCTCTGTTGAATCTCCAGTCCCTGTTTCTGTCATATCCACAGTCATCAGCATGTATGTTTCATTTTATTTTAATTAATGCATTTCCAAAGGTTTGTTGTTAAAGCAAAACCCAATTGACCTTGTGTATATTTTTTTTATTTAAAATGTGATGGGATATTGCAAACCCTTGATCAATGTGGTCACAATTTGGGCATGCTTCCCCAGTTTCACATTAATTGCTTGCACTATTGAAACAAAAGAAATAAAACATAACCTTTAGTTGATTAGGTTGAAGCACTGTGTGACATAATATTTGTGGACTAATTCAGTAGGTCTCTTTGACTAATATATCTTGATTTTCAATTTGCTGTTTTCTGAATTTTCTTGTTATCAGTGTATGAATTCCACACCTCCTGTATTCACAATGGACCTCCCACTCCTACACATAGGACATTAACATGTATTACTGTGTCATATTTCTTTTCAGTTAGTCTGCTTTTTACACACTGGACATGTTAAGTGAGACATATGAGATACAAAACATCAAGTATTCAAGTAAAACAACTATAATTATGAAACCAGTTGTGTTCTATTAATAAACTTCATTTCAACTGTAATGACTCATATCAGGTTGCAGTATGTTTATACTTTTCACAAATATATACAGTTTATGATAACAAAGTATACTGGCCTATATGCTGTCCAAGAAGAAAATACTTCAGAGAACGTGACAGAAATCAGACTACTAATATTCATGTATGTCTGTCTGCTCCACATTATGCAATAAAATTTGACAATGATGTGGTAGGTGATATGATTGCCTTCAACATCGGGATAAAAGAATGATGTGCCTTACACAGTGTTACAATGACATAGTGGTGGCTTGTTTTAAACCATTCAAGGAGACCTTTTCAAAGTATTGGGGGAATTATATTGGCCATAGTTAGGCATTGTAGAATCAATTCAAAGCTTTTCATAAAAAAGTACATAAAATACTAAACTGCAATACATGTCTGTATGGAATGCAATACACGTACCAATATTAAAACCCCCAACTGGTATCTTTAATTTTTTGGCCAGAGAAACATTTCCATTAATGGTCTATATCATGTTGCTTGCTTATGTAAAGGCTCTCTTTTTGGTATCTGAAAAATGTGCATGTCTAAGAGGAGAGCAATTTTTCCATTTTCCCTTTGCTTGTAAATAAGCTGGTGTGTTTCTACATTGTACAACCATTTTAACAGTGTACAAAAAATATTAATAGAGGACATCTATTTTTAAAGCATTCACGGTGAAGTGGTCTTGGGAGTTTTGCTTAGGGACCTTATGACTAGTGACCACAGTGAAATTTAGTATTTGTTACTGGAAATACTTGAATTACCTGAATAATAGTGTGGATGGTTTTAAGGGGCTGTAAAGAGATTATTCAAAGTAACGCCGTGTTAGAATACATAATGGGAAATTTTGATGCTTATGATTTTGTTTTCATTTCTTTGCTCATCACAGATGTTGGTCTCTGAGTGCGAAATGAGCAATACTTCTGTAAATATGTAATTTGGTTTATTTTTGATACCTGCATGTGAAGAACTTTTGTTGGACGTTATACCTTTCCATTGTTTTGGATTTCTGTGTGTCCTTCAATGTCCTGGTAGAAACTACTTTTTAAATAAACTTCCTAAATGATAAAAGAGACAGTGAGCACAGTAATTCAGTATCCACTGCTTGCACATTGCACAAAACATTATGCCGAGAGGACTAGGAAGTATTCATCCATGAACGGCTGTTTACTTTTAAACTGAAATTAAGGATTACAAGGTATTACCTCCTTAGAGGAAAAATTACAGCACCTTTTGCATTCATTACAACAGCTCGTAGGAGTGGACAATGTGATATATGTGCAGATGCCTAATACCTTCAAACTTTTGGCCGAGCATTTTCACTCCACAAAAGTAGCCAAAAAAGTTTCCTTGTCTTTACATATCATACTTAAGTGCAATATTTATGATAAAGGGAGACAATCTGTCTCGGTAGTATGATTTCCGTGATAACCCGTGTATGGCCTCAGTCATCACAACAAACAAAAGTGATACAAGGATAGAGTTAGTTACTTACACACGTAAGTTTACAGTTTATGCATGGGGCAGGTTCCTTTATCAGATGGTTATTAGCTTTGAAGACATGAGTACAATACAAACACCAAAGGAGAGTATTGTGTAATGCAGTCAAATAGAATTATAAAACACTGCCATCTCTAATACCTTCAGGCTACTAATACCATTCAAACCAGTTCCTGCTCAGTTCACAGTGACTTGCTTAATTTATTGTGCAGTTTCAGACTCTTAGTCCATGCAGTTCCAATCAAAGTTCAGGAACCCTGGTATGGTATAAAGAAGATAAAGCATAGAGTTTTCAGCCAGTGACAGACAGTAGCACATCACTCTGCCACTCTGATGATGGCTGCTCAAAGTTGAGGTGACAGTGCATTGCAGTTAGACCGAATCTGGGTTGGTATGTAATTTCCTGCTTAAAGACAGGACAGTAAGGTTTGTTTCCACAGGCACCAGCCAAGTAAACGTCAGGGGAAACCATGGACACTCCACAGGATAATCCAACCCTCGTCCTGTATGACTTTTAACCCACATAAAAGTCTGTTTAGACATTTTACCTTTGTTTTTCAGGCTTTCTGCAGCAATATGACTTTCTTCTGTGAAGAACATTTACATTTCCAAAATCTGAACAAATCAGTATTCAAACAAAGGACTGCATTGCACCTTCCAAATGAGATAGATTGCTATAGAAAAGGGCCGCTGTAAAGTCCTGTGTCTTATTTCAGGGTTTTAAATCTTTCTCACCCACCACAGGGGTCCTTCTTGCTCATTTCATGCTTTAATGCAACAGTGCAGAACACTGCAAACACTGTTGTTCCGAGCTACCTTGTGTGTGACCCATGGAAAACTGGTTCGCTTCACTGTGCGGACCCTGCCCTTGCGTGGCCGGTTCAATGAAACAAGTTGCACTGAGCTTTGGAACATTCCGGAAGGACACATGTCACATATAAAACAGCAAAGCTGAGACTTGTAATCCAGAGATGACCTTGCTGTTTTTCAGGACCACCAGGCAAATCTAATTAGGGGCTGTGATAACTATTTCCGAAACTGTCACTGATTTCCATGAACATATACATAGGATGTGGCAGCATTGCTGGGGACGGTCTGCTGGTTATTTGGGGGAAAAAAAAGAGATTCATTTGTGAATGCCCAGAGTGAGTATCTGCCCTTGCACTCATAAAGGACATGCAATTATGAGCAGGCCCTGTTCTTTACTTGGTAATCACAATTTACAGATTACATCATCTTCATGCCCACCTGCCAACCTATTCAACTGCGTTACAGGTTGCCCTTAACTTTGTTAAACAAATTTAAGTGAGTTAATTGAATTTTTGTTAATTTATGCAACAATGGAATTCTTAATATTACATAATCAATGACAAAAAAGTTATACTATGTCAAAGTTAAGGACAAACCAGAAAGTGGATAGTGTGGGTCACTTCAGGCAGCTTGTGGAGCCTGGCCTTGCACTGACCCTCCACAACCATTCACGCTGTGGGGTTTTGTTGTTTGTTTGGTTTCTGGATAATTATTTCAGCTCCCAGGTCATGTTCCTGTTGGCTGTGGTCCGGCTGGTGGCTTTGCAGCCATGCTCGTTCCACAAGTTGAGCAAACTGGACAAGGAGGCAGTTGAGTAAGTTAGCAGGCTTGTGGATATTATGACAAGGCTATGGTCTGACACTCGCGTGGCACATTTGGAACATAAGACCTGTCTTCAGTGAGACAGCAGCTCGGGGGCTTTCCAGCTGTCTGCTGGCGGACCCCTAAACACACGCACACACACGCACGCACGCATGCTCACACGCGCGCGCACACACACACACACACAGACACACACACACACACACACACACACACACTCTTTACACAAAACGCAGTTATTACTTATTCTTCCACACCACGCGGTGGCAGCAGCAACAAAGAGCAGGGCAGTCAGTTTGACAGATACTATTGAATTGAATTTTTCAGTTCGTTGACGGTTTCGTAACTCGAAGAGCATGATGGGATGCAAAATGGCAGATATTATCAAATGTTGACATCGAAAACTTCTCCTTGAGGAGAAAATAGATTGGTTTCACACATTTTCCCCTAGATTTACAGCCAGCAACGCTTCAGAAAGAAGAAAGAGACCATGTATAACTCTTGTATGGTCCACAGCGCCGTCGGAGCAGCGCTCTTTCGTAGTGTTTTCCGACTGAATTTGAATTCAACGCATGCAGTTGCCGGCAGAGTTGTTTTTCGCCAAGGAAAGACAGATGGGAGCTACTGCAGACAAGCGCACAGCGAGGCAGGATCGAAGAAATTCGTGTGTTACAGCCTTCCGCATAGGACTCTCATTAAAGTTCAAGGACAAGACACTGGCTCTTTCCTACAAGGTCTCATAACCAACGACATCGAACTGCTGACTAAAGCCAAACAGCCGGCACTCTATGCGCACCTGTTAAACGTTCAAGGAAGGACACTTTTTGATATAATCATTTACAGGTACATCCTTGGCATATTGCTTATTTTGTAGAGTGTCTCTGGAAATAAATGCGCCCGAAGGCAAGTGCTTTGCATTTGAGAGGCTAGGTAGCTAGCAGTTGTAGTTGACAGCAACGGTTTTGGTCTGGATGTATAAGATATGCAAGTCACTGCGTTGCAAGGGAATTGGTTATCTTGGGTCACGAATCCTGCAGACTCGTAGATAAAGCCTTGAGGGATAGTTTCATTACAAAACTAGCATCATTTGTGTAGTTAGTTATTTAAAGTACGTGTACACTCTATCCCATAGGTGTTTTGATACCCCTAAAACCGTAGCCAGCCAGTAGCCTATACATGACTGAATATATTAACTACCTAGAAATGTGTCACTATAAGGAAATACACGGTAGAAGCTAGCTCTGTCGATATGGCTAGTTAGCTAGCTATGACAACATCTTGTGTTGCTCAACAACCTCTTTCATTTGGTCTCCATTTCCCTCACAGGGAAGTTAAGTTTCGCAAGCCGAGAAGATTGTTGTTACTGTCGTGTCTCATCTCTGTGTAGTTTGAAGGAACAGAAGGAGGGAGATACCAGCCTCCTGTTGGAGTGCGATAGCACGGTGAAGGACTCCATTCAGAAACACCTGAAGGTGTACAGGATCCGCCGGAAGGTGGCCGTCAGCGTCTGTCCGGACCTCTCTCTATGGGCCGTGCTTCCCCAGGACAGAGAGGGGTTTAGGAGGGAGGAATGTCCGGAGCTCACGGCCCCTGAGAAAGCGCTGGTGTGGACGGCGGACCCTAGGTCTGAGGCTATGGGCTGGAGACTGGTAGCAGAAAATCAAGTTAACCCACTGGAGCTGATTGGAGACAGCCAGCAGGGGGAGACAGAGGACTACCACAGGCATCGCTACACAATAGGTATGATGAGGGCTAGAAATAGTAGCCCTTTGTGTTCACATTTTGTTTGGCTCAACACAGAAATTAGTGCTGCATTACGATCTGCTGTCTCTCTCTCTCTGCTGATCTTGGATGAGTAACGTGCGTGGTCAGCGCTTAATATGAAGCGCTGACTGCTGGTCTGAGATCAGTAGAATGCAACAGGTAAGTCTGAAATGCTGACCAGGGTAATCTCCTTATTAGCTACCCAGGGATAAAACTTGGCGGCCGTAATGTAACGCTCCATCTTAGATGGCTTAAAGTCCCTGCACACACCACTAAATGTGCTAGAAGATGTGGGAATAATTAGCTTGCTACTTTCAGAGCCAAAGCATAACCTTTTAGCACAGTTGCTTATTACAGAGTGGGTCCTTTTTCAGGAATTAAGAAATTCACAATTGATGTGGTGTCAGAAAATATCTAGTTTAACATATCTTGTACAGCCAAGAATAGCATTGCATTGTCTTTTAAACAAGACCATTCTCACATCAGATTTTCCCACAAATGTCTGAAATTACAGTATATTATTATCAGTCAGTGAAATCAGGAAAGTATGAGTTTACTTTGAAGAACAGAGGTTTTCCTTGGGTCACAAAGGTGTTTTTTTCCTGGAACGTTTTTCTAAAACTACTGTAAGTGCACTTTGATGAGAGTTTGTTTTTTGTCACTTGGAACAACTGAGACAGGAAGAGAGATTCGGCGTATGTCCACCGAACAAATATTTATACGGGTTGTCACTTGTGAAAATCTACAGAGTGGGAAATGGAAGGCGTCTGTCTTTTAACATCAAACAGAAACGGGTCTAATAGCCCACATGAAAGAAGGCATGGTTTATCTTATTTGGCTAAAGTGTGTAAAATTCAATTCTCCACACGGGGGAAGTGGTGTTAAAAGAAACAGGCAGAGTTTTCCCTTAGTGTAAAAATAACTCAGTAACAGGTGTAGGGGGAGCCTCTGCCAAGTGTTAGCAGAAAAGCAGGGAAGTCCCTATGGAGCACTGTACAGTTACGACAACATTAGTAAGGGATCTCATAAACTGACAACTGGCAGTAATCCAGATGGCAATGAGTGAAAAAGTCTTGTTTATGCAGGGGGATATAGTCTGTAGTGTGTTATGTGTGGTCACATGGTCAACACTGTGCCTCAAAAATCCTATGTTCCTGTACTCACAGAGTCCATTTAGTCATTTTCATCTGTCTTTGTAAAGTTTGACTTGTTTGAAAAGTTTCTGTTAAAATGCACTTCATGTTGACCTTATCCTTTAAAGCTACTCCTCGACTTTCTAATGAACAACACATCATTTGCTTAACAGACACCCTTCTCCAGTGTGGCTTACACAGCTAATGTGTTATACACCCTGCTAGAGGGAACGGTGGCAGTACCTCACCTTGGAATCAAACTGGCAACCTGCAAGCCCATTTCCGACTCCACACTGCTGCTTCAAGAATAGATTTTACAAAACTCAGAAACTGGTTTTGGAGTCCCGTCAGTGTCTCATGGTGTCCCCCTGCTCTACTCTGCCTCTCCCAGGACTGCCAGAGGGGGTGAAGGACCTGCCGCCTGGGGTGGCCCTGCCCCTGGAGTCCAACCTGGTCTACATGCAGGGCATTAGCTTCTCCAAGGGCTGCTACATCGGCCAGGAGCTGACGGCCAGGACTCACCACACCGGAGTGGTGCGCAAGAGGCTGATGCCCGTGCACCTGTCAGCCCCTGCCCAGGGCCTGGAGGAGGGGGCAGACCTGCTCACCGAGGCAGGAAAGCCGGCCGGGAAGCACCGGGCGAGCCTGGGGGACCTGGGCCTCAGCCTGGTCCGTCTGGCTCACGCCAGAGACCCGCTTCTCCTGAAGCTCTCCGAGGACACCACCGTGACTCTAAAGGCCTCGGTGCCGGACTGGTGGCCCAAGGACGCCAAAGTGAAATGAGCGCGGCCATCTAGCGAGCGTTTCTGTGCAGAAAACACACTGCAACCCCACTACTCCCTGATCTTAAAAGATAAGCATCCTCTTTGTCTTTGTCTGGGCATTTTTTCTGAGCTTGCTTGTCAAAACTACATTTTCATCATCCATCCATGAGGCGGCGATCAAGGAAAGTTACTGTCCATGCTTGGATTGAAGTTTAGTCATCCCCATTCCATCCCCATCCATTTAAAATTAAAGTTGAAAATTAAAATATCAGCCTATTGGCAATAATAATATTCCATGATGAATATCTTAAGAACTTAACGAGTGGTGGTTTTCAGTGTATTTGAATTCAGCCCTAAATTATTTTAAGAAGCCCTGTCCTCTTCAAGGCACTCAGTTTAGTATAACACCCTGTTCAATTCATTGAAACACCTCAAGTGTTTTTGTGTTAACCAAAAGTAGGCCTAATTCTGAAATTTCAGACAATACTCAGTGGTCAGTAGATCTTACAGGCAAACAAACATTATAGGAGAGAAGGAGGGTTGTTTTTACAGTATGTACACTGGACAATAGCTTACATATTGAAGGTCACTGTGTTCAAAATTCTTTTCTTGATCTGTTTCACAGCCATTACTTGTATGATTCACAGAAGCACTTTTCCAGGACACCTAACAGCATTATGTACGTTACATCACTCATGTTCAAGAACCCATTTATACTGACAGTTGTCAAAAATTCAAGGCCTGGTTTATATGGTGTCAAAATTCATCAGATCTTCTCAGAACGAGTGTATTTGGGTTTATCTAGAATTTTGTGCCTGCATGATACATAGATACAGATTAGTCCCTCCTAATCTCCTAACCGGATGTGTAGACTCAGGTATGGTTGAATGGAATTATTGAATTTTGCATATGAAATTCCAAGGTAGCCTTTGACATAAGTGAAAGAATGCTTACGTACACAAGCACTGGTATGCACTTGTTGATGAATTTATAAATGATGAAATTATTTAAGTATGCATTTGACTGTATGTAGCTATATTACTGTCCATGTTACATGATAACTGGAGTGCTACCGTGTCCTCTCCACTTGGATACAATAAAACCTTCATGTTTGTTGAGATTTAAGCTTGAAGCAATGTAGGTTTATTATGAGCTGTGTGTCTGTGGGACATTTCAAATCTAATCAGGTCTGGCCTATTGATTTTTTAGGCCGTCCGTAGGGCTGTAAATTTTAAAAATCCTGGCATTTCTACACAGACTGAATGCTGGATTATGAGGATGTGAACCATCTGAAACCATTCAATTCTGGAAAGAAATATGCTTCCCATTCCTCCTCCAGGAATATGATTATCTCTTTCCCTTAGCGCTTCATATTTTGGTCCAACATAAATGCCAGTAATCTGGAAGGTTTCAGTTTAGTTCCTTTCCAGGAATTATCTTTTGATTATGATTAAGATCTTTTTGCACTGTCTTATATGTAAAAATGTTTTTCATGTTACCAGTAGTGTTAAGTCACCAATTTAGTCACTTGTTATTGGGACAGAAATGAAAAAAGTATGTATATAAGCACATACACAACATGTTTGTGTATGTGTTATACAACCTTAAAGTTCCAAGTTTCCAGTCGCTTTCATTTTATTTTGACCCAGTGCTGTTCCCTTGAGCCAAATCCTTTGTTGATTTGTAAAGACCATCTAATAAATGGGTCATAAAACACAGTATTTCACAGAGAAATTTGCATGTGAGGACCTGAAGTCCATGCTTATTACTTTGAGGGATGGAATGGGCTCAGGATGACAGTTTTAACCTGGTCTGTATGGACCAATCCAATGAAAGCAGGACACAAATGGCATGTCCAGAGCTTTATTTCACTTTCATGCTCTTTGCCATTCCAAAGCAAAAGGTGAAAAACACTAGCGAAAATGGCAGTGGCAAAATGAGTCATTCTACATCAATATTCCTGCCTTTGATCACAGCTATAACTATGTCTTCGCACAGTGTAGGGTCAACCTATTTGCCATGGGATACAACCCCATTCTCCATGTCTACTGCAATACCATAAACCAGTAAAATGAACTTTTCTGTGTTTGCTTCTTAACATAAATAACCCTTCATTATGCAGTATATGCAAAAGGATTGTGTATTAACTATATGACTTGAGCTGAAGAACTGAGAACTCAACTGAGCTGAGATTACATTATCTCAATGGATTCCCCAGATGTTTAGACTATATTTTAAAATGTGTTTGAGTTAAAATGTGTTTTAGTTTGAATCTGACTGTACCCGGAGAAAAGTGAAGCAGATGATGGGCACTTTCTGTAAGCTTAAATGTTAATTATTATTAACCACAAAAATTACACATTACAAGACTGCCACACTTTCTGTAAGAGCAGGATTAAGTGGCATGTATTGTAAACTGGAATTATCACAAATGGCCCAGCTAAAAGCTACATGCTGCAGGAAATACTGAGATGAAGTATGAGAAATTAGAAATGAACATCATGCATTGGTTTAAATAAATACTACTGGAGAGCTCACAAGCTGCTAACCCACAAATGATTCACTCATTACAACAGTTAAAGTAGAAACAATAAAGTAGAAGAAGGCGATTGGGTAATTAGTCAGTGGTGAGATGGTGACAGAAATGATTGTCTCTTCTGCTCCTGAAGTATAGTTTGGCATGAAAAGCAACAAGCATAAATTACTTGTTCGAAGCAGGAACAGGCAACATTGGTATTCAAGGGACAGAATGAATCTGGTTCAAATGAACTCAGACAACACATGCCTTCCCAACGTTTTTGGAAGTGAAAATAACTTACCACAGGCTTCTCTGTTAAAGGAAACCTGTTAATATCATAGCCTGCATAGCACCTTCAATTTTGTCTGCAGAACAATGTAAACATTAACTGGACTGGACTGGTGTAGCTCCTGTCCACTACTTCCAATTAAGCAATTAAATATCTAATAGGGAACAAAAAAACAGTTCCAGTGTAGAATTTGCTGCCAAATTGTGTTGCCATATCAACCAATGTTCATTAATATAGCCTAATAATACTGGTAGTACATGATTTGACATTGTTCATGGTAATTACAATACTTACTGTGCATTTAACATGATGGATGCTAAAACTGTGACGGTTTGCTGCTGTGGTGAGTGACGGAGAACAGCTTATTGTGTCTGAGAAGGCGCGGTTTCGGCTTGTAGCGCAAATCAATGGGCAGCACTAAATGCATTGTCAGCCTGGGGTGGGGGCAAGCGGCCCCCGTCCCGGACAGGCGTGGAGCGGGGGGGGCTGCGTCAGAGCGCGGAGCGCATGGCGTCCCGGATCTGCTGCAGCAGGCCCTCGGGCTGCGAGCTCAGGGAGGCGGGGTCCAGCCGCAGGAAGTCCTCGTTGCTGAGCATGCACTCCAGGATGTGCGCCACCCGCTGCAGGTCGAAGGCGGCGTGGTGCGGGCCCAGGGCCGCCAGGGTCTCGGACAGCTGGCGCGGGCACGAGGAGGAGGAGGAGGAGGAGGAGGAGGAGGAGCCCGAGCAGGCGCTGAGGAAGGACAGCCGGTTGTTGGCGATGATCCTCAGGAAGGAGGCGAACTCGCCGTAGTCGATCCCCGTGCATGACTTCATGATCACCTGGGGAAACATGGCTTTATTTTTAGTTTTCTGAACCAGGTCAGTGCTTTGCCATACTCTCACTCTTCAACTCAAAACTGTACTCTCAATACACTACTGGTCAAACGTTTGGACACCTACTCATAGAAGGGTTTTTCTTTATTTTGCCTATTTTCCACATTTTAGAGTAATAGTAAAGCCACCAAAACTATGAAATAACACAAAAGGAATTATGCAGTGACCAAAAAAGTGTTAAACAAATCTTACATTTTAGATTCTTCAAAGTAGCCAATTTTTTTTTTTTTTTAATTAAAATTTTTTTGGAAAGAAATTCAAACATAGGCTCAACTATATATTAGTCTAAGAAACAAATTTCAAGCATTAAGCATAAGTCTTAAAATCAAAATGTCTTTGAATGCATGTTTCCCGTTATCTTAATCAGGTCTGTCCAAACTTTTGACTGGTACTGTATATCCAGAGTAATGTCTTTGAAAAACACGGCAAAAGTCTAAGAGTGTAAATGTTATTGTACATCTGGGGTATGAGTACAGGCTAAGGGCTGGATAGCTACCTCTGAAGATAGCATGCCATCTTTTTTGCTTAATGTGCACTTCACAGGCTGCATAGTTTGGAACATGGCCGACATGACTGAAGTTAACTATAGCAATCCAGACAGGGCCATGCCTTTTCTATTAAAAGTACAATATGATACCGAGCACCACTGCAACATAAACTTTAAAATATATATGATTAGTTTATTTATGTGCTGTCAAAGCTGGGCTTTAATGCCATAGTAGAGTTCTGTAACACATAATAATACAGCCCAAGGGTCTCCCAATGGTCCCAGCTCCTGGCCTCTACCTGGCAGTGTTGGTGCCAGGTGTCCATTGTGTCTCTCCATTCACTGATCTCCCTCTGGACTGCAGACAGCTCCCCCTGCAGGAACTGCCACATAATGTCCAGGTTACAGCCATTCAGCCAGTTGTGGTTGATGGAGATGGTGTCTTCCTGAAATGAGAGAGTGACGGTCAAAGTCCTGGAATCACAAGAATGATACTAGAAAGCTAGTATATAGTATACTAGAAGCAGGCATCACAGAGTGCAGGGACAGAGTGTAGACCAGATAACCTTGTCCTTGTTCTGATCCATGGCAACAGCTGCAGTGTTGACACCACCTTCTTAAGCACTTTTTCTATTGGATTTTGACTGATTCATGTTAAAGCTAACCCTTTATAGAAAATACTCTCTGATAAAACCTTGCATTAAAAAGGCACCTATGATGCTACTAAGAGAAAAGAAAACTCAGTGGCACCTGTACTGTCATTTTGTACTGTCACTTTGTTTGTAATGTATGCTGTAGGAGCCAAGTAATATCAGCCAATAAAAGGGACTAGCAATTTGCCATTTTGCCTAGTATGTCTGATTAGATGCTTTTCCTAGGCTTACATTTTAAAATGGTCTTCCAGACACATTCCATTCTATTTGCACGCTCCCCCTCCACTCATTTGTCCTCACCAGGTTGTAGACCTGGTGATGCCAGCCGCTGGGCACAAAGATGATCTCCCCCGCCTCCTGGATGATCTCGAGGGGCTGGCAGGCCTCGGCGCGGTGCGGGTACTGCCTCTTGTCCTGGAGGACGGGCGCGGTGACGTCGTACGCCAGGTTGCCGTGGCAGTCGCGCAGGTGCTCCTCCTGGCCTGGTGGGTACAGGAGCCACTTCTTCCTGCCGCAGATGTTGGCCGACCAGCTGTAGGAGCGGAAGACGTCCGCGTGGAAGGGAGTCCTGGCGATGGCGAAAAGAGCGTACTCCTTGTCCGTTTACCATTCATCGATTCAGCAGTTGCAGCTTAATGACATCTCATGTGTCACAGGTTTGAGTCATCTGTATTTGAGCCTCCCTTTGCAACATCATAGGAAGTCTCTTTGTGGAAGACTAAGTGGTGGCACTAGGCATTCTCTTGAGTGATTATGGTATTTTCCATCCACACTATGGCAAAACTATTGTCAGTATACTAATGATTAATAAGTACAGGTGGTTGAACTAAACTGAACTTGTATTTATATAGGCAACATAATTTATGTATTGTAATTTTTACTGAACAGGGACATCTGATATTATCAATATAACAACACACTAATTAGTTACATAAGAATAATGAAAATAATAATAATGATGATGTGACTCAAACAGCGAGGCAGACTTTTATTCACATCCTAAATATATACATAAACAGTACTATTCATACCATGAGCCTTTGGGTCCCATGTAAACAAAGCGGTAGTCGTCCACTTCAATAGAGTCCCAGTATTCATTCAGCCAATCCGATGAGAAGAACACAGGCGTGCTGTAAACATTGTGTTCAGGGAACTCCCTGACAGAGGAACACAGAACAGCCAGTGTGATTCAATGAAGTGATTAAACAAGCTTACTGTGAAGGAGCAGTCCTTCACCTCACCCCCAACAGACTAAATGTTCAATGTTAATTGTTTAATTGTTAAATTGAGGATCCTCATTGTCTACATTCCATTTAGTAAAATAAGTGCTTTAAATCAATCAACTACAACTAGAACAGGTTCCATGTTTGTCTAATTGTTTAATTGTGTTGATTGTCTTTGTTTGAGAACCAGTTAATTGGTCACACCTGCTCTAATTAGGCTGATTATATACAGGTGTGAGGCCACACAGAAGGGGGGGGGGTTCAGATTGCTGGAAGCCATTTTGTGTGCTGGAGGTAGTGGACACAAGGTTCTCTTGTGTTTTTTTTTTTTTTTTTTTTATAAATTATTGTTTTGTAAAGTTTTACTCCTTTTGCTAATTTATGTGCAGAGCATCGGCCAGCTCTGTCACACTTACTCCGTTTTTACTCCTAAAAAAATCAGTGAATAGATGCCAATTACCTTTTGACCAATTAGATCCAAGTCCTAGTTCCAGCACAATCTGCATGCAGTGAGCACCTTTTCTTTTGGACTGTTACTATATGCCTGACTACATTCCTATTGCCTGTACTATCTGCCATACTGACACTGATGTCTAAGAGTTTTAAATCTGAATCATAATGGAATAGTTACACCGGAGGCCTTAGGTTGGTGCCGGTTAGAGTCTACAGAAAGATGTACATACCTCTGCATGTGCCAGTCCTTCAGATACAGGCAACCCTTTGGTGAGGAGTGACCGTTCTGGATGTACTCCCTCCAGTAGCTGATGAATTCCTTAAAGGGAAGTATTTGCTTGGGATTGGCATTGTATTCTCTTGCATTGCAATTTGCGACTGGAACTGGAGTGTCTTCTAGAAAAGGACATCAAAAAAAGTGTTTCATCAGCCACTCCGGCACGTACTGTACACATTATACACCATGGTCCTACAAATTGAGAGCCACGGGTGACACGTTATCGAATCAGATTAGATTATTTACGCGTCTTTCCGCTTTTTGTACGAAGCAGGCTGGTTCATAATGTTAGTGAACAGAGCGCTGTTATTTACCGAAATCCTGCAGGAGCCGTTGGAAATTTGGTTTCCCGTCCTCAGTCACCCAGTGCTTCCGGCAATTCCAGTCTTCCGTGAACCTCCTCGAAAATACACACGGGTGGTTTGGAAGCAAGTAATTCTTGAAGAACCTCGAATAGCTGAAATCCTTCTTCTCTATGTAATCCACAAAGTGCGAGGAACAGAACTGCTCATACGATTGCCTCGGAATTTTAACCAGGCTGCAACACGTATGAAAAGTCTCTCTGTCCATGATGTTGGCAGATATACATTAGTTAAACAGCGACCAAGCTACCTAGTCCATATTGATTTGAAAATAGAGAAAGACCACCAACGGTGATTATAAAATCGACCCTTATATCCTTAGACAGCTAGCTATATTTAGTCTATGTAACTAGACTGTAATCTGGCATCGTCAAAATGCATTTATTGGTCAGCCAGCTAGCGAGCTACCTTAACTAGCTAGTTAGCATTTCTAAAAATGAAACACCATTCATTAATAACAATAATAATTATAAATATAGCAATAACCCATTAGCTAGCTAAATAAATAAATGACAAAAATACAACCATAAATGGCTAGTTACCTTACTCAGTCGAACTATTTATAAGACACTTTATGACAAAGTCCATTTTTACATTTTTTTAACCAGCAACGATAGCTACCTCGCTAAATAACAGGTCAGCTAGCTAAGCCTGACATTTTAAACCAGCCAACTACCGAATCGAAGCACCCTCGTCAGCTAGCCATCTATATCAATGGTTTGATAGTCAGAGGACATAGATCTTCTTTCGTTTCATATTCATAATTGCTTCTATGTAGAAATAGCTGTGTTTAGCTGCAATCAGCAGCTGTAGAAGGATTTCTAAAAAAGTGTTTACATTCAGTATCCTGATGTTCTCAACTGCACCTCAAAAGTGAACATGGGGGGATTCAATTATGGTTGCACCATATAGTTATTTATCTACATAATTGGCTACTAGCTTTCTACATTCTTACACCTGATATGAGGTGCTGTCTCTTGCACATCAGAGAACTCATCCACTGTTGGCTGTATTGTAAGATAGCCGTCTAAAACCAAAGAGTGTTAGACATTCCTAATGAAAATAATTCAATGGCTCAGGATTTGGGTTTACAGTCGGACTGTAAATATTGAGGTACCATCACTCCTGCTCGTGCAGCTCATACCATCCAGTCCTACGTATATGTTATAAGAACCGGTTAAGACTCACTTTTTAATTGGTCCTTATTCGGGACAGTGGGGTTTTGCAGGTGTTTGCAGGTGTCTATGGCCACCTCTGTTGTTGGTTATACAAAGGCCCATTTCTCTTAATAATTGATTGTGGGCATAGGATGGAAGGGGTCAAATTAATCATACAGCATAATTAATTCTGGGACTGCCCCACACTGAGGGTAAACAGCGGAAGGACGTTACTACACAATCAAACATTACCACTGCTGCTGCTGCTACTACTACTACTACTACTACTAATAATAATAATAATAATAACATATACCATATGATAATGTATACCACTGTTTCTATAGTAGCCCAAAGTGCTTCACAATCAGACAAGGATTTGAACATAAATGATAATGCTTAGAAATAAAACCCAATAATGATAAAAGTTCACAATAAATAGAATATTAATCCTTTAGGAGCCTCACATTTGGAATTAAATAAGCAATTTCAAAACATTAATCAAATCATTTCAGGATCACTTTTCAGAAACAAAACACAAAAAGGGCAGAGGGTTCTATTCCCAGAGGCAATAACTATAACAAAGTAAGTTTTTTATATCATTAACATTAATTCAGCAGTAACTGAGATACGCAATGTAGGCGGCAGAGCTTTTTACAGACACAATCACGTCACTTTTCAGATAACGTCACGGTATTCCACGCGCATTTCTACGCCCATGCGGACAACTCTGGCAGCCAAAGAAAGCTACCAATGCTCGCTCTGCAGGAGAACCAATTACAAAGTGAGCCCTTCCGCGGTTTCTCGGTCCCTACCTCGGACTTACATCATACTGTATCCCTAATGGATGAAAAAGCATAACAGAAATGTAGCTGAACGACGGAGCCCACATTTAAAGGTTGAGCAAGAAATTGTTTTCCACCACTGCTAATTTAATATGTGCTGAAAACACATATGTCCTCCAGCCTCCGCTGGGCGCCGGCCACCAGGCCGATGAGCTCCCTCCCTTTGCCCGGCTTGGCCTCGGCCGCCTGGGCGCCCGTGGGCGACAGGAGCCTCTCCCTCCAGAAGTGCTCCAACACGTTGTACACCACCACCCGGTTGGGCCGCAGCGAGCCGAACCAGTGCTTGACGTTGCCCTCCTCCAGCACGGTGAGGGTGCTGAAGATGAAGCTGGACGACTCCATCTTGATCTCCACGATGCGCGAGAGGCGGAAGCTGGCCAGGCTGCCCTCGCCGCGGTCGGGCGTGAAGCGCAGGGTGGTGCGCGTCAGCGACAGGGTGCCGCTCACCCAGCGCTTCTCGCTGTTCACGTAGTAGGACCCGGGCCAGCTGTGGATGGGGATGTCCCTGTTCATCGTTTCGCCCCCCTGTTCGAGACGCCTGCCTCGGCTGCCTTGGACTGGATTCTTGCCTGGGGAGAGATTTCAAACGTTTTCAAAAGTTTTCCCACTTCCAGCATCACAAAGTATGTCTCTGTAAATGTAAGATGTTCTTGCAGGACACGTCATGAAATGTGGCACCTGCTGTGCTCTTTAAGCATTTTATTTTATTGCTAGCAAGATGACACATGTTGCTGGCTAATGCACAGAATATGACCACAACAGAAATAAGCAAAAAAACGCTTTAATTTTTTGTCCATGGTAACATTTATGTACATTAATTTCACTGAAAACGAAGTCAAATTCAACATTGCTTTAAAACTACTCTGTTCAAGTAACACTTTTTTGTACTTTGTCTTTTATTCAGAACATCTTTTCATAAAACATCACTAAAGTGCGCATATATGATCTAATGCTAGACATCAAGATTAAAAACTAGCAAGGCAACGCTGCCCATTTGCTGTTGCTTGCTATCTACCTTAAGCTTTCACAATCAGCAGGCCAATTCTGTTGACATCATAGCATTCAATGGCTTCTAAGCAAAATAAACAGACAGCTAGCAAGCTAATAGAAATACATTTCAAATAACGTGGTTAGCCAGCTAGATAGCTAACAAGAATTAAAATTGGAAATTGTTTGCTAGCTAGACAGGTACCCCAACAACAAAGGTGACAACATCAGTTAAGCCTACCACTATAAAATTAAAACCATCAAAACAGCTTGCCAACAAATTTCTTCCAAACAGCTACAGGCATCTTGTTAACCAGCTCACGACTAACGAGAATACCGTATTTACAGACAAAGCATTGGATTTAGCGAACTATTATCTAGCTAGCTACATTTTCCGGTTTACACTGTGCTTGCTATGTAGCTTGCCAGCTAACGTTAGCGATTAGCTGTTTGCTATCTGCTAGCCAGCTGGCTATCGAGTTCACAAGTAAAAGCGACACTATTAGCCAGCAGTGTATCACGACAGCACTGTTGTTGGTTATACAAAGGCCCATTTCTCTTAATAATTGATTGTGGGCATAGGATGGAAGGGGTCAAATTAATCATACAGCATAATTAATTCTGGGACTGCCCCACACTGAGAGTAAACAGCGGAAGGACGTTACTACACAATCAAACATTACCACTGCTGCTGCTGCTACTACTACTACTACTACTACTAATAATAATAATAATAATAACATATACCATATGATAATGTATACCACTGTTTCTATAGTAGCCCAAAGTGCTTCACAATCAGACAAGGATTTGAACATAAATGATAATGCTTAGAAATAAAACCCAATAATGATAAAAGTTCACAATAAATAGAATATTAATCCTTTAGGAGCCTTTTGGATTTGGAATTTTGGAATTAAATAATTTTCAAAACATTAATCAAATCATTTCAGGATCACTTTTCAGAAACAAAACACAAAAAGGGCAGAGGGTTCTATTCCCAGAGGCAATAACTATAACAAAGTAAGTTTTTTATATCATTAACATTAATTCAGCAGTAACTGAGATACGCAATGTAGGCGGCAGAGCTTTTTACAGACACAATCACGTCACTTTTCAGATAACGTCACGGTATTCCACGCGCATTTCTACGCCCATGCGGACAACTCTGGCAGCCAAAGAAAGCTACCAATGCTCGCTCTGCAGGAGAACCAATTACAAAGTGAGCCCTTCCGCGGTTTCTCGGTCCCTACCTCGGACTTACATCATACTGTATCCCTAATGGATGAAAAAGCATAACAGAAATGTAGCTGAACGACGGAGCCCACATTTAAAGGTTGAGCAAGAAATTGTTTTCCACCACTGCTAATTTAATATGTGCTGAAAACATTCACATGTTGAAAAACAGTGCTGTCGTGATACACTGCTGGCTAATAGTGTCGCTTTTACTTGTGAACTCGATAGCCAGCTGGCTAGCAGATAGCAAACAGCTAATCGCTAACGTTAGCTGGCAAGCTACATAGCAAGCACAGTGTAAACCGGAAAATGTAGCTAGCTAGATAATAGTTCGCTAAATCCAATGCTTTGTCTGTAAATACGGTATTCTCGTTAGTCGTGAGCTGGTTAACAAGATGCCTGTAGCTGTTTGGAAGAAATTTGTTGGCAAGCTGTTTTGATGGTTTTAATTTTATAGTGGTAGGCTTAACTGATGTTGTCACCTTTGTTGTTGGGGTACCTGTCTAGCTAGCAAACAATTTCCAATTTTAATTCTTGTTAGCTATCTAGCTGGCTAACCACGTTATTTGAAATGTATTTCTATTAGCTTGCTAGCTGTCTGTTTATTTTGCTTAGAAGCCATTGAATGCTATGATGTCAACAGAATTGGCCTGCTGATTGTGAAAGCTTAAGGTAGATAGCAAGCAACAGCAAATGGGCAGCGTTGCCTTGCTAGTTTTTAATCTTGATGTCTAGCATTAGATCATATATGCGCACTTTAGTGATGTTTTATGAAAAGATGTTCTGAATAAAAGACAAAGTACAAAAAAGTGTTACTTGAACAGAGTAGTTTTAAAGCAATGTTGAATTTGACTTCGTTTTCAGTGAAATTAATGTACATAAATGTTACCATGGACAAAAAATTAAAGCGTTTTTTTGCTTATTTCTGTTGTGGTCATATTCTGTGCATTAGCCAGCAACATGTGTCATCTTGCTAGCAATAAAATAAAATGCTTAAAGAGCACAGCAGGTGCCACATTTCATGACGTGTCCTGCAAGAACATCTTACATTTACAGAGACATACTTTGTGATGCTGGAAGTGGGAAAACTTTTGAAAACGTTTGAAATCTCTCCCCAGGCAAGAATCCAGTCCAAGGCAGCCGAGGCAGGCGTCTCGAACAGGGGGGCGAAACGATGAACAGGGACATCCCCATCCACAGCTGGCCCGGGTCCTACTACGTGAACAGCGAGAAGCGCTGGGTGAGCGGCACCCTGTCGCTGACGCGCACCACCCTGCGCCACGCCCGACCGCGGCGAGGGCAGCCTGGCCAGCTTCCGCCTCGCGCATCGTGGAGATCAAGATGGAGTCGTCCAGCTTCATCTTCAGCACCCTCACCGTGCTGGAGGAGGGCAACGTCAAGCACTGGTTCGGCTCGCTGCGGCCCAACCGGGTGGTGGTGTACAACGTGTTGGAGCACTTCTGGAGGGAGAGGCTCCTGTCGCCCACGGGCGCCCAGGCGGCCGAGGCCAAGCCGGGCAAAGGGAGGGAGCTCATCGGCCTGGTGGCCGGCGCCCAGCGGAGGCTGGAGGACACGGGGAAGGTCCTCAGCCACCAGGGGGAGCAGTTCGACAACATCATGCAGGGGCTGGACAAGATCGAGTCCGACCTGGGCGTGGCAGACAAGTACATGACATCGTTTTTTAATAACCCCCCAATCCAGAGTCATCTCTGTGTGGCTGTTGAATGATATTGAAGCCAATCTGGGACAAATAGGCAGGGACAATCACTGGTGCTGGCTGTGGTTTTTTAAGATGACATTACTGAGGTATCTGCTGTAGTTTTTATGAAGTGTATGACTGACATAGTGGGGAAAGAAATATAGTGGTGGGATAGATACACTCCACTGTACAGATTTAATTCTACAGAATACATTTTGAGTGTATGAAATACCGGCCACTAAGTCAGTAAGGTCAGTAGCAAGTGGTTTTAAACATGTCAGTCTGCACAAGTGGTGTAGATTAAAACTGGAGACTCTCAGAGCTGTTATTAGTAGTTTCTGTTCTACAGTAAACATACACAGTGATTTATACAGAATTCTCAGCACATTTTAAATGAAAGGTGGTATATACAAATTATGTTATTCTTTCATTATTACAAAAAGTACATGCTGCATAGGTTCAGGGTGTGGGCCTCCCCTGGAAGTGTCCATTTCCTTGGCTCTAACCACTAATATGGCTAATCCCATCCCCTCTTTCTTCCAAAACGCTGTGACCAGGCTGCTCTCTGAGCTGGAGTCTCCCGCCTGGTGGCCGTTCAGGAAGCTGCCCTGGAGGAGCCAGCAGGAGGCTAAGAGCGAGCACGCCCAGGCCTCGGCCTCTGGGCCCCGCGGCGGCGCCGCCGGCGCTGCCGGTCGGCAGGGCGTGATCGCCAGCATCCCGGCCATCGTCTCCAAGGGCGGGGACTCGGACCTGCGGCCGGGCTGCCTGATGGTGCTGGTGTCCGGGCTGGAGGTGCGTGAGGGCGGCGGCGGCGGGCGGCTCCTGCACCGCTTCGAGCGGGAGGAGGTGGACGACGTGCGGGTGCACAGCCCCTACGAGCTGAGCGTGCGGCAGCGCTTCATTGGCAGGCCCGACATCGGCTACCGGCTGCTCTCCGCAAAGCTGCCCGAGCTGCTGCCGCTGCTGGAGATGCAGTACAAGAAGAAGATGGAATATACCGCCGACTACGCCGCCTTCCAGACCACCCCGGCCGCCTCGCCCTGCGACCCGGAGGGCGGCTCCGTGTGGAGCGCAGGTACTAGCCAAGACCTCCCAGCGGATGGCGCTGTGTCCTCTTTCCATCACTATTTCCATAGCTTTTATGTCTTTGCTCTGGTTATAGTGGGGCAAAAGGACTAGTGGACATATTCAATATCTGTGTAAGCTGTGGTACTGATTTCCATACCCACTGAGCAAGGTATATGTATGACTGTGGGAGGTGATTATCAGTGAACTGGCATGAGATCTCCTTTGACTGAATTGAGAGTTACTGTAGAATTTGTTAGCTCCTCCAAGAAGCTGGTAATGCAGCCAATAGGTGATGCCAGGAATATCTGCTGAAATTCTCTAAGCCTAGTGAAAACACACACTTGCTCTACACATCTGATTTAATATATAATACTAGACTTCAAGAATCCATTGTGTAGTAAAATATGTTGTTTTAGCTTTTCTCAATACTAATATAGGTGCTGAAGTGCAGTAACTGAAAGCTCAGGTATGCTTTCTGGTTTAGCCACATGATGGCGCTAGAGATCTATGACAAGGTGTTGGATCGATGTGCTTTTGGGTGTTGAATAGGACTTTTTCATTGTATGTGTGTAAAGACGCAAACAAATAATGACTCGTTCATAATATACATTGGGTACAGCACACCATCAGGACTACATAAAAGATCATTGGAGATAACCTGCCCACACTTGGAGATCTTTTCAATACCAGAGCCAGGAAACTGGAAGACAAAATCATTGCTGACCCCTCGCATCCTGGCCACCGCATATTTGAACTCCCTCCCTCTGGCAGGTGCCTCAGATCACTACCCACCAAAACAAGCTAACGCCAGAATAGCTTCTTCCCATACCCCATCACACTCGTGAACTGTTAAATTAGCCACATTTCAACTGCATCTCTGTTCTGTGTGCTCACAGTGAAATAGTTGCACAGCTGTAGTTGTACATATCCATAGCCCTGCACTCAGGTAACCTTTATCTCTTGGTCATTATGCAATAGCTATATATAACACAGTGCAATAGTTGTCTATAACAAATTGGTGTACAGACCCACGGCCTGCACTCACGTATCCCTTAAGTTATTGTGCAGCAGCTGTTAACATATTGTACAGTATCTGTTGATATTTATTTTCATATACCTCATTCATTCCATCCTTAATCCATTCCATGTGTGTGTCTTGCACCTCTGTTGCTGTTTGTTGTACCACTGCTGTTGGATGGTATTTGTTGTTGTCACCTTGACATTGAGAGACATTGGAACTGGAGTCAGATTCCTTGTATGTGTGAAAGCACACTTGGCCAATAAAGTCTGATTCTGATTCTGATTATGTAATTTTGTACTGGCCGAAAGGTAGACTTGTGAAAGCTTTTTAGAGTGCATGAGTATATCAAGGTTTATCAGTTGTTACAGTTGTTCAGTATAGGCCTACTAATGAATTTTGGGCTCGTTTACATGAAGGTTTCATAACAGTTAGGCTATGTAAAATCTCAGGTGCGGCTGACTGTGTGCTCTTGCACTATCAGAAGGCTGGCTGTTCCTTTTGTTTGATCTTGTATTGTGTTAACAAACCATTTAACCGACATGACTGTGGTTAGAATGGTTCAATGAGTCTATCAATTAAGCAGAAATCTCTGCCCCCCCACAGCAACGGGCTTTATTCAGCGTTGCCAGGAGGCAGAGGTGCCCATGGAGGTGCCTGCAGGCGACCTGGCCCAGCTGCAGGTGCAGGTCCTGCAGCCGACGGTGACGGAGGCTGAAGCCCAGGAGCTGAAGCAGGTGAGAGCACCCCGTGCACCTGGCCTCCCCCAGCCGGGAGGTGCCAGCGCTCAGCATGTCTGACCCCTGATCCTCCAGCAGCTTCCATATGCATTCTTATAGCTGTGTGTCTGCTAAAGAAATAGCCTGTAAATTGTGCATTTTTCCCACTCATGCTAATATGTAGGTGTACATTTTCCATAGTGGGCATGCAATTTTTGCCACACATACAGTATTTGCACACGGAACTCCACAATGAGAGAGCAGACATCGGGTTGTGAAAATGCTATTCTCCCTTCTCTTTTCCCATTTTTTGGTGGGTGTTTTTTCTGCTCTTTAAGTCCCACCTATTGGATCAGTTATCCCGCTCTGTGTTACAGACCGTATAGTTTATTCAGTCAGTTTGACCTGCCCATCCACTCCTGTGATGTGGGTTGAGGTTGCCCACAAATTTAGGATCAGTTTCGCTGTTTAGCATACCGATAAGATAAGGAATGAGATCTGAATATGATGCTCCATCAGTAATGTTAAGCTACTGAGCACCTGAGAAAGCAAATGTTGTGACACATCACTAATCCTGGACATAGAAATGTAAAGAGGGTAGGAGGGACATGTCCTCCCATGTTAGGAGTGCATCAGCTTGAAAAATGGGCTTATGATTATGCAAAAACATAAACATGTAAGAAATTACTTAGAAATTACTTCCAAATTCAATATCAATTCTTTTACTCAAGTGATGCAGTTTAGAATTTTACGGGACCAACAGAATATGAAGTCAACAATTCCAATGTGATTGGTCAAGCCAGTTGTGCGTTGGACTTCCCATTTGCCTTTGTAGAAATGTTCGGTGGCACTTTGAATATCACAGTGAGGTGGTTTCCACATAAGTGAAAGGCAAGTTATGTAGTTAGCCAACCTAAAAATAATGTTTTCCAGCTAACTGTAATTTTAATTCAGTCATTTCAAGGTGACATCTGACGATGTCCACACATGTAAACTAACTAGCTAGCCAACAACTTAGCAACCTGCGCTAGTTAAATTATTTAGCTGGCATCATTTAGCTGGTGAGCAGCTACATGAACGATCAAATAGGTGAACAAGCTCGCTAGCCAGCTGTATCCTGTGATGTTTTGTAGCTAATGGTCGTTAGCCAGTAAATGATTTGGGGTTGATCTGGGGTAATGTTACGTTTTGAAATCCTTGATTGACACGAATCTGGAAACTCCTGTCAGAGCATTGCTTACTATAGTAATGGTTCTCAGACTGGGAACTTGGACCTGTTGGCATCATAAGACATTGCCAAGAGGCTTGTGGAAAATTTTTAAATTATGGCCATATGACACCATTCAGGACACAAAATTTGCTCACGTTTGGGGAAATTCTGCGCATTCTGCTTGTTTTGAAGGCTTCTGCCATCTATGCCAATGAATCGCATGCAGTCTAAAACAAATGGGAATGACTGGTTCTGTGACCACCATGTGAAGAAAAACCCATCATGGCCCTAAAAGCCACGGAGAGCACTGTAACATTACATAGAAACACGTATTAAGTTAGACAGAAATATGCAGTATTTATAACAAACTATATTGAATCATCTTGTTTTTTATGTTTTTGCTGCCCCCCCATAATAATAAAGGTAATTTACTGTTTGTACCCTCCCCTGTGTGCAAAAAATGAAAATGAAAGCCAGGTCCCTGTCGCTAAGCCTAAGTCAGAAACGGGGTGGTACTCATTCAGGGTTTGCCATGTTGGCAGGTCTGTATTCCAGATGTAAATCCAGATGTTTCCACACATTGCAAGCTGATATGTTCACTTCACCATGTCAAGAAAAACTGCCATTCTCCCTCTGAAAACTAACTCTGTGTGAGAAAATTCTCTTGATTGTAATATTTATAATATTTGGCTAAGTACAGGCAGGTGTCAGTCTTATTGTCAGTCTTATCTTTGACATCTGTATTTTTAAGAGATGAGGATTCCTGGCAACATGGCATCTTCTGTTGATGTCTTTAATGTAAGTGGAGTATCAGTGCTCCCTGGTGTCTGGAGAAGGATGAAGGCGTAGCGCGGGGGGTGTGATACAGTAGCTGCCTGTGGAGTGCCGCGGTCAGCATTGCGTCAGGCGGGGAGGGTGCCGCATGAGCACACAGTCTTTCCATGCTGTGCTTTCGCCAGAGCGCGGCGCAGACAGGAGAGTCAGGTGTCCCGGAATTCCCCTAAACCCCAACCCCCCTCCTCCCGAAAAAAAAAAAAAAAACGAGAAAGAAAAAAGACACACGCACACACACCTCCCAACGTAACCGCCCTCGTGTTTCCTCAGGATGCACTCGTGTGCAGGTTTATTGGGGTTCCCGCTGAGGGGCGGTGGTGCCCATGCTATACAGGCAAGAGCAGCACAAGCAGTGCAGAAAACTTTCTACGGGTGGCTGGATTTCACTCTACATACGTTTCGAGTGAGACCTTACACCACAGTGAAACTGATTCTCACTCTACACACGACTCAAATCACAGACCTTACAGCACTGTGAAACCGATTCTCGCTAGACTCAGGCCTCGAGTCATAGACCTTACTCCACAGTGAAACCAATTCTCACACTACACATGCCTAGAATCACAGACCTTACACCACAGTGAATCCAATTCTCACTCTACACACGACTCAAATCACAGACCTTACAGTACTGTGAAACTGATTCTCAATAGGCACACGCCTCGAGTCATAGACCTTACTCCACAGTGAAACTGATTCTCGCTTCACACATGGGTCTTGTCATAGACCTTACACCACGGTGAAAGCAATGCTCACTCTACACATGCATCAAATCTCAGACCTTACACCACAGTGAATCCGATTCTCACTCTACACACGCCTCAAATCACAGAATGTATGCCACAGTGAAAACATTACACTGTCACTAGCTACATTGTGTGAGGTGCACATATACTTGGTACAGTGGTATAGTGAGTAATACCTGCTGAGATTTTCTAGTAAAAAGCAAATTTTATGGTAATATCAAATTCTGAAACCCCAGAAACGTGTTTGGACCTATAGTAACAAGCACATGTCAAGTAGACCTGTACAGACTTCTTTGGCATCTGGCATAACAATTACCAACTTTAATTGTCATGTGCATGTTCCATTTGTAGTTAAAAACAAGTTGAAGGTTAAGTATTCATATGTATCCAAAAAACAAAAAATCAAAGTGCACTTTAAGAGGTGTAGCGCACTGTGATTTTGAAGATTTCCAGTGCTGTTACCTTGTTGAAATACCGAGACCGTACATGAGGCTTTGGACAGTGTCTGTTGACTACTGGAGCGGCAGTAAAGTGTAAACAGATGTTGCTTTAAGATGGAAAAGTTTTTGCAACACCAACGGGTTCTTTGATGAAGGGGGGAAATTAAAAATCCTTATGACATATTTAGCCCCACACCCCCACCCTCCTTTTTTTTATATTATCAGATCAGAGAGAGTACCGTTTGCAGTCTCCTGGCCTGGTCAAAAACTGGTCCACAATCCAATAGCCGAAAGCTTTGATTAATGGCACATTAGCGGTTGGAAAATACAAGTTTCATTGAAGGAAATATTTAAGGGTTTCTGAGTCCCAAGCTGTATACTGGCAAGGCAAAGCAAGGCTCGGTGGCATTACTGCAGTCCTGTGCGCCACAGGGACAACATGACCAAGAGCAGGCGGAAAATGATTCAGTTTGCATTAGAGTCCTAAGAGGGCCTATAATGACTACCACAATGAAGATTTATTTGTCTTCTTCAATGGTTTGTTCACTTCAAACTAATGTCTCAGAATGCCGCCAGGTCGATGCTGTGCATTAGCTGCTCAGGGAGGTCGGTATTGCTGTAAACATTTCCGTGACGTTTCTGTCTGTGAGTCAGTTCACACACAACAGAGCGGCCTTACTTTACACTAAGCTCAGGCAAAGTCAAGCGCCGATAAGCCATAATGGGCTTTTGAGCGCCATAAAAAGCCCGGACCCTCGATCAAACCGCACGCCCGCGGACGCACCCCATTTCCAAAGCAATTAATTATGCGATTAGGCCTGGCTAGCATAATGACATGAAAGGCTCGGCAGCTTAACTTCCTAACCCCCACGCAAGCGCGGAGCACGATTGAACCTGGCAACCTGCGACCACTTCTGTCATGGAGACTGGATTCCTGGTAATCAGTGAAGTTATCGTACGGTCCCGTTAAATATTTGCCATTCTTTAAAAAGGGCCCTGTACCAAGCACAAAGGAGGCGCATAGCTTTCATCTACGCGGCCCCGCTGCAGTTGCTGGGGACGGGGCAGGGTTCGTCTTTGCCGGGGGCATTTTGAAGTGGTGGAAATCAATATCGTGCCGGTTACTTATGCGTCATTAACCTGACCACATTCTTTTCAACGTACATATCTTAGTGATTCTCAGATTGCATTTTTTTCTTTTGGAGGACATTCCGAAGTAGGAAGTCCGCACAGTTCCGCTTAGAGCTGAACCGCGTGGGCTTAGTATGTTCACCCAGGCTTTAGTTCTTATTTCAAATCACTGTTTGAAAATTCCATAGAATCTAAATAAACAGAGGCTCAAGAATATTAACTTGCATTTATGGTTCTGAGGAATATAGTAAAGAGTACGTCAAGAATATGCTGCCCTATACATCTTGGGACGTCAGCACCATTTCATAGGCTAGCATTAAATTGCCTGTACAGCAAAGTAGTCACAGCGCACTCAGGGAGGGGTTAACACCACCTATGTAGACATTTATTTCTTCATAAAGTTGCAGTTTATTTTCCAATCATCAGTCTGTCAACGCTGTCATCCCCATCAGAGCTGTCTTGCGCATTCGCTGACGCTCCAGCAACAGAAGTGTTTGCGGCGTTTATTTAAAGGCGGCATAAACATCCGACATGTCTTGTAGCCATTTCAGGAGTTTTGCGGAATACAAGAGCAGATGTTTTGTGTTTATGCATGCCGGTGAAGTTCTTCGTAACATCTGTTATGACAGGCGCACAGTAATTTACACTTTGAGAGTGAACTAGGAATGAGACACACACATAAAATGGATGTCAGAGGAGTAACAGGCCCAACAATAATAAGCACAGAACATGCAGAATTACGGTAAATAGTCATCAATTTCTAAAACAGTGCTGAAATATAAATGTGTATCAGAAACAACATAGTGCCTCCTAGGTGTCCTATAGAACGACAAACTTACATCATATGAAAGTGAATGCAGAACTTGATAATCTATAAAACAGCATTCCTTAAAATAGTAATAGTAGTGTTTTGTGGTTCTGTATTTGTATGTCCAGTTCTGTTATTTTCATACATACATAATTCTAGTTTATTCAGCTTTTCCTTCCCCGTGCCACCCTCTCTTGAAAGGCAAGAAGCAAAGTTCCAGTCTGTGCCTGTGCTGAAAGAGAAGGTACTGGTTCAGGATGCTGACATCACTTCCTGGTTGGAGGTGTGGGTCATGGAAATACTGTTGTGTGCTCTTGCCTCCATGTCTGGTCTGTCGTCGCATCCGTACAGTATAAGCTAAAGTAATTACGCCATGTGAAAAAAAAGCAGAATATAAGGTGGTGTTGCTGTCACGCAGTAGGTGGCCCACCTTGGCCCCCCTCCACAATCAAAGCTTGGGTTTCTCTAAACAAACAAAACGCCATTACGGATTCTTAAAAAACATTTTGGTTAATTCCCCGTTGCGGGTGCCATTAGCTTGTGGTTTCCTCAGTTGTCGCGCCATCTACAACGACGCAAGATAAGACAATAGGAACAGTGTTCGCCCTGTGTTCTCGAGCCGGGCTAAACAGAAACTCTTTATCCGTCCGATTCTCCAGCAGAATCACGTCTCTGCGCTGAAGGTGTTTTAATGTAGCAGTTTTGAGGATTTTCTTTCTCTGAACGCTTAGCAGTGCATTTGAAATGGAGAAACAGCATAGTCATGTATCTTGAATGTTAACTTGATTCTTTGAAAAATCAGAATTATGTGTCTGTATATGTATCTTTTTTGCTATATGAACTTGTTTCCTGCCAAAGCCTGCTGCAAAAAGGTCTGTATGGCAAGAAGAAAGAGAGAAAGCATCATCAAGCAGAAAAGCAAAGCTGAAATATGAGCATATAACAGTATGTTTTAGCAAATCTTAGCAAATATGTAGTACCTAACAGTTATCCTTAAGAACAACATATGTACATACATCACACTCCTACCCACAGAGAGCTTAATGATGTTCTATAAGAGCCATCATTCCTTATATCATAGTGCCAGACAGTGTTCATAGGGTCATACTTACAGCCCTGTGAGAACATAGTCACTGTATCATAAAAAAAAAAAATCTATGTCAGTTTACTCTGTTTGGGGGTACCGGGCACTGGGTGTCCATGCTCTGGCAATTCTGTGGTTCTGAAGGTAGCACTTGCCCAAAAACAGAGAGGAGGGAGGGTCAACTGGCAGATGAACGATGATTGCCCAGTTGGGAGATCATGCCAGGGATGTTAGGCCCCATAATGGGTTGAAGCTCGCAAGGAGCTGTGTCTATGACAACCTGATAGGCTAGCGCCAGGGCATTGAGTTTGATGCAAGCTCTGACTGGAAGCCAATGAGGGAGGGAAGGACTGGTGGTCTGTTGGCACAGGCTGGGAGGCCGTCCGAGAGAGTTGAGTAGTCCAAGCTGGTGAGTACAAGGGCTAGACCAGGTGGTGAGAAAGAGACAAATGCTGCAGGACCTGACCGTTGAAGTCATGTGATCTGTGAAAGAGAGCTTGACATTAAGAGAGTGTAGAGCAATAATTCTCTTTCCTTTAAAATTGTAGTCTGTGAAATTTTAAAATAAAGTATTCAGGTACATCGAAATATTTGTGGAGCACTGATTGTGATGCCTGCTTTAGATTCATCTTTTAATGTATTTTTAAGCCACACAGGTTTATTTGTAATGTTACGTAATTAATAAATTAAGAGTGACACTGAGAAGGTGAAGAGCAATATCAATAGATTGGATGGCACTTTTACCAGGCAAGATTGCCACATCCCCCTATAAAAAAATCTTTAAACAGGTTAAGATGGGGAAGGAAACACATTACAATACATTTTATTCAGATATGAGATCAGTCTTGACTTTTGTAGACATCTCTATTGCAGTGGCAGGACGATCTGATGTCTGTTAAACCAATCAGTGTTTCCGCTGCCGAGTTTGAGCACCCCACACCGCGCTGAATTGAGAGTGTGTTTGGCCCCTGTTAACCCCAGGTCAGTGAAGCCAGCGGCTACTTGACCTGCACTGAGCCAGCAGCCTGCTTTCCCCTGGCAGTCTGGCACAGCTCCTGTGGTCTGCAGCTATGCCCATGTGTACTGGCTGGAGAAGACTGACACAATGTCACTGTGCCTGTGTGTGTGTGTGTGTGTGTGTGTGTGTGTGTGTGTGTGTGTGTGTGTGTGTGTGTGTGTGTGTGTGTGTGTGTACGATATCATAATATTAGCTTAGTAACCGCGGTGGTGGGATTTGGGGCGAGTGTTTATTAGATTTTACTTGGCGTGTCGCTGGTTTGTTTAAGTTGTTCCATTGACTGTATCGCACGCGGCTACAAGGTTCTGGAGGGCGGCGCGTGGAGCGGCCCCCGATCCGCCAGGCGCGCGGAAACGAAAAACAAGCGATGCCATCGAGCCCTCGCTAATGGCAGCCCCGGCAGAGCCAGTAAATCCCGCATTTAATGGGACCCGGGGATTTCAGACGTGCATTTTATTCCTGTTAAAAAATAGCCACAAGCTGAACACAATTTATTTCCATTGGCCCTCAGCGGTAATGTGTTCTCCTAGCAGGGCTTCTATTGGCAGGCGGCTTAACGCCATGTGCATTTGTTTATAGTAATGACTGATAAAAAGTAGAACAATCTTGACACGGCTTTACATTGTAAACATGGGGAGTTAAATGGGATCGTACGCAGAACAAATTAAAAACGTTATGTATTTATGTATGTAGTGTGTGTGTATGTCTGTATGGATATATGGAGACACTGTGTAACCTGGGTATTTTGTCTAATTTAGGGTGGTTTCAAATTGGCATATGAACCAAGCAGAAACTTTCTCAATGTGCAGAAAACAATGTCTGAATTTTGGTGTTTTAATGCTGCTTGTTCAGTTCAGGTTAATTAATTAAACATAATACAGAATGTTTGTATTGTCTACAATTCAATGCTAATTGTACATTATCTCTAGATCTATCACATTACTACTGTATTCTCTACTTAAAAACTATTGCATGCCACTACAGCAGATGTCTATTATATTATTGCTTACAGATTACAAAAAAATGACCTTTGCATGAATCAAATGCAAGCACTTACTGATTTTACAAACACAAGCTCTCACTAGCTATCTGTGTTAAACATGTAAGTAACTAGTCAGGGGAAACATGAATTTGCATAAAAGTGTACCCTTGAGGTTTAATGGTTACATTAAGGTTGACTGGAGCTTAATACAGTTCTGTTCCCATGTGTAGTTGAGTGAGAGCTGTTCTCAAACCTGTTTGAAGTACCAGTCAACCTCTTCCAAATGGCAGCTCTGCACACATTAGGCAGTGATGGGTATATTAAACTGTGGCTGTTATTTCTTCTGACAGTCTTTAGAGGAAACTAGCAGAATGACCCTCATGGTAGCTTTGATTCGATGCAGTTATGCAAGTGCTTGGCATAGTTTACATTATATTGATACGAAGAAAGAAGAATGAGAGAGGGAGATGCCATTATCATCAAGGATTTTCCACGTTTCGCTATGTTTCCCAATGAAAATGTGTGGCAAATGATTTATATATAGGATCCTAGTTACAATGAGGAGCAAATTACTTTTGTATGAGCAAAGTATGTAGCCTAGCATTTTGCAGCAAATATAAACATTTGTGGCTGCAACATCTGTTGGATACTTTCATTTGGGAATCATATTACGTGATAACTTGACAGTTAGTTGAAACACATGTAATTTATCTAGGAAACATATTAACACAATTAAGAAACAGATGATGTTATTTTCTGAAACTTTTAAATGATGATTATATTTTTTGGATTTTAAACAGCTGCAGAAATTTGCCCGAATTTAAACTCTCTGTTCGTCATTACTCTTCCTGTCCCCCGGCCCCCTCTCTTCCCCCCTCCCTCCCAGATGCTAATGCAGCTGAAGAACCTGGCCCTGGAGGCGGAGACGGAGCTGGAGCGGCAGGACGAGGCACTCGACGCCATCGCCTCCTCCACCGACCGCGCCACCACGCACATCGAGAAACACACCCGCCGCATGAGGAAGCTGCTGTAGGCTGATTGCCGCAGCTGTGGTGCCCCCTCACCCACCCCCCCCGGCGACAGCCGCCCCAGATGAGTCGCAGTCCCGAGCGGTCACTGCCCCCTCATACCCCCAACCCCCCCCTTTACAGCCCCCCGCCCGAGACAAACCGCCTCCTGTCACTGTGCTCCCCACCTCGATCCGGTCGACCCCACACAACGCAAACTGAAAACGAGAACCACAACCACGCTGCCGGCCGAGTCTATGACTGTTTCATCACGAATCCAGTCAGTACAAAACAAAACAAAAAAAAACACTAAAAATGATCTGGCAGTGGGCTGGTTTTGGGGGCTTCTTGAATAATGTTATTTCCTTTTATCAATTGTAATTTAGTGCTAATACAGACAAAATGATTTTTTTTTTTAACAAGCAGTAGCTGATTGCAGAAGTGAGCACCCTGAAGTTGATCCACACAAGATCAGAAGCTGATCTGGATAAAATGATTCAAATGTTTACACGCAAATTGTTACATTATCACATTCATAATAGCTGGTGTTTGTCAGCCCGCATGGAATGGGACGGTACTGCAGGACACCATTACAGTAAGGAATTCTCAACAGTGGTGCTGAGCTTTGGAGCATGTTTAATTAGTTAATTAATTCATTTATTTATCAGGGAGGGTGTAAATTGAAAAACATTCATGCTCCGTCATGCGATGCATCGTACCCAGGTTAGCCACCGGCTGCTTTTCAGTGGTAGTCCGTTTTTGGTGATTCTCAGAGGTACCATCCTCAGCAGGAAGGGAGACATGACAGCTGCAGTCTGGATTTCCCAGTATGCATAGCAAAAAGTTTTATTTTACATTATATAATTTATTATCATTATTATACACCTAATTGTTTTATTGTTTTGTTTTATTATTTAAGTCAAAGTTACATTGATTGCAGTGCAATCCGTGCCCCATCCTCCCTGTGTTATTTTTAAAAAGAATGGGAAGCTTGCTTAGGTGGGAAATCTTGCTAAGGAATTGTTGCATGCCAAATAAGTTGCATTGTAATTTAAGTGGCCATAGTTAGAAACTGAAACTTGTGTTTCTTAGTTATACTCCGCAAAATGCCTGTCAAATTTATGACCACCTTGTCATAAATGACCAAAATGTCATTTAATATATTGCATTTCAAAATTAAGACAGTGAGCACATATGGAAATCACAAATAATCAGACAAATCCATCTTAGCCCTTGTGTTATCTCACTGAATACAAAGAAACACTCCCTACATTAGGTTTCTGTCAGATGGCTGCACTCTACTGTACCACTGTATCCTCACCTTCGGTGTTTTGTTTGTAACTTTAAACTTTCCTTGCTGCTGGAAGTTCGACTGTTGTAAATTAAAAACGACAACTTCCTTAATTTGCATATTTCAATGAGACGAGTTGGACAGATGAAAACACAGATTTGGTTACAAAGAGAACAGCGTACACAAGATCCCAACAAGATAAGTGCTGTCCTGACAGTTTCATGGCAAAAGACAGAACAGTGTGAAAATCCTCAAGGTGGTCAATTAATGTCCAAATTCGGTTTGCAGGATATTGTTACTTACGAGAGGTTTAATGTAAATTTGTCTTATGCAGAGTTAAATATGGAAATTAAAAACACTGCTTGGGAAAATCAGCTGGACATTGGCACTCTGGGGCTTGCATTTGAGACATTTGTTTTAAATGAATAGGTATCTACAGACATTTTCTTAAAGATGAAGGTGGTAATCAGATAATGTCACTTCTGAAATCATAAACACATTAAATAGGCATGGTAAAGGTATATACCTCAGAAGGTAAATGCTGACGCTCTGTGTAACACTTCTTTTTTTAAATGATCACTGTTCACCTTGTACATACGGTAGCAATTACACCAGACAAACTGTGCAGACCTGTATCACAAATGCAGTCAAATGGCAACTTGTAGGTTGCTAGGATATTGTATTGTATGTACTACAGTTTTTATTTGTATTGTAAGAGTCAGTGGGCTGTGTAATCCTAACTCCAAATCATTCACATAGGAAAATTCACTATATCTTAACTCATTTAGTTAGAAATCGGAAGGTACTGGTCGCTTATGCCGTAATTTATACTGTACATAATAATTTATGATTACCGAGCATCTCAGTTTGTAAAATATCTGCTGTGAACTTGTGCCCCCTTTATGTGAAACTGGTAACAAAGAGGTAACAAGGAGTTGAAAAACAACTGAATATTCAGCTGCATTCCTACTGGGAAAAGGAAAAAAACAATATGTGTCAAAAAGAATAAGGCTTTATATATAATGTGGCAAAGGCTGCTCTTCTTTTGAAGGCTTTATTTACTGAAATTAGTCTGTGATGAGCATTGTGGCCTGGAAAATGCCTGTCTTTAATGATGATCTTAAGCACGATACAAACAAAAAAGAATAAAATATGGAAACAATAGACTGTCATTGGTAATTGCTGGCTGTAATTATCACCAAACCTGATATTGACAGTTGAGTGGGAGGCCTATTTTTCTTTGTGGAATTTAGATTTAGGCATTTTGTTATTACCAGTCTGAGCTAATGCTAAATGATGCTTCCCCAATACTCCATACAATTTAGATTTTTTAATTTTATTTTGGTTTTAGGGTTTGTTTCGAGACTAATTTCTAAAATGTTTATCCCCACTAAATATGTGTTTTTGTTACCCCAGGTTGCCTATACATTGATGGCATCATTTGCACCTTGAAACTCTTTGCTGGTGAAGTAGTACTAACACAAGTCTATAAATGGTTAGACATAAATGCCAAGGGGCCAGCTCTAAATAGAGGAAACTCTCCTCTAGATATCCCACAACGGTGTTCATTGAGACATTGATGAAAATATTTCCAGCTTGAAGTCTGTAGCAGTTGAAATTGTCAGCCAGTTGTAAAAAAAACATGTTTCTGAAGTGCCGTTTATTCTGTTCATGTGTCCTGTACAAATGAGTGATGCCCTCAAGAATTTCTGAAGTCATTTATGAATTGTATTGTTGGCCATTGTAAAGAAAGTAATACATCCATACCCACAGACACTGTAATTTATGTAAAATATGAAATGTGCATTAAACAGATTGTGCATGCATAATGTAACGTGTGCATGTTGCACATTTGGTCCACAGTATGGCTACAGGTTAATATTCTCTCAGTTTCACCGTCAGTCAGTTCAGACTGCACTTTGGACCTTTGCAGTAATGGTGCACAGGAGCCACCCGGAGCGCGTGAAGCACACTGGTTGAAACAGACCTGCGGGTTTGAAAGTCTAAACTTTTCCTGACCCGTGTGAAAAAAGCGACTTGTTGTTGGAAGATCTCAGTCACTGTGGAGAATTGGCAGGCCGCGGTGTTGATTCGTTCTTCTTCTGCTCTGGATGACCATCCGATACGCAGCGCCGAGTGAATGTGAACGCTGATGCAATCTGTTTATTCTTCGAGAAAGGAGGACCCCCAGTCGCTGTCTCATGCAGGTGTATTGGAACTGGGCTCGGTTGTTTGAGTTCCTTTCCAGTGTGGTCGTGGGAATGTATTATATTAAAGGCCAGTGTGAAATAAGTGTTTATCTTGCCTAAAAGAGTCGTGGACGGTGGGTACTTTCCTTTCCAGGGTTCACATTTGATTTGATGACTTGAATCAATTGTCTTTTGGAATAGCATCTTTAAAAGAGGTTTTTCTTTTCTTATTTCAATATTGCTTTATTTCATTTTACAATGTTGTGTAGTTTGTAATGAACTGTGTAGGGCGTCCTGTTTTATAGTGAGTTAGTAGTCCCTTTCTTTTACAATAATATGCTGTTCTTTCCAGAATGACCAATGATCTGCACTCCGTCCTAACTCACACGCATAAACCATGTAGACAAAAGACAGTCAGGTCACTTACTCACTTTTTAAAATAGTAATAAGGTAGTTGTAAAGTAGTATAAAAGTGGTATAAAAGAAAAATGAAATAGACATTTTCAACAACGCAAAAAACAATGTAAGAATCTGCTGCTGGATTACAACCGAACATTTCAACACAACTTAAGCGTTGTTGTCATTTTCATTTCCTTTTTTTTTAAAATTTAATTTCCTCTTTTACTTCAGTTTAAAGGGAAGGGTGCCTATGGTGTGTGGCGAGAAAGGCTGGCGCTGGAAGTCATTAGCGTGAAGGACGTTTGCGCTGATCTTACCCTCCCGCTCCTCCTATATGATGTAGACGCTTGGCTTGCAGTAGTCAGACAGAAAAGCCAGAGTCCCCTCCGGTGGCCATTCTGGAAGGAGAAACGCGACACGCGATAGCATCTAAGGTTTAGTCTCGGACATGAGTGACGGGTTGATGCGGGTCCGCTGAGGGGGCCTGACGCAAAGCAGGATGGGCTCGTTATGCGTATTGGGCCCCACAAGGACCGGGGTTCTCTGTGTCACGACACTTGGAAAGTTAGCACGTCCCGCGCATGTCCCTCTCCAACAGCACGGAGTGGCCCGGCATGTCAAACTGTCCCTTTTGCCCCCTTGATTTTGCGCAATGCCTCCCCCCCCCCGGTTCCAGCTGTGGTTTCCAGCCCGCTGTCCCCGCTTGATCCCCCGTTCAGCTGGAAACATTGCATGTCTTTGTGCTGAACACCAGCGCTTGCTCTGTAGCAGAACCGTAGAAGGGTAACGAATGGTAATATATTCCAGGTCGCGTCTGCTGTTCTCATCACTGTTGGGCCAGTCGCACTAACAAATGAATACACTCCCCAAAAACACTTTGATATCGAAAAGTCCGTACCTCTTTCACATATTTTACTGAAAGGCGCAAGTGAAATGATCTAACGTCAAGGGCGTTTTGTCAGGATTGCTGAGTAAATATTGAAGCATTATCTCTGTTATCTTTCACATGATTTGAATTCCCCCTTGTGATGCACTTTACCTATATAAAGTTGTTCTATACATATACTGTTGTATATAACCTCTATCAAATGTCATGTGCAACTGTTATCAATGTGACTAATAAATTGTACAATGACCATGGCTCAGTGTTGTAACTGACTTTCCTACTGTCATTTAAAAAATGGCTGTCAGAGGATCAAGAGGTGACATTGAAACATTCATTTGGCAGACGCTTTTATCCTAAATGACAAGGTACAAGCTAGCTGGTAGAGACACAAGTTTTTTGGGGGGTTTTTTTGTAAGGAAAACAGAGTTTAGGACATTTAGGACAGTTTGCTTTAGGTGGTAGTGATCCAGATGATCAGATGGGTGCAGAAGAGCTATGTCGGCAGATGTTTCTTAAAAATAGTGAAGGTTTTGGCAGAATGGATGAAGTGTGGAAGGTCATTCCGCCATCGGGGGACAACGGCAGAGAAAGTTCTGGATATTGATTTTGTGCCGTGATTTGACAGGACCACCAGATGCTGTTTGGTATCAGAGCACAGTGGTCGTTGAGGTTGTAGTAGAGCGTTCAGGTAGGTGGGTGTAGTTTTGTTGTAGACTTGCAATCATACTCCAGAACTGTTCGGTCAACCTACTCATGCAACCTCTGTGACCTTTGAATTTCGATTGAAGTTCGATTGACCAGCGAACTTTTATAGTGAAACCCAAAAAGGTCCTAGCAGCCAGGGTTTGGGTTCGCAATAGTAGGGCATTGGGTGTGTCAGGGGTGATTCACAGAATTGATTTAGATTATTAGCAAGGCTATTTCTGGAGCTTTCTCCTTTTCGAGACGTGTGGCCAAGTTTCCCCTGACCACCCCATGCCAGCGAAAACAGCATAAACTTGCTAATAATAAACATGATACTGCAGAACTCTGCACAGGGTGGATGTCTGTCAAGGGGGGAAGCCTCTGGTGGCTCTGCACCAGGTGGAAGATGTCGAGAGGCTGCAGTTTAAAGGGCATTTAATGTGTTTTTATTCCTTCTGATGCTTTTCAGTGTTGTTGGGATGTTGCTGGAGGCTGTTGACTTTTGGGAGTGCCGCTTGAAACGGTGAGGTCCAAACTCATTACGGTCACAACACAGGGCCTGGCACAGCTGGCAGGGGACTGTACCAAGCAGGTGTTAGTAATAAGATGGAAAAAACATATTTATGGTGTAAAAAAAGCTTTAAAGCTTCTCTAAAGGACAAAACAGCAGAAATGATTTTTGAAATGTTTTTTTTTTAATTATTTCTCTTTTAAACATCCCCAGTGCAGCAAGATGTGATTTGAAATAGGTGATTTGAAAATGTCTTCATTTGTTTACTTGGCACTGCATGATGGAAAAAAGTGTCAAAAACAAATAAATGCTCACGTGTCATGTGACTTGTGTCATGGGAAGCTGTTTAGTTTTTAACAACCCACTCTCTGGTCTAGTTAGGATGTGTTGCCATGACAACGTATGACAATGCAAACGATGGAGTCTAGACAACCACATACAAGACAGAGACTGACCCCAGTCAGAGACCAGGACTACGATTGACCATTTGAACTCCAGGCAACTGCTGAGGACCAAAACAGTATTATACCCAATGCATAGACATCATCTACAGACATTACCGACACCTGCAGAAAGCTGATTTCACTGAATTCAGTGCTGCAGATTTAAGAAAAATGAAAATTATTCAAACAATAAACAGCATATAGGTTCGCAAAACTTGAAAAAAGTAAGGGGGGTACATCTGTGGAGCATTTATTTATTTATTTACAGTTTAAAGTTCACCAGAACGGGTTGGCAGGTATCCTGACAGTAGAAAGTTATGTGACATTTCCTCCCGTAGATGAATGTGAAATCGACTGCACTGACTCTCGCACCTGACCGTAGAAACAAGGAGAAAATGTGGACAAAGTAGACCTGACAACCACAACAAATATCCTGAAAATACACATTTTGTCCTGAGCGGAGTAATTACTCTTGGCCTGGTTCATGCTCTTGGCTGCATGAAGAGATGTTTTTTTCACAGTTTTAATGTCTGTCCAATTGGCTTGTGTTTGTTGAGTTGACTATACAGGAAAAGTGTAATTGGAGTCCCTGACCTAATATGTTAATTAATGTAAATCTTAATAAGTATGAAAAGTGTCTGTTTTGTTATCTTTTAAGAAGTCATTTTAGGGGGGGCAAAAATAAAAGCTGTGGAACCTCTCCAATCCATATAAAAATCTAGAAAAATTCCCAAAAAAAGTTCAAACGCCTATGCTTCACAGAGGAAGTGTCTTCTGTGGCCAAGAAGTGACACATAGAACCAGAGTGTCACCTTTCTCCTGTAGGTTTCACCCAACTGTGCTGTTCTTGGTTTCATCGTGGGGCTGACCTGCCAAAGAAGTGACCGGTGGCTGTGGAACATAATTTGGCCTCGGAATTCTCCCTCCCTTTCTTTTACAAGTCGCTATATTTCAAATATAATTACATGTTGGACATGTTCTGTGCGTGGATAAAAATCAGTACAAGGAATTGAATTCACTCATAATTACAACGTTAAATTAGGTTATGTGCTGTAAAACGTTGGCAGGGGCTTTAAAACAAGCAGTGGTACATGGTGAGGTCAGATATTTGCAACTTAAAGGGCACTGAAGGCCATTCTCTGACAAATGGTCAATAGTTTGCCTTAAAATTATCGTTTCACACATAAAGTGTGTATTAAATTGGAGTATGAAATTGATTTCTTTTGTGTGTTTTGGAAAAGTTAAGCTCTTGGAGGTGCATTTGGATATGCCTAGCGTGCACAAAGTAAATGGCCCATTTCTGCACTGATTTAAAGTGTTTGGCTATTCTAACCAAACTGTGAAACCCTGTTTTTTGCTTTCACAGAACAACCTGAGGTGCTCATTGCAAGCAGTTCCTGTAAACACTCATCAGTGTCAGTTTAAAGTCAAAGGAATCGGTGAATGCAAGCCATGGGGGGACCTTAAATAAATCAGTCATCTCCGTTGTTTCTACTGACTTGAAGAGTTCATTTGAGGTTGTGTTTGTCATTCTGTGCATGTTTGCTTTTACTGTGGCATTTTAGTACATGTGTTCTGTGTTTAGCCATTTGTTTGTCTGGAGCCGAACATCTGTGTCAACTTTACGGTGTTTTGTATTTACGGACTGTTTTACAATGCTTGCGCAAAAGAGTGTATTAATTGCGGCGTGTTTATTGCATTAATGAGCAGGTCTTGTCCTTTTCCCTTTTCTCGTTCCATTTGTGAACATATTGTCAGTCGTATCCCCTATCATGTTTCATTGTCTCATAGATAAACATCTTTGTGAAATTCAAAAAGCTTTAAGTGTTCAATTAAAGTTAAAACACATGGAAACTCATGTCGTCAAGCTAAAAATGTGCTGCTTTGATTTTATGTAAAGTGGGGAGAATTCATAATGAGAAGCTATGGTCCCATGAAATATGAATTTTGAAAATCCTCTTAAAAACCTTGAAAAGTCAGCTCACATGTGTCTGGACCCGCTAAAATTTCGGATAAAGATGATATATCAGACTATTTGTTTTAGTTGCTAACATAATCTGAAACAACTGACAAACAGGAAGCTGCCAATGTCCGCAAACCCTGTGAAAGCGTCTGATTTGGAATCGTCCATAGTTGCATGTACTTCAGCTCACGAAATCTTTTAATATTCCAGGCGGTGGAACAGCTCACGGTGAACACTCTCGGGTGAAATCGCAGGAGAAGGATCAAGCCTGATTTGTGAAACAAAACAAAAATAAAACCAAATAAAAAACCTAAATATTTAGAGAAAGGCGATACAAGAACCACCCATAAGTACTTCAAACATTATAAATAGGCATGGAGACTGTCAAAACATCGCTGAAATGACATCGGAAGCTATTTGCCGTCGAAATTGCTACCAGTCCCAGGGAATGAAAACAGGGCCCTTTGTAAACAGCCGTGCATACTTGCAGGGGAACCCTGTTATTATAACAGCCCATTGGCACAAGGAGTTCCGCATCTGCTCACCGCTCTGTCTTGCTACTTTCACGAGCGGGACCACCGTGAGCCAAGAGCGCAGATTAATTTGATTTGGCAGGCCGCGAGGCGCTTTCGATTACGCTCCGGGACGAAGCCCGCAGAGATCTGCTTCCAATAAAAGGGCCGGCCCTCTGCACTGTCTGTGGCCGGTCGCCCCCGGCGCTCCTCTCCGTCGGTCTCGCAAAACGCGGCCTCACCGACAGTTACGTGCCCCAACACACCCCCTACCCCCACAGGAATCCGCATCACGGCCATCCACAATGAGAGAGGTGTTGCCAGTAAATTTTGGAGCGTACGGGGAGGAAAAATCCAGAAACGAGCGGGAATTGCATTTTATCACCAGTGTCCAGGCTAGCGGGCCCGCTCTACCTTGCCATTGGCAATTCCTTCTTCCCAAGGTTCTGCTCTGGCCTGGGGCGTGCGAAGAGAGAGAGGAGGAAGGACAAGGTGGTGGTGGTGGCTGGGGGACTGCTGCCGCTGCTGGGGGGGGCGCTGTAGAGCTGGAATGCACGGCCAGGGCCGCAGCTTTGTTTCTTTTTCAAGCATAGCTGACGCCCTGCAGGCCACAAAAATGAAGGCTTGTGGAAAAACCAGGCCCGGGCGCAGCCGCAAGGCAGGTGGGCCTCGACCAGCGTGCTGACGACACGCGTCCGCTCCGGGGACGCCCGCTGGCTGTCTCCGCTGCGGCCCTGCAAAGATTCACGCACTTCCGTTTGGTCATGGTCATGTTTGGTCTTATTTTCCACTATGACTCTATTTGTGACATACAGTATGTGTGACAAAACATTGCTTTAGCCTTTTTCCACCTTTCTGTTATGTCATTCATCCAATATGTATGCTCAGTTTATGTGCCCTACTTGTGGATCACGTCTAATCATTTCAAGCTATGTTAGGCGTGCATTGCTCTAAATTGTATTTTCCTAGCCGTGCCCACAGAAAAAAATGCTAATTAGTATCTATATACATACTTAGAGTGAGATTGAGAACTTTGACCCATTTGGCAACATTCCTTATACAATCAAAGAAATTCTGTTTCTAGGAATTAGCACTCATTTTAACATAGGTGAGGCTTTAATTTCTGAAATTCTTTGCAATTGTGTATCCGGCCAGAATAGTCAGATTTCAAAATAACATCTAGTCTTTTTCCTTATGGATGACAATGTGTGGCCTTTGCTTATCTTATTCTACTGACTGGCTCACTCTATAAATAATCCAGTACTTGCAATATACCTCCTTCCTTTTATCTATTTTTTATCTATTTTTAAAAATATCTCTGGGGTGGAGGAGAAATGAAGACAGCCTGGCTTCAGTTTAAAGAGATTGTCACTGACATTGGTTATAATACTCCTGTGTCATCCATGCGTTCTGATGGTGATTTGTAGAGTGACTGTTGTAGGTTACATCAGCCATGTTCAGAATGGGAAGCTGTTTAGTTTTACTTATAATACTTATAAACTTTTATGGAAGAAAGCTTTTACTTTTAACTTTTCCTTTCATTTTTCTTTCATTTTGATAAATGAGTTTTTTTTCTTTAAAGAAAAACATTGTTTGCAGGGCATGGGGTGTCTTACTGTAAACTCCAATTGCATACCAGTTAGGATTCCAGCTACTGAGAGCAGGCCAGGGGCAGAATGATCACATGTGTGCCTGGTTTGAGGCAGCCCTGCAGTGAAAGGAAGTGGTAGAGGTCTGCGCTGACCACAGACACACCAGATCAGGCAGTGTCTTTCTGTCAGGATGGTGCAGAGACGCTCGGGATTTTACTGGCCCTGACTCACCCATCTTGTTTTCAGCGTGGTCGAGCAGTCAATTACTCCCAGCGAAGAGCGCTCTCCCTCTCTCTCTTCTCTCTCTCCACTGACGGTCATTCAGGCGGACTTCCTGGAAGCCAGCCCCGCGGGTTTGTGGGATGGCACGAGAGCGCGCGTGGGTTTCTGTTTGCAAACATGGTCCAAAAACACGGAGGTGGGCGATTGCTGTAAGCAGCCCGGAACAAACGTGAAGTGAGCAGGGAAGTGAGGGGAGGTGTGTCACCTGCCGCATCGTGTATGGGCACAGTATGAGAGGCACTCTTGCTTCCTTTTGAATTACTGGGGACGTTTATGTATGGTGACACTGTCATTTTGCTTCAAATCATATACGATTTTTTATTTTCATCCCCAATGTTTGCACTGCAAAGACTGTGATACTTTCTTGTGAACGTATTTTTAAATCAAGATAGGCAGATTCCCCTTGTGCCACAATTACCTGTGCGCCAACTCTTTTTCTCATTAACAAAATTCTTGCATCATTCCTTCAATTCCATTAGACTTGTTTCCCTTCAAAAACAGACAACTGAACATGCATTTGAAAGATGTCACTGTCCTTCTTGCTATTAATTAGGTCATGGAATGTGCAAGGTCTTCTTGGTTCCTAGGAGGCCATTTTAAACATTGCCTGTCTAAGCAGAGGAGACATACTTTCGAAGTATGTCACTCCACATAATAATGACACTTTTCCTAAGGAATTAAGCTTTTCTACTCTAGACAGCACGCTCAGGGTGGGTGCTTCTGAAAGGTTTAGACGGGTTTGAAACTGGAGAAGCAATGCTAAAATTCAGACATTATTCCAATTGTTTTAAGCTCAAAGCTCGTTTGAGTGCAGTGTTTGATGATTAGATCTGGAGTTCTGGCCGGCCTCTTGCTCATGCAGGTGTTGCCTCTCCTCTCTGCAGAGGGAGGCTTGAGTTTCAGGGACAGGATGTTAGACTTGTTAGACAATGTTGGAGCTAATGTGGTTGGAGTGAAACTGGGATGGCCCCGTCTCTGATTGTTTCAAGCAGTTTTACAGTACCTGCCATTTTTCTGGTATGTTTAACTTAGTTACCTTGTCCCCATCTCTGACCCACTGAGCATGCATTACAAATGGCAGTTCCTCAATTGCTTCATTTTTGGCATTTCTACTCATTTGTGTGATGTCCACCATGAAGATGCTCCTTCCTTTTCTTGAATGTATTTGAATGTGTGTACTTCAATGTATGTACTTCAATGTATGTTCATTATATTATGCACCCTGAATCACTCTGAGAAACTAAACCACATTTCTTATGCACTCAAATGGACTTATGCACTATGTTCCCATGGCAGATTCAAAGTTTTCAAATTGAGATAGACACGGAAGGCATATTTCACCTCTTTTTGGAGTACACTGATTTTTTAGACTTTGCATTTGGTGGCCCCCAACAAAACGTTGTGACCCACTTGTCAACATCTTAAGAGGTACATGCCTAACAGAAATGACCCACAGTGACAGTGGTAACAGTCATGGAAAAAAAGCCCATCACATGACACTGTCTCCTGTTTTCTGGTTGATTCTGAGCTGTCATTGACTTCCAGTTCATGTTTCCATGACCTCTGACCCTTTTCCACAGATGCAACTGGTACTCGAATCCTGGTCTTCATGGTCTGCTGATGGCGAGATCAAGACAGAGACCAAAAGGTTTTAAGGCTTCAAAATTAAGACACAAATGAAGGTGCCAAACTCTTTCCCATGCATGTTGACAGTCTGCACTGTAATTGTATGAAGCATACATTCGTTTTGCACCAACATTACAAGGCCAACAGATGCTGACAAGACATCCATAATAAATAAGAGCTTCAGCCCTGAAACTGAGCTGCAGAGCAGTGACTTAGATTCTTGTGGGCCCTGTTATGTTAAGGCACACAACCATCCCGGCTTCGCCCAGCTCCCAGTCCCAGGCTGGATCCAATAAAGCCGCGCTAAAAATCCCCCAAGGCGGGAGCACAGGGTCGAGCCACGACAGACAAAATCCTGGTCGGGGAGCTGTAAGTGAAGAGACTCCAAGAGCGAGAGGGATGGGCCGGAGTTTATACAGCTCACAGTGGCAACAAACATCACAGTGTGAGGCGCTGGAAAAACACGCCTCGGCTTTGGTGGGAACTAAAGCACAGATTCCTCTGCTTGGAGATGGGAAGCACGCAGTGTTGGATCTTGTGGCAAGAAGTTGGCTTTTGCAAATGAAGCTGTTCTCACAGAAGGTGCTAACACCATAAAGTGGCTTACATGCACCATGGTTTCCAGCCATAGTTTCCGAGCCTTAGTGCCTACGCAACGTAAACCAAAAGTATTTTTTAGCCCATTTTTGAAAATCCAAACGTCAATGGCCTGATCATTCCTCTGCAGCCACAATCCAAAATGAATCGTTTGAATTCCTTAGTTTAAATAGCCTGATGAAGGGCGCAAAGTATAACCCATTGCAGTTAAGTGTTCCATGCAGAGAATAATATTGCTGTATTGCTGTATGTGTTCATATTACATTTGAAGAGATATGCAAGCATTTGAAAGTATTCCAAAAAAGTGTATTTAATAAAAATAAGTACTTCTATTCAAATATATATGAAATGCATCTTGGAATATTGCAATACCTATATCTGTTATATATAGAAAGGAATCAGCGTGTAAAACAATATAAAGTGAGGAACTATTGATTAATAATAATAATAATAATAATAATAATAATAATAATAATAATAATAATAATAATAATAAAAGAACTTTTCCAGGTCCTCCCTGTTTTGTCCTACATGCCTCTCCGAAATTGGATCTTAGGCCAAGGATGTGGGAGGTGTGTTTGTACTAAGAGGATGAGGACTGGGGAACACCTGCTTATTGTTCATCACCAGAAACTTGCTAAAGAAGGCAACTTACTGCAAATAAAAAAAAACTCAATAATGCAATTAAATGTAAAAGTGGTGATGAAAAAGTGAAAAGCTCTTTGTCAACTCTTCCCATGGTCTCAATTGCAGTGAAATCGATCGTACCACATAAGTCTCACAAGCAGAAATTTGGGTTGGTTCTCATTCAGGAGGGCTGCCTAATACTGGTGACACTGTCTCGGTGAACCGAGATGTTTTCTGAATTTCACGGTGCAGCCCGCCAGTGGAAAAAGGAGTAATGCCCTTCTTGCAGACTTGTGTCGGCTGGGGTGTCAGAAGCAGATGTCGTGCACAGTCTAAAAACCAGCCCAGCTGGCCTGAAGAGGCAATCTTTCTAACCTGACCAAGACAACACAGAGGTATTCTCATTCACCTGTCTAAATGAACGAGCTATAGCCCAAACACCGCTAATGTGGCCAGTCTGAGAACAGTCTGAGATGCAGGTTTTCTGAGAAAGCCACTTTTCAGTTGCACTATTGACCATTGTTTTTACTCAAACACTACTACAGATAACAGGGGCTGAAAGTGAAAACAGAGATGCTTAACAACACAGCAGGGGTGCAAAGTGAAGGGTGTGACACTGTCAAAGGCAACGGGGGTGTAAAGATTTATTTCTCTGTCTTGTTCAGAACGTGGCTCCAGACTGAACTTGCTGCAGCAGAGCCGGTCCTCTCCGACGTGTGCGGATTCCTGACCGTTTCAAAAAGTGAAAAGTCCTCCCCGTGACCGGGGGAATTCTCCGGCAAAGTCAACACGGTACTTTCCCAGGAGCCGAGAGACAAAAGGGAGTTCAGCGTGATATCATTCGCCTCTCGCGCATGTTATTGTTATCTTTTCTTTGGTCTCGGAACGCGCACTTTTTGATTTTCCTCTCGCTTTGTCCAAAAAGGATTCTTTTCATCCCTGCCCAGAAGGAGGTGCACTGCGTACGTGGGCCAAGACAAACTCTCTGGGTCTGCCCTGACCAAGGAATGGCCTCTGTGCAGTTCCCCGCTACCTCGGAGGTGGATGGCCCTCTTACGCATAATTGATGAGTCACTGTTGTTGGTCCAGTTGTGTAGCATAGCTGTGAAGAAGATCAAAAGCCAGATTATGTGATTATTATGATAAACCAGATGCACATTACTAACAGGATAAGGTGTGTTGCATGAGATCTACCTGAAAGAAAATAAATGTGCATTGGTCAGGTGAGTATTCAGTTTGTGCAAAAATTTAGCTGAACACCATTATAATTGACAGCAGCTGTCACGAGGCACCTTTAGTGATCCGTGCAATGTTATCATTGTAACCAGGAATACCACCCAGGCCCTTTGTGGCACAGCAGATGGCAGCAGTGGCTAGTTTAGAAATGATATGTCAACGTGTGTAAAGGTAAGCAGTGGTATGAACTACTTAAACATCAAAAGAACCCAATGTCAATAAAGGGTTTATTACTGAAGCAGATACAAAAAATTATTTCTGCGTTATACTGATAGTGTTATAGAGGACACATAGAGAGGACCTGGTTATCTGAGGTTGACCAAATCAGACCAGAATAGCATTGTGAACCATGTACAATATGCATGTAGGGAAGTCTTTGGTCTTTCCTGAATATGTTACTTATGTAAACGGGTGAAAAGGGCATGTGTAAGAGCAGATTTGAAGGCAGATTACTACTTACTTTAGAAGTGGAAGGTGGTGGCCCATTACTACATCACATGCCTACCTTTCAAGCAGCCAGAGGAGGGGATCTCTCCGTCAGACTTTCTTTATTGTTCCTTAATGCTCAATTTCATTTCAAAATGGAGTTTATTTTTCTGTCTGGGCCATAATCTAAAATTAAAATGGGTTCGCTCTCTCTCTCTCTCTCTCTCTCTCACACACACACACACACTCTCTCTCTCTTGCTCTCTCTCTCTCTCCCTCTCTCTCACTCTCTCTATCGCTCCCTCTCTCTCTGCTTCTATTTTACATGGAAATTTACGGTGGACGCAGCTCCAGCTCAGGGGTAATGGAAACCTGTTTCTCTGTGTTCGATTTCGCTTTCCCCGGGTTGTTTTCTTTCAGAAACCGAAACTCTGAGCAGGCGTTACGCTCCCTCCGTGTTCGCTGAATGAAAACACCACGGTCGCGGAGCGTGCCCTTGGCCCGCACGACAGCTCTCACTGTGATGACTGGATTATGTATTAATTAAAATCACATCTATACAGCTCCCCAAACAGGTTGTCAGGCGGGCGGCCAGCTTGCACAGCATCGGGGCTTTTACGAGCGGGCCCCCCAGAAACCTTCAGCGAGACTGTTTTTAGTGGCTCTCGCCCGCGAATGGAAACGCTTAGCTCCCACAATAAATTACTCAAGAGGTGACGCCACGCCGTTCGGGCCCTCCGTTGCAGCCGCTTCGGTGAGTCATAAAGGCATTCTTTGGCGTGGCTTTGGGAGGGGTCGAGACGGCGTTATCAGCGGAGGTTGGGTTTCAGGACGGGGCTTCCTCAGAGCCGCGGGGCCCCCCGGGCAGGGCAGGGAGGGGGTCGCGGCACGGGCGGTCCTCACCGGGGCGGCTTTGCTGCACGGGAACTCCAAAAATGAAACGGGGAGCCAGGTTGTGATGGATGACAGCTTTTGATTAAGTCCTGCAATTTTTGAGTCGGTACGCACTGTGGCCATGAGGTAGAAGTAGGGGTCATTTTAGGATTAGGCTGACAGGGGCGGGGTTTACACCTGTGCACTGGTGCAGGCCGAGAGAAGGCCTGCGCTGCAAGCTTCACTTTGGAAGAAAGGAAAAAGGAGTGCAGGCAAGGGATTTGGCTGCCCGGCTTTGGCCCAATATCCTTTTCAGCTCTGCTCAGGCTGAGCTTTCTTTGGCACATTCTGCATCCTTACACACACCATATGTGAACCAATGCCTGCGTACACCTTGCTAAGTGTGCTTTAATCCTTTTTACAAAGCTGCACTTTGAGGTGGGAAAGAGGACGGCTGGAGTCTGGAGAACAAAAAAAAAAACCTGCATGGACCTCCACACCAAACGTCACTTGATCTCTTGCTTTCATACGACACATGTTGGGTATATCCAGAAGGATGCAGGCCCTGAAATGCCAGAGCTACCTACCTCTGTTTGCCTGCAGGAACTCTACTCAGTTCTATCTAAATACAGAATTACAAACCCTATTAGTAGCCTTGAGTTGAGCATGTTTACTATAGAAGAGGCATTGTAGATGGGACAGCACTTAAGGTCCCTTCATATTGCAGTCCCACTCAGTGGAAGTAAGCTACAGGCAGATGACAGTTACTTCACATCCATGATGCACAAACGGAAATGTGAAATATGCCTTTTTGTTTCTGTTTCTTAAACATCCTTTACTTAAATTGTATGGTCTCCAAATTTTGACTCTCCATTCCATTATTACATGTACCTTACCTACCTCAACTTTTTTATTGTTATGACCTTTGACTTACTGTCCTGTGGTGTCATGGGAATTCCATTATCAATTTGAAGTGGTTTTCAGGGGGATAAGATTGTAATTGGTAAATAAATTCATTGTATTTGTTGTGAAATGTAAAAAGTTAGGTACTTGAAAAAAGTGATTCTATGTTTGCTGATATTGGCCATAACACTCAAGTTTCTTTCAGCTATACTTCCACATTTTTGACTGTTGACTACCCCTTCTTTAAAAATGGGAAAGAGAGCCTCCACCTGTCTCCTAGAAACCAAATGTTGTTAATTGTTGGTTTGTGTCAACTGTTAAATGTTCAAGGGCCCTTTATCTTCAATCCAAGTCAAACCTACCAATAGCAGATCACATTTCATCAAGTGTATCCAAATCTGTGAATTGTTAACTGTGTTTATCGTTGTAATTATCTGTGTGCATTTGAAGGCAGCCATTGGTTAATTTACCACACCTGCCTAATCAGAGGCACATTAAATACTGGTGTGTGGGGGCTGCTCAGAGACTCTTATGAGCTGCTTGTGGTCATGGCTGGGTTTCTGTGCTTTGAATTTTAAATTTGTTTAAGTTTGTTCCTTGTGTTCTGTTTGGTGAGACTATTCATCTAGCTTCCTTACAAAAAGTTAGTGTATCTCCAATGCTAATGACATTATGGGGGATAGACTTTAGCTGAGATCAGCAAACATTGGCACCAGTGCAATGACTTGCTATGGAAATGCAGTGCTGTATTCTGTGATTCTTAAACTTAGGTTTTAAAGGTTTACTTTTTTTCTTACTTTTGGTATGCAGTCTTTATGCCACAGGTTGAAGTGGCGAGATAAGGTTATAGTGTTTGACCAAAGTGCGGTTTGGGTATATAACTGATGCACAGCTGGTATACTATGCTTGAAAACACCAATCTAATCTTATGTTATACTGCATATAGACATTAAAATGTGCATTATGCACAATGCAGTGTTAGTATATATCAAATTTGCCCTTAGTGGCAGGCAAAGTAATTTTTTTTTTTTTTTTTTTGAAAAGTCAGGTTTTAGTGTAGATGAAATGCACAATATATTACATCAGATTAGACTATTTTACTGTCTTCCTTTTAGAAAACTTTCTACAGCTTGCTCCTACTGTGCATTTTGTAACATAGAAGCTATGTGCAACATAACAGTGCAGTCCAAAAGACAACAACATTTATATGAACACAAAAGCACAACTACTCTCTCCGTCAAATCTTCCCCTGACTGGATTTGAACAGAACAATATTACATCATGAAGACAATACAACATGAATGAAAAGCCTTCTAAACATGGATATTTCCCTCAATTTTTTTTTAGCCAGTACCTTGAACTGCCCTTTAAAAACAATTAGCTTCAAGCGTGTGAAAATGAACCTTGGGAAAAGTGCTTTTGGAGGAACAGTTCCCAGCCCCTACAAGACATTTATATTATTGACACGTTCCCTGAGTTTTATTTTCTTACCTAACAAACCTTGGAATGGTGCAATTGTCGGCTCTTTGCAGGTGAAGGCAGCGGTGAAACTGCTGAACTCAGACACCTCCTGGCACATTATGGGACTTCAGGAAGCGCCAACCATGGAGATTAGTCCAACCCCATTACCAGTGTACCACAGGAGAATTTACACCATAGCTGGGGCCAGACACTAGCAGAGAGAGACCCTTAGTGCTAATGTCTCCCACAGCATGAGTGTTGAGTGGTGTGGAATTTCCATCTGTACATAATTATCATTGTTAATGAATAGTAAACTAGTAGGTAGAGGGTGTGTTTCAGCATATATGTTTGAAAATGCTTGTGAAAAAGAAGTCAACATAAAAGAGGAAATCTGCAATGTAACGGACCTTAACTCATAGGCCAGATTTTTTTTTATTTTTTTTTGGAAAACAGCCCTTAGTGCCTTTAACACGTATTAAAACAAGACCAGGATACGGAGTGCTGCCTGGTACCAGGGGATTTATGTTACTGCAGTTGCATACTGTGGCCACAGGGGGAGACATAATACTGCTGCAGAAGTTCCCCTTCCCCAGTACCTCAGCAGGTAGCATTTCAGTGTGCTGGCCACACATTTAAGCCCAGTGAATACATTTAACACTCCCTCCTTAACCAGCTCTAGCAGTAATACGCTCTCCTTTCGGTGGTGTAATTGGTGGGCCTCCATGTATTTAAACTGGCCTCGGAAGAGAAGGCAATTGAACCCAGTCACCTTTAAACATTCAGCTGGGGCCAAACTTTTCCATTCGTGCAGACCCCAGATAGGTGTAGCTTTGTCCCTCCTGCTGCATGCGCTCCGTGAGCAAAAGCAGCCAGACCGTGACACTGCCGGGTTGCATCTGCCCGCGTCCGGTGGACCCCCCTCGGGGGACGTCACCCCCGGTCGGCGCGGCCATGCTCGCGTGCTACCGCGCGCCCTCGCTCGCCTCGGCAGCGCCCGCGGCGGCGGCGTTAACGCAAGCATAACAAACACAGACGGACTCTGGAGTTTACATTTCAGCTGGATGAGGGAGCCGGGGAGAGTTTGGGTGGGACTCGGCAAAGTCATCGCGCCCAGCAGCTACGCTGGCAGCCGGCCTGCTTGGTAAGCAGTGGCCTTGACTACGCAACCTGTGAAGTCATAATCCAGATGCACTTTCAAACGCGGACGCATGAAAGGCAGGCCCAGTTACAGGCTTGTATAACGGCACAGAGGCCCCGGGTTTGGCGATGCACAGCCATGCCAGAGCAGAGGGCTCTAGGGCAGCATTAGTGATATTATCAAGAATATGCTCAGGTTTATACATCCTCTGCTTGTCAGCTTTGGAGCCAAGCTGATAGCAATGTGGGAATGCTATTAGCTTTGTGAAATAGTGGTGCTCACAAGTGGTTATACAAAGATTGCACCTTAGTAAGGCCCTGTATGTAAAGTATGAGGTCAAATTTTTTAATGGCCTTTTAACAAATATGGTCACTTGACTGGCTACATATTTAGTAGACACTGGCTTGACCAATCATTGAGGACCAAATGTGATGGAAAATAAAACAAAAACATGTTTAAAGGCAGCTCCAGGGACCTGGTAAAAAGAGGCCTGCCTTTTTTTTGAGATTTCCCCACCGTTTCAAACCAAGGGAAGAACAGGCGTTGAAACGAGGGGTCGGAATCACGGGGATTGCGAGGAATTTTAGCGTAAGGACCCCCCCCCCACCTTCACCGTGCTCAGGATGTAATTTAGAATGACGAGAGCGCAATTATCCGCAAGTGTGAAATTCCTGAAGCGATTATCCCTAGTCCCTTTGATTGACAGGCATGCTGGTGGGTGTGGACAGCTTCTACGTGGACTCCCCACTTCTGAGTGACATGTTGGTGCAGGATGACGGAGCCTGGTGTGGAGTGAGGGTGATCTATTATGTCTGCGCGCTAAGAGGTCTCACCTGAGGGAACTCGCAGATGTTCTGTGGAAGGCGGACTGCACTTTGAGAGGCCCACAGCTCAGTATTGCTCCTCATGCTCCTTGAGTTTTGTCAGAGCAAATCCTGCCTGTGAAAGTAGTCAACTTCCTGTAATGCCACATCAGATAACTGCATGCTGCCTTTTGTTGCAATCATTGCATACTATAAAGCTAGTAACACTTTGATCCTACTTTGCTCACTCCAGTTGTGTGCATAGTCTGGTTAAGTGCAACACATTACAAAAGTCCCAAGCATATGACTGAATGCATGTTATATACACATGCCTTGCAGTAACCCCAAATGGGTCCTTGACAGAGCTTTAGCTGAATAGCAAATAACTAATTGAAACAGATCAGGTTTAACTGAGTACATAGTCATTGGTGTAGTTTTCCAGTGAGAACCAGATAAGAACATATCCAGGTGTTTGCTCGGCCCTGCCAAATAGATATAGATATCTTTCTCTGTATATTTGTGAATGTGTTTGTGTGTGTGTATATGTTGTAAGGAAAAGGGTGTGCACCTTTGCTTAATGTTTTTCTACTGTTAGGGGAAAATAAAGAATGTTTTGTGTCTACAGACTCTCCGACAAATGGAAATCAATGACATACTGCACAGCTCAAAATTTCCCTCTTGAGAAAACGTATTGTTCCTGGGGATATTATTAAGGAATACCCTCTTTGATGGAAAAACGTGGGGAAATAAAAACAGCGCTCCGTAATTTCACCGGCTGCTTTCAATTAAGGCATGAAATATCAAAGACAATCACCAGCGTATTAAAAAAAAAAAAAAGATGGCCGATGCTCCGTTTATTTTGGTGGAGCATTTACTGGTGGAGAGCAGGCACGTCTCTGTGGAAACTCACACCTGAGGCAGGCCAATTTTTTTAGAAAGACAGAGACACTGGATGCTTGTGTACTGGTCCGCGAGGCGTCATCGGTGTTTTTTTCCCCCGATGACTGAGTCACGCCAGGGTGCCATCCAACACCATGTGACGGCGCGCCATTGGCCGAACCGCAGGAAGCAGCGCTCCGAGACATTCTGGAGCTAGGGATCTCGGCATTCTTTTTCAGACGTGTGGATGGTCGGATTTCATTTTTCAGTTAGCTTGTCTCACATTAGCACGGCTCCTATGAATGCCATTCCTTCCTTTGAAGCGCATTCACTGCCTAGAGCGCTCCTGCTACACAAAAACCGCCCAAGGCTGAACTCGAAGCGTCTTTGACGCATGCACTTATCCAGAATGGAAACCAGATCTATAATTCTTTTAATCGTCAGCCGGCCAGGGTTTTCTTCCCTTTCCAGCCCTAGGATGCTGAGGGATTGCCGTGTGCCCGGGGCGTCCCGAATCTCGCTCCCAGACGCCTCTCCCGATGACCCGCGATGCGTCACCGTCTCGCGCGGATTCGGTGGCTTCGCCGTGGTTGTTTATCGCGCGGCGTTCTGGCCGGCGAGGCCTCGCCGGGCCGCGTTTCAGACGTCAGCCTCCTTCGTCATCCGCGCGGCTGGCCTTGGCGGGTTCTCTGCCTCCCTTTACTCTCCCTCCCTGCGCCGCAGCCTCGCCTGACCTCTCTGACGCCAGCGCTCCCGGCCTCATTAGAGCGTGGGATCCTGATTAGATATCACGCAGGGCATCGGAGGTTTAGCTAAGGTAGGGCCGCGACAATAAACCCAGTGGCACGTTTCCCACATTCGCTCTGATGTATGCGGGCGGCGCGGTGCAGGATCATCGCCGCGCGCTCACAGTCCTTAAGTAAACTCCTCGGCAGAGTCTGCTCAGTTCATTCTCAGTTCGTTTTTATGGGGATTAACCCCCGCGGGGTTAATCATGTACCAGTCAACGAGGGAGGAGGCTGAAGTACATACCCCTGTGAAACATGTTATTCTCCTCGTTTCAGTTTGGTGACAAAGCTGGAAAAGTGATCAAAACAGGCATGTGATTTTTTTTTTTATAGCCCCATATTGATGGAAAGTGTAAAAAAAGAGACTTTTCAAGTAATCCTCTGACTGCCAATTGAAATTATGCTGGAAATATCAGAAATGTGACATCAAAGTTGGCTCTGTGGAAATAAATTGGAGATAAAACATCTCATTTCGAAGGTTTTTAAAACCCTGTGCTTTGGCATTAGATTACCTCTGTAAAGCTGAAATATTCTGATTATTCACTCCACATGAACATGGTCATGTTTCCCATAGGTCAAATACTTTGCCTACACATAGTTTGCATAGGAATCGTTTACTGAAAAGATAAGATAACAAGAGAACACCTGCGCTGCATTAGCTTGCCTCTCCTTGTCAAGAAAAACAGATTTGGTTTATGAGAGCACCTTGTTGACACGCCATCGTTATAATCCACAACAGTAAATGGGCAAACATTTCCAAGCGTCAGTTTGCACACATGTGGATGTGCTTTCATAAAAAAACAATGAGATAATTTAAACAATAAAATGATTTTCTTGTGCATCCTTTCTGCCCAGTTAAATTGTGTTATAGGATCAAGTTTCTCTAAAGTGTTTCTAAAGTGTCGCATCAGTGAGGGGAGGCAATGCGAACAGTAATACTTTGGCATCTCTGACTTCTTTGATGGTACGAGCCTCACCTCTAACTGATACATCACCATGGCAACGGCACATTTGTTTTGCCCTCTTCCATGTTTGATTTCATCTTGACAGCTGCTTTTGCGGCCCACGAAATGTGTTTTTTCTCTATCTGTCTCTCCCTCTCCAGGGCGTCCCTTGCTGTAATGGTAATCTGTAACTGAACTTGTCATGATGTTAATGAGAAAATTATAATTCGGCTGCCAACTTTCTACTCTTCACATTAGCGAATGTTAAGTGCTCTTCGATAGCTTAAGCATCTACAGATGTAGAAACATCTCCAGCATCTGAGCTCACTCAGCAAGAGGATGATTTTTTTCCATTGTTTGTTTGATAATTTCTCCTGAGAAACAAAATCTGTCATGGTGACCACCCTCATATGGGAAAAAAATACCCAATTAACGACAACAAAAGCAAAATGAAACAATCTCTTCCATCTGTTTTAATTTTGTATCATCCTCCCCTCTGCCATCCATGTTGCATGGTATCGTTATTCAGACTCTGAAGGAAATTAGCGGCGATGCTCTGGGAGAGAGGGAACAACAGATGTCACCCCGGCAACTGGGCCGTAATCACGATCGGAGGTTCCCTGTCAGGAGACACGTAAATCTGCTGACAGATGGAAGAGCTATGATTGATTAGCCGTTCCACCTGCCAACAGCCCACAGCCCACTTAAACCTCCGCGGAGTGTCCTCTTTTTCGTTAGGATCTGTGTAAAAGGGCACACAAAGGTATGGATATTATGACAGCACCTGATGCGCACCTGTGCAGAGAGGTGGTGTGGCGGTTATGTCAGTAAGTTAACCATCTCAGATTCTGTCAGTACAATAAGTGGAGGCTTGCAGCTGTGCGTCTATGATTGTTCATCTGAATTCAAAATGACCCATAACAAGTGACCTTAGATAAATTAAACGGCGGTGAAAACAAATGAAGAATGCCCCCTTCTTGGCAACTTCGAGGACCCTCAACCTTTCACTTCTGCTGCCAGATTGCTCAACCCCATTCAAAAAAGAAAATCCTGGATCCATCCCCTCTTTCCCTTTAATGCACTTTGAGATCTTTGTATGAAAGGAACAATAAAAAATGGAAGCCATTATCATTAACCAAAATGAGACATTTATACTGACAAAATGAGAGAAAGTAAATGTTTGCAAGTCCTGTAGTGGTCCAGATACCATAATGACTTCCATACTCCCCGTCAGCCGAGCAAGTCTGGCCATGGTAATTCTGTTCTTCTGAATGAAGAATGTCAATAATTTAAAGTATCATTACATATCTTTTAGCACCTCTGTCAAGAGTGTGCGCTCGACATGATTAGTCTCCTACATCTTGTATGGGAACCCACATGCACAGAGAGTGTGAAGCAGTCTGGATTTCCTGACAGATAGAGGTATGATCTTTGACGTAATTCCTGGACGTGGTATGGAAATAGAGAGAATCCTTCTGCTCTGTGCATGTGTGTGTGTGTGTGTGTGTGTGTGAGGGGGTGGGGGGTGGCTAGGGAGAGCTTGTGAATGTCTTTCAGGACCTCTGCGAGTGTTCTGCTCCATAATGTGAGACCCGGTGAGGCTCACCCCACCCACAACAGATAGGAAAGGAGGGAACCCGAGATGGTAATGGCAAACATGTGGAAGGTGGAGCGGAGCTCAGCGAGTCTGCACAGTGCCTCCGCATCCTTATAGCGAAACGTGAAAGGGAAAAAACAAAGGGGAGAGACCTTTTCCTCTCTGCGGGACAGACGCCCGGTCCCCCTGCACGCTCGTTAAGCGTCACGCCTAATCGAGTCCAGGGCGAGGGCGGCTGCGCACCCCGCTCGAAACCCAAAGCTGTTTTAGGTCGGCCCGCTTTAGGTGCGCACCAGGAGCCCCGCAGCGGCCATGAGGTAAGGCGAGTGCGAAATTCGAGATGCGGCGGAACGGGGCCATTACGAGAGGCAAGAGGTGTTTATGTTCCCCGTATCTGCATCCCTCCCCTACTCCGCCCGTGACCCACGTCAGCCTCTCATGCAGATCCGCAAGCAGGTTAACGAGAAGCAGCAGGGGCAGCCGAGGCGGGAAAAACAAGTCCGGCTTGGACGGGGTCTTAAGGCAGCCTGTGGATGCTTCCAGAACACAGCCTTCGACACGCTGGGGAGCCATTTTCCACGGGTCAGCTGTAAAGGTAGAGACAGACATGACCTCCGTTGGCTCTGAAGTGTTTTTTTTTTTCTAGTTTTTTTCCCTCAGCTACTGACACTATGATCTTTTGTATGTTTTAAGGACGGCATCAAATGTCCCGTACATGGATACTTTCAATAGAAAAGGGGAAACAGGGAAAAAAGGGTGATCATTAATGAAACATTTTGCTAACATTCAAATAAAACCCATGTTTGGCTACAGCCAGCCTTCGAACCTGGAGCTACTTAGTTATTTTTAACTATCATATCTATAAGTGTGCCCCCTTAAACAATAATTGACACTTTAAAAACTCTTTCATCGGTTACACCTTGCAGACAAATTAATGTTAACCACTCTGAAAACTGTACCTTTCACAGTTTAATTTTCCTTTTACAATTTAATGTGTGGTTGCATGTGAGGAATTAAAAAAAAAAAATGTTGCGTTAATTCCAGCAGGATCTCATTTGGTATGGTAATGGATGTCATAACCGCAATTACTGTAATTGCTGCTAATTCACATTTTTTCCAATTAGTCTGTAAGGGTACTTATTACAGCATGTGCATAAAAATGGGCTAATTATAGTGAATGGGGCATTCTCCACATGGCTGGCTGTCGTGCTTTCCACGGCCTCTGTCTGTGCTGAGAGAGCCACTTAAAAGAAGAGCAGGTATTGACCTCATACAAGTGAAAAAACAAGAGCTGCTTGATCTCTGTGTTTTAATATGAGGAGTGCCCTCTTGTACATTTGTTTATGTGCTCCAGCAGCAGAAGAATAAAAACCTAATTAGGACACCTTGCATTTGTATAGTGTCTATCATCCCCAGATGCCGTACAGCTAGGAGGTGCCACCTTATTCACCAACAGGATTGTGGCATCTATGTAAGTGATGCATACCAGCTGTAGTGGTTAAACAGTTTTTATATCTACTCTTTGCAATATGCTCTACACTCTTTTTAAGAACCAGTGTGATCAAGGCACCTCTTACAAGACAGTGTTCACATCACTGCACTAAGACAGTGGGATTTATCATGGCAAGAGAATGAAGCTAACATCCTACCACAGAAAAGAACTAAATCCAGAATTCAGGAATTCAGAAACAATGTATTCATAAAATTTTTTACTGTGAAATAAACATTGGTGCCACAGCTTTTATAGAGTCAAATTCTGTCTTTTGAGACTTGTTTATCTGTGCAACCTTTATGTCATTAACAGCCAAAAAAGTCTTTTAGAGCATTAGCCTGGGCTTAATCATGTGGTCAATTGCTTACCCTATTGACCCCTGTTTTTCTTTTTTTTTTAAATAATTGCCCCCCTGCTAATTGGATTAATGGGCAAATTGCATGCTTAAGAGGAAAAGCCATTTATGTGAGCAAGGGGAACAGAGAACTACCCGGTTGTTTGGATCTGTGTATTTTTTGTGGGGTACAGAGTCATGAAAAATGAACTGCGAGTCTTAGACTTGGACATTTTATAGCATCATCAAAAACACTTGCTTCAGTTTGTTATTAAAAGTTCGGGACAAAGCACTTTGTGGCCCGGATTAAATCACATTATGGTGGCCGATCCAGACATTTTAGACACTCTGGGCAATAAATCACTGGCAGCGATTCCAGCTCTGATTCCTCAGGTCTGATACCTGGAGTGCTCTCAGACAAACATCGTTCATCTGTGTGTGTTAATCTCCAGCCATTTTTGTGAGGGAAGACAGTACACTTATGGAAATATTTTTTCTGCCCGTCTCCCACAGACCACCCCACCAAGAGGTCCCACTTTTTCCCCTCCAGTTATTCATTCATTTGTCAGATGCTTTTATCTAGAGTGACTCACAAGGCCGTTGCAGTGAGATACATTAAATGCATATCACAGGAGAAACAACTACAACAGAGACATAGGAACAGAGTAGCCAAAGTCACAGTGATTTAGAAGCAGGCAGAGAAAAGCACTGAAATCTAAGCATACGGCAGTAATTGTTTTTTCGGATGCAGTTCCCAGGCACCCTTCAGAGCTGCATGTGCACGCTGTACTAACGGTATGATAACATTCCCATACAGCTCTATAACAAGACAAAGCCAACCGACCGGTGACTGTTAAAGCTCAAATGTGGAGGCCGAAGAGGTTCTCCAGGGGGTTCCTCCTGGGTTCTAGCCCATGTCACTGCTCTGGGCCCGCAAAAGGTGTGACGCAGAACAGGATGCAGGGGAGTTTCCAATACATCACTCCTCCTCTTACCGAAAGTAATTAATAGCATACTTTGATTGTTCGGTCAGGGGCGTGCTTTATGCTTGGGAGTTAAAAGGAGTCGGGGACTCGTTACGATGACGTCGTCGGTGTTTATCGCAGGAGCAGTAGGGCTGACGGACTCTTCCAGAATCATTACATTACTCCTTCGCTCAGTAGACGCCCTTGTCCTGGGCAACTCGACGCTGACAATGTTACATAGCTTCCACAATCAGTAAGTCACGAATGCAGCTGGGTTTCTACTGGAGCCACTGAGGCACCTTGCTCAAGGGTACAACAGAGCTGTCCCACCCGCAACTGCAAGGCATGGGCCTTCGGGTCCAGCGGCCTGACCACCAGGCCTCTTGCACTGATTTATAGGGGCTTAACGTTTTATAATGCAATAACTCGAATTTATTATTTTGGTCCTGACAATTTGTTTTCCTGAGGGAACAGCGTGAACTTTGGAAACTGGGAAACATATTTCTTAGTCCTTGTTAGCTCACTCTTTGGGAAAACTATCGAGCAGCTTGTTTCCTCCCGGGGGACGGGGTCACACGAGTGGTTCCAGGGAGCGCACAAACACGTTGCACAATGACCGCGCGGGAGTCAACATGATAAGTGATACATGTTTGTTTGACTTGGCCTTTATTTCCTGCAGGTGATATTATAACCCTCCCAAAGCATTCAATTATTCATCACTCTGTGTCTGACGTTCATCGCTCTGGGGAGACCTTACTGCTTCGAAAATGTTTATATCCACGTTGATCTTGATCATGCATCTGACAAAATGTACATGCTGCTACATGTTCTGGAAGTATCGATTCATATTACGACAAAGCCAACAATTCAGTCTAACCGCACTGAGCTTTTTCCCTCTGTAAAAAACGTTAGGCAAATGCTACTTTTCCCTCTAACACAATATTATGCGCTTGGTCCCTGGGATTAGTATGTATGTATGTGTATGTGTTGAAAAAATGCAACATTTGTTTTGTCTTCCGAAGTCAAGGAAAACATGCAGTGGCATCTGAGAATGATGGAATTTTCATACACAGACGTGGAAAACACATACAGAAAACATGACATCTATAGATCCATAACATTGTATTTACCTGATCGTCACTTCAGGGAAACTACTCTAACAACAAAACAGAGAAACCAAATCTGTCCTCTACATCTGTAACAATAATGGAATAGTCTTTCAAGTCTTGCTGCAGTTCTTTATTCCCTGCTGGGCTGTTCACTAATATTTCTTTCCCATTTCATCACCACGCTCTGTGATAAAACCTCATTACTTCATTTATGACTTTCATCTGCCATAACAATAAAAAAATCCAATTTAATTGCCTCTCTTTCATTCCCTGTTGAAACACATCTAAAAGTCTCTCACCTCATTCCTCAGACTGAGCACCCCTGCTCTGAAATAACATTACATGTTCTGCTTTACGGTCCTCTCAGGGTTATAACTGTTTATTGTTTATTGTTAATTGGTGATGTTGTCACTTTATCAGGCTTTTCACTTGTTTGATTTGAACCTTATACTTTTCTCTCCTTCAGAATTTAGCTATAAAGTAACCTTTTAGCTTCACTGCCCAGAATATCATGAATTCATATGAATATGTGGGCCTAGCTGTTTTCTGAATCCACAGTTAATCTTTTTTGTTTGGACAGTTTTGTTATGAGATTGGGTGCACAGGTATGTCTTTTCCTGGCTTTCCAGGTGACCGCCAAAAGAGTCACGATTATTGTAAGGACTTATTTTGATCGAGGTTTGTCGGGCATGCCATTGATTTCAGCTCAATGCCATGCAGTAGCAACATCCTACCTGAGGAGGATATTCTGCAGGGATGCCTACAAGGCATGACATTCCTCTGATATTCCTAAAGAAGTTTTTCAAATGCTAAAGTTTGTCACTTATCGTACATTTAGTTGTGTGTATGGCATTAAATTAAATTATGTTTTTATATTTTAGTTATGCAGGAAAAGAACATTTACTGTGCACATAAGACTGCACAATCTATTCATTTTTAAATGGATTAGATCTCATGTGGCACACTGACTTACCTAAATCTCAACGAAAACAGAACAGCTAGACACATATGGAACAAAACATACATGTTCCCCTTCCTGTCATGTCCTTCCTCAAATATAGGGCAGGGCCAAGAGGCATAACAGTATAAAAGATACATAGAGACATAACAGTATAAAAATATTCATGACTATCCATCACAACCAGGAGGGGGCTCCACTCCCCACACAGACCCAGCCCCCCCCCCGGAGGCCAAGAATGTAAGAAAATAAAAGTGGCCGTCTGTCAAATGAGGACGAGCCGTTCCTCTCCAGCTCCATGGCTGCCCCACAGCAGAGCTGCAGTCTGTCCTTTCGCTCTGCTCCGCAGCACATGTGTCCGCTGGGAAAATGAAAACAAGATCCTTATCAACAGGCCATTCTGACGGGGTCCAATTTAAATGAAGGAACGCTTGTTTTTCTGGGTCTGCATGCACTCTGCGTGTGTGTGTGCGTTTGTGTGTGTGTGTGTCTGTGTGTTTTGGGAACTGTGTTGGGGGTCATCAGTGTCCAGAAGTGAGCAATCCCCTCCAACAGCTCCACTGCTTTCTCCAAGTCTGTCCACCTGCTGTATATTTGTTCTTGTGTCTCTTGCTCTCGGTTAGTGTTTCCATGCTTCATGCACCGTCAGAAGGGCTGAGTGTTTATCGCTGGGACCAGACCACATCTGTTCAGATCAACTCTGCCAGCAGGCCCTTGCCTCCCATTTCTCACACTTTTTATTTCTGTTGAGCGCAAATGCATGTGCTATTCCTAACTAAAACATATATATATATATATATATATATATATATATATATATATATATATATATATATATAATAAGACATATAGGATTTTTCATGTTGGAGTTGAAAGCTCCACCATGGTAAATGTAGTTTTCTTATGTAAAAGAGACTGCTTCCACAGCAAGTATATGTCATACGCATACTATACTTCATGTTCTTGTCTGAAATATTGTTGCAGGTTCCAAACATTGCCATCATCACCATTATTAATTATACTGCTGTAGTTGCACGTCCCAGTCCGACAGTTGTTATTCAACTGATGTCGGTGCGCACACAGTTAGACAGACTTGTGTTTTAGAGGAATAAGGGTCAATTCAAGTGTAACCCATTTTAATCTTTGAAAGGAGCAATAATTAGACCATAGCACATTCAGGCAGTATGAAGTTAAAATTTCAAGTCCTTTTGAGTTCATCTATTTGCAAAATCCAGCTAAGGGGCCCCACTCTTACTGTTTACACTCACTGGGATAACTATCATTTGGCATTCTACATCATTGGACGACATTGTTTTGGATAAAAAATCCCATTGGCAAGACTATAAAATGAAACCGCCACTTCAAAAACTGAGCTCCAGATTCATTTTAAGCCCAGTTCACTTTATCCTTAACTTTGAGTAAATAAATACAATAGTTTTTTTATAATCTATTAGTCTTTTGATTACTTAAACAGTCATTTTGATTATTTTCATTGACACCAACTGCTGGGTAAATGCTGTGTAGAAGCGAAAAAAGTAACAATCTCTTAAATTTGTTATACACATTATGGTTAGACTAAATTTGTGCCTAAGGCTTAGCTACAAAGTTACAAATGCTCCAGAGTTTTTGTAGGTCACTAAATATTAACCACATCTTTTCCTACAGAACAATCTGTGACAAGAAAAGAGCTGGTGAAAGAGATTGTGAATGTATTAATAGCCCAAGGAATCAATACAAAGACTTAATATCTCTTCTCTGTATTATTGAATTGTTATGTCATCTCCAAACCCACTGTTCATATGGTGATCTTTCAAATGTATTCAAATTTAGTAGATCACTTACAGAGATAAAAAGTGTGGTTTATGTGTTTTCTCTCAGCTGTGCAATTAGTCAGGGTGTGTGTGAATGTTATTAAAGAGATCTTTATCACCATACCATCCTTAAACAAATTACCGAGTACTGAGACATACAGTGGTGGAGGCTGAATGTATCCAAACCACATAATATATTAATGCCTCCCTCTCAAGGTGCTTATATTGTATGGTACAAATTATTGAACCACTTTAAGAATAATTGAGGAAAGCCTGGTTTAGCCTCTTAAATGTCTTCTCTCTTAAATATCTTAAATCGCCTCTTTTTAAATGTGATGTCACCGAGTCTGCAGTCTGCAAAATTTTGTGTCAGACAGTGCAAACATGTGATATCTGTTACACATGGTCTTCAGTCTTTTTGTATTTCTGTCACAAGACAGCCTTAGGTTAGAGCCCACTCTCTATGCAGTTATGTTTGGCTCAAGAACCAGAAAATCAATTGCCAACCAAGCAAGTTCATTTCTATGCTGTGTTGATGTACGGAGAAGAGTGACACCACTGCTCTGAAATTCCTCTTTGAGCTTAGATTTAGGACTGTTCTTAAAATCAAGAGCAGATTCTATTCAAAGGCATGACTGCATGGTACACTCTGTAACGATCCACAAATACAAAAGTTCCAGAGGATCGTTTGGATGGTTTTCACTCATAGCCTACATGTTCATATATTGTTAAGCCACCCCTCGCAAATGTAAAATATTCACCAAACTATGTATTCACCATTTACCATTATGTCCCTTATGAATGCAAAATATTGATATGAACACTAATCTTACTGGAATCTCTGCGGGCATTTGCAGGCTATGTCTTGTGTGCAATCCAGAAAAATACATTGTGTATAATGGTTTAGCAGTTAGCTTTACATGTGTTAATTGCTGTAGGTGAAGTCACTTTGCTTCTCTTTTATGTAAAATTCTTAGATTTCAGGCATCTGCAGAGTAGCATGCCATTTTGGTTCAATGGCGAAAGCACTGTGAAAATGCCCTGCATTGCTGAAATGGTACTGCTGAGGTAAGGTGCAAAGTTTGCAATAAAACTGTACTATTTCCAGTGATACCCGCTGCATAAGTTCTCATCAGTCAAGGACACAGGGCCCGATTTTCATGGTCTTAATGCAAATGCAATGTGCTGTTGTGAAACAACAAATGCATCTGGATGGCAACAATGCAAAAATGCATTTGACACCCCCTGAGGATAGGAGCTGGAAACCACTTTTAGCTGAGAGGGACAAGTGATAAATGCCGTGACCATCTACTGGCCAATCAGGTGGTGCCTCGGCGTTACAGATCACAACATTCCAGGTGCCAACAGTGATAAACGAAAAAAAACGGCACAAATGTGTCATTTACCCAAATATTTCGAGTGGAACTCAAAGGTCTTGGCAGCTACACATTTCTACAAGAGAACTTTTCTTCAAGAAAACAAGAATCTGTGGACTGGATGAATACTCATATCTTGTTTACAAAGGTGTTCTCTGGTGTTTTGCATTTCAAGTCAGAAAGAGCACAAAATATCCCTCCTCTGTATCTCCTTTTGTCAGTCAACCTACACATTCCTGTTTAAGTCATTTACAGTTTTACAAACCCCATATGCAACTGTTTTATCAGTCCCCCAAGTTGAATAATTTACTTTCATCCACTGGTTTGTAGCTGCTGTTGCATTCTTCATGAATTTGTTTAACTGTCTACCAGTAAAGATGCACATACACCTGTCTTCGAGACTCTATATCCCCTGTTGTCTAAGGAAATGTGTAAAAGGCTGCTGATTATGAGAATTCATGGGAAATTGTCCACTTTTTATAATCCACAAAAGAGGCACCTAGAGGCAAATTTACAATAAATGAGAGTGTTCTACCATAAAACTGCACCTGGTTTTCTTGTTACATTCTCCACTTAATACAATCTTACATTTATTCCTTTCTCCCACTGGAGGGATTTTTCTGAGGTATACATGTTTTAAAAACATCATGAATTGTAATATTAGTAAAGTATAAGGTTATACTGGGAGAAAATATATATTATAGTGTTACAACATTTTTGCTATAACTTTAGGGTGTGTTCCATCTTAAAAAAAAAAAAAAAAAAACCCAAAACAAAACATGGGCCTAAAAGGAAGGAAAACCCATATTTCTCAGAATTCATTTTCAGAATGAAATTAATAGAAGCCACAGGTTGAAAATCTACACAGATGCAAACTAAAGACGAGACATTCTTAAGAAATTAATTCAAAAATAAAATCATTTTAATCAGTCATGTTTAATCACGTGTTTGTATGTAAGAACCGCAAATTAGAAATAACAGGAGGAACAGTCAACTTAGACAATATTCTAATATTCCGTTGCCAAAACATCAGATTCTTGTGTTTGGGGTAAAAAAGAAATAGTTAAGATGTAAAATATATGAGCCAAAAGCATGGTTTACAGGAGGCAGCCAAGACCAAACCCGACATTAAACTATTTTGTGGTGCAGATGTTAAGCTTGATAGTGCAATGGATTCATTGGCGCTTGTGCGGCTACCAATCAGCCAATGAGTTTGGTTGACTACCTTCAAAAAAGGGACATACTGAAATCCTTCCTCACCCAACGGCTTAGTGAAAACATGCTGTTTATTTTCCCAAATCCATGACATCTACTTCCAGCCATACCGTGTACCAGAAGAAAAATATTTCCAGTGTAAGAAAGAATACAATCTCCTATCTAATGTGTCATTTCTGATGATTTTTTCCCCTGGAATCATGTAACTAAGGGCGTGTTTACAGTGAAATCATATAAATAAATTAAAACAAAAATGGAGGTCCTTTGAGAAGGCTAGCTGTTTTTAGAATAACTTTCTCTCAGCTGACCCCTGACCTTTTGCCGATGGCTCTAGCGTCACCTGGGAAGGGGACAATTCTCTGCAGCGAAAGGGCCCAAGATTTACAACCTGCGAGGGCTGGCGGGGGCGTGCGGCCTCTGTGGATGGGACCACAGCGCAGCTGACACGGAGTAGCCCGGGGCCAGAGAGCAGAGGGGTGGATCGGGTTTAACAGGCCCTCCGCTCACAGGAAGTGCTCACGTTTCACTCCCATCAGCCACCTCTGATCGTCTCTTGTCCATAGGCGCGTCGCAGCATTCGGAAAGGGCCCGTTTATGGCGGAGGGTGTGAAGTAACAAGCTTTTTTAAAACACTCTCTCCGGTTCCCCCTCTCCCTGTCTGACCATTTCTGACCGTAACAGATGTCCTTTTTGTACAGAGATCCCTATTGCACGGAACCCTCCACCCCTCCACCCACCTTCTTTCTGCATCTGATGTCACACGGTCTAAAGTAAACAGATGTTTGTACGGTTCAGAGAAAAATCACGCCGATAGAAAAAAAGATGATTTACAGTCTTATGTAAAATTTTGTCAAGCACCAGAAATAGGACACAAGGTCATGTGTGGGGTAGACAAGCAGTTGAGACAGAACCCTCAACATGTAATTTATCTCCATGTCAGCTCTTCCTTGTTTTGGGCTAGATATCGAGAGGCTCTCTGCATTGTATCTGAAACACTTGAGAGGAGAGCATACTTGGACCATGAAGGTGCCGATGAGGACAGATTTATGGTCTTGCTCATTGGGGGGTTGTTGCAAAATAATTTGTGAGGATAGTAAACTGGATTTACAGAGCCGAATAGAGTTCTTTATATTGATGATGTCATTAAAAAAAAAAAAAAATCAAATGTGAATGTTCTGTAATCTCAAGAAACTGGCCACAGCTGACAATTTCCTATAATGCAACCAATATACATCGCAGCTTGTATTGGTGTTTGCTGGAGCATCAAACCTTTTAAAATCTAAAATATGTCAAAAATAAAGCAATGAATATATATATTTTAAGTTTTTTTTTTTTAAAGATTTTAACTTTCTTCTTGTGAAATAAAATTCTTTCTAGAACCAAAGCATGGTTCTAAATGCTAGTTTTTACAGTGTACTTTTAAAGATATGTTCAGATAGATTGCACTTGAATGTTCATAACTTTCCATAGGGATAAACACAGCATCCCTATGGTACTATTACCATGATCATTTTATGTTACTGCTAATTATATGCATAATAGTGTTATTATTGCTGAAGCAACACTGCTGCTTGTCAGGTCTCACCAGCTGCCAAGACAAGAATCCCTGTTTTGATACTAAGCAGTAAGTTAAGGGGCTTTTGGGTTGACTTTCCTCTCCTCTGGACGATGTGTTATGGATTGGCCGGGAAATCGGCTCTATAAAATTTAATTTGCCACTGGCGAACACATATGTGCACGATGTGAGCTTGTCAAGGCTGAGGAATACTTGTTCAGTGTCACGTCTCCTGTAAAAACTCAGATTTTTACAGCAAATAAAGGTTTACGTGGTTTTAACTGGCTCAATATTGGATCTTAAAGACTGGACCTTTGAGGGGATAATAATGCCTCCATTTTAACTTGTACTGTCTTATTGTCTTGTATTAAAACAGAGGTTTCCACTTCTACTATTGGGGATGCTGAAGGTTTAAGAAATGGCTTTCAACCAGCAGCTGACTGACAACCTGAACATCAGCTAATCACCTTTCCCATCACCTTTCCCATTCACATAATGGCTTCAGTTTCACTCGTTAAGACTTAAATTGAAATGAGCAACAGAAACTGGTGTTCAACAGGTAGCATAACTGTTAGACAAGTCTGAAATATGCTGTCATTACCCTCTCCAGACCTCATGATTTTCTTTGACGAGCATGCAGGGAGAGGTTCATGCTCTTTTTGTGTGACACAGAAGCAGTTGTTTTATCAGTTCAGGCATAGGTTCAGTTTAAAGACTGGGTACAGTTTGTTCAAAGTAACCATTATGGTCATTTACCCTGGATTGAAGAAATCTGGATATCCACCAACTCTCCAGGGCTAACACTCAACAGGTCTCCCACAGAGGGAGGTCAGCATCAGCTCTTCTGCAGGTATTTCAATCTTTTGAAGACTTTTGCTAACTGGGTTTATTTTAAGTGAAATCTGAAAGCATACCCCCACTGACAGATTACCCTCACCTGTGTCTTTCATTGAAGAGTTTGCAAGAGCTCCTGGCAACCATGTCTAAAAATAGGAAGTGTTGGAGTGATATCAGGACAGCAGACTCAAATGCAATTGTGAGCATTTATAGTGACTGTATTCTAATAGCAGTGTTTGGATTAATATGTACCAAATGCCAACACCCGAAGAATGCAGAAACCAGCTAAATTTAACATTTAGTGAAGTATATACCTACAGCTGCACTTTGCACACATGAATTTATCCTTTTTCCCCTTTTATTTTTTTTATTTTCTAAAATGAACAATATCACTAAACATCTGCAGCACATATTTCGACTTTCTTTCAGCTTATTTTATGAACTGTGAATATATTTTTCTGGAGAGGAGTTCGTTATTTGAACAATACACACATTAATTTTATGTCTCATATTATAAAATAATATAAAAAAAATAACATATGAATTCATTTTATGGAAGCAATAAAGCATTTGTTGAAGAGTACGCCATGAATGCTGGAATTGCTTGTGGGGAACATGTGCTTGGCTTCAGCTAAACCTAACAATGGCCCTAGCCATGCCAGTACTGATGACATTCCATGGCTTCTGGTACCTTTTCTGGCTTTTTGTGTGAGTGATTTACGTTACATACATTATTGTAGTTTAGCAGACGCTTTTATCCAGAGTTACTTATATAGATTACAGTTTTTACATGTTATCCATTTATACAGCTGGATATTTACTGAGGCAATTCTGGGTTAAGTACCTTGCCCAAGGGTACAGCAGCAGTGCCCCAGCGGGCAATCAAACCAACAACCTTTTGCTTCTCCTTACCACTGTGCTACAGTGCCACCCATATTTAAATACTAGTTTATCTGAACACAACATATGTAATTTAAAAAATGTTTTAAAAAATTAAAATTTCTATTCTAGTATCTTTTTTGCATCTTGCAACTCCTGACTTAAACACGTAACATGTAATATGTAGCATTGGTGGCTTGTGGTACTAAGCATGGCCTAGGAATGTTGTAGCTAATAATGTCAGTTTTGCTGTTTAATATAAGTTCAGTAAATTCACAAAAAAGACTATATATAAAAAGTATATTCTTTTAAATTCATTTGTAACTGGTTACTAGCGGTGGGGGAATCAGAGTTGTGAAGAAAGGCACAATCAACCACTAGTATGTAGTGAAACACCATTGATTTTGACACTTCCTTTCAAAAGGTGGCAGGTCTTTAATATTCAACATGAATGTTATAAATGAATACACATTAATGCACATTTATTCCCTGATTGCTATTGCATTTCCTCTTATTGGCTTGGTATTACACATTAGTTCAAATTTGTTCCACTACTGAAAGGAGAGGTGGACTCAATATTGTTATAGTTGTTATTGTGGTGTAGAGATTGGGCAAGGGACCTATATCATCTATACTTTGTTGTAAAATTTTTATATGCATTATACATATTAATAAAATAAAAAAAATCACGTCAACATGAAGCAGATGGTACCATTTTCCCCTGAATCCATTACCTTCATTTGGTCTAGTGTGAGGAAAGTATTCATAAATAGTTCATTTTATTCACAAGCCTTTTTCATTTCATCAGACACTTAATGAATCAAATGAATTAACTAGTTCACAGTAAATCTCTTGGGTTCATTCATGTGAACACTTAGGCAATGGATGAATGAGTGTTTGAGTGTTTCTCAAAAATAATACATGAGACTGGATTTACAAGCACTGGTGAATCTGCAGTACTGGTATTAATAAGCTGATCCAGAGTCATAAAGAGTATGAAACAGGTTTGGTTATTAATTACATTTGTAATGCGCACGTTTGGCTCTGGAACTGGAATCATACGATTCATGAGATGTGTGATTCTGGGTTCTGTATTGCATTGGTCTCTCTTTGCCATTGTGGTTTAAAAACAAGAGATCAGAAGCCCACCCGCACTATTTCTCTTGGTACTCGTTAAAGAATCAGCTGTCGGCCATAATATTTCATGGGTTTGGATGTGCTAACTGGACTAATGTGTGTATATTACTCAAAGCGTAAAGTGTTTCGGGAAAGGCATTGTTGTATGGATATGGAATGGACTATTATGGCCGGCTGAATTTTTATTTTTTTTTCTCAAAAAAAGCAGAAAGTGCTGCTACATTGACAGCGGCTCAGTCAGTGTACTCCTCCTGAATGGATCCTGGTCTCATAAAATGTGCAATCAGAGATTTCGTTTTTTTTCTGTTTTGACTTCATAATCTTCCTCTTACACCAATCTATTCAATCAGATGGTAATTCAAATAAATAACTAATTTATCGACCAGCATTGTATTTAATTATTCAATAACAGAATCCCTCACTTTCACAATGTCTGACAAGGAACAGAGTCAATTTGAGCTCCATAACCAATCAAAATTTAAAAAAAAAAATCTGAGTGTGAAGAGTACCATTGTTTAAAAATAATAATAATTGGTATATTTATTATAGCACTTCTGTTCAGATCAAAATGTGGGGGACTGAAAATCAGCATTAGGTTACTTGAGTTGTGGGTCAATACTGCCAGAAAACAGAATGGTCTGCTTCATGAAATCCGAAATAGTTACAGTAGTACAATTTTCACTTTGGCGACTACCATTCGTTGGCACACAGCTATTGATGCTCTCTCACACGCTTTTAAAACTTGCTTACTATGTGCACCCTGGTGTGTTACAAAGTCAAACTCCCTTATGTAAGGCATCCTTGTTCTGTAGTCATGCATTTTGGTTGAGGCTTTTGGGATTACGCTTCTGCAGGGCTCACTAATAAGTGGACGAGAGGGGAAAAAGCGCACAGGCCAAGATGGAATGGAAAAGAAACAGCGTCAGTCCTCGCCGCAGTGCTAGGGTACTTACGGCGTCTGGGGGAAATGGGGCATAACGCTTTTACTTTGGGGGTCCTGGATGACTTAAAATGAACCTGGGGAACACTGTGGAAGGAATGAAGGTGCCATTACTTTCGTACGGAGCAGAGATGGTGGAGGGTGGCGGAGTCCTTCTGCCCTAGTCTGTGAAGCATGACAAAAAAAAACACGACGTTCTGAGGGGAGTCAGTTAGCTCCACAATGTCCGTTTGAGGGACTTAGGCATGAAGGCATGAAAAAAAAAAATTAAAAATAACTCACCATTGGCCTGTGAAGTTTTGGCGGCTACCGGTCGTCAGAATTCATTTTCTGAGACATACACCTAGAGGATTTTGTTTTAAAATGATGGCATTCCAACTCCTGCAGCCTAACCCAGGGCCGGCCATTTGTAGGTAAAGTCCTCAGATGCTTGTGGGTGTTCTTGGTTTTCGTTTCGACCTGACTCCTCCAAACAAGAATGAACTAATTATTTGCTTAATTGGTCCAAATTATAACTTTTTCCAGGTCTGCAGCCACTGATGGGTTTCAAACTCGACCGATTTGTGGATCTTGGGAGCGGGAGTTGGCGTCCGCTGCTGACTTTAAGATCTCGGCAATTACCGTGTCCGCAGAATATAGTAGGCATTCAGTTGTGAGGGGATTATTTGTGACTTGACACCACGGGAACGTAGCATGGAAGCTAATAGAGTAAAATTGCAAGTTATCATAATTCCATCAGAGGGATTCATCCAGATCCAGTGGATATTCTGGAATTCATAGTGTAAAGTCACAGAATCAATGAACCATTGTTAGCGAGGACTGATCAAGGGAGTATTTCTTCTTGCATGTAACGACATTATTAAAGGCGTTTAGTGTGGGTGGGTGGGTGTATACATATACAGGGTAACTGATAGTCTGTACATATTTATTTTAAATTTTTACTGTATTAAACTAACACATCAGAGCTAAACTTCTCATTTTGTTGCCTTTGTTGATACAATGTTCCAAAATGTGCTAAAGCAAGCTGTGTGTTATTGTACCAGTAGTTAAAGAGTAACATATATAAACATTTTTGAAGTTAAGTGTGTGTGTGTGTGTGTGTGTGTGTGTGTGTGTGTGTACATATCTGCTTGTGCTTTACCACACAAGATATAGTACAATTAGGGCCTTTCATCTTCTTGACTTAAGTCCCAATGGTGCATAGGTATGCTTTTAATAATCATTATTATTCAAAATATTATTACAATTCTGCAACCATTCATTTATTACCAATGTATTTCTGATTGCCACCCTGACCTTGATAGACACAACAGTCATCCCCTTTCTGTTTTTGACATGGTATTGAGATATCGCCTCACTTGTTGTGACACTGTTACCATCTTCAACACATTTTGACCCCAAACACATCCAAACTACAACATTTTTCTCAACACTTTATGATTACATTCTAATATCATACTGATCACATGTACAAACACTTGTGTGTCTAAGCACCATTGATGCTTGGCTCACTAATAAAAGTGATATAGAAACTAATTATGTTGTGGTTTTATTGGCAGGCCTCCCGTGCCCCCCATTTAAAAGTTGTTTGCAGTTATAATAACTATAATTATATCATTTTTCATAATTGTTCTTATTATGATCATTGTAAAGGAGTTTCACCCCAAAGGCTTTGATTGAAAAAAAAAAAAACTCTGTAAAGAATTCAGGGTTTAGACAGACAGCGGGTAGCAGTGAGAATAACATTGTATCACTTGTTTAGTTATATGGTGTGAGCCATTGTTGACCCATATAAGTCAGCTGTATGTAGATTGTCTACAGTGTGCCAGTGCAGATTCATTCCACAGAGGTCCCTAATGGGGCTTAGAGAATAAAAATTAATACATAAAAATGATACTGTAAAATAAAATAAACAAATACACATAAAACTGTACAGCTTTAAGGTTTCTATCATTACCCGCTTGAAATGAATTTTGCTTTGCACAATTATGTAAAAAAAAAACTGTAGACAAAAATATACCGGTTCAGGTTTCATGCTGTGCAGCTAAATCGTAAGCCCAGATGCTAACTGGGAAAATGTTAGCTAGCTATGGTTTTATCGTTTAATTTGTAATTTTGCAGGGAATTTTATAGATGTTGGCTTAGGGGGTGGCTGTTGGCGATGTAAAGCAATTTGTTCAGTCTATTTCTGTAACATTTGTGCTCTATGCTTGAGTGAAGTTCCAATGTTATTTGACCCCTCCTAGCTAAATAAAAGTAAAATCCTCATGAATACTAAATCACTCCAGCAGTGTTGTTGGTATGATACAGGCTTCCCTGCCTAGTATAGGTTTAAATCTACTTGGGATAAAATGAGAACTAAAAACATTGAAATAAAATGCATTATCTTCAGGTTTTTGTCATGTTGTATCATATTATACATTTTTTTTCTCTGTTTATGATCGATTCTGCCATGGCATTACATCTTCTTGACTCTGATGCTGTTTACTCAGTTGCCATGGATGCACAGTTGTTGGGACCACTACCAATACAGCTCAGAGATAGTTGAGTTGCAGGCATCCATAGTCACATATTAACGTCCTGTGCACCTGCTTTATGTGTAGGTAGAAACCACACTCCCCTCAAGGGGGAAAGTCTGGGCTTTCTCAGTTGTCAGCCCCCTTCTCCTGGCCCCAAACCCTGCCAAAGTTTACCATTAATTTCGCTGACTGTTGTCATGGCGATCCTGTTAATTGACCCCATTTAGCGATAAATATGACCAATGTGTGCTCTCCCAGCCTCGGCGTAAAGAAGGGCCGAAATCCAAGACAAACTGTGGGGGCTGTTAACGTGAGGAACGGAGAGGCCGTTCAGGCAAACCCACCTCGCTCCCACGGCTTTGTTTGGATTCCCGTTTTTTTTTTTTTTTTTTTGGCAAAGCCAACCGTAGCGCCTTTGTTCTCCATGGGGGGCAGTAGTGTCTTACCTGGACAGGCTTTTCTCCTGGGATCACAGCTGAGGAGAGGGTAAAAAAAAGCAAGGCCTCAGGGTCAAATAACAATAAGGCTCTATATTACCCCCTCCCCCAACCACTGCTACCCCACCACCAAACTTCACAAAGCCATAAACTCATTGACTTTATCAGTTTAATTGTATAGTGATATACTACATGGTGTTTTAAGTGTATTTTCATAAGCATATATCTGGAACAAGACCAATGTCTTGCTAGAATAATTACATAGTTATGTAATGTGTACTGTTAGTGTGTCCTTTATTAAGATTAACATCACTATCACAAATTTCTACAATGACTCAACATTATTAGTATAGATATATTGCTGAATATATTAGTTAATATTGATATAAGATCCTCAATCAATTGCCAGTGTTCAGATTTCTTATTAATATATACACCATCACCGATAGAATCACTAAGACTTTATGGATTAATTGATTTGTGATAAAAATTAATCAACTGCAATGAACTGGCAGCCAAAATAAATAAATAATTAAAAAAGCACATCTCAGACAGAAACTTTTACCTTATCATATCTGATCCCAAAGAAAAAAACATACTCTACTCGATTTGTTCCCTGACAACTAAATATTTATGCTGACGAAATGTCTGCTCTGTTCTGTTATTTTCATTGTGTGTGGTCAGAGTTTGACATTTGGCAGCATAGACGTTAGGAAAACAGAGGTGTTTGTTGTGTTTGTTGCGGTTTCGCAACGCTAAGGTGCCGATTAGCTCCCATGCATTATAATTGACTTTATTTCTTCATTACTGGCAGCCGGCTCAACACCGTGCTTTTGTTTTCGCTGTTAAAAATCCGTAATCCCAAAGGCAATGTCTATAAAAGTTTCAGGAGTGGAACACCCACATCTGCTCCCTTGTTCTCTCTCCTCCTTCACTTGTCGTGTTTTGAAAGCTATTTGTCTGCAGCCAGTCCTGTAATTAAAAACCCGAGTTATGCAGCCGTGTTTTGAGTGGCAGCCATTGGTCCCTGCTCACCTGTCCATCAACAGTCAACCAGTTCTGCAAGGGAATTCATCAGATTTGTTTTAGAGGCTCTGGGCAGGACTTCAGAGTGCAATGGAGCAGACATGTTCGCTCTCCGTGGTCTTAGATTCATAATGTTGGATCATTTTTTTCATACTCTGACATTGTTGCTGCATTGGAACATGGTTTACATGGGGTATACAATGTCAGAAACTATATTACGGAGTTTGGGCCAGATTTAATATAATGCTGTACGTTTCTGAAAAGAAGAATTAAACTAGATACTTGTGAAAGCTGGACACAAAGATTAAGTACAATGAAACGCCACAGGGGAGTTTGTAATTTGTGTTTTACTAATTCCCCTTTTGTTACCTCCATGCAGTAATTAGGATTGCTAATTAGTCTGTCTAATTAATAAAAAAACAGGTTTCATTCCATCCACCCTGCACATAATACATTGACTACTTATAGTATGCTGTAGTTATAGGTTGCTGTCTTACTTTTTTTTTTAATTGATGCTTGTTACACCTTATAAAGATGTATGATACAAAGTAGTGCTATGATAAAACTTTGAAGAATGAACCATTTCATTTTGTGTGTGTGTGTGTGTGTGTGTGTGTGTGTGTGTGTGTGTGTGTGTGTGTTTGCATTTATGGGTAGCATCACCAAGTCTCCAGAGCAGAAAGTTGCCAGACTACCCTCCAAAAATCCCTGTTTCGAATTGTCACTTTTTAGATTTAAATGACCCTAAATATCCTAGGTGGCAAAATGGCCAATACTGGTCCATATGTAGTACGCAGTGTTTTTGCCTTTGTTCTCACCCAATGACAACTGGGACCTTCCCATCTCAACCAAAACCCATCACTGTTCCCAGCCAAAAACTTTCTGAGTGCATAGACAGAGAAGCCTGAGTTAAACTGCGGAATGTTGCGTCACCTGCATGTAAGCCACCAGCATGTAAGCAGTTTGGTAATATGATGTCATCGGACTTGAACACTTCCGGCTATGAACTGTGTGTGACCAACTCACTCTCACTTCTGAAGCTCGCTCAGGGACAGTGACATAAACAGTCAAGCACCCAGCCTCTGCCTGCACCATAAACTGATAACCATAAACCAAACTATCGTTTGAATGTCTTTGTTTTACTGACCACACAGATTCTATCTCTGCTTTAGACATATTATCATGTGAACACAGGGTCAGCTTCTGGCAGAAATGTGATTGTGAACATCTTCCTGCAGCTACACTACGTGCATGATAAATTCCCATAGGTTAGGAGAGGTTAAAAATCCAATTTTAATTTGGAATCTCAACCGAAGCTTTGCTTTATAGTGCACATTCATGTATGTGTGTGTGAGATAATGTGATGCATACTATCTATAATAAAGCTGGATTAAATTAAATTGATACCTTTGTAGTCTTTTTATACAGATCTGCATTTTAAGTATTTCTAATACTGGTGTTATGTAGGTTGAGTTATTACCTGTGGTAAGGAAACCTGCCCTTTGATATCGTGTTTCAGTTGCACTCTGTCAAATCTGACTTTTGACTTTCTCACAAATAATTGTATTATATTTGGAGACTGATCAAAGTTCCACTGGGCTCTGAAACTTCAGTTATCTTTGGGGAGTCTTCTTTTTTTATTAATTCCACTATGGATTATTAGACTGCTTGCTTTTTGGCCACATCATATCCCATTATGTGAACATTCATCAAATCAGTTTCCATTGAAACAGGGTGTGTGAAAGCATAAGTTTTGACACCCTGTGTCTCATAAATTGAAATGGATACAAAGCGATGAAGGTCCTATTACAGAAAAATATATCATTATTTCTACACGAGTGCCTTTTTTCTGAAAGATATTTCAGTGCCTGGAGCACCTGACTGCTATATTTTGCTTAAGAATTAGTAACATGAGCTGAGATATTCTTTTTTCTTTACATCGTTGCAGGCAAGATTTTTTCCAAAGACATTAAGATAACATCAGGTATACAGCCTTGCTTGTTATTTATTTATTTATTTATTTTTCAAAAATAAATGACACAAAGCATTGGCATTCAGAGACATTACCATTTTATGTAAATGATGATGAGCTACAGGATAGTTCACATTCATAAACATGCCATGTTTTACAGTAAAACAGCTACTTAATGTATAGTGAGCGAGTTTGTTACTACCCTGTCCTGAATCAGAAATATGTGTAGTGTGGGCGTTTAGAACAATTTTGATATGATGCTGTACAGGAATGATATATGATTTTATGTGAAAATATCAGTCATAAATGCATTTGAGACACTTAACGAGCGCCTCTGGAAATGTATTTTGACGAGGGGATCACATGCTAGCAAATACCTCCAACTGTCCCTATTCCCAACTTAACTTGCCCCCTCCTCTTCCCCATGAAACATCAGTGCTCGTTATTTATCACCAACAGGCATGCAGCTGGATGTGTAGAGGATTTGAACACGTTTTTTTTTCCTTCTTTTTTGTAAATGGGGAAATCCCCTTGGGTGCTCTTCCTTACTAAAACATTGATTTGACCTCTCTGGACTTTTCAGACCTCCCACGGGCTCAAATTCTACTCCTTTGACAAAAGCCATAGAGGCCTCGCTGTGAGTGTAGACCTTAAGCCCTAATGAGAACTACATGGGTGAAACGGGAGCCGGCCGCTGACTCGAGCGGTAATAAGCTGTCACGAACCTGACCCCATTTGCTGGCCTGTGTTTTGGCGAATGCATGCTGGAAGCCAGCACTGATGGACTGAAACCACCTATTAAGCTTCAGCAAAACTGTACTCACCTCACCTCGATTGCTCTCCAAGGTGAAAGTGTTCTGCAGAACTGCTCTAACGATGGTCAGAGCTGCCAGCCTCTTAACACGTCATGGCCTTCTCATACATAATGGCCTTGTCACCATCCCGCCTTGGATCGCACGGCCTTTTTTTTTTTTTTCTTTTTTGCACCTCTCACACGATATAGATCATATAGGGATAGGATTTTAAGGTTTAAAACAGATTAGGGTACTGCAGAAACAGAGAGAAGACAGTGGGTTTAGACCCCACATGGGGTTATAACCAAGTGTGTGATTTGCATATAAAATGTATTCATAACATAAGCTTAGTGTGCATGCATGGCTGATTTGAATCAACTGTTGAAAGACTGAGATATTCCTGCACGATTAAGACAGTTTTCAACAAACGATTCTGTTTAAAAACTTTAAGATGCACAACTCATGAGTGCTGTGCTGTACAATCTCTAAATTAAAAGAGAGAGCTAATTCTACTGTTCAACATCCAAAAAAGACAACCACAGAAACGGGGGACCACCAAGCACTCCGATGTGTCCACACTGGTTAGGTTTAGAACTGCCCATAAAACGAGGTTTTCTGCTTTATTGTTTCAAGGCTCCGAATTGACCTTTGAATAAGGATAAACACATTCATTTCTCACCATTGACTGGAACGCTTTTAAAATACAAGAATGCATTTAACATCTGGTCAAAAAATAAGCTGGACTCTCCTCAGGGGACACAATCCGCCAAATGAGAAGAACAATAACTGCGAAGAGGTCTGGAAAATGAGACTTGCAGCACATCCAACAGCCTTACCACCATGGATATCATGTTACCAAGTCCCCAAACAAATCCATATCAGAGGCAATTAAGAATATCAGTTTCGTCATCCAGTGATTTTATGCATTTATATGTTTTGATTTGACACCACTGAAACATGTGCAGTACATTTGTAGGTAAAATGACTACATTTAAAACCACTTGATTATGCTTGTCATTAATGTGTCTCACACAAGGGGGAGATCGTGTAACTATGCATTCTCCATATAGAGCAGTTTATTGCAATAAAAATGGTACATATCAGTGCAAACTTGGTCCGTGTTCTTTTTAAGCTGTATAGAAATCACATTTCCCTTCAGCTTACAGTGCTGGAACAATAAGAAAGCAAGAAATATTTAAAATAATTCAGTTTTCAGTGAATTTCATTAGATTATTGGCATTTAGCAGATGCTCTTATCCAGAGCAACTTGCATTAATTACAGGTTTTTACAACGTTACCCATTTATACAGCTGGATATTTACTGAGGAAATTGTGGGTTAAGTACCTTACTCAAGGGTACAGCAGCAGGGGCCCCATGGGGAATCAAACCAGCAACCTCTCAGTTATGAGTCCTGCTCCTTAACCACTATGCTACACTACTGCCTCAGCATGTGCATAGTTCTGCACTGCCATGGTAGCTGGTGTTTATCTTTGAGATAGACATCTCTGTTGGTTCTCTTCTAAACAGCATTAAGGCTACCACACTGACACACTCTGCAACTTATAAGGACATATTTCTTACAACATGCTCATCTTGATGCAAACACAATATTGCAGTAAATTTTCATTTCATACCTTAATGATATGTGAAAGTTCTAAAAGAGTAAAAAAAGTCCATATCTTTTCACTGCTTTGTTGATTACAGAATACAGTCAGGGAGTTGACTGTATTCCATGATCACAAAAGCAGTGAAAATGTTTGGAATTATTTGCCCTTTGAGAAATTAGTAATTCAATGTGATGATTAACTGCAGACTGTGCAACATTAATTATTGACTGATTTCTATTATATTCGACTAGCCTACTTATTACTTATGAGTCATGGCTTATTCATAATACTACCTTAGGTTACATGTTTCACAATAGCAGTTGCCATGTTGTGTTAATTAAGCGGCGTTTGTTCAAAGGGGTTGCTGAGAGAGTGAAACCGCACCCCTGAATGAAGTGCTTTGAATTGAACCATAACAAGGTTCAATCTGATGAACAGCTGTGGGTAATTATGTTGTTATTTCAATTTGAGCTCACAGCTTTATTTGGATGGACACTCGGCATATTGTGTGAATGGAGAATACCACATTCTTTGTACAGTTGGGTGGACTTGTCGCACGGGCTGGGGACAGTCCATGACATGGTTGGACACAGGGGGGAGGAGGAGGCACAGTACAACAGTAACCTCTGTTTTATTTTTGATAGCCAGGGACAACACAAAATTAGCCTGGTGGAAGCAATGGAATATCAGCTAAAGAGACTGACTGCCTTGCTTTTCAGTGTGCATCTTCCTTTCAGTCTGCTCTCTTAATAACCAATGTGTGGCTATTCCACAAATTTCTAGAAAACTAAAAATTTTTACCCATATTATGAATGAGGGACTCTAACCTTTTGCACTGCAAAACTTCGATGGGGTTATGCACCAGATAGTTTTTCAGACATTTCAGTTTTTTAATTTAATTAATGTGTTGGGATATGCATGCAGTATAATTATGGTAATGATGCTAATAATTTAGATGTCAGCATTTGTCCAAACCTGTTCAACTTTTACGGAGCAATATGACTTCACCTCTTATGTCCGCCCTTGAATAGTTGGCAAACTGTGTTCACTCCACATAACTGGCTTAATCAGGTGTGCAAAGTGTTATGTTTTAGCTATTTTGGCACCAAAACTCAGTTCCTTGAACCCTCTGACTAGAAAGATGACGTTACATTTTCCTGGCGCATGACTCAAAGCAATCAACATGACATTCGCTGTCTAGTCGGTAAAGTGATCCACTTTTGTGCGAAGAAGTATTTGATGACCGCGATGTTTCCCTTCGTCTGGAGTCACGTGTCAGGGTGTTCCTGGGGAAACGTGTCAGTTATGTTGACGGACAGGGACCCGCGCTTTTTTTTCTTCTCTGGGTCGGAGAGAGAGAGCGGGGTCTCTGGCAGGGGATTAAACGCCGGACCCCCCGTGAGCCTCCTGTGTTCTGTTTTCATGAACGGCTTCACACCTGCATGGAAGAGCGCGGTCCCGGGGAAATACTGAGGTCCCAAGCTGAGCCAGCCACACACTAGCAGGCCTCAGGTTTCAAGCACGACCACGGTGAATGCAGCCTCGCAAAAGGGTTACTTAGTGGCCTCCACTGAGGATGAACAAACTGCGTGCCATTCTCCGATCTCTAATTACGTGGCGGTGGCCCGTGTAATCGTGGCGTCTTTGATTGTGTTTATAGACCTTTAAGAGATCAAGGATGCCTCCAAACATCAAACCTGCACTTAACCTGCGTTGCAATAACAGGAGGGCTGTGTGCATGTCTGAAGTCGCGAGCACCATTCTGTTTTGGGCACGTTACCATGAGAGCACGATAATATGGAACCACATAAGCATTTTTTCATGTCAGCTTGTTTGCCCCTCAAGCAAAAAAACAGCCCCAAATAGCAGCGTCGAAGACTCCTAATGACTGCTGTCATTTTATTTCGTAGGTATGTTCCATAGCGAGTTCCGCCTTTAAGCCTCACCATGTTTACTCTTCCAAGCTTTTCCCATCTGCTGAAGTTGTTACGAGGGCCCAATGCTAGCCTGCCAACCCTGTGAGGACAGTGTGCCATGGGGCTTTTTTACAAGTCTCCCATGATCCACCCATCCACCGTTGATTCCGTAGGATTGATTGATAGTGTTTTCTTCCCAGACCGGCTGAGATGTGGACGTCACGGCGGCGAAGGGGGAAAAAAAAACGAGAGATTCCGAAGGCCACAGTGCCAGTTTACGTCCGAAAAAGCCGCTAAATTGGCAGGTACGCCGCCATTCTTGAATGCCCCACCTTGTCTCAGCGCCCTCTCTGCGTGTCAGTGGTTGATGAAGAATGTCAGCGTCGGACTGCCCATCTTTCCAATGTAAACCCACAGGAGGATGTGCTGGAACAATCCTGCAGGAGCATCTGGCTACGAAAGCCCCAGCAGGAAAGCCACACGGCCTGTGTAATTGTTCCAGCAGAGGAATGACCTCAAGTTGAGAGGCAGGCAGTTGGGAGACCTTGGTGTCAGCCTCGATCCCTTTGCTTGTCCCGCGCTGGCCCTCTTTGCCTCCCCGTTAGGAGTATTTGTCCTCTCAGCACTTCCCGTTTTTTTTTTCAATGATCGCTGTACCACACCAGGATTTCCCAAACTTTAACAGTCCAAGGCCCCCCACAGTAATTTTCCATCTGGGAGGGCCCCCAGGATCAAATGACACCTTCATCCAGAGCTGCCTGTGTGTACTGTGTAAAACAATGAGAGACTACCAATATAGCAAACTTTAAGCAGCAACATGTCAATGTACAGGTCTTACAGTTTTCCAGGACAGAAACCGTGCATGTTAATAAGTAAGTTATTCATACATTTCACAGACATGTAGCTTTACAGCAACTGGAATTATGTATGCTGTGTGTATGAGATGTGAGTTGCAGTGTCTGTAAAGTTAAAATAAATAATAAATAAAATTGGCTGTTGCTCTTAAATTTCCTCTAATCTACAGAGGATGCTCATATTTACAGGTTGAAGTGTCAAAGCGCAAGTGCAAGTTTTCAGCCAAATGGATTTCTCAGGTTAGCAAAATGCTAAACAACATGTAACTGTATATACAGAAACCATCATCAATGGTTTTCAGGGCTTTGCAATGAGAGTGAAGAGAGTGTAATGACAGTGTAATGGGAGTGAAAAGAGTGCAATGAAAGTGCACTAAGAGTGAAGACCACCCTGACTACATTTCCCAGGGGTCCTTGAGGGCAAAGAATTTGCCATTAGGTAGAACACTGACGATGATGTGAGGCAATGGTGCATTATCAAAGGATTTGTCTTGAGTTTTATTGTGAACTCATAGACACATTTAAGATGAACATTTTTGCCCACAGACTAGTGGTTCAATCACCAGACGTGGTAAACCCCTAAACATAAGTATTTTCATATCACCTACCTTTCTATATTGCATTTTGTAACATGAATGTGGACATGTTAGCAGAGTTCAGAAGCATGGGCTTATCATATCACAGCTGAGCTACTACCATTTCACTGGAGTGAGTGAGCTAATATCCACCATTTGCTTGTATATTCCTTCTGGTTAAACGATCAGCCTGGATGAAATTGTTTTTATACAGCAATCATACACAGTTCCCCATGAAGAAGCTTGAGACTGATGAGAAACCACTTTCAGGAACAGGCTTCAAAAGCCCCAAAGGGGAATTACTTTTGCTGCACAAGACTTGCAGCACTGAAGACTTAAGCATGCCTGTTGTCTGATACAGTATTACACTTAATTTAAACAGTAGCTGGATGCAAAGTGAAAGTTGTCACTTTTGTAAAAGCTCAACAAAGTTTGATTATAACAGAAACATTTTAAAACTTAAAAAATACTTTTCATGACTTTGAGTTAAATGTATTTGCTATTTTGTATAAATATTTAAATATTTATTATACTCTTGGGTAATCATGGAAACTCCACTATCAAACTAATTAGTCACCAGAACTCGAGTGCACAACACAGTGCATTCCTTTTAACAATGACGTACATTACAGAACGATGTTGCTCATTTATGGCTGCCTGACAGACATCCACACACATGGCCAGCTCATAGCTGCAGCAATTGGACAGACTTGCTGTGCATGTTACAACTTATACTCCACCAGCACACAGCAATGGTGGTTAAGACCCCATTAACAACAATTAGTATTCATGATGGGAAGGATTGAGAATGGGCACTTTTCATGAACTCGCACTTTTAAATGTTACTCTGCAAGTAAGCGTGTTCCCAGCAAACAGGTGCCTTATTGCATTGTCTATCATGCAGAGTTTGGGGAGATGGCTAGCATTACTTGCTGGGATTAGAGATTTCAGACCTCAACCAGCAGCAAGATTCTTACATTTTACAGATTTCTCCAGAAGGAATAGTTTTGACCCTATATTTTTGGCCTTATTTGTGTGCTTTGGATTGCCTTAGGACCTTTTGCTTTGGATTTTTATGTTTCTTCATTGGATCAAAATAATTTAAATGACATAAGACACGTGATTCTGGTAGGATTACAATTTTCATTTTACACTCTGTTGGATATTTGACCTGATCGAGAGACTTTACACACCGGACTTCACAAACCTTTCCTTTGGTGTTTAAGGCTTATCAGGCTTATCATTGTGTGTTCAGTAATTATATGCTTTGTTTGAGTTATATTAGCGTTTGGTTTCATTTCAGTGCATGGGGCCTGGTCTGTAGGATGTAGAGCATCTTGCTCAGACAGAATGAGACAGAATTTGCATCACTAACCTTCAGTGTGCTATTTCAGAGGCCTCAAGGCTCCTCTCACCTTATGTATTTCAGCTGGGGGGGGCACTGAACCCCGGTGCAACCCCAGTTAAGAACCACAACAGGCCAGATCTGTGTGAGAACAATGTGCGTGAGGGTGTGTGCTCCGTATCTAGTTGCATGCGTCATCTGGGGCAGTGCGTGCAAAAAGAGGTCCGACCTGCAGGTAGAAAAGTGCCCCGCGGAACGCAACCGCATCTGGCGGCCCTGTCGAGGCTGGCAAGGAAAAAAGACTGCAGGAAAATCGAACTGGCTGTGATTGTGAATGTCTGGAGCGGTGAAGGGGGTGGGGGGCGGGGAGTGAGGCGAAGGAGGAAGAAAAAAACATCCATCAACACTGAGGTGGGGATGTAAAGGGAGGAGGGGGTCAAGTGCCCCAGTGGAGACCCCAGCAATGACAAAACCATGCCTCGAAGCCCGACCTTGAACGCAAGGCCTTCCTCGCTTCTTAGGTGCAAGTAAATGTTAGCACATCTGGCTGGAGCTTGCGGCTTTAGCGGGGCTGTTTGTGAGGAAAATCAGCTCCCTCTGGCATCCCCCTGTCGCCCGCCCACCCCTGCTCCGTATTTTTCCAGCAGACCAGTTGCAATTAGAGAAGCGGGGGGGAGGGGGGGAACCTCCCCAATGAACGGGGCAGCAGCGAGTCCTAACAGCTGGAGCGTTCAGCCCGGGGAAGCCGTGTCCTCCAGCATGAGGTAATGCCTCAGATATCTGCAGCGGTTTTTAATTACGCCCGCTGCTTTACGACAGGCTAGCGGCCCGAGCTCCGGCCGCGGTGCGCTGCCTCGGCGGCTCGGCACGAGCCTCTGTCCTCCGCCGGACAGGGCGTGGCCGACCCCTCTTATGTACGAGAGGACGGGGGGCAACCGTGCCACCTCTCCCCTGCCACTGCCACCCTGCTGCTGCCCGCTGCCAGCCGTCCACCTGGCAAACCCATGCAGAGCTGACATGAGCTGCAGAGCCACGGCACCTGGCACGGATTACTTTCAGATTTCAGATTACTGTTTTCATCACAGAGCACAATGCAGTGCATCGTTTCCACATCTTCGTCTCCTTTCCTTCCTGTTTATCACACATTCTGTCTGAGAGAGGAGGGAAGGGGATCCAAAGAAAATGGCCTGGGGATAGGTTTTGTTTATTCTTTTTTTTTCATTTCTCAACTGTTTGCTGTTGACATGATGTTTTTTCAAGAGCTCTGTGGTAATTTTAACACTAACAGATTTTAGGGTATAGTATGTTGAAAGGGTAGCACCTCATGGAAGATGTTGTTCTACAGTTAATACAAATATAGAGCATATTTTTGTATGTCGGTCCACACCTGCTCAGGGTTTGATGTCTTCACCTGAGAAATAATCCTCTGATTCAGCTTTTTAATCAGGAAGAAATATGGTTGATGTTGCTTTGGCTCAAAGAAGATTCACAGATTCATTCTCTGAAATTGGATCAGCGGATCAGAGGTTATGTACTACTTTATAACAGTGTCTTCAAATGTAACAGATTATTTCAATGGAAAAAAACAAGGCTTGTTTTTGTCCTTCCTGGAATTACGCCTTTTAACCGGAAATCTCCTTTAAACTTCACCTCATATAATCACATTCATTCTAGGAGGACAATTGGAACAAAGGTCGAATATAGGCTCCTCCATCCTTTCCACGTAATATTTTTGTCTGGAAGGCCAACCTTTTGACCCTGTCCCCCATGAAACATGTAGACAAAACACACACACACACATATACACACACACTCACAGGCTATTTTTTGCTGGTCTATGGGAAACAGAGGGGTAAAGGTGTCAGAGATAAAATAGCCCTTCTCTGCCTGGGCTTCACCCTCTGGTTTTTCACTAGCATCTCCAAAGAAAACACTGGGTCAGGCAGGGTGAGAGACCACAGCAAAACATCCGCTCGCTCGTATTGTTGGGAGAGGGAGTGAGAGGTGAACTCTGACACACCACTGACATGGCAAGGGAGGAGATGGTGTGCCAAAGAAACATACAGTGCCGGGGTCGTGCCCTGGCTGAAGTCGGCCATGCATCCACGTGAGAGGACGGTCAAATGCAAGTCTGGTGAGGGCTTTGGCTTTAAGCGTGACATACTTGATACTTGAAGCCATTTCTGTTTCTTCGGTTATTAAAAAAAAAATCAAGACATGCAATGAGATATGAATGAATCATTACTAAAGACTGGAACCTAAATGGTAATCAGGATGAATATTTTCAGTATGAAATCTGAAGTTTAGTGCAGTGCAATAATCTTTTTTCCCTCTGTACTTAATGGCTCTTCTGAAAAGGCTGGCTACTCTGAGAGAGACTTTACAATGCATTTGATCCAGTTTTCCTGAGCTGATATCATGCTGGGAACTTTAGCACAGGCTGGAATGTGGTTACCCATTCCATCTTGCATAACTCATCACAATGTACAGATTTTCTTATTGTTTGTTTCAGAAAAGGGAAAAAGTCAGAGCGTCTGTATCATTCGGTTTCAGTCTCTCAAAGCCTCTCAGTTTCCTCTGTCATTAGTCTTTCAGTTTAATGCTCATTAGCTGGGCTGCAGGCCTCTGGAGATCTGTATCACTCATATGGGGATCTAGCATGCGAGGCATGAGAACATTCCATAAATGTGTGTTCTGTGTTGGCTGGTGCTTTCCACTCTGTGACTGACTTAAGCTGTTAAACTTGCCGGAGAGGTTACCCTTTGCATAGCTCTGGTGCTGTCATTTTGGCTCCGGCCTTAGCTGCCTTAATATGCATGAGGTGGGGTTCTGTAGAGGTCCAGTTTTTACTACCCTTCACACACTGTGCCTACATTCTCCCTAGATCTGTACTGAAACTGTAAGGTGATTAAGTAACACTTTTTCTTTCTCAAAATAATAATATGACAGACAATGTGTACATACATATACAGTATATGAAAATACACATATGTATATATATGTCAGTAGTTGTGACATGATTCCTATGTCAGAGGAATATTTTGAGGTGTATTGGTCTTGGTACTTTACCACCCTTTTCTCCTCGAATAAGGGCATCTGTAAAATATATAAATAACACTGAATAATAACTGCTCCAGTTACCACCACTAACACTAGGTGGTGCTATCTGAAAGGTCAATTGTCAGGGATTGAGTCAGTCGGGAGGCTGATGAATAGCAGGGGGGAAACGCCATGTGTTGCAGGTCAGGCTGATTTCATTAACTCAGCAATGGGACAAAATCAGACGTGTTAATTTATCAGTCTTGGGTTTTCAGCGTTAGGAAGTGTCGGCCGTGTTAAGTACCTTTGTCCGATATGGCTTTAACATTACTGTTTGCACAGTGCTATGCTCTGCATTCTTACTTCCTTTTCTCAGATGACAAATTATTGAATACTTCTGAGTTTAGAGCAGTCCAATTACATTGCTTTAGTGAGAACTATTCTCAGCTGGTATCGCAAATTTATTTTTCTATTAGCGGAGGGGATAGGATGTTTTCTTAAACCAGGGCAGGCCTTAAAAATACTGTTAAAATAAGAGTCTGGTCATATTTCAAAATCAAGCCCTGTAATTAGGCAAGCTTGGGTTTGCAATTGTGTTTGACAATTATTTTTTACAGACTGACAGTGATTAACATACACTCCTTGTTGCTATAGAAACCAACGTATGTACACACATAAAAGAATAAAGGAACCACCAATGAATAGTCATGCGCTGAAATACCTTGTAATTACGTCTCATCCGTCTTAATTGCCGAACTGAAGCTGTTTAATTACAAAGGTTCTCTAATTTTGTTTCATTCCAGAGATTTCACCCTGCTATCAGTTCTTTTTCCACAAGAGTTTTCACCACATTTTATGTGTTATGGTGTTGAATTTGAGTGTCACTTTTGAATTTGAGTGTCCCCCCCTCGTTTTTTATTTTCCCCACTGCCACTTCGTCCTGACTGTCTGCAAGTGCAAATACGCATATGAGGTTTGATTCCACCTTTAACAGCCTTACCAAATACCACCGCATTGGAAAAAAAAGAAACAGCGAGTTTTAAGTGTTCCCACCTTAGAAATTAAGTGGTGACAGCTTAATGGCCACTTAGCCCGGAGCTCCACACCTTTGCCACACTCTAAAATAAAGGAGCCCATTTCAACCCTGAGCTTCCAGCAATGAACTTATACTGGTCCGCACTTCTTTGCACTGGATGCAACAGCGTGCTAATGTCAGGCAGTCGAGACTATGCTTTTTGGCTGCATTCTTGGCGGTATACTTTGCGGTAGGCGTGGTTCTCTCACACGAACGTACGTGAACATGGGTGGCTTACTGGTTCTCTCTTCTTTGCACTGTACGCAAAAGCGTGCTAATGTCAGGCGGTTGAGGCTATGCTTTTTTGGCTGCGTTCTTGGGCGTATCGTTTGCGGTGGGCGTGGTTCTGTCACGTGAACGTGCGTGACCGCGGGCGGAACGCTAGGAACACGCGGTCTCTGTCACGGCTCCCGGCGCTCCCATTTACTGCTCATTTGTTTATGCTAATCAGCGGCTAATGTGAGGTTTTGGTCGGTCGGGGTGATGAATGAGGAGGTGACATGAGGACATAAAAATATATTGGCTCTTTCATGCCAAGACACATTCCGTTTGGGCTGATGTTAAATAAGCAGTCATCAGCTGTCATCAGCTGTGTTGCTTACAACAATCACTCCTTGTGTTTCATTGCATTCTGAAAGACTAGCCCAAACTCTACTACTTCGTTATAACAAGTTCGTTAGTTTGCAAACCTCTAAAACAAGATCTGACATCACACAATTTAGCCTGGCTGAAACAAGGGCTCTATTGTAGTGTGTTGTGGTTTGTTATTGACACACACATGTATCGAATTTTCAAGTTTTCATCAAAACGACCAGTGACTCAAATAGGTTTATTAAAATCATGACAATGTTATTTAATTACTCTATAATTACATTATGATTGTTACATATTTCCCTTGAAAAAATGGCTCATACACCACAATATTTGGGTTTGTGGTTACTTCCTTCAAGCATCATAGCAGTACTGTCTATGACCGCAGACAGGTCGGGGAAAAATATTATACAGAAAAACATGAAAATTATTATTATTTTCTTCAGAATTAAAATTTTTCTCATTTAAGTGCCCTTTACAACTTAACCATTGTGGTCTGGAAAAAAAATGAATGGTGACAGATAATTAGTTCCTGCCTGTTTTGTCTAAACCCAAAGCTCATACCAAAACATTTCATTTGAAAAGCTTACCTAGCTGAAGACTGATGCTGTATGAAATTAAATATTCAGACTGAACTTTAAACTTGTAATTCTCTATTCCCCAGCAAAAGCAGCAGGGGACAACTTCCACCTGTGATAACAAATACAAATTAACCTTTGTTACAATTCACAGTCACACTTAAATCTCATTATCATCTTAAGTATTAATTATGGTGACATATTTATTTCTGTAATGGCAATAGTGCTAGAGTTGTTATCCCTCTGAACAGAAGAGATATCATGTTGCACACTTAACACGATAACCTTGACTTTTTTTTTTCTTTCTCTTTGTTTTTAAATTGCAATGTCTAGACCTTGACAATGTTTAAAATCCTGAAAGAAAGAAAAACATGACACAGGGAGAATAATACGACTGAGAAAATGGGGTGCCTCCTCTGACTTTGTGATGCTGTACATTGCATGAACTCTATCCAAGCCTCTCCATGAGCTTTGCATGTTGTTCTCTGATGGATGTCTTGAACATATTTAGAAGGGAGCACCGCGTGACTCGGAATGTCGTCTCTTACCTTTGAAGCAGCTGGCATTCTTACGCCCACCCTTTCGTGTCTCGAAACGCACCCAGTTTCCACCAAGCCAAAAGACATCATCAAAGCGCCCGCGATCATTTGGACGTGAAGCCTGCACGGATCCCCTGATCTTTATTAGAATGCACGCAGTCTGTTCTTCTTTGTCAGGAACTTTCTTTTTATTCTCTTTTTTCCTCTCCAAAGTGCTCACAGCTGCAAGTTATACAGCGTTGAAGCTCGCCATGTTAAAAGACATAGTATTTGAATTTATGAGCAGAAGTGAGCACGTCAAATGATTTAAAATCCTTTTTTTTGTTTACACTCATTTACAATTATTAAATTATTATTAAAATCAGTCACACAATTCCCTCACCAAGATGGTTGGAAATAATTCAGCCAATTAGGATGTAAGCATGTGATGTCATTTCAGCAAATTATTTGTATTTGTATGACCACATATATGCGAGAATGGTTTATAGATGTGCAGATGTGGATGGTAACACAACAATTCACATTTTTGTGCATCTCTGATCCTGGGTGCCAAATGCTGGGAAAACTTTGTTAGCACTGTGCTTCTTGAAAACTATTTTTCAAACTCTTGTGAAAAGGTGTACTACAACACTCTAATAAATGTAGTCAAATATGAATGACTGTAACTTCTTACATTCCCAGAGAACATCAATAGTTGCCACTCCAGTGCTACTTGCTACTGTGGCATACCCATCTTTGGGTTGACTGCTGGCCTCAGTCCTCCAGCGCAGTGTTGGGGGAAGAGTTTTGAATCTACACAATTAGCCTTTTGATGCACAGTAGTCCCTCTGGATGTAGTGTCTGCTCTGTAAATAAAACTGTAACAGCATTGCAAAATTCATTAGAATATTTTCTGCGTTCAAATGTATATTATCTATGTACAAATTTACAATCTTTCTCCTATAAACATGCCTGATTTGTGCGGTGTTTTGCCTGCTTGCTTTCTGCTTGAAATCATTTGCGTCGCAGTCTGTTCACCCCACCGCGGGTCCTTGTGAGTCGCGCCGCATAGCAGAGGCATTTGGTTTGGGGGAACATTACACGCGAGCCGAAGCTTGAACAATCTCTGCGGCCTATCAGCGTTTTCCTGTGTGACAGACTCCAGATGGGTCCCACACTTCGGAGCTGTCATAAACAACAGCGTCAACAGAAACATAATGCGAAAACTGCTGATGCAAAAGACTGAGGGAACATCATTAATAAAGATAATGAAGCAGATGGCTCCTATAATCTCCCCTTTGAGATACATTTTCTGAGAAATCGGCGGTGGCGCTGGGGGAAAGAAACTCTGCTCAATGTACAAACCGTCTGTTTAATGCGGCAATGCTTTTGTGGCCTCTGGGGTTCTTAACAAACAAACGGAGGAGACGTCTCCATGGGACAAGAGCATAATTTGAGACAGGGGCCCATGAACTATCTGTAAGCCACTTAAGTTGCTGTGCAAATGATGCATTCTGATGTCATAATGAAGATTCCAGAGCTTATAAATGTGGGAGATATTTGCTTTGAAGTATTTTAGTTTTTTAGTTTTTTTTTTTTTTTTACCTCATTAAGGCATAAATAAAATAAAATGTCTCAGTGACTGAACATTTCCCTGAAATATCCACATGGCTTTTTGGAACTCATGTCTTCAATTTAGACTAAAATGGGTTTAAGGAGTTTGTACAAGGCTCACTTTGTAGTAATACAACAGGTTTGCTCATCATAATGACACTGCTATCTGAGGTAAAATGCCATTTTTTCACAGAGGCACCAGAGAGACACCGCAGACATTACCATACAGACTGTTGGTAATAGTGTTTAAATTCAGCTTGAAGGAGTGATCAGTAAATATTGAAAAATTGTAATATATGCAGTGGATACAGACAGGGAATACAACAATTCAGATTTATGTTTAAAGTTGTCTCATAAACATGAAAATATGTATATACTGTTTTGGCAATACCTGTTAACTGAACCTAAAGAGAATCCATTATCATGAATTTCAGTCCTCTTTGCCATACCTAACAGCTTACATAACCTGAGTGCTTACACATAGTTATACAAACTGATATGAATGTTCGTACCTGCTTCGGACAAGTTGTGACCATTTCCCCTTTACCCCAGATCCCTTGCATTGCGGATAGCCTCTCAAAGTCTCAGAGGCAGGGAAATGGTGCTCTTCAATGCTTCAGATGCTCAGACCTCATCCTAGACATCTGCATCCCTTTGCCAGTATCTCCTCCTATGAATGACCACCCACCAGCTGAAGCTCAGCCTCTGTGAATCAGACATGCTCCACTGGCTATGCTCTCACTGATTCAATATGGCTTCGACCACTTCCCAGACCACCAGGAACCTCGCCGAGACATTACAGACTCCTTCTCCCAGAACAAGGCACAGCTGAGCCACACCTGACTGTCCTTAGTTTCCAACATCTGAAGGATACGGCCATTTTGCAGGGACCTACTCCACCCAGTTACTGGTCCAAGCCTCTTTCACCACCATTGGCAGCAGTACCTGACCCCTCCAAGTCACCCGTAACTCAGAGGCTCAACTGGTCTTCTCCCTTCCCCACATACTTTTGTCTTTCCTGTCCTGGATACTGGTTGTGGCCAGCATCTGGTTCAAAGTTTTTTTTTATTAGCATGCCATGTTGTCAGTGGCACAGTCCCAACTTACAAAACCTCCTCTCATTCCACAACCCTTCCCCGTCACCTTTATTCCTCGACAGCTGTCTGTCTGCCTATCCCTGCCCTCCACAGGCCCATCCAGCCAGGGCCTTCTCTGTTTCTGTTCATAGTTTGCTTAACTGTTGTAACATGAGTGAACTGCAACACAACAAACTCACAGCAAGCACATGCATGTAGACATGTCCTCCTACCCTCTCCCCAGCAATTCTCCCATGGTCTACAATATAAGGCCCCCCTCCCCAGCAGTAAAACAAAACTGAATTGGTTTCATCATGGGCTCTGTTGGTAGAAATCCCCATGCAGAGATAGGAACTGTGGTAATGGCGGTGGGAGGACAGAAACAGCATAAGCCTAGAGATTACGATTGTGCCCTCCACTGTCACAACATAAGGATCTTTGGATGTAGTCCATCTCCTCTTTTAACTGTACCCAGGTTGCCCAAACTTGCATAAGATGTAAAACTGTACATTTGGATTGCAAGTGAGACAGCGCTGCTGAATCACGCTGTTTCTACAAACTTTAAGTGAAAGATTTTGAGGATATTATTATCTTTATTACATGTAATAGAAAGATAGCTTCAGTAATAATTCATTATAATACTTGCTGAAATGGGCCTCTCCCAGCTAGAAGATACATTGCTAGTGGAGCTGAACCACAGGAAGGTAAAAGCAGCAGCAGTAACAGCAGATTTCGAAACAGAGCATCGGGACATTATAGATTGCAGACACATGAAAGTAATGCTTTCTCAGAACTGTAAAAAAATGACCTCTCTACTTCATTTATCCACACAGCAAGTGTCTCTGTTTCCCATCCCGCTTGGCCTGATGTGCCACTTCCTGTACAACCCAACTGCAGGCCGCGCAAGGGGCACCATCGGAATGCACTGTCCTTAAAACTAGACAGACCCCCCCTCCCACCCCCACGACACCCTCTGCACTTGAGACAGAAGATATCCCAGCCACCGGAGGCCCCGGTCCTGGCTGAAATCCATCACGCAGTATATTTTTAATGTGCTAAACAGCCCAACGCGCGACCCAACTCGAAGACAAGCCACTTATGTGGGTCTCGGACGTATAAGTCAGGCTGTCTGCAATTTGAGCGCTGTCATATCTCCACTCTGTGCGGCACGCTGAGCCTCTCTTCAGTAATTTTTCAATTCATCACTGTGTGTTTTAAAATTTTGCAATGCATTTAGGGCAGTGCAGTGGAACTGGCCATCATTATTAACCGTGGTTCCTTGTAGCCTGCTTGGATTTAATCTGAAAGAGACCGTCAAAACATTGGTGTGCACCATGGATGTGCCCAAACACATGTACACATGCTTACACATTTGGGAAAACAGACTGACTTTGAGCGATCAAAACCGCCAATCTTGGCACGTACATTATCTTGAGGGATGGCTTTCACAGTCTTTCATATGCGGTGCATTAGCGTTAGCCTCGGTGGAGGGGGGTGGCGGGGGTCACACCTCCTAAAGGAGCGCTTTTCTGCGCAGGCCCAGGGAGATAGGGTGTTCTGTGTGAAGGGAAATGCTGCAGCCGACACGCCCAGGGCGGCTTTGCGTGGCGGTGGAAAATCCGCCCGTGTGAACTGTCATCACCAGATAGCCACAAGACCGGCTAATCTGCTCCCAGGCCACAATTCACCGCCATGTGCCACTTTCGCTGACCGACTTCTTCCCAGTGCAGTCAAAAAACCTGGGGGGGTGAGGTGGGAATATATCCCACGGCTCAAAATCCTGGAAGGCTATGCAGCTGGAAGGCTTTTTCTATAAGGAATCTGCCTTTCAGGCTGTTGGGGACAGGGAGTGGGAGGGGAGGGTTGGGGGGGTTAGAAGGGCGACTTCCATTTTCTCAGTAGCAGGTTTAATATCTCATACTCAAATACATGGTGCGGATACAGCGTGAACCTAAGGACAAGAGTACCATTGTGGGCGAAAGAGTTAAATGTTTCACGTGGTTGGGAGGGGCTGACGTGAACGGCGTGGTGGCGGCTTACCGTTATTTCGGACAATGGAAAGTAAACCGTTAATCGGCCTCTCCCCCCAGCGAGATGAGGAGGACAAACACTGGATTGTTTTCACAATGACTAAGAATTGGGATGGATGAGAATGCCTCAATAAATGTGTCTGAAAAGACCAAGCCCCATGATTTCATATCCCTCCAAGCGCTTCCAGTAAACACTGTGAGGGTCATTGGAAACCATTTTTCTCCAAATGTTTGTCTCTCTGTAATCGAAATACATGATTCAGTGGCTGATCATACAGTGTGTTGTCTCATTCATAACTATAAAGTCCTTTGTTTAGTGCTCATTTGTGCTTCCTTTTTTGATGAAAAGCTGCTTGAAAAGATTTGTTACTGTACATAAATAAAAGTATGAAAACGCCTTGTAGGTTATGGCTGTAGTACAGTGCTCATTAAAGAAGTGGTAGAGTAGGACCCCAGAACTAAATACGGTGACCCAAATCAAAAAGAACTGGCCAATGAACTACCACAAATTGACAGCCCAAACTGAAAACTAGTAGCTTAAAATAATGGAGCTGTAAGTAAAAACAAACACTAAGACTGGAACCCAATCAGATAGTTAATCGTCCATTAATCACTACAAACCCAGCACTGGTAAGCAGCTGTTTTATTCCTTTGTATTTATTTTAGGTGGCAAAATATGTACAGCTAATAGTGTTGGGTTTGTAGCTTTTGCTTAATGGGTGATTAATGGTTGGAACAACTTCTGCCATAAATATTGTTTTAAAATAGCTCTGAAATGTCAGACAGAACAAAAAGAGAGAACAATTGGCTGCTTCCTCTTTTTGAGAATAATCACTATTGTTTGTTCTTTAAAGGTCCTATTTTCTTTGAAGATCACATGATAAAAGTGGTCCTTACATATACAACTAAATTCATATAAGAGCGTAATAATTGTAAAGTCCCCTGTTGTTACGTAAAAAAGACAATAGAGGTGCCTTTGTGACAAGTACCAATGTTACAAGTACCTTTTCCCATGCAGAACTCTCAGCCAAGGCCACCTTGTTGTCTCCAGTTGTCTGGACCATGAACGATACCAATGGAAAAGATCTGTGTTCTACTGTGCTATGTGTTCTGGGTGGTCTTTCCACTATTTCAACAGGGCTCCAGCCAAGTAAAGATGGATGTGTCCTGGATTAGCAAGTTAACAAGAAAAAAACTCCAAATGAGAAAACCCTTCACAGTCTTACAGACACACTAAAAATGAATATAGCCAATAGCCCAGTCAAAGCAACAAGTACTATTCTTAGCCTTTTATATGCCTCAACCTGGAACTGAACCTACAACCTTTTGATTTCAGAGCAGGGCTGCTAACCACAAGGCCACTGAATTGGTGAAAGGCTGTTGCTAACACCTGAATACCTTCTCACATTTTAACCACATGAATGACGATGAGGATTGGTTTTGGTCATGCACTGCAGTCCTGGACGGTGGTTATGGCTTACTGATATAATAAACATCAGATCTCAGAGAGGTTTAATCCCAGTGCAATTTTCAGGATTTGAGTATGTTCAGCAGGTGTGTATTATATTACATTTTTGTTATAGGATACCAGCTGATCATGTAATTGGCAGTGTAAAGGAACATTCTTCACCTCTGAAACTCTACCTACCCTTGAACCTCACTGCTTTAAAATGGTATTAGTTAATTAGTGATTTTTTTTTTATTAAGAGGAGTGTTTAACTGTGTAATGTGTGAAAGGTGGTTCCTCTGTCTTAATTATCAATTCACAGCTTTATAAATAGTTGAGCCTGTTCAATCAACTAAACTGATTAAATGTAAGTGTCAGTGTCTGTGTCTGCATGTGAGAATGGCAGCCATTGGATAATAAGCCTATCTTGTCTTAATCAACTTGTGATTAAATACAGATGTGTGGCTGCAAGTTGAGGGTTCACCTGAGCAATTAATACTTTGCTGTGACACCGGGAGGGGTGGTTTGGGTTTGCTTTCTTGGATTTTTAAACTATGTTATTTATAGTTTTTTTTTTATTATTATTTATACTGCTAGCTTCTTGGTGCTGTTTTTAGGAGCAGTTGCACACACTGTGACAGGAAGGTCTAGCTAAACTAAAATTTTCAGTTAAGAGTTTTGAAGTTATGCCTACATACATTGGCCTCTTTGCAAAAAGGCCAGCAGCCCCTGGTGGGGTATAACTCAGCAAAGCAATAAGCATTAACTCACAGGAATTTTACCACACACATTTTGAAGACTGTAGGGAGGCCAGATACTACACCTACTCTTATATTTTACGAGGTGTATCAAGAAGCTTGTGGCCTCACCCAGACTGCTCCTGTGCTAGTTTGAAGTTATTTACTTCACAGACCAACACAGCTGCTATGGAAACACACACCATAATCACAGAACATCTTCATTTATGTTCCATATAACCACTGCATAATGATAGGCACATTCACGGGAATGTGAGGCTTAACCTGGACATTGGAAATAAATCAACAGATTAATAATTGGAGTGATGATTAAATGTCAAGAGGAAAAGTCCTCCCCTTCCTGCATTCATTTCATGATTCAAAATCACTTCTGTAAACCAAAGTTTCACTTCAGTGGAAGAATTATTGGCAGTGATAAGGTTATATGAAGTAATGGAGGGCGGAGTACTACAATGAAGGGATACAGAAGCAGGAACTTCCATGGAATTAGTGTACTGTCAGGGCAGGCCATGTCGAAAAGAATCATTTGAACTGTTGTGTTTATGGAAGACCATCTGGGTGAACCCAGATGATCTCTTTGATCCACCCATATAGCTTCCTTGAGTTGGAAATGCATGATGTGCGTTTTCAAAATACAGAACCATGCTATGAACTAATAGCAAAAGGAGTGCCATATTCTTGTTCTATTGCTCTATTTTACCTTGCTAATTATGCTACACTGGTTGATCAGTGCACCTAGCACTTGGTCCCAAAGACATTGCACTACAGATGTACGTCTACATGAAACCCACTAACCATGTAACTGTCTAAGCAGCCTTTGCAACCGCAATATTGACTTCTGTCTTACTTTCAACAAGGATAAAATGAGAACTAGGTTTTGTGTACTTGAAAATGGAGCTGGTACTAATGTCACTTCCAAAAGGTCTTGCATGATTTGCAGATCTTAAACCTGATCCAAAGAGTTCACTTGTCCTTGAGGTGTTTGCTCCAGGGAAGTGCTTGAATGGTATCTATGGTTGCATTTTCAAAATAAATAAATAAATAAAAAAACTCAAGGGAGGTTTTTCTTATTTGAATGCACTACACTTTACCACTCAGATTTATCAGAGCCACTTTCTTATTGTGTGTTTGGTGTGCCCAAATAAAGTCTTTCTTTGGGATTGATTTTCAAATAGAAAATCCATTTCCACTTCTAGGCTAATATGAATAGGTTAATATGAAATGCCTGTCAGGCACAAAATGGCATTACTGTGGCTGAATCTGGTAATGACACCTTGTGACCTCATTAAGGGGCCTGGATGACAAGCTAATTCCACCAAACTGTGGTGTTGGAGCACCAGCTCTTCCCCCCTCTCCTCTCCATCACACCCCCCCCAAAAAAAAAAAAAACTGCTCAAAAGATTCTGGCCAATGCAATTTCATGCCTATACACTGAGACCAATGGTATGGATTGTTTATGGAGAGTGATGTATGGAGAACTAAAACAATTTTACTGAATAAAATAGATGTAAATTGCATGAACAATCTTGTTCTTTGGGCATTTTCATCATTGCTTTGTGAAAAATTTCTTTTGCTTGGACATTTCATAAGTGTTTTTCTTGAGTATCGACATGCGCAGGCATGTAACAGGACCTTACAGATGTAGCTCAAAAGTCACACAGTTTCGTAAAATAACAACAATTAAGACCCAGTAATTGTGAATCATCATTCATCTATGTGTTGCAATTTCTAGCATGATCCAAAGGCCTTAGAGCATATATCTCTGATAACTCTTAAAAGTCAAACTCCTCAGACAATGTGTTTTTTCAGCAATGCAGGAGGTGTGCAATCATGGTTAGTCACTGGTGCAATTCTTAGGCTATTTATTAGCAACGCCGTATGGTGTGCTGATTAACTCCATAAATCAAACAACTATTTGTTAAATATTCTATCAGCTTTTTAATGCACACAGGCGGTTCCTGACAGATACCGGGGTTATTAAGTCAATAATTAAACTGATAAATAATTATGCAGAGAAGGCCATTTTGTTTCACTAACGAGACACTTAACATAAAAAGTCTAAACACCCATGATTTACGGTTTACATTTGTTTTGTGCTCTGCAAGCACACCGTAAGATGATATCTATATTATCTAAATGCGCTCATATCCTATCATTAAGGTCCTAATAATGAACTCCATTACTGTTTATTTCTTGGCAGTAAAAGGGCTCCCCATTTCTCAATGTATTGCTTCAATTTTCAAAGAAAATAAATTATTGAAACAAATTTAGCCAGGCCGCAACAGAATGAATGAAAACGAACCTGATACCTTTTTCTTCCATTTAGTGTCATTTTTTTATTTGTAATGGGACATGAGCTCAGTGGAAATAATTATTAGGCAATGACTGCAGAAAGAAGAAAGACTTTGCTATAGACATTCAAGCTGTTTTGAAAAGGTAATCCTGATTAATTCCAAACATATAGTCCCACAAGGACATTAACGGGCTGGAAAAGATGGCAGTGAGTTGACTTCATCAACATTCATGTCCTTCTGACGAGCGCTGTTTTGTGGCAGCATTTATGAATCATATAAACTGGTTCTCATGATGTTTTTAGCCAGGGTTGTGAGTCTACTTATGTCATTTGGACCGGACAAAAAAGGTTTAGATACGTCTGCTTCAACCGCAAACAGTCATGATCCATCCACTTAATGAAAGGAAATTTTGTGCGTAATTTGCAAATCAGCTATAGAATTTTCTTTTTGGGCCTGGCTATTGTCTTTCTTTGAGGAAAGGGTGGGAATTAAAATCATTATAATAATATCAGTGATAATCATTGCATGAGTGTGAGTAATAATCTTCCTTCTTCCCTTCAATTGCTGAATCATTGTTGACTTTTTTTTCCCTGACATTTTGTCAAATGTTCCTAAAACGCTGAGGTGCATAAGTAAAGTATCTACCCATGTGACACTGTCTTGCAGGAATTGCATTGAAGAAGGCTTCTTAATTATATTATGTTTTATGAAATCCATACTGTGAGAAATTATATTCCTGGAAGACCATTTGGTCTAATAATGTAAAGTCAACATTTGATCATTCTTACATTTCTGTATCAGTGAATTCAAATACATTAGAAATGAATGCTGAATACCTGTTTACACTGTAAAACCTTAGGATATACTAAATTACACAGAGCTTATGCTTGTTATTATAAAGTCCAAGTCTTAATAATTTACACCTTACTGTAGGTGTAGAAAATGTCCCTGTGGAGTAACTACAACTTCATCACTACAACACATAAAGTTAGATTTAACATTCCTGTGTTCTAAAACAGGTGTATTTTACAGGTTTCTAGTTGTTCTTGTCAATTAATTTCCTGAATGCTGGATTTTTTAGTTCTGTCAAACCAGCTTAAATGTGAGGTGTGAAGGGCTACATAGCTTTTCAGAAATCCCCCCACTGTTCTGTACTTGATCATGATCACTCTTATGCTACCCCACCCTCTGGCCTTACAGATGACTTTTAGACTGCACTATTCCCTGAAAAGCATCTGACAGGGGAAAAAAAAACACAGACTCAGCATAATCATGAGTTTTAAATGCAAATGTGCATTCCCTTCCTTTTTATAGCCTTATTTCAATTTAACACTTTAACAGCAGCACATTTATAATATGAAATACATATTGATTCATTTTGGTATTTGTCAAGATGTGTGTTTGGTTTATCAGATAACAGATACATGAAATATAAAGGTTACATTAACAACCTTTCTCCAGAAAACTAGGAAAAGTAGCAATGCATTTTGATTGATACACATACCTGCCATTTTATTTCCTATTTCAACATATACTGCTTGTTAATAAGACTGTTCCTCCTTACAAACATAAGGAGGTGGTATATTTGTGAGTTAGCCATTTTTTTCCCCAAGTGCAGTAGCTTCTTCTTCTTTTTACAGCCATGAACCCGACAGGAATGAAAGGAAGTGGTGTCGTGATATCTTCCTGCTAATTAAAAGTCTGGTGTGGAGGTCTCTAACCTTGCGCAGACTTGGAAGTCCAGCTCCTGCACTTTGTAACCATGTCTGTACTGAGTCAACACATTTGAGCTGCAAACACTACGGTCCTCTTTTCATTTATAATCATGTGTTGAACTTAAGATAACACATTGTCAACAGGATGCCTTCAAGTTCCAGCACAGGTTTTTTTTTTTTCTTTTCTTCTCTTTACTGATGTACATCCATTGTGAGTATGAAACTACAAAAACAGATAATTAACAGATATGTTTTAGAGTTGTGCACGATTATGGGGCTCCACAAATTAGACACAAAGCAGGTTACACATGTTGACAGCAGTATTGCTGTTTAACTCCGCATACAACTCAGGCCAACACAGTAAGTAAGCTTTTACATTATGCCCGCCAATGGTCACCCAGACCATTCTCTTAACCTTGTGAGAGCACTGTGTGCAACACTACTTTTAATAATGCTGTGTCTTGGGCTAAATTGTCTGATTTGGCTAAAATCAATGGGAAAGAGCTGATGTAATCATAAAAAAAACTGAGCCATTCTCTGAAAGGCTTTACAGTTTGGACTAAATTGAGACCAAAATACAGAATGAGTTGGGTTGATGTGAGTGGAAGGTCACTACAAACCTTCCAACTGGCTCCAAAACGCATCAGAGAGAAAGCTCACAGTGCTTTTAAGGACACCCACAGAAGTAAGCAGTCATGTGCCCTGGCAATTGCTTGGCCAGAGAGCGTATCCTGGCTCAGTGCTCTAAGACAGCACTGTATTGATAACACTTTCTCTGATCACTGTCCACCCCAAACAACCAGACCCTTCTATCCAAAAATAACCAAGCTGTACCCGGGCCTCTTTTTTTTTTCTTGTGGATGGCCTTTGCTGATACACTGAGCACAGCTTCCTGTGTCTGTCAGTCCAGCTGTGTGATGTGTACTTGGGTAGCCTCAGTTCTGGCAAGAAGAGGTCAGTTTTTCTGTCGTTTCTTTGATAGTCAGCAAATATTGGACTTGTCTTGTGATGGCTTTCCAAGTCACTCAACAGTCACTGCTATCACTTTTTGAGGTCGTTGGCTTGTCAGACATCTGCTTTTGTTCTCTGTGCTGAGATAATTACTGTTGTGCAACAGTAATTAATGGATGATTATGTTTTTGATGGTTCATTTCTGTTGCTTCACATGACTTTCAGGTCACCTAATCTCGGCCATCTTCAGTGCTAGTTCGGAAGTTGGTCCTGTTCTTTCTTTTTCACAATGGCATAACGTGTTGTTTTTTGAAACTGTAATTGCTTTTTTGCTTCAATAAAATCTGTGTAAAATAAAATCAGAGATACAGAGATGAGAGGTTTGTGGATGATCTGATGTCAGTTTATGCATGATGAAGGACCAAGTCTAGAAAAACTCCAAAGAGAACTGCGTTTTCCGCTTTTACTTTTGTTTTGGGCTTCACTTCCACCTCATTACTACTCAGTTTCACCTGTTAAACTAAGACATTGGTGACTGCATATATTCTCTGTGTCTCTGTTTGTGTTGTGTTCACCCAGTAAACACCCAGTGCCAAACATCCTGGACCGTTAGAGTAAGTAAACATCCATTTGTACCTCAGGAATACTTACCAACCTGTGTACTGTACCATATGCCATGTACAAGAACGTGTGTGTGTGTGTGTGTGTGTGTGTGTGTGTGTGTGTGTGTGTGAGTGAGACTATTGCACGAGGTACTCACAAAATCTTTAAATTATTTCTACTGGATGTGCTTCTAAAGGAAAGACTGTAATGGAACAGAAGAGAATAACTAGTCCTGACCTTGTTGTTAATGTTGACCTTTTATTTGATACACCGACCTAAGAAAGGGGTTATGTATATTTGCTTCTTATTGTATGACCTCCAAATATCCTAAACATTCCTGTATATAATTGGTTAAAATATTCAAAATCTCAGTAAATGTGTTCATGCCTTGTAAAATGAGCATTTCCCCAGAACAATTACAATATTTTAAACTTTTGTTTCCTCTACTGTGCATATAATTTTCTCATACCTCCAGTTCAATAGCTGTGAAATATGTTGAACCTTCCCCCAGCTGATGGGATTTTCATTGGCTTACACTATTCTCTGTGCTCCTTTATGCTGTAGCCAAACTTAATATGTGTCTATTATTATATGTCCTTTAGGAATCTTCTAAATGACATATCACTATTACAAAGTTTCCAAAAGCATTGCCGTGTCTGCCTGTACCTTCACCTTGTAACAGTTCATATTGGACTGATTTTTGACAGTCTCCCCAAGATTTGCTCAACCTTGATTCAGCAAGGGAGACCAGCGTGACCTTTCATACGAATTGCTACTCCTGGAACTCTAAAAAAACGATAAGATGAAGCATGACCCTCTCAGGACAGCTTTGAGTTGTGGGTACCATCAGAATCTGTGGCAGGGTAGGAGGGTACACGTGCAATTCTTGAGGCCCAGTCAGTCCCAATGAACTATTCTCATTTTTGTAAATGCTTTATCACATTCTACACTAAACATCCAGATTTATACAGACATACAGGAATGTATTACGCAGATGTCCCTGAAATAATGTAACCATTTGATTACCTGGAAAGAGGAAAAGATCAAAAATTCCAAAAGAAGTGAAGTCCTATATGGTAAAAGAGGTCCCCAGAACAGGGCACTCCACAAGAAAATATATAAAACACCTTTACTTCAGGCAGGGAACACAAATCGATACATTTCAGCAAAAGTTAATTGCATTTGTGACCCTTGGTTTTCAGAAGCAACTTTTGGGCTTTTATTAGTCTTTATATGTGCTCCCACTGTACTTTTTATATCAGCTGATTAGTTGGACATGGGGCAATTGGATACCAAAACAACAACATCAGCAGAACAGCAAGCACAACTCTTACAGTATTTCAGTTTAACACGCCTCCTTTACATTTAAGGTTAACAAAACAAACCACATTAGTAACCTTTTTTTGTGGCAGGCAGTACGCATGCCATTCTCGACCATGAAAATGTCATTTCAAAAATTATGTCAAGTAGCTTGCGTTGTGCTGTCTCACTTTAGCCTCAGAATAGCCTGAAGCCTTAGCCCAACTCCTTTGGGAGGGGAAAGCCTGTGGCTTAACCCGCAAACACACAGAGCGGTCTTTGTCTGCCCGTGACACCGCAGATGACACTCACGTCTTCAGCTGTCAATAAGAGAAACAGACGAGGAGAAATCAACCTTTCAAACATGTGCCAGAAATAGAAAGAGACTTAAGATGACTACATTCTTGAAGTGGGGGGAAAAACTCAAAGACATAACAGCTCATTCCAACTTCTTTTCTCTGACACATTGGGAGATGAATAAAAACACAAGAGGGAACATTTAACAATGGTACACTCATACCACAATTTGTACCGCTGATTTGCTTTGTGACTTTCCACTATAAGTCAAAACTTCTTTGGTCTGGAAAGTAAAAATGAATGGCCTTTTTTCACCGTTCCTGCAATTTTCAATGTTTAATGCACTTACAGGTAAGCTTAGGTAAAGAAATTTAGTTAAATGCCCGGGGCTAATCTGTTAATAGCTTTTCATACCATTACCAAAATAGCAGTTTCTCCCTTAATAAAGCCCCTTTGGCTGAAGAAGCCCATTAACTGAATGTCACTCTGCAGTAAAGCATTGCTTTCAGTTGCGTTATTCACTGCTGTCGCTGCACTGACAGGTCGTCAGTCGGAGGGGAGTTAAAACCGCGACTCCATAAAGCAACGACGTAACTGCAAGCAGGTGGAAGCGGTTCTAATAATAACGCGACAAAAGGACAAAGTCACTTCCAGACCGAGAAAAAGAATCGAGACAATAAATACCACCGCATTGCCTCGGAGGTATACAAAGAAAGCTGTCTCATTGACGTCAGACGCAACTGACATTTACTTGCCAGATGTTTTTCTGATTTAATCGCGCTTAGGTATGTCCCGAACACAGGAATGGCTGTAATGCTCTGACGAGGCTCCACCAAGTGAGCTGTTTATTTAGCTGCACTTTTTGACCTCTGAGCCCATGCTTGCTGTGCCCTTGTTTGATCGATAGCTCTTCCTACGAACAGGCGCACGCAGCTGCAGTCCTGCATATGTGCGTTGAAGATGGCAGTGAGTAACAACCGTAGTTATGTTAGATCAGCTAAAGCCAAACTGTTTTTAATGATCAGATTCAAAGTGTTTTCCCTACATAACATTTTGATTGATTTTAAGAATTGCCAAACTTGTAACATTTCATTGTAGCAGTTCATGGAATCTGGGCAGAAGTATCGGCCGTTGTACTGACACTGAAACAGTACAACTTTTCTTTTACCGTTTCTAAAAATTTCAAATTTGATGGGTTAATGCCCATATTTCTGCATCGCAGTGGATTCATAACACCTTGTATTCTCCAATGCTTTTGAAAAACAGAATTCTAAAATCACATCAATTTGTCCTTTCATTAATTTGTGGGATCCACAATTTATTTTCAGCATAAACCCATAAATGTAATTATACGTTCACAATTTGGCCTAAATTCCATGCACACTCAAATTGCATATGAGGTTTGCACGAGGAATTCAGGCTCTCTTAGTGGAGGATTTTCTGACATCATTGTAAAGTGTTCCCCTTTTATAAATACGTCTGCAGTATGCACGGATTGGTTTCAGGACGGATGGGATGGGCATGCACATTACAACTCCCAAGGTCTGACCATCAAGTAGACGTAACCATAGAATACGCTAGCCCTTTTTGTGACCGTCTCTGAGAAAGTGACCCTGTAAACCCACTTCCCAAAGCTGTTTCATACAGGATGTTCTGCTGCAGTGGCCCACCACACAAAAGGTACCACAAAGCATACACCCAATTGAAACTTTGGAAGTGCAGTATACGGTTTCAGATCTTTGTTTTTGTTCCGTTTTTTTCGCTCTGACATATTCAAACTCCGGCAGCCCCGGACTTTTCTGTAGCCTGCGCACAATGAATTACAAATTACAAGACTGACGCGCTGCCAGTGGACACGCTCAGAGCACACGGCAATGAGCACGTTTGAAAACTATTATGAAGTCTACAGAGAGGAAAGGGAACCCGGGCATCCTATTAATTCTGAAAACAAATAAGCCAGAAAGAGGGACTGCGATATTGTTTAGTGGCCCCTCGCCCAAATTCGCCACCGCTGCCATTTATCAGTGTCACGCCGCCCAGGGAAACCGAAATCCTTCATTTCACCAAGCGGGTGTTGTGATTAGAGGAGTTGAATGTTCTTGAGTCTGCTAGCGCACTCGGCTATTTTCACAGCCCTGAACTTGGGAATTCTGAAGTGTTGACTGCGCAGAATGCTGAATCAATTACGTGTCTGTTAAAATTGTTTGACTGCAGCTGCCCGTGCCAGAAAAATGGATGCTTTATTTGAGATTCAGATATGAGGACGTGTCTGATTGGCTCGTTGTATTTACAGTAGGAAGTACCTTCCCGCACCCGCATAAACTGTCCCTCAAAGGAGAGTTAAGTCATTTTTTCTCATGTTCATTTTTCACACTTAAACAATTCCCCAGAGAGTCCTATAATGTAAAGTACAAGCCAGAAACCGTGCCCTTTGCTAGGGGAACATTGTTGAGCGAAGTAAAAGTAAAATTTATCTTGCATGTGTCTTACTAAAGAAAGAATAAATCTGTGAGGTTGATTAAATGAATAATTTATACATTCAAATACATCTGGCTTTATTTATTGACAATGTTTTAACCAGGTGTAACTGATTACTTAGCATCACTTGTTAGCAGAACAATTTCCTGAAAGTCTTTGTAATGGAAGTCAATTAATGGAGCAAAGCAACAGTAGATTTCACATACTATAAAATCACTGTGTTCATCCACATCTGTTTAAACAGCTGCACATGGATTTGGGCATAAAAGCCATCCTTTACATGCTTTGTCAGTATGGGGGGGTTTAAGTGGGGAAACTGTGAGAGTCGGCTTCATATGGGCTTAGAAATGCTTTAAATCCCAACCTTTACGAAGCTCATGAGCCAATGTTCAACACAGACTTAATGAACATTTCATTTGTAATTGACTGATTGATTGATTGATTGAAATGGCAGACATTCTTATCCAGGGCTTATCATGGTGCCAGAGACAACAATATATAGGATGCAAACAGCAAATGAAACAAATTCAATGCAGCCTGTAACAACAACTACATAAGCTAACCCAACTCCTGAATTATAACACCTCCACATAAATCGCTATCATGACCACTAATTGTCAGCTAAAAGATTTAAGCAGATCTAAACTGGATGAATCCAGATGCAGTGTAAAGCTGTGAATTTAAAGAAAGTAACAAAGACTGCTGAATGATTCTGCTGTTCCAGGTGTTAAAGAGGTGAGCTTTCAGAAGGTGACACTGAATGTCACTGCTGTCTTGATCAGAGCATGTAGTTCATTCCACCACTAGGGGGCCAAGGCTGAGAATAAGCACACCTTAGAGGAGATAGACAGACGTTAAGCTGAGAAGAACAAGGCATGAGCTTGCCTGTAGGGGAAAGGAAAGACTGTTTGTTTGTAAATGGGGGTGGTGTGATTGAGAGTCTGGTATCCCAGTACCAGCATTTAAAAGCAGAAATTGGATGTTACTGGTAATGAGTGGAAGGAGAGGTGTGTTCTTAGAGTAGGTGGGCAGAGAGAGTCAGAGTTACAGGTAGTTTCTGAATCATACCCATACCACATGGAATACCTTTCAATTAGGAGACAGATCAAAGTTTTGATAAAATTAATGTCAGCAAACTTTTCAACACTTTTTTCTGAGAAAATACAATTGTCTCAAAGATCCCACACATTAAATAAGGGCACTGGCGTTAAGTCAAGGTTTAATGGCTGACCCAGTCAGTTTCACATAGTAATACCAAACACCTCCTGCTGCACGTGAGAGCTCTCTGGTCGACTGTGGGTGTGTGTTTTCGCTCGCTTCTCGTGCAGACAGGTGCTGAAAAGCATGGTGCTCGGGAGCGGTGAGGAATAGGAAATGAGAGGGCGCGTGTAGGCCCGGGCACTCCCGCAACACCCAGGGAAGCCGGTCCCGAGACAGATCAAAGTGGTATTCATGCCCCACAGACAGAGATAAATACACGCTTCCTCTCTCGCCTCTCTGATGCAGTTTTTTCCCACACCTCCCGTGCCGGCGACCCTGCCTGAAGCCGGCCAGCGCTCAGGAAACGGCAGACCACTTCAAGAGGATTGCTGTTGCTTTGACAGGGGCGGTTTCCCTGACTCTGGCAGAAGGTAAAGGCACAGGCTTGCATTTGGCACATTGCTGAGGAGCAGCGGTGTGTGTGTGTGTGTGTGTGTGTGTGTGTGTGGAGGGAAAAGTGTCTGTTTTTTTAATTCCTTTGTACTTACAGTATAAAAGCCAATTAAAATAATAATAAGAACATAAAGCAAATTTAACCTAAAGGCCACCTAGAGCTGTTCTAAAAAAAGAGAACAAAAAAGTCCCACTAACCAGATACTAAACAATGTATCTAAATGGACCTTGTAATAAAGGTTCCTAGGGAAAGCCAGGAGGAGTTTAAAGTTGAAACTCGACAGAGAATTTTTTACAATAAAATGTCAGTGTTCCTTAAAAGGCTGATCTATAAAGGTGATGTACATATTTGCTCATAAAAGCACCCTAAGTTCTTCATAGCTACTACACCCCATCTATAATGTTTTGTTTACCATTATGATTACACATTGTTTACATTTGGTACTTTAAATACCTTTAAGAAGTACTGAAACAAAGCTAAATTCAAATGTGTGAAAGATGAATCAAGGGATCAAGTTTGGCCATGAGCTATATGACTAAGTTGTTAGACATACTCTACATTTTCAGTGAGAAGTGGTAATGTATCTTTCCTTTTTCTTCAGATACAATCAAATATGACATTTACCCTTATTGTCTTGATCATAAGAATCTCCATGTAAAGGTAATGAGTACATCATTGCCAGTTAGATTAATCTGCATTAGTCCCTAAGAAGAGCTTTGACCTTGGTGAACCCCACACACAACTTGCCTAGCTCATTAAAATTGTTCCGATCCACCCCTGACGGCCTTTCCACTGAGACATTCTGCCTTACTTAGCTTTCAGTCTTGAATGTGACGTCCAGGTTGACGTTTTGGTGGAGCAGTTGCAGCACCCTTTTGCAATTATTTTGTACTGATGCTGTGGAAAATTGAGAGATAACTGGACAAGGGAGAGAAAATGAGAGAGCATGCCAATGCTAAGGGCAACAGAATGCTAATCTTGTGTCACAGATATTAATCCAATTCCATAAGCAGAATTAAATTAGAAGTCATGAAAATCTTACTGAATGACAATCAGTCCTGGTCAAATTGATTATTTATTTCTTATTGGTTTAATTGCCTATTGTGCTATGGAAAAATGAATACATTGAGGGTTATGCAATGCAGATAATGCTTTTAATGTTATGTATGCATGATTAATTGCCACTTAGCTATGCTATTAATGTTCAGCAGCTGACTCACATCATAACTAAGGGCTAATTTGATTTTAAAACCTGCCATCTTTGTGAAATGAAGAGAAGTGTATGGCAGTGCATGTGGTGTGCAGGTTTGGAGGAGCGGGCCAACGGTTTCCTCCTGACTGGGACGAGAGTTGAAGCCCTGCGAACTGGGCCTAAAGGAGCAACGGTCACCCACAGAGACCGAGGCCACAGCCATTTAGCATCACTCAGCGTCTCAGCGGGGCCTTCTCTTCAGGAAGCCTTCACTTTCCTTGCACAGTAGTGTGCTGTCGCTCGGGGAGAAGCACCGCGCTCGGCCCAACAGGTGGCGTGAAGGGGAAAAAAGGGCCCTCGTTTTGACAAATTAAAGGCGTAAATCAGCAGGCCCCCCTCTCTTGGCCAGGCCCACCCGTCCGCAAAAGCTACGAGCTCACCGAGACGTGGGTGCAGAACAAACATCGGCCGCTGGGAAGGACCCTGCCGGAGCAATGAATTAGACCCGGGAGCCCGTTCCCAAAAACCTTGGCCTGTGCTTTTTTTTGCGCAATCTGAGGCCGCCCAAACAAAAAAAAAAAAAAGGGAGAGAGAAGAAAAAAAGTCCAGCGTTTGGTTATTCCAGAGCTCGTCTTACAAACACGGCGAAATCTGCCAACCCTTCCCCGGATTCCTGGCTCCTTTTCTCAGCCCGTCCGGGGAAATCCACCGGAGCTTGCTCGCTTGACGTCTTCTCCGACGTGTGCTGCTAATGCCTCGCGATCATTCTTGTCTCTGTGAAATATCAAGATCGAGGCACTTAACGAGCAAATAAAGCCAGGCGTTGCTGCCGAGCGTGCTGCAGGTCAGACGGAGACGATGAATCATTCCGCCGATACATCACCTCCGCAGAAACACTTCATTTTGTTTCCAATGCGTGTTTACGTGCAAATGTCTAATTGCCAGGAAAAATCCCCTGGATAGGTGGTCTCATAATGTCCAATGGGTGATCTGATTGGGCTTGAGACATACAGGAATGTATCTGAGTGATTGAGGGGAGTCTCTGAGGGTCTCTGAGTTTTCAGTTTAACTCCAGGCCTCAGGCCACAGGAGTGTTGAGCTTTGAGGGCGCAGGGTCAGAAAAGGACTAACGTCAGGACAACATCAGGAGCACATGTCAATGTGGCTTTCTCAGGAGTGCTTGGCCCTAGATGAGTGTCCCTTCTGGACCAAGAGATGTACAAGTAGCCGCAAAGGACAAAGACTAAGTAAACTGCAGTAGTTAATCTTTGCACAACAAAGAAATTGCACTGCAAAATTCCTGGGATTTAAGCCCTGACATGTGTAATGGAATATATGGCAAGGGGTGAAGCTTACCTTCTGAAGTCTTCATCAAACTATGGACCTCAACACCACAGTCATTAATAGTGAAGGATTCAAATCTCTGAGTAGAAGATATGTCATTAGGTAAGTTATGGAGACAGTGAGGATTATTATAGCCATCATTCATAACATCACCCCATAAAACGTAGGTATCAAAATGACTAATAGTGTTGCACTGTAGCACACCTTTTTTCAAGAAGGCCCAAAAGTCTCACACAGCACCAAGAGCACACAGTAGATTGTGAGGTCAAGGGTTCAGAATTGGCCGTTATATTTTCCACAGGGTGCTCTTAGCACAGGTAGCACACAGCCTGGGAGATGTGTCATTATCCCAAATCCCTCTCCGCTTCATGATGCATTAACATTTGATATATGGGATCTCTTTCTCCAGCAGCAGTGACCTCATGCCAGCAAATGAAGTGAGGCGCAAAGCCCCGAGTGACCTCAGTGCGTGGCGCTAGCAGGAAAACTGAAGAAACGCTTCACACCAGGGGCCGTAAATATCCTGCACTGTAAAACCAGACCTATCTGGACATACAACAACACGCTGCTACGAGGCCAGAGAGATGTCACTGTTAAAGGTGTCTCGCTGTGTGGGCAGAGGTCCCTTTTTTTAAGCAGGCCAGAGGCTTTCAAATAAAGTGCTGCCCCTACAAGCTGTTGGAAGCCAGACTCACTTACTTACAGTGTTCGGGTTGGGAGATAAAATCTTCAAAAAGCAGAATATGAGCAACAAATTTTAACAGACCATAGGAGAAGCAATCTACTGTCAAACAGGCCTATGAAAAGACATGCAAGAGCACATTTATGAACCCATGAAGTAAGACATGGGGCTTGTTGGCCACTCCACACATATCTACTGTTGCGCTTCAAACTCCATGGCTTTACCAGACAGTAACCCAAACCACAATGATTTAGGGGTCCCTGCATATATTTCCACTGAGAGAAATCCTGAGATGGGCAACAAGGATGAACCACAGATAGTGTTAAACACAACGCTCAATTTGTAGTTGCGAAGCAACCCTGACCGAGTTGAGTTTTCTGTCGAAGGACAAGGGCCCACCTGTTTCAGCTGGATTTTTTTTTTCATTGCTGGCTCCCTCTGCTATCGCTCCACTGCAAAACGCTGATGGCTATATTTCACAGTCCGATATTCTACCTCTGTGGTCTCTGACTTAAGTGGATGGAAGTTCAATTTTTTAAAAAAGGAGGGTTCACTTCGTCCGCTCTGCACTGGGGCTGTGCCAGTAGGAAACCACAAATGATATACAACTCTCACAACGCCGCTTCGTTAATTGGTCAACCCACCGACCTCCAGCTCTCCCCGGTGGCTTGACAGACCCCTCAACATGGGGGAGTTTTCTCCATCAAAGTTTCCCCAGCGGTCTAAATCACGCTTTGCTTGCTCTGATGTTACCAACTTTTCTTGTTTTTGGTGCTCAGGGATCTGTCTCTAAATTCACTAGAATGAACAGATGAACTATAAGCTGAATGTGATAAATTTAGGTTATGCAGACAGAACAGACCAAAGCTGAGAAATTAAGTGCATTGGAAGATTTGAAGATTTCAATGATACAATGCAAAGAAAAATACAAGGAAGAAAGTTTTGCAATTTATTGTGTGGCTGTGTGAAGTTGTATAAAGGTTCATTGAGATTACATGATACACAGAACATAGGCCGTGTGGTTATATTGGTAGGACACTCAAAAAGGTATTTTCTCCCTCTGCTGTATAGGTTTGGGCTACTGTAAGTCCTAGCAGCCCATTCCAGTTTTCTTGACAGACTTGAGTTTCACTAGTGCAATGTTTTATCGTATTTTATGTAATCACAGTGGTAGGACCAAGACTATCAATAAATAAAAGACAACCTGTGGAATGGTAGCAGAATCACCAACACATCTTTAGGAATTGTAATCAAATAATCATGATGTTAATATTAATTCAAAACTAAATTACATCATCAAAATTTGGCTGTCACTGCAAAAAATGTGAAAGTGAAATCATTATTCAAGTGCGCCCATCACAAGTGCTTTGTGCTGTTTCATTAGATTTATCAGATGTTTGTGAGACCAGTGACCTATTCATATAATTTAATAACACCTGCTTTTTGCTTATTGTAATCAAATCGCATTTTGTTTATAGATACTGTAAATTTCACAAAATGACATCATCGTAGTATTTCACAATGTCTTGGACCAGTTCAGTGGGGCTCTCTCTTTAAAAATGAGTTGAAAATGGGGACACAAAACAGATAACCTGCAGTGGGAACAACTGCTTCTGGTGCATTTATCAGACATGACCAAGGGCGTGTACTCTCTTTCCCCCCATCCATTGTCTGGAGGGAGCAAACGATTCCCCTTTCACAGTTAAGTCACAGAGCCATCTCTCCATCTCACGCCAGGTCTAAGTCAGCCAGCGTTTCCCAAAAGGTATTCCTGCGCCTCGCAAAAAAAATGAAATAATGCTCCTGTTGAAGGAAATGGCTATGACCTAGAACATTTGTTAGGCCCATCTAGTTAAACACGCACATAAAAGTAATATATTGTTTTTTGGGTCATTTTTATGACCTAAAGCGGATGTCTATTGGAATGCCAAGCTGAATTGAACATATCTGCAGGTGTAATAACATGCTGTTATTCTTTTTTTGTGATTTGTCTAACAAAAGCAAACTGTTGAAGAGTAACAGTATACATTTATCAATATTATTTATTCAGAATGCAAAATAATAGTGACTGCACCCCGACACTGTGATTCATTTTCAATGAATGTTAAGACTTTGGATTTATTTACAATCTGGATACTAATGGTAGATAAATTTTGAAATGATACACTATTCAAAAGCCACATTCAGTTTATGTTGGCTCATAACCACCCACACTGTTGAGTGCAAAAAGCAGGTGTTTTTAAATTATATGAATAGGTCACTGGTCTCACAAACATCTGATAAATCTAATGAAACAGCACAAAGCACTTGTGATGGGCGCACTTGAGTAATGATTTCACTTTTACATTTTTTGCAGTGACAGCCAAATTTTGGTGATGTAATTTAGACTTGAATTAATATTAACATCAACTGTCAATCAACAGACTTTTCAACATCTTCAAAATCACATATTCTGTGTGCTGCAATGTAACCTATGTTATTGCAAAAATACAGGGACCACCTATATGTAAAGTTGGGCCCTTTTTTCTATTTTACAGAAGATGGCTGTCCACTGCCGTTGACCCCTGCATGTGTACACATCTGCACTTGCTAGCCATTTTCATTCTCAAGCTGTCAAAGAATATCTGGTCTGTTTAATCCATCCTGCTGTTTGTGGTGGAGAGCACAGAGAGACAGATCACGGCGGGCTTAGCATTCTGTTGGGACGGGTGATGGAGGCTGAAAAACATACAGCATGTGGCCCTTCACACGAGTGCGGCGTGTTTGAAAGTTGTCTCCGTGCCTCATTGAACCTGCAGCGAGTGCATATGGACCGTGGAGGCCAGCCTGTTGCAACAGGTGCCCGTGTGAACTCCGACCTCCATACAGACCCTCCAAATGTGAACGTTTGTGTCAAGGATTGATAACTTAAACAGAGGGAAGGGCCAAAGGAAGGTCTTGTCACATGTGGTTGGAGAATCTGTTACATCTAAAAACATGCACATTTAAATGCATCATGTTCAGCACAATATTATTCAATGAAAATCAGAACCTCAGAAAATGAATTGATCATATACATAATGTGGGGCATTTAAAGTGGAAATGTAAAATATGGTGAAATATCACTTTCACGTCAATGCACTCATTGAATAAAAGACACCATTTGTTAACCATGTTGAAGTTTTTCCACTGCTGAATTTTTCATCTGATAGAGCAACTCACAGCATAGATGGTAAGAAGTTGTTTTGCTTTTATTTTATATTAAATCTTTGATGAACCCTCTAGTTAACAGATTCTTCAAAGCAGTATTCGTTGGAGACAAATCCAATCCCCTTCAGTTGATGAGGTCATCAAAGTTTGTTCATTGGAGATCTTACTCCAATCACTTGATAGGGTCATCGAAATAATCTTCTGCTACTGCATACCAATGCATTTCTCTTATCCCCTGGACTGAAAATAGCTACTGTATAAAGCCCGATTTGGAAGCGGACATTCCTTGAGTAAAATCAACAAAAATGCTTCAGCAAAAATGCAACCAAAACAATGTCACTCGAGGGAAAAAAAGAGGAAGAAAAAGACAGAGGGTATAACACGCTTCCGTGCCATGTTTTTTGTGGCCAATTCTTCCGACGTAACTCGACCAAAATTGTTTCTTCCTTCCAGCGTGAAATCTATCTTCTGTTCACCGCCTTTCTGTCAAAGCAAAACAAAACAAAACAGAAAACCAGGAAGGATTTTTTTTCCACATCACACCCACTCTTCAGCTATGTGAAAGTTCCAAGTCCATATTTTTCAGTTCCTAGTTAGACCCCTTTAAATCCCCTGTGTCTGAGGGGCGGGGTGAAATATCCCTGATTTGGATGCTGTACAGCGTGTAAATGGTAGTCTGGGGCAGTCGGTTCGATGACGTTTTGGCATCGGCGACACCCACATCCACAGCTTCCATCCATGCCTCAGGGCCTCCAAATCTGAAAACCTTTCCACTGATTCTGTCACATCAGCAAGATTCAGAGCAAGATTCAATGCAAATTCAGAGTGTCATATATTACAGAGCACTTGCAGAACTTACTAAGAAACCAGCTACTTTGCGGACATGTGTAGGTATACAATAAACAAACCTGTGACAACTGGATATAATGTGCTGGTATGTAGATACTACAGCACATGCTGTTTTTGTAACCGTAGGTGTGTAATATGTTATTATGCAGGTCCTCATTCATATTCACTTCTTCCTCTGCAACTGACCCAGCAGCTGTATGGAAGATAACATCCTCCTTGGATTTTCTTTCATTTCAAATAAGTGAGAAGGTAGCTATCATTATGTCATGAAAGTCATTCTGATGACGAGCCTGTTCTGTTGACCTCATGATGCACATTAACAAGGCCTTTCAGTTTTTCCCAATAAACCAGTCTGTGTAGATGCAACTGTAGAAAATATGTCCAGTCATGTGACTTTGTCTTAGAGTAATCCAGTAAGAATTAGAGGACCAGATGATTGTTTCAAAATCGATTTGTGGCACCATCCACTGGTTAACCGGCTTTCCCTTAATTCTTAATCACTTGAAAATAATTATCCAATCTAACTCTAAGTTTCCTGATACCTTTCCTTTCCTCCCACTGTCAGCCCATTTAATAATGTGTTTGTGAGGCCCTCAGCCAGCTAATATGGCAGGTGAAATTCACAATCATTCGTGAGGGAGAGCTATGAAGTGAAGTCTAGGTCAGCTGGGAAGTGACTACGCTCGATATGCAAAACTGCTGCAAGCGGGCCAGTGTGGCGTGGAATAAATCAAACCTGTGAATCCTTCAAGGAAGTTCCTGAGTGAAAAAGCGCATCGCGAGAGCCAGGGCTGGCGGAGCTGTCGGGACAGACAAAGCTAACCGCAGACGTGCTTCGTCCTCGACGGCCAACAACAACATGGAAGTCTGTAGGAAAAAAAAAAGAAACACAAATCTGCCAACAAAATAAATATTGCACAAAAAAATTACAAATCCCACCAAGTGTGTCAATTTCAGTGTTAGATGCCTAAGATGCAGAGTCCATGGAAGGAGGTGGAGCGGTGGGTTGTCTTACTGATAGCTCACTTCAGGGACAGGCCAGGTGTTTGCATTAAGACCCCCCAAAAAAAGGTTTGTGGGGGTAGGGGTGATCCTGTTTACTGCCAATTAGTCTACCTCACCCCTTTCCCACTCCCTCAGGTTGGGAGAAGCGACCCATGATGACGTCAGCTAGCAGCTCCTCTACACCTCATTGCAACAGGCCCACCCAGTCGTTAGCACCTCTTCAGGACTTCCTGCAATGGCCCATGATGCCGGGGGGCTGAAGCGCTTTGGCTCGCAACCCTGTATCCAATTCCCCCACATGTACACCCATCAGAACATACATTCAATATATCTTCCCATACATGTCAATTAACAAGCACATGTTTTGGAGTAAAGCTTGAAATATATAAAGGACAGTTTTCACATGCTTTTTGGGCATACTGATTGTATTTGAGGATATGAGGGTGGTAGTATTTACTTCAGTGAGTATTTGTCTATATGAATTAATAACATGTAAAGTAAGCTACATAATTCCCTTAGGGAGTCTGCTAAGCAAATAAATATTTTTCAAAGCGGACGGACTTCTCATAAAAGTAGATTGACATGGCCAGGTTTATAAATATAAGTGACAGTAGTGGAAAGAACAGCCCGGGATGACTACATGGATAAATATGACTTAATTTCCCAGCATATATATATGGTTTTGTCTTTTTTAACAAAGAACAATTAAGGACAAATACGGCATTACTTCTAAGGACATCAAGAGGTGAAAAGGGTTATGGAAACAATATTAGAGGGAAAACTTTATTTTTCATTGTGGCTGGAACGTAATTGTCAGAGGATATGATATTATTATTGTTAAGTGAGGCCAAGAAACCATCAGAAACTCTAATAATGTATTTTTATTACTCAGTTGTTTTTGCACAAGTTTTTGCAAAGTATTTTCTCACTTCTGCTAATATTACAATAAGAGCGTAGCCATTTCAAATTGGCACCGTGTTGATTTACATTTTTTACATGACAAGTGAAATTACCTTTTCTAGAGAGTGTCAGCGTGGCTGGCTAAGTACAACACGGTAGACGTTTGTTTAATAAAGCATAACCAGCGGCGGGCACGGCTTACAAAAATCACACGCAATTATCATGAAAGGGTGCAACCTTTAGGCTGAAGTGTGTATAATTTAGGCTTCTGTTAAAAATTGTGATTGACAATCAGCATCAGAACAGGCTCTATACAGTAAACTTCAGTAGTAATATATTACCAAAGAAAGATGAGATTGACATTAAACACACCCCTGATATTATGTATTATGTAATGCATTTGTGTGCATTCATTATTATTACTTTTGAAATGCTAGTTATTCTTTGTTTGTGTTTATTCATCTGTACCTGTACTCATATATTTAAGAGTTATATGCAATAAGTTTCTCCAGAAAACGTATTTCTGGTAAAAGACTTTAGAACAAATGATAATAATAGTACTATATAAGTAATACATATGGTAAAACAATACTTCAGTCATACACTACTCTTCACTGAGGTTATAGCTGTAGGTTTTTATTTGTTATATAAGTTATGTATATTTCAGGGCAGCTGTCATTGAGCAGAGACAGACAGAGTGAGGGAGAGAGCAGAGAAAACAGTATAACCTCTCTCTTCTGCCGGTGCCTTGACATATTGTCAATCATTAGCGCTAATAGAGGCTGGTACATAAGCAGGACCTAGGCAGGGCATTTCGGCAGATTATTATTGCCTGTTCCAAGAGAACTTTTGTTTCTGACGGGCATGGAGTCAATACTGCAGAGAAGCCAAACTGCAAACTATTCACACAATGGTATAATGGTTGCTTTATTGGACACATAGCGAAAAAATAAACAAATTCTGATTACTCACCCGGTAGAGTTCCAGTATTTCCACAAAAGAGCATCTGGCACATTATATTTGGATACTCATTTTTTATTGTTATATATATATAGTTATATTATTATCATTTGTAGCAGTAGCAATATTTGAAAGTGTTCATAGTAGTACTTCATTGCTTGCAAATCAAAAAAATATGTAAGTAAATAAACAGTAGCTGGATTTCCCTCAGAGGTGATGAAGATTATCAATAATAATGATGATGATCATTTAGCAGTTGGTTGACCTGTTAATATATGCCCTTATCCAGTGTGACATAGGTAGCTTGGATTTTACAATACACCCTTTACAGCTGGAAACCACCTCCATACATAAGTCTGCAGGGCCTTACAGTGGGAGCTTCCTCACGCAACAACTAGGTTACAGACTCAGACCCCTAACCACAACACCACACCGCCAATTACATTCTAGGCCTAAATTTTGGCTTTTCATGCTTTATTTAAGGAAAGATTGGGGATGCAACCACCAGTAAACATGGCTACCTGGATGTCAAGTTTGATTTGTTCAGATTTAAATTTCAATTCATTTCACTATATGATCTGTAATATTTTCAAGAAAGGAAAACATGGCCTAAGGGCAAATCTGACAAATTAGGACAATTAGAGAATATGTTTAACTAAACGATGAGGAGCAATCCCAGAATTCTGTCCGGCTAAAGAGAAACAGGTGGCTGAACGAATTTCAAGGACGGAGGGCAATGACTAAGGGAGCACTGGCACATTTCTACTACTCAGAGGAGGACCAGGGCATTTGAAACAATGGCAATGCAGAGGAGGCTAGAACTCAAAGGTGATTAGGGAGGTAACAATGACAGACAGCATTAAATGATACAAATGCAGGAAACATATGGCAAATAAGCTTGTGCAGTTACCGCCATGATCTTGATGTGCAATTACTAGCAACCCACGAATTCTGAGAACACTCCAGATTACAGTTGTATATTGCAACTAGAAGTATTCTCCCACTACATACAAATATGCATACATACACCTGGATACAAACGCACACATATGCAGGCAAACGCACATACACACATAAGCACGGATGTAGGTAAACACACACACACACACACACTCACAGTCTGCTGTGCTCTCATGCTGTCCCTCTTCTGCCATCACGTGAACGTGCATCTCACAACCTCAGCATTCCTGCAGGGGGAAGCACTGAAAAACAAGCAGCACATCACAGAGAGTCTTAACCTGACTCTCCGAAAATCGGTGTGTTTATTTTAATTTTCATTTCCCTTGTGGATCCTCCAAAACGACTTGGCATGGGAAGATTCTGCCTGGCACTGCCCCCCCTTACCACCTCTACCACCCCCACCCCCACCATCCCCCAACAGCCCCCTCTCCATCCCCCCTTCTTGCCGTCTGTAATTACCGCACTGGCTGAGCCCTGGTCTCTCCAGAAGCCACTGCAGGTCTGATTTGTTTTGGCTTGGCGGCTAACTGGCATGCCTGGGAAGGGCAGGGAAAGGAAATGGGTGGACCAGCAGCTCCCTGCTCCCCCAGAGCCGGCCGGGGGAGCAGCCAGAGAGGGAGCGCGGTCCAGCTGTTTTTAATAAGCTGTCCGTGCGGCTCGCAAAAAAACCCGGGCCTCGTCTGGGCCTGCTGGGGGGGACCTGCTTTCGAACCCGGCGCGGAGAGAGAGAGAGAAAGAGAGAGAGAGTTAGAGAGAGAGGGACGGAGGTGGAAGCTGTGCAGGTTCCGGATTTATGGCCCTCGGACTGTTTGTGCTCTCCTGACAACAATATTCACGTCAGATAGATCCTGAGGCCCCCCCTTCCCACCCCACGCACCCCCTGTGTTTTGCGGGAGGAGCAGGGCCTCTGATTTCTGCAGTGAGGACTGCCTTCCAAGGGTGGGCAGTATCTCCCTTGCTTTTTTGGGTTATGCTATGTCGATGTGTGGACACGAGCTGTGACCACTCCCCTGGAGGTTTGCTGATCCCTGCGCAATGCGGATCCAGTATCTGCGATTGGTACATAATGCACAGCACAGTGATGAAATTTACTGATCAAATCTCAAAGTCGTTTTGGGTGTTTGTAATCTTGCATACTGTCTGCGGTGATATCATTTCACATCTGGTTATGGGTGGAAAAGTTTTCAAATGGTACAGAGGCAGTAGTGCCATATGAACAGTATTAAATTGTACAAAATTTGATATTAAGATATGGTGACACTATCACTAGAAGGACCTGATGCCTTGGCTAGATCGCTACCAGGCTCTGTCCTAGTGTTGTCATATTCAACCTACCTGTGTCCTGCAGGAGTGGTCAGTGGTCAGCAATACTACCCTCTCCCTTAACTGGGCGTGTCCTCATGCTAATGACTGTTTAGCAGAGAGACCTACCTGATCTGCATAGCATTCTCTTAGCACCTCTTATCCAATAACCAGCTCTAACAGACCATTATAACAGAGATAGATTTCCCCACAATAGTGTTTGTGTTGACCAATGCTGACATTTTCAAAACTGGAATATCTTGACCATGCTCTCTGTCCTTTATGGACATTATTGTACACTTTATTTTCCCCCTCATTATTCACAAGCTTAGTGATTGCATGAGTAGTTTGTACGGTCAGACATATGACAAATATCTTTATGTGGCCAAAGAAAGCACTGGAAACAAGATCTGGAAAGAGTTCACATCTTTCATTGTTTGTAGTAGGCCTATCTGCATTTGGAGCTTTTAGTGGGTGACACCCTGACTCGCTCTCCTCTCACCCCACGCCCGGGTTCGAGAGCACGACGTCCCTCCCTGGCGCTGCCAGCCCTGCTCGCCGGGGGGTCCTTTCTGCCACCCGCACTGCCCTGCACGGTCGGCGGGTGGCCCTGCCAAAAAAACCAGCCCTCTGAGTGCCTGCTGCTTAGTGCCACCGCGGCCATGGGTTCCCTGCGCTTGAGCGGCTTTGCGCTGCGCCCCGCCGGCGTCGACCGCCGTGCCAGGGCCTGCCGAATTCGACGCCCGTCCAAATCTCGCCCGCAGGAGCCCAGGACTGCCTGCGGGGGCGTCAGCGCCCGTCTCTACCTGCTGCAGGCTCCGGGCTAATCCTGACATCATGCGTCTCTCGCGCCGCTGCCGACGCGATGCCATGGTTACCGGGCGCAGCGCTTTGAAGCTGCTCTTAATCCCAGAGGGGTCAAACGAGGTTCTGCTCCGTTAGCTGCTCCTGTTAAGACTGTTCTTAAATTTATCTGCTCTAATAATTACCACCGGTTGGGCATCCATTAAGACGTAGTGCTCCTATGCGGAATGGATGCACACATGCATGCGGTGTTATTCTTAACAGCACAGAAAGCTATGCTGACATTGACACTAGCCTCAATCCAACATCAGAGATAAATTACACGTTGCATTCCTTCCAATGACCAGGAGTTTTTGCACTGTAAGTGTAACGATCATTATAAGTATCAAAGTCATCTTATTTGCACAGCCGTGGATATTATCTACATACACTACCAAGATTTTAAAAATTGGCCCTTTATACAACAAGCCTTTATACAACAGTAGCCTTGCTGCTCCATCATTTATTTATACACAGGGTGCCCTGGTACTTGATCTGTCTTGTCCCTACTCCAATATCTAGAAGTGAGAGTGAGTAGTGAGGTTGGGTCTGCAGAAGACCACACTGTGGACCACAGAGTGAAGAGGCAGGAGCAGCAGTGGCACATCGCTGCAGTGCGTGGGTGCCAAGCCTGGCCAGCTGAGGTCATCCCTGTGCCCTGCTGGTAATGTCTGTCTCCCCTGCCCGGGCCTTATTTACAACCTGCAGGATTTTGGGCCCGCTGGCCTCTCTGCGCTCCATGAGGTCAGGCCCTGTCCTCTCAGAGTCTGGGTGACATCACCGCGGGAGACAACATCACTTCTGTCCTCAGCTTTCTCACCTGTGAGTCCCACGTCTCCTCTCGCCCTCCCAGATCCACCCCCCTTGGATCTCTACACCGTAATTTATTTCACTCAGGTTTGTTCTGTTTGCCTGACACGTGAGTGTGAGTGTGTGTGTGTGTGTGTGTGTGTGTGTGTGGGTGGGTGTGTGTAAATATTGCTACAGTGCAACAATATTGTGCTTCAGATTGTTGCTCCTCCTTTTTCATTAGAAGAACTCAGTCACCGAAGGCTCGCCCATCCATGATAGCCTGCAGACCCAGTCAAAATATTACAGGTTCAGAAGAACTATTTTGTCCATAATTTCTGTACTGTTTTACATATCTGTACATTTCAGTCATTTTATATTTTTATGTCCAACATCAACATAGTGTAATGCACTCTATACATTCTATAAAACATTATTTCATTCATCATATCTAGATGATCTATATGATTTATATGATATCCATATTGTATCATATCAAATTTCATATCATAGTACCGATATTTATTCCTGTTGCCTGTACCCCTTGCACTGCCCTATGTGCACTCCTGATATTCCTTCTGGTATCACACTGTAATAGCTGCAGCTGACTCGACTTTATATCTTTTCATAATTAATAATAGCTTGTAATAGTCATTCATGTCAGAACTGCACACTTTAAGCTGACAATCCCCAGCTGAGGAGTTACAGTATTTAAAGAATTTGAGGGTTGCAGTCAGAGCAAATCCATAGGCCCCATTACCTGTGTTATGTGGCCACATTTCAAGTTAGTCTTCCCACAGGGACTTCTTCTGAAGACCTCTCCCAGTGCAGTGTACTGTAAAGTCATGTGCCTTGCGCTGTCCATTGCAGTGATATGACATTATTAACGGTGCATTATCCCACAGGTATTATCCCATAATCAAAATGGGGAATAATAGGATTCGGAGGGGTTGGGATATGAGACCACACGTGGGATAAGCTCGTATTGTGCATACTTAATCTGATTAAAGCCTTAAATGTGATTACGGAAAGCGAATGACACAAACTTCACAGGAATGTCGACATCTATGCCGGTCCAGAGCTCTGTTTGTGTTCTTCCCCCCCTACTCCAGGCGGGCAGACCCAATTATTCTCCACTAATTACTTCGCAGTCCATGAGTTCACCAGGCCTCGTCGGCATTCCCCCATTGTGTGCCACCTCAAAGTGGGTTTGACGTAAACCATAATACCGACAGGCAGCACATACATTCATAAGTGACATGGATATAAATATTTGTGAGGGTCAGGATCTGGGAAACGGGACGTACAGCGTGTACTGTAGAATGTTTTTTGTGCTAAAGCAGCCTGGTGAGGATGTGTCTTCGACTATTTCCGAACAGGCGCAAATGCGAGAGGTTTGACTCTTGATCTGTTGTTGATTTTGGGTGAACCGCTCTGCGTTGGGCGTGAGGACACATGCCGTAGCACGGCCTCATCAATGAACTATGATTAAGGCCCGCGCTGGCAGGGTTCTGAAGTTTTGCAGTAAACAGCATTCGGTGAGCGGACTCGGACATTACTTCACTTGGAGCGGAATCCTAGCTGTTCCACACCGGGCGATACAGTCATGCTACTTGAACCAGCCTCCGATCTGCTGGGATCCCATGGAGACAACAAATCGGAGCCAATGAAGCCACGTTAGGGTTTTTTTTTCCTTTCCCCCTTCCCTCATAAAAGCGGTCACGTGAAGGCACCGTCTGAGGCTGTCCTCCGCGGTTGCTATGATCGCGTGTTCCGCGGTGCCCTGGAACCGCGGCGCGCCCTGCGTCCTCGTTCCCACAGCTGTCTCCCGGCTGTTTTTCTGGATGTGGGCAGCGGCGGCGGCGGTGGCGGCAAGCGTCCACCCCGGAACGGAGGCTGACCCCAAGGTGCAGTATCATAAGAAAACAGCAACGGGGCAGACTGGGAGTGCCGCTACCGGGAGAGGAGGCCGCCCGGGTTCCCATGGATAAGGGCGGGGGGGGGGGTGGGGGTGGGGGCCTGCCAGCCACTGAGCTTCCTCCGCCTCTCCCCATTGTGGTAGCCCGTTTGAAGTGGCGCTGATGTCATGTCTCTGCCGATACATGACACGACCTTGCTGCCGCGAGTCAAAGGACAACGCCCCCCAACAGTGCAGGGTCAGCACTTGTGATTGCGGGACCAAAGTGGGTGGGGCTGGGATTGTTCGATCTAAGCACTGTTTTTAAAGTGTTACATTTTTGTCCTATTCTTACACAATTTTTTCTGCTCATTTTAAGTGCCATGGGCACATGTTGTAATGTACATGCACCACAAAAAACCTTTCTGTCTCATTATATGTATGAATTCCATATATACTCATGTACACAAATAGCTGTGAGATATTTATGTGTCATAATTGGCAACAATTGAACAACATTAATCATTGTATGCACTTTTGACAGATTTCACAGATGTACATTTATTCTGAAATATGAAATGAAAAAGAGTTGTAATTCATTATGAAGTAATGTATTCTTAAAATACATCTCAGTGGTTGTAAATTGAAATATATATAATGTGGCCTTCATTCAAAGATAAATATGGCTTACTCCATTTATGGTGTACAAAAGCCACTTATGCAAACTCCTGACACTGTCTGGAATCCTTATCAATATGATAAAAAAATTGTTCACACATGCAAACATTTGAACTCAGCAAAGACAAACAGCAGCATTTTTCAAGCACCGCTCTATATTGCTGCCAAAACGTGAGGGGGACACCGCAAGAACGTCAATCGTTTGTTTGGAGTATGCGCCAGACGCCCCCTCTCCCCACGCATACACACACACACACACACACACTTCTGCGCTCCTGGGAGTTTTACAAGCCTCTCTCTCCCGCTCCTGCCGGTGTTCACGGGCTGAGAAAAGTCTCCCAGGGCGGGCTGTGCCAGGCTGTGGTAAATCAGGGACATCATCTCAGTGGGCCATCCTGTGCAAACATTATTTAAACAAACAAGCCGTCCCACATGGTGCCTTACGGAGCTGGCCCCGGTTCAAAACGCCAGTTAGATTTAGGGTAGACCACCTTTTAGCCCTGCTGCGACTGCAGATCTCCCCTTCTCTCTGCCATCCAAGCAAAAAAAAATTAAAAAACCTCTACAACTTCGGACAGAGAGGGCGGGTTCCCCGCATGGCGTAAAAACCAGGCCTTATAAATGGGAGCACCACCTAAGACTAAACATATATTTTCTCTGGGTTTCGATGTCACTCTGACGGCCGGGGTGTCTGGGAGCGTGTTGTTTTACAATAAGGCTATTTGGACTTTGTGCTGCCCCGATTTATATTTCAGAGTTGCGAGGCTGAGCCTGAAAGCTAAGAAAAGGGGCAACGGCATCACAGAGACCCCCGAGTTCCTCTGGACTGACTTTTCACACACATTTATTTCATTTTCTACTTGGGTTAATCAAACAGTGAGACCACAAGAAAACTCCTATATTCCCCAGGAGCTGTTACATACAGGTTATCAAAAGTGACACTATTTCAAACATTGGACTGTGAGCAATAAATTAATTCAGATCTTTCTTAATGTAATTTGCTAATATAATGTAACATGATTTATAATGGCAAAGCATGACAGCACTGGTTTAAGGGGATTTGTGTTGATCAGATTAAGGTTCACACACCTTTTGACATATTTTTTTTTAACAAGGTCAAACACATATAAAATTGTTAATAGCTGGTAAGGACACTTCTTCATATTGACTGTGTTCCATGTTGTCATCAATTACGAAAGATGATGTTCTCAGGACTGGGTTTGGACATCACCCACAATGACCATTAGGCTCTGCGAGGAGGGGCCCCACTTGCCGCAGCAAGGTCTCATGGGGTGGGGATGCCAATCTGAAGAGATTATCTGCGTCTCGTTTTCAGGAAACCAGGTGCCTCAGCCAGAATGACATGCCGTTTAGCCACTGGAGTGGACACGTCCCGGGCTGAGAAGATAAGCGCTCCTTGTGATCGGGGATAGTGATGCACGTGTCTCATTAGAGCGCATCAGCGGCTGGACAGCTCAGAGGCCATTAGATTAATCCAACAGGGTCTGACGGCAGTCTCTCCCAGGGCGCTCATGACCTGATGTATGGAGCCATCACAGTCTCATGATCAGCTCCTACACACACGGCAATCATCTGGCTCCCTTATAAAACCTATTTCGCATGGAGACTGTAGCAGGAGCTAACTCCACCTTGTTTGTTTGGAAATACTGTGGGGGGGAAAAAAAAGATTGCTGGCAAGATGTTCACAATTGTTGGGGTTAATACAAATCCAAAAAGTGAATTTGCAATAATTAATAAAACAATAGATCAAAATCAGACATTATTTTCATTGCACAAAACATTTGGCAGTTTTAAAATGTCCATACATGGTTATTGTAGCTACGCAGAATTGCTGTAACAGTAGTTTGTTCAGCAGCAGAATGTTTCTTGTTTGTTTATGCTTACTGGTGCCCTTTATGCTGAAAATGCTTGGAGGCAATATGCTTTGAATTTTAGTTCTGGAATGAGAACCAGAGTGTTCCCGAGTTCTAGCCAGCCCCATGTCTTTGTTATGGTACTATGCTTAGCTATAATGACAGTGAATATCTTTCAATACAAAAACCCAAATCCAGGCCCGAATCCCACCCCCCCAACAAGGTCATGGTAGCCATATGGAGGACACTGGGGAGATGCTGCTGCAGGGCTGGAATTATGGTAAATATTTCCAGGATATGAACTATTTCTCATAGCCCTTCATGATGCATTCCTCAATATTCAATAATGTCATATTCACAAGTATGACTTTATGAGGAGAAAAAAAAAAGCTACAATTCCTCACCATATAATGGTCCCTAACCTTGACGGTCAGCTAGAGTACATGCTGAAACAGTTCTATCCTGCAGATATACTTCCACGATCATTAGATTTATTAATATAAAATACACATGACTATTATGTGTATGAAAATACATCCCCCCCAACACACACAGACACGCTCACATGCACACACACAAATAGACTTTTTTCCAAAATAAACCAGTTGAAAATGTTTTAAGAATGTTGAGTCCCATAAAAATGATCTTGCTGTTGTCTTTGGCAAAGCGTTATTATCTCACCAGTATGTTACAGACCATAATATCATTTAATGAGAGATTTACTTGTGTTTTCATTATATAGCCAAGCTATTCTGTAACCTTTCTTTATAAAAAAAAAAAAAGTATCACACACACACACACGCACACACATACACACAGTACATCTATTGCATGTCTGAATTTTAGCCTTCAAATTAAATGTACCCACATCAACATGGCAAACCAAAAAACTATTATGCAAAATAAAATCACAATGTTAGTGAGTAAACCAACTCAAAGTATTCTTCTAGCTGACCAGGTAAACAAAGTAGCTAACTGGCTTCAGCAAATGTACGATGTAACATCAGTGTAATGTAAGATCAATGTAACTTACTACCGGACTCGGTGTTGTTGATTAGCTTGCTGCAACTACCATGATGACATCAGAGTGAACTAAATAGTTAAGCAGGCTTGAGATTAACTATTCCACTTACTGCAAATAGCATACTATTACTTCATGTGTGAATATGTGAAAATAAAAATCACTCTTATTGACAATGTATATCTGACACAAAACACTGATTTATAGTATGACACATAACACATGTTGCATGTTTGCCAGAAACAAATCAACAATGGTTTCACTGGTGTATCCATGCATAGCAAATGCTTAAATATATGTTCAATACTGTGATGCACGCCAGGGTAACTAAAGAATTAATGCATTCAATTAATCAATTAATTAATTGCATCAGGGAAAAATTAATTGGCTTCATTTTAGATGGAATGAAAGTCCTAGTCTCCAGTGACCCCTCTCTGCCAGCACCACAATTTCATGTCCCAAGCTACTCCTGAGCTGGGCTGCGCAACACTTTCCAGTGGTACCACCTCTGGATGGTTCAGTGAGAGCTCACCTTCAACCCTGTTCCTCCTTGAGAGGGAAACAGAACAGGGGAGGGGCGGCACAAGGAGGAAACATGAGCAAACAAGTTTACATAAGGCGGGGGCTCCAGTGGACTCACTGCTTCCCATAGAGGTGACATCCATGTGACATCATCATCTTTGGTTGCCAGTGTGCATCTCCCTGAGGATATGGGAGTGAGTTCTAGTGGAGGGTTAGGGATTGGTCTCATTGTTTTGTCTGGGCCAGGATTGCTATTGTTGTTCTTGGAGGGGCCTTGTATCCTTGATTAAGAAGGTAGTTCACATCTCGTTGATGCTGTAATGAATAATCATTTCCTGTGACACATCCCAAGCTTTAATATGAGGGTTTGTTGCAATGTCTGAGATGTTTTTGGTTTTTTTTTAATGCTTTGCAGGTATCGCTTTGCATGGTAATGCTTATAGTGATAGCCTTTTTTGGCCTTCTCTTCAAAAACTAAATAAACATACTTCACACAGAGATGCCCAGATTCAATTTAACTGCATTGCACTTTGCCCCAAACTTTGAATAATTCAAGAATTTTTCCCATTAATTTAATTTACTATTGAATTTTTGATCTTTTGTTGTACAAGTATTGAAAAAAATGTTTGTGCAAATATATTAAGGACAAAGTACATTGCGGTTAAGATTAAGTCTGGGCCAGAGTGCAACATGAAAACAGGAAGACCTGGTCCAGAGATGAATTCAGACAGAAAGAAAAAGGGGGAATGGTGCATTGAAAAGTCTCTAACTTCAAAGGAGTCCAGCAATATTTTCATTCTCAGTGCCTGAGAAAAGTTGAAAAGAAAAACTAAAAGATACCATTGCACAAAAAAAAAAAAAAAGCAAAACCCCTGTATGTCCATGTTTGAATGCACTTATAGATATGACAAACACACGGAAGGGCAGGGGTAATATTTCAGTGGAAATATCTTCCAGAGATTGACATTTGTAACCACTATTTGTGGGGCAGCTTCAAAGCAATTCTCTAACCTCAAACATCTGCAAAGTATGTCTTTGATATTGACTAAGTAAAATCATATTCTCATGCAGTCATTTTTTTGTAGCAGTTGTATCGCTACTTTGCTATTCTGAGGGAAGATCGCTTTGATCCTAGCAAAACAGAGAGGATTCATTGCACCACTTTGAGGAAGGAGAAGCCTAAATATTTGTGAACTTTGCCCAAAGTGGGATATAGAGAACCACTTTTCAAAGAGACATTCTCATAATCAATAATTACAGAATGTGACTTGTGTATAGGAATGGGCATGTAAAGTAAACATCGGAATCCCTCATCAGACTTAGAAAAAAAAACATCGTAGAACCGAATTAATAATATATGACCTCTTTTAATGAACACATGTCTTTTCTGTGGAAGAACTGCTTCATTGTATCTTTCAAGGGTTTCGTGAAATGAATCATGGCAGGCCGGGAGAAAAAAATGACAGTGGAAGGCAGAGCGCCGTCCCCTCTTGGACATAATTGACCAAATTGGTGTTTGAAACAGCACTGGGCTGGTGCATTAGGGAATTATGATTTATGCTGACGGAGCAGATGAATGGACCTCCTCCATAAATAAATCGCGGACTTGGCAGAGATGTGCTCCGTACGGTACATTAAATGCAAAGTGCCGCATGTGCGCGTTTATTAATGCATACTTTGTGTGACGGGGCTGTTTTTCATAGTTTCCAAGCGTATTTTGTGGCTGATTTACTTGTTGAATGGCAAGGAATGCGGTCAACAGTGCAAACAGCCCTTACGTGCAGGGATCCCTGCTTTGACGGCCCCCGCTGTATATCAAACACTGCTGCGGATCCAGCCCTCCAGCAACGCAGCCATTGTTAATTGAAATCCGACTGCTGGTTCCTATTAGGCAGGAGCAAACAATGAAACCCCCATCCACAGCCGGGCCTACAGATTTCATGGTTAACGTTAAGGACATTTAAATGAATAAAAGAACAAGAATTTGCATTATTATTCTGTCTGCTGGGTTAGAGTGTGTTTGTGTGTGTGTGTGTGTGTGTGTGTGTGTGTGTGTGATATACCAATTCTACAGAGATGTTATGAGATGTTATATGGTATGAGATTGTAGGAATAGGTCAGCATGGTTTCCAGTTGAAGTTATCAGATGAAATGTGCAGCTGTCTGGTCTTTTGTAAGGGAAGAAAGTACAAGCACTGCAGCTTAAATGTGCAAATTTAAGCAAGTGTTCCCTTTTCAGTACTTATACAGTAGTTATACACTGGTGTAACTGTTTATGTTATTCCAGTGACTGCCAAACTCATTAAGTGGTGACATATAACAAAAATCCATAAAGGGCACTAATGGCTGTACTTTTCAGCATTTTTCCTTACAATTATCATATAACAATGATTTGTCATTGGAACTTGACTTTTTCCTTCTGGCAAAAGCCAATATGCATTTGAAAATGAACCCAAAAAATGCATAGTTGGATGTACCAAGTGCACATCAAATGAAAGGTCCTCATACATCAGATTGATAAATGCTTGGTATGTCCAACCAAGTACTTTCATCGGAGTTTATTCTGTCATACAGCCACCATGCTGCCTTATTCATCCATTATTCATAAACTGTAATGCAATAGGATTGAATCAAGACCTGACGTTTTTGAAGAACCTTTTTGGAATAACTCTTTGACTCTTTGAACTCTACAATATCTACCTTCTCAGAATATTTTTGCCACCAGTTTGAAAATACACACTGACATCCATTGTCCTCATCTGCCCAAGATGGTAACAACCAAGGGGTGAAAATAGTCGTGTTTTTAATTTACATCAGTGAAGTGACTCCCAAGCTGCATGCCAGACATCACTGTGTGCTGTCATGTAATGTGCTTGTATTTATCAGGTTCTATCTCTTATATTTCATCAACACAAAGTTGAAATGCAAGTCATTGAAAAATAACCCACTGTCATAAAAGCTATGATGCCTTAATTAGAGTGAAAAAATGTCCTTAATGATTTTTTTTTAGTAATTCAAATGACAAAAATAGATGCATTACAGAATCAGTCTTACACTGGCAGAACAATGCAGAAAAATCAAAACAATCTCAAGCCTGCAAAATTGATGGTCCTTCCCTCTGAGATTATGATATTTGCCATATTTACAGCACCTCTTTAAACTGAGGGAAGTGACATCATAACTCACTAAACTGGGGCAAGGGTGGCAACTTGAGTCCAGGCTTAATGCAACTGCTCTCTGACATAAGGCAGAGTAGAGGGGCATTAAGAAGAGTGAAATCCTCCCAAAGCAGACTATATTTTACAGAAAATCCCTTTTTAAGAGCATATTTCCTGCTGAGGCCCGTTCACACTAACAGAAATCAGGCAGCTGTGTGGCACAAAAAAAGGCGACTGGTGTTTTGAATGAATGATGTAATGACATAGAACAGCAAAGTGCCACAGCGGATAACTAGAGCAGCTGGATCCCGGGGCCTGACTCCGTTCTCTTTTATTTTCAGTGAATTTTGGTCCATTTTCCTTTTGTCATCACTGGCACATTTCTTCATATTTCAAATAATACGTACAAAAAGTTACACAGTTTAGGAAAAAAAATGTTAAAGTCAAAGTTAAGTGTTGCAAAGACTGGACTGGGCCTTAAATTTCACTGGTATCACTCATCTTGAAACAGCTGCAATGCTGTTATGTGAGATTATCTGCAATCATGTACCCTTTCAAATAATCAGTTATTATCATGACAACTGGGGGTGTGGGGGTGGGGGTGGGGGCTGGGGGTGAGTAGGGGTGTTGGGAGAGGTTTGAGATCCGAGCTTGTTTTAACAAAAGCGCTAAACCGCTAAATTCTGTGCAACAGAAAATCGACATTACTGCATCGACAGAAAGCCCAGACGCCTTAACACGGCTGCAGTCAACCACTGCCCAGCCATTCCTCACAGCATCGCACAGTGTCCCAGCTACCACACACCGGCCTTTACTTTCACCTGGCTGTGCGCTGAGGCTCCTGCTTAATTTAAGCTCAGTGCAAACTTCATCTGCACAGCATCTCGCTGAACGCCAGCGGGGAAAGCCGGGGGTGGGGGGGGGTGGTGGTCTGAGCTGGACTTTCTGAGGATCACCCTGCAATCTGCCATGCAACAGCAGCAGGGCAGCAGACATTACCACATTGCTGAAAGGTCCATTGGTGCAACTGGAAAAAAGTGCTGCTTGCTGTGTATCATTGATTTATGGGGGCTCAAATGTGAAAAAAATAAGGGAGGAGTAGCAAAACTGAAGTGGAAACTGTAAAACACACTGTGTTAAAGAGAATATACAATGGGCCATAACTCTCTGTTAAAAGGACACACCAATGAGACATTGTACAGCAAATGACACACAAGAAGAAAGTTACAGTTGGTTGTGGCTTATTATAAGGATGTACAGACATTGTGCCCATATTCCAAGATGTTCTGGACTCCCAATGGCAGTAAGTGTAATCTAAAAGCTGTTCCTATCACGGTTTATTTCTACTTATCATGGCATTTTTGAGATTCATTGAAACATTCATGATATCTGAACCTAGGGTTGTCTGCGCTAGATCACTTTACATTTTGCCATCCCGTCCACTGTATGGTGGGTGGGATAATTTGTGGAGGGACGCTATCATCATTTGAGGTATCTGGGGAAATACGTGTGAGCGGTGGTCTGATAAACTTCAAACAGGACCAGAACATTCTGGAATGGCCAGAGGTACTGCCTGTCTCTTCGGAACAGGAGGGAGTGAGAAATTGACCAGTGTTTAGAGGAGAAACCTCTCCCGATAAGATTTCTTTGTGATAAAAGGAAAAAGGGACACAGATGTTTGTTGTTATTTGCAGCTTGAAAGGAAATCGTGGAAATGGTGAGCCTTGCATAATCGCTGTGGCAATGTAAATATTTATCATGGTAAATTTGCAGAGTCATTTCTTAAATTATCCAGCCTTTCCCAGGCTTTTCCAAATTTCGGAGGCACAATGGTGTGTTTCAATTATAATCCCCTAGGCTTTCCAGATCTTTCCTTGATACAAACCTGGGTCCATTTGCAGTGCTTGGCAGCAGCTTAATTATTTATATGGTAATGCATGATCAGACTATAACATAAGATAGAGATGTAAAACGATTACTGAACTAATGAGAATATTTTGGCACAGGTGTCTTGGAAACACTGAAGCAAGAATGAAGCAAATAAATGGCTTGCATGAAATTAAGATACAGTATGCAGTAATTTGAAAGAGGAAAAAAACAATATTATTACTCCAAATGATGGCATTTGGTGTCTGCAGGAGGCTCAGTGTAATACTTATAATAAATCATTCAATGACAAGCAAGACAAAACAACATCCAAATTCATCATCAAATGTACACACACACACACACACACACACACACACACACACACACACACACACACACACACACACGCACATACACACACATACGTGCGCACACACACACACACACACACACACACACACACACATGAAATGTCTCCAGGGTATGAAAATCTAAACAAGTGCTTCTTTACTATGAGGAACGTGTAAAGAAAAAACACACTCAGCAAAGATCACAGAATTAGCATGCTGCGAAATGACACAGGACAATTTGGAAAGTCTTGGGCGGGGGTCTGAGGGGTAGTGTGTCGGAGTGATGCTCAGCCAGCTCTTACCTCTCCGTCTGCCAGATTGGCCTGGGGGACAGGCATGAGCCCCCCAACCTCTGAGACTCCCCTCCTGAAAAGAATGAAAGAATCATCGACAGCATATTGAGTGCCTGTGGGTAGGGTTGGGGTAAAGTGGACTCAGACATTCAGGAAGGTTGGGAACTGACCAGGGAGGAACACAAACAAATTGCACAAGGCCAGACACTTCAAAACCCATTACAAATGCATCATGACCTGGTGGCTGTGAATTTTGCTGCCTTATTTGGCCTGCATATTTCAACGAATAGCCCTCTTTCAATGCATGATTACTTAGGTCATAATTACTAAAGATGACAGAACACATCTGTCTCTCCTTCATTTAATTCATGGAATATAATTCAGAGTGAAAGCATACATTTTGAATCATATATGACCTATATATGGACCTACAGGACATATATGACATATAGGAATAATTTTACTGATAAGTAGAGGTTATGGTGTCTGAATGGTAGGTGGTCAGATTACATTATGTTGACTCATTATTACATTTGCTTTGCAGTCTATAAAAATTAAAGGATGTATGCTACTACTGAAGCTGTGGTTGTTTGGCTTGAGTGTCAAAAATAAGCAAGTTGATGTCATGTCATGCAAGCAATGATTTTTTTTTTTTTTTCTCCGATTACAAATTTCCAATGGTGAAAAAAAATGAAATAAAAACAACTGAAATGAGCCCCCCCCAACACACACACACACACACACACACACACACACACACACACACACACACACACACATGCACACCCCCTTACACTTACGCCCCCATTTGTTTTTTTGGGTTAGCATTTCAACGCTTGTTTGTATTTTGTCTGGCCCTAGTCTTAAGGGTGAGAACAAGTTTTAATAATTGCGTTCTGAAGCGAATACAGTGGTATTTTTTTCCTCTATGTTTCTTACCACCTGCCTGAACGTGCTGTGTTGAGTGACTGCTTCTGTTCAGAAACGGGCCAGGAGACGTGCAGTGTGGGCAAAATCATTATTGGCGTAGCGCTCGTCAAAACAAGATTTTGTGGGGAGCCGTTTTCTTAAAAAATTCGATCACTCTCCCTGATCATGCAGTCACGAAAGGTGAGTCATTCTATCTTTCTCTTAGCATGGCCTCTCTTTATTACTCACAGAGAATCCCGCTGGCTATGGAGAGGTACTTGGAGGCTTTCGTTACCTCGTGCTTTCAGAAAATCAAGTGGTTCTGCTTGTTCTGCCTGATGGTGAACAAGAGACTCCACTGCTATACCAGCTAAATGCTAGGTTTCCTCTTGATATAAGCTGAGAGCCTATACCTCCAAGATCATGTTATTTGGATTGTTTCACCCTTTACTGAAAGGGTTTCCCTATCATTGGCTGATCAAGGTCACATGGATGACAGCTGGCGTGGGCCAAAATGATCAGATATGCCTCCTTGATCTTGTGTACAGATCAGCCTTTGAACTGTTCTGCAGATCAAACTGCAAGTCTTTCCCCCAGCTTTTCACAAAGGCAGTTTAAAATAATCTGTGTAGTAAGCATAGCAAAAATAAAGTGACAAGTTACTATTGAGTAAATCAACAAAATACCACAATCCAATAATGTTAAATGGCACCGCTTGCATCTGTGCAGCAAATGCATAGGTTTACAAAAGGCGGCATATGGCAAATGGTTGGACATGGTCTAGTTTAATGAGGGCGCTATTGTAAAAGCAAATACGGTCTGTGTTGGACTTCGTTCAGACGCGAGAGATCATTTAGTAGTGTTCAAAAGTGCAAAAAACAAAAGTATCCAAATTAACGGAAAAACCATCTTGCCGGGTTTGTTATACATTGTATCCTATGTGAGTTATTAATCAGTTCTGCTGGCGGAAGTGCCGCTTGTAGGACAGCAATATTTACAGCCGAGGGAGCTCTGATTGCACTCCAGCTTCTGTCCATGATCGGTGGAAGTGTAAATTGTTTACAGGATATCAAGAAAAACATTTTGACACTCGGTCTTGCCAGTTCAACTTTCCATTGCACAAAAAAAAAAAACCAGGAGGAGAGGCCTGGATAATGAGGCGCAGTTCCGAAGTCCCAGACGTGGGTGATTACCGCGCGACCGGCCCAACACTTTCATTCACTCGAAAAACAAGAGTCACATCAGGCCAAAATAATAGGCCTGTGCACTTGATGAATGGGAAAGGATGTGTAATGATAGCCTCTATTGTAATAATAGCGGCTGCTCATTTCGTTGCTTGGGTGGCTGAGACATGTGTGACTAATTAACATCGAGACCATATGATTGCCATTAACTTTATTTACAGACGCATCAGAGAGGGCGTGGCACCCTTTTTCGGTGAACGGAGAAAAATTCCATTCTTAACAGGTCCAATCTTTTGAATGCAGCTTAAAACACTGTATTAGTCAAACGAGGAGGTTTTATGTTCACTCAGTTGCTTTTGGTTTGTCTTACTCTTTTATAAATGTGCATCTTCAGAATTCTGCAAACAAATGTATATGTTTAAACATTAAACATTTCCATGCTCAGCTATCAGTTGTTTAACAATGATCAGTTGTTTTACAATGTCTTTTGTGTCATTTTCCTGTCAAATGTGTGCAGTATAAATGGACTTTGTCAAAGCATGTGTTTAGACTTGTTTATTTAAATATTTAAAGCTGATTCTTTTACAAAGCTTTTCAAAATCTCCATCTCAGCTTAAAAGTGCTAAATTCATGTGTATTGAAATGAATGTGAAAAGGAATGAGTGTGTTGATCAGGAAAGCATTAAACTTACTTTATTATCTCCTAGTCTGTCCTGCTCAACATCAGTTCAAAGCCTGGGCCTGTCGCAGTCACCAATGACCTTCTGGCTTTGGGGGGTGGGGGGTGGAGGGGAGAATTACCCAAAAACATTCCCCTCCCTGGACTGAGACCAACACCCTGTCAGAGTGAAGATGAAGACATAAACAAGGAGAGCAGTGACACATGGGTAAATAAATAAATAAACGCCTGTGACGGACAGCAGGCCTCACACACCCCCTGCTCTCTTGTTTTTCTTGCATCCCTCCATACTCTGGCCTGAGTCATTTCTGCACTCCCTCCTTCATGCACACACACACGCACACACACACACACTCCCTCCTTCTGAGAGAAAATCCACTGCATACTAGACCCCCACGCCCCATCCCCCTACCACCCCTCCACCCCAGAAATGCCTCAACCCCCACATGTGTGTTATTTGGTGAACTGTCACCAACAGATAACATCACAGCGACAACATTCCCTCCCCCCCACAAGCCCCAAGCTTCGAAGAGGCCGCTAATGACCGCCTTCCTCCCGCCACCGCTCAGGCATAAATTGGCCGGGCGAACGCCTAGCAGATAGACAGGGAGTGACCCTCTCGTCTGCCTGGCCGAACCCTACGCAAGCCGTTCCCCATGCTCAGGTCTCTCCATCGCATCTGTGTAAATGGAACCTCTGGGTGGAGCGTCTCTCCGGTGGCCACTTAGTTAGCCGTCTCTTCGTTTTTCCACGTCTAACTCCATGCGCTCGTCAGGAGGGAGGGCCCGATGGGGGCGGGACCGGCGAGGGGCGAGGGTGTGATTTATGTTGATTTTCTGAGGCAGAGGGGTATTCAGTAAAAACACAGGAAAAGTACTGAAACACAGGGGACAGATAAAACGCAGAAGAAAAACAGACCTCGCGAAATGGTCGAACGATGAAAAGAGGCCACCTGTGGTCTGTACCGGGTGACGATCCAGTGTCTTCAAACACTTGCTCCTCAGGCAGGCCTAATGGTGGGGGGACAGGGTGGCAGCTTGCTTCTTCCATCCTCTTTCTCAGCCCCATTGGCCGAGGATCTTGCGCGTCAACCGATGCAGAAGATGTTTTGGAGAACACAGGGCGGGTCCCCCTCTCCCACTTCAGCCCCTGGCTTCCTCGCGCTTGGCTTTTCTGCGAAGGTGGGGGAAAAACTGAGTAAGCACGGTTGCGCCCTGTCGAAGTGTCAGGTGAGTCATTTTTGCGTGGTGGTTCAGGTTGCGGTCAGCCCGGGGCTGCCAGGCTCGTCTCTCGGCCCGCAGGGATTATGGCTCGAACCGGGGGCCAGGGAGGAGGGGAAAAATTGTGTAGACTTCATTCGTCTTCATATGTGACAACGGGGTCTTTTCACACAGAGGTCCTGCGAGAGAAGCAAGGCGCGGAGAGTCAGTGACAGCGCCAAACCCTCTGTCACTTTGAGCGGCGGGTTTTTTTTTTTTTTTTTTTGCTGTTTTGTTTTGTTTCTTTTATTTTTTTCCGTCCAGCCTGCAACAGTTGATATTATTCTTGGAGCGAACGTGCCGGAGGCCTTGCGAACATCTGCTTTTATTTCCACTGATCCGCTGCGGCCACATCTTCAGCGCCCCCGGGCGGGATCTCCTCCCCCCTCCCCCTCCCGACGCCCACCTCTTCAAAAAACACAAAATAAATCTACTAAATAAAACATCGCAAATCTGCATAATCCGAGAGGTGGCTGGCTCGGAAATGAACGGCTCCGAGGCAGCTGGGAGAGCGCCGTGTGAGGAGGAGAGGCCGAAGGTGGAACGTCAGAGGCCCGTCCTCACAGACGAAGCCGTGGAAACCAAGCTACCTCTGCCAAGCAGGAACCCGAAGGCCACCTCCGCAGTGATGACATTGTTGTGTCTCCTGTGCCACCTGCACCTCGCCCCTAAATGTTGTGTCTGAGGTGACATCCAGTTGGCATGTTCACCAGCCAAAATTAAAACAAACTAGTGCTGGTTCCTCAAGGGTTCACGGTTGTGCGCACCTTGATTTCCAATATGCCAGGGATTTGACTGGTGGCCATACAGTACGCTGATTGTTATGCTCCTTGGCTCTTTTGATTATTATTTTGGAAGCTGGACATACCTTAGAGAGTTTTCAGGGCCGCCAAGTTGACAGGTGCTTGTTATGTCCATCCAAACACCTTCTCTGGGGTTTATTATCAATATGTGTCGCCTTTCATCTGTTCCCAGAAATGTACGATTATCTTTTGGGATCCCATTTGATAAACACGTTTAAGGAGAATTGTGAGGTAAATGGTTGATCATTTTTCACATAAGAAAACTCATGTGCCCTTCAAGGTCAATCACCTGGGAGTGAAATTATGGGCTTTCTGGTAAAGTTCAGAAATCGTTGCCATGTAACTTTGATCAGTTCCCTGTGCTGACACTGGGTGAGAAAAATCACAAGGAATCCCTTATATTTTCTAGCTGAAGAATGTGTTTTTCAAGCACTGCGGGCATAGGCCTGAATGTGCTCCACCAAAGTTATTCCGTTCTTTCTTGTCTTCCTCTCAGCTCTTGTCCGCACTCTCATGCACATCATCACCATGGTTTTACCTAATTATTTTGACATCTAGTATTTGTATGGATGAGTGCAATTACTGGGGGGGCCTTGAATTTGATTTGCTCTGGATGATTCACACGGCAGACCAAGGTGCAGAGGGAGGAGAGAATGGCATGTCGTTTCATGTGAACATGTTCTTTGTCCTAAAAGGCTTGCAGGCCGGAGAAGAACCAGGCTGCTGTCCAGAAGAAAAAAGAAACACTGTTTTGAAGTTTTCTGTCAGTGGGGTTTCTTTGCTGGCCTCCTAAATCTCCAGCTGCTGGTTGAAGTCAGACTTGTGCAAGAAAGGCATTTGACAACACGTCAGCATAAAGAACCTGAGCACCCCTCATTACATTCCAGTTCATTGCAATGGCTGCTGGATTGGAACTGGACCTTTTCTTGTTTTTCTCGCTGATCATTTTCTGTGAAGCGCTGTGTGACCAAAGGTGCTATGTGAAAGAGGATTTGAAAAGTGTACCCCCTGCCTCCGCCCTCATTCTTTCTTATCACCTCACTAAAAATGCCAAAAAATTATCCCAGAGATTACTGGCACATAGCCCATGTAATACCACACAAAGATAGCCACTCTTGCCAGTTGTGTGTATTTCAACATAGTTCTGATGCAGCATGGCAACCCCTGAAAGGCCATTTCAATGTTTTGGAAGGACAAAACCTCCCTTTCAGCCAGGCAGTATGGACCAAGGGGGCATTTCAGGTGAATATCTGATGGTTATACACTCTACATGACTCATAACTGGTGGGAAAATTAGACTTTGTGCATTCAAAAAATGGATGAACCGACCATGTGTTGTCAATCACTGACTTTGAGGGTACTTTTTGCCCATTGCAACATGCTATGATTGTTTCAAATTAGTGAGTTATTGATACCACAAGGTAGTTCCATTCTTTTCAAGGTTAATTAGTAAGTGAAGCTGGAAGTCACTCTGGATATGAGCACCTGTTGGATGTCAAAGATGTAAATGTAACATTAAATGTACTCATGTTTTGTATGCTGCTCTGGATAACAGCATTTGCCAAATAACAAAAATGTAAACATGAATGTAAAAATGTAAAAAAATGTCTTGCACCTGTCATTTTCAGATGTTCATGTCATGTGTCCTCAGTAATTGCAACTGTTTTGTATGTCACCTGCTCAAACAAGATATGTTTCCATATGCCATCCTGCAAAAACAGCCATTAGTCAGTAGTCAATATTTCTGAAGCAGGTACTGCAAAAATGCTTTTTTGCCATTGTTTATACTGGAAACTTAACCTGAGGTCTGGAAGAGGCGGCAGGACTTTTGTGTGGTCTTCATTCGTCTCTTCGCCGCTCATCTCTGTATTCTCTGCGTAACATGAGGTCCCTAAATGGGTGGCTCTGAAAAGACAAAAGAACAAAAAAAAGAATAAAGATAACATCAAAGAGTCTATCAAATTTTCCACAGACGGACAAAACTGAAACACATTTTTTTATCAGACCGTGAGTCAGATTTTCCCAAAGCTGCAGAACGTGTAACGCTCAGAAATGGATGGTGGGTCCGATTAGAAGTGAGCACTCATGCAAAGTAGATTATTAAGCACCAAAAAAAAAAAAATCACAAAGGCTGCACAGAGGGATGAAGAAACAGAAGGGTAAGGGTGCGAGAGGGGGGGATTTCAGGCCAGATGTTTTTGTTTTAAAAGAAATTTATAAAACTCTTTGTTTTAGAATCCAGGGATTGACCTATGGTATATCCCCCCCTCCTCCTCCTTTTCTCCCCCTCCTCAATCTCATCTAAGCCTTTAATCAAAAGCACATCTGGATTGCATTGGAAAGCTGCAGAGAGAGAGGCCTGATTGCTCCTTAGTGGACCACGCGATGATGTCACTTCTCATTAATAACAACGCCGCCCGCTGCCATCGCATTCATCTTCCCTGTCCGATATGGGGTCCATGGACCACGGACGAGGCGGCGGACGGGGGGTTCGACTGGCCCGCCCAGACAACACGCGTGAGGAGGAACCATTATAGGAACTTGAAACCGATAAGAAAATTACGCCGCACCGTTTAGCAGGCCGACGGTGATTTCTCATCTGTCTCTGGTTCTCCGACACGTGGCTTAATCTTCCCTTAATGCTGTGACCCTCATTTTCTTCAAGAAACATCTGAAGACACAGCTCTTCACCTGAACTGCGCTCACCGGAACACCTGAAACACTACCACCTAAAGAGATTTCTCATATCTTAATCTTTGTTTTCCCCTAAAAAAAAATCAAATCAATGGTTTCATGCACTTGCATCTCTACTCCCTAGCTTGTACCTTGTCTGACCAACTATTTAAACTTGGTCATACAGCACTTCTAATATTGTTGGCTCCTTTTTGCTTGTTGTACTCTGCCTCACTTGTAAGTCGCTTTGGATTAAGGCATCTGCCAAATGAATAAATGTAAATGTAATGTTCGTGTTACGGTTTTGCAGAGGTCACGTCACCCCCTTTGATCCTGCCTGTTCCGATCAAACGTTCTCCGGTCGTGTGATCCACATCCGCGATGTTTGTTATGGGTTTACTGAGTGCGCTCTGCTGAGATTCTGGCAGATCAAAAAAAAAAACAGGAAGGGATGCGTTTAATAAAAGAGTAGAGAATGCATAAGCATCACTGTTTCCCTCAAACATCCGCTGCTGTGCTCCGGTTGCCCTGTCTGCAATGGCACAGCGGTTAGCGGGTGCAGTGATTCAATACCTCATGTGTTCGGCATTAGTGACTTGATCCTCTTCTCATATTCGAAACAGTTAGCTACGCAGTTAGCTAGAATAGTCGCTCTTGCCTGTTATATGTGTGTCAGCCTCATAATGTTGCAGTGGCATTGTCTGAATGTGAATGACACAATTCAGGAGGTCGCCGACACTGGTATGTACGTACCCGGTGGTAAGACATGATATTTTATCATAATATCCAATCATCAGAAACTTTATACTCAGATGTAATCTCATAGGCTTTATTCTCAAAGCAATTAACTTTTATGATGAAACTCATGAAAGAGAACTGGTGCTGGAAAACCCCTTTCCTTATGTTCCTGATCTACCTGTGCCCCAGTATGTCTCTGCATATAATGCATATGGTTCAGAGACAGACCTGAGGGTGTAGCAAAGCATCACTCGAACCCAGTCAAAAGGACACATGCAATTATAAGATTTAACAATGTGAGGGACAGGACAATTGATTCCTACCTGTTACCTGAGATAAATCAAAGGTCATCAGTCAATCTATTGTTTGCTAGTGACAGTGTAATTAACAGGTAATACAATACCGCTATCAAATCAAAAATTCCATTCCATCATCAAACAAACAGTTAGTAACAAATACTCTCTCCCAAACAATATTTCACTCCTGGCTCAGGATTTGATTACCTCAGATTAAAATGGATTAAAAATTACGCATCTTGTGCCCGGGGTCATTTAATTGTTACTAAATTCAATTATCGTATCTACTCCTCGTTTACTGTACTGCGCCCACATGTTGATCCACAATGTCCTGGGATGAACTTGTCTGTAGTTCTAGACATCAGATAGATAACCGTAGTATACTAAATACATGCCGCTCCACTCCTTACCCTGACAGTCTTGCTGTCACAATGACAATGGCCTGGTCTCTTGATTCCCGGCATCATGGTTTGTGTACTTTGCTCAAAATCACAAAACCAGCAGTGAATATGTATGAAAGCCTCTATGTGTTTGCAATTACAAGAGCTACATCAGTTTAAGCATTGCCAGGGATTGTGTAACAAAGGGAGGCTGAGCGTAAATTTTGTGAGTCACCAAACTGAAAAATTACAGCATTTGTAGCTAATTTTTTTCTCTTGCAAAAAGTTTTAAATATTAATAATTTTTAAATATGAACCCATAATTAATGTTCTGATGCCTTTCATTTCAGTTATGAAATTTCAATGCCTTTTGTAAATGTACCCATGACAACAACCATGTTTGACACCCTAAACTGTTCATTTATAATCCCTATGAAGACACCTTGTTCTCTGTTCCTGAGTAGTTTTCATAGGGAACAATTTTCAGTGTTGAACCTCATGAACAAATATCTGCAGACATTCTGTATACATGGTTGAAAACCACAAAAGTTTCAAGGAGTTCTTCAGCAATCCCAACATGCAGCGGAATTGTTTGTGAAGGGCAAATATTGGGCTGTGGAACCACTGTTGTGGAAAATGGCAACCAGTTCTGATATCAACACCATACGCTGTGGGTTTCTTTGTCATTTCCATCCAATATGTATGGGAGCACTTTCCATTCATTACCATCTCTGTGTCAGCTGACAGATCCAGAAATATATTATGCTGGCTTGGACAAAAGTCTTTTCCTCCAAAAGGGTACTTCGCACACCCCAGTTAGCCCTGATCTAGAATCGAACCTCAGCGGTCCTCTGTGTTTCTCATCACTACTTTAATACCTACAGGGAAGTATACAATTTGTATAAATGGAACGAAGCTATTGGAGTGTGTTCTGGCTTTTTTTAAAGCGTTTATCACGAAGCTGTTGACAGACGTCGGGCCTCGCGAGGGCTGTGTTTGCATGCCACGGTTAATGGAAACCACCAAATACGCATATCCATATCCCGTGCGTCTCTTTCGTGAGTTTGTTTAAAAAACAGCTTTCCTGGACTAGACCCAGGAAGAGCGGCTTTGCCCTACTGGTTGCTGCTGCCGTGACCTGAAAGTGACAGTTGCCCAACATATTGGTTTGCGGAGGCACAGAGAGCTCGCAAAGGCAGCTCATTGAGCCGTCCCCGCTCCTCATGTACAAACACAGACACACACACACTCCCACAAGGCCAACGCCTCTGTCTCTCGCTGCGCCGTGCTGGTAGTCTCCTGGGCCTGCTCCATCCCGTTGCCGTTTGGCTGTCTCTGGAAGTCATTTAGGCTGGAAGTCCTGCAGGTTTATGCCATATGTCCCAGACCACAGCTTCGTAAAGGGAAGAATCTGCCAATCGCGTGTCTAGTAGTCATTGCTCCGCTGAGTGTTTGTAGCCATTAAGCAACAAAAAGGAAAAAAAAACACCATTGTGGAACAAGGTTCACAAGATTAAGAGCCAAGCCGAGAAAATATTTCACCATGACAAGTTTGTTTATTGCATTGTCTAACTTGTCTCAGGTTTTTTCTGGTTATATGTTAATCCGGTAATAAAAAATAAAACGAAATAAGGAACTAATGAGAAACAAATGATTCGAAGGCCATGCTCAGTCACGTGAACCTGATTGTTTTCTTTACCAATGGTGGCGTGAGATTTATTTGTAAATGCAATTAAGTACACAGTGCACTGCTGGCGGTACTGTAGCATAGTCTTCCCTTTACAGAGTTTTGAAGACATTAGGCCAAACCTCGAGATGTGAGAGCAAGTTTCTTTCAGAAGAGGCCATAGGCCTCAACACAGAGGAGAAATGGGGCATGGTAGAAACCCAAGCTGCCCTGGTGTCGGGGTATGTCAGCTTAGACTGCAGTATGAGTATGAGTACCACAGTATAATAATCTGTGCATACCTACACAGGGCGTGAGTGTGGTGCAGAGGGCACAAGCACTGCTGTGAACCCCTCCTGTGATCCCCCAAAAAAAAAAACCTGTCTGTTAAGGCATAGCAGGATGTCAAAAACAAAAGACATGCAGGTGAAATGTGTTTGTTTCATATCTAGATTTTGCATACAAGCTAGAATGCATTGCTAATTGCTTTTAACACAATGAATAAAAGTATGAATCTCACCTCGTTGACTACATGCTTATTACATTAAAAAACATGCTTTGTAAGCTGTGATGTATTTTCTGAGAAATAGTAGATACTGAGAAAGTATCACTGAGTTGTTTTATCAATAGTAACTCATAGAATTTGTTGCTGTACTACTTATGTACTGAAAATTAAAATTTAGTTTCAATTTACATTCTGTATTTCATATTCTCAGTGTCTTTTAAACATATGTTTGCAGACTTGCCATTTAAATTTTTACATTGGTCTGCTAATTGTGAACACTATATGTTGTACTAAATCATGATTTGTACTGAAAATGTATGTTGTATTTTAAACTGGTCACTACATTTGCGTCTGGTGATCGTTACAGAATTAAGTGTGTCTGCCAAATAAATTGATTGACAGAGAAACAGGCAGGAAGTTATAAAAGCAGAGAACATACTAGAGGATGTAAGGGACGAAGAGTCAGGTTTTATAGACCTTGCTAATTCACGCCGCTATGTGCACCTTCACTCAACAACCAGGGTGGTCAGGTTCTCATTGTGCAGTCCCTGGAGGTCCATGCAGAAGAAGACGCTAGCCAAGGACCCCAGAGAGCCTTATGACTTCAAGGCCTAGAGAACTTTGTGTAAAATCCCCCCTTATACTTACCACAGTCAGCTGGACTTCACAACACCATTGTGCGGCTAGAATGTGTAGTCAAGTGTACATATCCAAAATGCCATTGTGTTAATGTATCCCCCTCGCCGCTGCAGAGCTATTATGACTTCACACAATGTGGCACAAAGGCTTCCGCTCTCCCCTTTTCAAGTACGCTGAGGAAAACCTTTTGAAAACTTGTGGAGAAGCAATTCTGTGGAAGTCAACTTCAGAATGAAGTATACAGTAGACTGCCTTTCATTCCCAAAGCCTTTCAGAAGCTGGTAGCCAACAAAAGAAAACTTTGGGAGGATTAAGACCACACAGCTGTACTTTGATAAAAAAGAATAGAAAAAAAAAATTACATTGTGGTACATTTTCCACCATTAATACACAGACAATCTGAGACCTCAGTCTGCTTTAGCGAGTGGAAGACTAAATGTAGTGCAGTGCAGTGGACTAGGACCACCAGCGGGGGTTGGGGGGGCTACTTGAAGTATATGTGTGTCAGTTTCAGCTGCACAGCACAGATTACAGAGGAAAGCCTACTAGACCTGGTCCAGGAAGGTAACTGTTACAGTAAGATGGTCCTATTCAGTTAAGATGTGAATTAAAGGCATCATTCCATTCCCATAATGCATCATTTCTGCTGAGAGCTGAACATCTATACGCAAAATTCAGTTGTGACAAAATTCTGATTAATCCAAGAGAGGTCATTCTGCACATCAGTTCCTTTTTCATAACAGGTCGACATGTTCAAAAAGCATCGGAGTTGGTATTGTGGGTCTGACCTTGGTCAAACCGAGTCTTTCAATGCTTTCTGTATATGTTCGTGACAGCATAAACAAAAGAGCTTACCACATAGACATTCTCCACTCTCAGCAACTGAAAACAAACGGAAACCTTCTCAAGCATATACATGTGAGAAACATGATACCATAGCCACTTCCACTCAACGGGGCATCCAGCCTCCAAAACAGTTGAAATAACTCTTTTTTTTCCCTCCTCAAATTTTCCTCTTGTTGGAAAAAATTTAGCCATGTCTCTATACTTATCTATAAACCTATCGCCATCTCTCTTATGAGCTATGAAATTGGATGTTTATATATACATGTGAATAAATGGTTCAGCATCTCGAAGGAAGGGTAGGCGAAATTAAATGGTAAAACTATCTGAGTAATGCATGTGTGAAATTATGAATTATGAACGCTAATCAAATGACACCTCAATGCACCTTTTGAAGAGGAAAGAAAATCTTTGTTTGGATATTTCTGGAAACTTGAGACTTGTGGCTTTTTTGTGCAAAAACACCGTACATATTGTACTATGTTTCTAAAAGACTTCATATTTCTAAGAGGCACATTGTTGAACTTGTGGGTTTCAGAATTTGTTCTCAAAGCCTATCTTTCAGCTGTCATTTGTCTTTGACTGTGCTGTTTGTTTTATAGGCTCTGACCTTTTCTCCTCAGCAGATCTGATATGACCTGCAGATTATGTGTTATTGTACATTGATTTATTTGGTATTTATGGGCCAGGTTCTGACTTGTACTTTTGGGCCTTTGAAATATGCCGCACTCTTTTAGCATTTTGTTCAAAATTGTTATAAGCATTTTATAGACTAAATTTAATCTGCCAAGCTGGCCTCTGCCAGCTCAGTATAAGTAAACACATAGGTTGATATAGTACTGCACTCTCCCCATATCTGTGGGACTTTTGCTGGGAGATACTTAAATTTAGATTCAGCCATTTGGCTGACTGTGTTATCAAGGGCAGCTTATAAAGTTGAGTGAATCCAATTGATGATACTTGACCAAAGCTATATAACTAACATGACATTACATATATGAATTTGAGAAGGCTATTGAGTGGGCTGCACAGGGACTATGAACATTTGATTGTTGACTCATGCTGAAATATTTACATTAAAACTAATAATTTTAATATAATTAAATATATACATAATTAATCATTTTTAAAAGGCTAATTATTAGTTTGGCGATTCAATAGGTTTGCTGTGATACTAAAAAGAAAATCTAGAATGTTTCCAGTTGACCATTAAGAAAAATAACATACATTCTTCTCAGGCAAAATGCTGTGGGACCTTAGCAAGTGTCTTCACCAAAATGGGTATGCCTAAAGAAAATTTATAACCAAGTTTGAAAGAGTTACCAGATGTTTCTGTACCTCAGTTGTATGTATCCCTTAACTTTATTGGTACAATGAAAATGTAAATTATTTTTTAAGGCTGACTTTTGATATGGGGCACTTCACATTCTATTCAGCTTCAGGTATTCAGTTTTAAATCCACTAAAAGGCTGTCATTAGCGAAATGTGGAAAATTACATGAAACATCCTGGTAATATATTGGATGTGTCTCCGTTCGCTTGGCAGGGGTTCCCTAGGTTCCAGATATTATGCCACCTGGCCTGACAGCATCGTCCGGGCCTCGCCACACATGCGGCAGTGTGTACCTGACCTTTCGCGCGCACGGCCTTGCTTAATCATTTGTTATCGTTTACGGAGTTTTAAACAAATCCCTCTCTTAATGATGTGGGTGATGAATTAATGGCGGTCATTAATTGTGGCAGGCCCGGGTTTACGTATGTCAGTGAAGCACTGATTGATAGCTCAGCCCAGGTCATTTTCACAATGAGGTATGTCGGAGTGCGGCGTCCATCATTCGTACCGCTCGTTAACATTGGTGGCATGCCAGGTGCCTTAGGTGTTTATGCGTTTAGCTGAGAAAAAAAAAAGTTCTTTCTGCCACCTGTTTTTCCTCAGAACAAGCCAGTCACCTCAGAGATGATGACATTATGAACTCTGCTTGGCTATTTTTGTTTCAGGCAGTCCCTTCGGTTTGGCCCGAAATGCTTTTCACCCTCCAGGGGTCATCTGAAGCTTATGAGTCTCATCCCACTATTAGCATAATGGCTGCCATATCATGTAATTGGTGTAATAAATAAGACCTGTCAGTTCGTTCCTTTCGTGAAGTAAAAAGGCACACCTGCACATTGGAAAACTCCACTGAATTAAATCTAATTAAGGTGTTTTTTGGTTCAGGTCGATGGCTCATCTCGTAACCCGTGGCAACCTAACAACCGAAAACGCATTGACCACGTGTTGCAGCATGAATGATTAATTAATGTGTAATAAAATGATTCCACTCTTGTTGCCAGTCAAACAAGTAGTGAGCCAATGTTTTTTTTAGAAAAAGAATATATATTTTCTCTCTTTTTCTAATATTATTCAGCTCCTGACCTGGCTTGCCTTGGTGGTGAACTTTTCCAGACAGGTCACAGCTGTCATTTTCAGAGGGTGGGGGTTAACTGTTGCACCTGGTCTATGAATTGCACATTGCACATTGGTGTACATTATAAGATCCCAGAGCTTGTTTATGGAGTGTTTGCTATGGGATATCCAGGCTTTGAGCGCTTGTGCTGTCATTCCTAAACTTGTAACAGTCGTCTTGCCTGTTGAGTGACATCTGTAAGGAACGGTGAGGTCAGAGCACTTTACAAGCCACATGCTTGGGAATCACAGTGCTGCCTTTCTATTAAGTTTACCCAGAATGTGACTGACCTTTCTCCCACAGGGGCTGGGCACCGAGACATCCCTGCTGCCAGCTCACTGGTAATCCACTGCATTTGAACAAGCTCCTTGTTGACACTTGAGGTGATTAGTAAACACCTTGTCCATCTTCATGCCATACATGAAATGAGCCATTCACTGTGGTCAACCTTACAGCAGTTTGCCTTGTCCTTTACTTTAGGTAACACAATTTCCAACTAACATATTTTGGGGTGATTTTATATGTATTCTTCCATTACTTAGATGGTGGTCCCATAAATTAAAGACAAATGGATGTTGTAAATTTTAAATTTAAATGAGCAACCCAAAGTCAGGGACAAAGTACAGTGTGGTTTGAATGAACGGAGGCCTACGCATATGCTCTCTACATGTGAAATCGGAGCACAATTTAATAAACACATTAGCAACCTTGATTCCATCTCGCATTTTCTGCGATTTAGATCATGCTCTCGATGCGCGCCCAATGTCAAGTGCTGCGTTTACGTCATGTCATGTGTCCTCCAGTCAATGCATCAAGAGTTTGTATTTCATTTTCACGATATAAGGGCTTAACAAATTGCATTATATTATAAACACACCCAACAAATGATTTCACCTAGTTTTCATCACTCGTGCTCTGAGGCAGTACCATCAGACAAACGCAAAGGATGATGACATGCTTTGGACAATACTTGCCTTTTGTTTGACATAGTGAATTTGGAAGTCATTTGCATTCGCCATGGTTTTCACTAGGTACATTGAAGAAAAGTGAAGAAGAAAACTTAGGTATTTGATATGGCTCAGGGCTGGAATTAAACATATGAAAGCAAAAAGATCTGTTTAAACATATTCTTCTTTGTCCTGCTCTATAGTTTTATATTAGTGAGAGAGGAACAGCATTGCAGAGTTTCTGATTGATTGCCAAGACTTTTGCATGAAATTAAAACAATGGATTTGATTCGTCCATTTGATTGGCCATTGCTCTGGTCTTCTCCTGTCAAGTGAGAGACAGTCTCTTAACCACTGGACTGGAATGATTTAAAAGTTAACAGTCCTTAAAAATGTGACTTCATAATATCAGATGAGGTGCAACACCCTTCAGAAGTGCAACTCAGATCAGCAGCATCTTGGACTGATCAGTTCACAGTGAGACCCGAAACTCTCCAGATACCTCAACAAATCACGTTCTGGGTTGACTATATTAACTACTATTGGCTACATTAACTACTAGTTTGACCAGGTTTTTAATATCACAGTCAAGTCATTAAATGATTTGTGGTTATGACTAGCAGAAAAAGAGTTTATTCACTTCCTAACCACCATTTAATAAGAGGGCAACTCAGAAATGACCAGCTGCAATAACTTATGAAAAGGTTTCCTGGATAGTTCCTGAAGAACAATTTTAGGGAGGACTGGACATGGACATTAATTGAGAACATGTGACAGAACCGCAGATGCTAAAATGACAGAACAATACATCACTATCAAATGAACTAATGTGGAGACCACGGAAAAGATAGCACCTTTCAAAACGGTCGCTCGAGGGCCTTTGTCTCCTGAAAAGCTATATCCTTAGCAGAAACGGTCCCTCACGACGAGCACACCTGCAAGGCATTACTGCATTGTCCTGTGACTCGGATCCTCTCACCTTGCCTGACCCCCGGCCACTTGGATTGGGGTTCTGAGGGATCTGTTCCACCATGATGGAAATCGGAGGGGAGGGATGGGGAATGGAACTCAACCAGGGAAATCTCACCCATGGAACCGGGGGCGAGCGGCAACCGAAACAGATGACCGCATCGCCTGAGCGAAACATGGGAAAAAATCTCCGCCTCTGGAACGTCTGCCGGCGCGGAACCCAAACAAGTGAAGAATTTACAAACTCCAGCTCAGATGTAATCCAGCTTTGAACAGCACCAGATTAAACGCAACCATGTGTGCCTTTTTTTTTTCTTTTCGTTACTCTAAGATGACTTTATATTAAAAACAGCAGGAAGGCTTGTTCGGGGTACTTTGTGATTTTGACACTATGTGATGATTTATTTCACAGAGAAGAAATCCTTATCCTCCCTAAATTAAATATGCACAAAGGAATGTGGGTTTAATAAGACCTTGCATTTTGTTGTGTTCATTAGCATGCAGCGCCATGAGAAAGCTTTGGTTTGGACCAGGTTCGAGGGAAAGGCATGCCGGAGATTGACAGCCGCACTGTAGGCTGCAGATTCGTGTTTTTGTTTTTACTGAAGTCTGCAAACATTTGACCCCTGCACTGAAAGATCGGATAAGATGCCCCACTGATGTTGGCAATGTCACCCGCTATTATGTTCAAATGGTAACCCGTAACTTTATCAAAGTGTTTACTCTGAGAGAATTTGAAAGCATTCTCCAAAGGATTACTGCATTGACTGGAAATGCACCACCATGCACACACTCAAACACGTCGACACTCCAATCAAATCTCCTTCAACTGCTGGGACACCACTGCTCTCAGGAGCTCATTGTTGGCAAGGATAACATTTAGAAACCAGCCATTGACGTTCATGTGGTTTTCGTTTAGACAAATTCTTGGATTTACCCAAAAATTAAGGAATACATGATTACATTTTCATTTAAAACAACATTTCTATAAGAACTCATTTATACTGCTGTAGATGGGAGTTCTCAGCACCGTGAAATGTTCCATGGACATCTGTTTTTGATATTTACAATGTTCTGTCTCCCCGGTGCCGTGGAGTCCGCGAAGTCTTCCTCTGTCTATCATGTCTTCTGGAAGATAATTCTGCACATCCCTGTACTTGTGCACTGTGTTTAATTCATGCCCTTGAATGGACAGCTGCAGACTTTCTGCATAAGGTTTCATAAACCACCACCTCAGAGACTAAGGAAATACACATCAAAAGGCTTCTTTTCTTGTAGTCCTGGGCTGTAATGGCTTCACAGTGGCTTTAACAGATGGCAGGTGAGAATATTGGACACACATGCCAGAAGAACCTGTAGCACTCTTTTTGGGTGATAACAAACACCGTTACTAATAGTCCTCACAGTAATGTAACATTTAACACTGAGCTGTAGTTCCCCAAACTAATGACACGAATTACCCATGTTTCTTCTTCCATGTTTCTTCTATCCCAGGTACAGTACATATTAGAGAAATGCTTTCAGATTGTTATGGAAACACATTGCTTCAAAGTTTTCACAAAATATTATGCCAAAATTTTCCATAAACATGCACTTTTTTGAATTATGCATAAAAATACGCTCTCCAAATGATTCACTAGCTAATTTACTCCAGAGCTGTTTTGGCATTTGGTGATTTGGAAAGACAACTGAAGGTCCCCCTACATCACCCCTCCACCCCCCTCATCACCCCCATCTCTTCACCCCCCCAAAACCTCCCCACACACACACACACACTACACCACCCGCTGTCTGGCAAACATCTCTGTGTAATTGCTCAAGCCCCAGAGGGTTATGGTCCATGACTCTACAAAGATGGAGCTGCATATAACATCTCAGGGCTCACGCCACTTTCTTCTTGAGGCACCAAACGTTACATCAGTGAGTGGCTGGTTTTAAGTAATCCCTTTCGGTGCATTCTGCAGATTACAATTCTTATCCAATTGAGGAGTGGGACGTTTCTAAAGAGGAAGCCATTTATCTCTGCAAGGACAGAGTCCTGGTCTGGAAGTCTTCACCATGCTTCTGTTATCACCAAAAGCTAGCAGAGAATCACTGCATTATGGCCTTCATCAGATCTCACTGGGCCAGTGACTGTCTACTCTCAAACACTGACTCCTGTGGCTTAACATGGCCATTTACCAACATTTATTGAATTGAAACTAACCATTCTAAATAAATAATTGTGATAAATTATATTTTGCCTGCCTTGCATGCCTGCTCTGTTGTTACAGCTATGTACGTGGCTACACAATGAATGGAAGATGTCATACAACAGGGTATGTTGTATGGTATTGGCTTTTGAAGTGAGAATGTTATTGTAATGGAGGCAGTTGAATGAATTTCCATTCCAGTAACTTGTCTGGCTGTTCAAATATGATAACAAATTATGTATTTACATCAAGTGCCTCTCCATTTAACTTTCCCCACACGCCTTGCATTGCAAACTGGAAGTCAAAGCCATAGACGTTTGAACCCTGACTACCAAATAAGCTCTGATCATGGGGCCGCACGTCTATACTGAAACCATTACCAAAAATGTGCTTCTAAAAAAAAGATAAAAGGCCCAGCTGTGGGTGAGCAGAAAACCTTGGACCGGTCTGAAATCTGAGAGCGATCACTGTTCCTGGTATCTGGTTCATCTTTTGGGCACCTGGAGGATTAAAGCGGGACCTGAACCAGATGCGACCTGCATGTGATTTCTCACCACAGGGCAGACCCCCGGGGAGCCTTCATCTGTCTCTTCTTCCCTCAGAAGCATGGAGAGCACCGTCGCTCACGAGCGCAGAGATGGACGGCACCCATAACCCATCACCAGCCTCGCGAGACCCGTAAACGTGCTGGAGGGCCGCAGCCTTTTTGCTCGGTCCTGACCCCCGAAGCTCCACGGGGTCTGCAGGCATCTTGTTCCAGCCTGTCACTCAACCACCTGGTTGAACTAGTCTTTCTCTTGACTGAAGTGGTTTCGCTTTCCTCCCCGGTCCTGAGAGTATTAAAAAGTGCTCCACTAGACAAAGCTATTGAATCGTGACCCTCCATGACTATAGTTGAGTGGCCCTGGTCTGCAGGAAGATTAGCTAATACAAAAGCAGATGCATGACAAACTGCAGTCCACTGCATTGGCGGCAATTCTCTGTCAGGTCATTTACATTAAAAAGTCTGGCTTTAACATCTAAATAATATAAAATGAAATACAGTCTTCTGGGATGCATTCTAATTTTTAATAAGAAGTTGAATTACATATTTGAGCCTGGGGAGTAATCTGAATGTCAAAACAATCATAGCAACAAGGAACTCATTTATGTTTTTTTCCAAAGTTCTTTTAGTATTGCATGGGCTCTATAGATTTTTTTTTTTTTAGCCAAGACAGTACAAACAGGACTGGAGGGCAAAACATCAACACTGTTTGTTACCAGACTGTTTTGTTAACTATGGCTAAGCCTGTGGTATTTAGCATGAAATACCAAGAACAAATATATCAACATCAACACAGAGTAGATGCGGATTAGAGGCTAAAGGATCATCACTGGATTTTATGATCACTGGAAATTATGAAAATGTATGCTTTCTTTTTACAGGGCTCCAATTGGTGAGCGCTAAAAATATAATCTGTTACATCCTGAGCGCAGTGCATGATGCTACACAGATACAGATACAGATACAGAAATGGTATACAGAGCGATACAGTGCCATGTTCCACTGCATACTCCACTACATATGCTTCCACTCCCTGGTGTAGTCTTAGAGCTTTCTCAAGCTGCACTGTGGCTGCACAAAAGCAGTTTCTCTGCAGGGTTCCCTTCACTGGAAGTTAACATGAGGTGTGCTCTTTGATTGCACACAAGCCTTTTACCCACTGGCCCTTTCTTCGTACAGACTGTGTAGTTTCTCTCTCATCACCGTCTGGTCTTAGAAGTCCTCAGCCAGGTTCCTTCTTTCATGAGGCCCCGACAAAGCCTGGATGCTGCTCCCAGGTGCTGACCAATTGCTTTTAGCGGCTGCCAGAGAAGACATGATTCACTCCGCAATCTCATCAGGTGAATGATATCTGGACGCGCAAAAAGAGCAAAGGCCAGATCAAAAAGGTTGGAAAAGGTCAACAGACATTTCAGCACTGCTAGTATCATTTTTTTTTCCCAGGCAGCAATGCGCAACAAAGCTAGAAGGTAAATGACATGAAATTGTGAAAGGTTTAATGAGGTCTAATAATGCCCCTGCATTTTAAAACTTGCCTTTCTACTATATTACTAAATGGGCAGAATCTTCATGGACAATGGTGGACCCCTTTTCCATCCAAATGCAATCAGTCAAAGAAAAATGGCAGTGAGAAACAATTTCATATGTGCGAGCTTCCTGTTATAGAAAAAAAATACATACCCCCTTCACCCTTGATTTTGCATTTTGGAGGCAATGATTAAATCTGTTGGTCATGGTGCACGGATGAGTAAATCTTAAATTCAGAACAGGCCATGGATTTTTTCGAGAAGTAATTAAGACAACAGATGATTTTCCTTACAAAGTTCATTTCCTTTAATCCCCCCATCAAAAAAGGGAAAAAAATTAACTTTGCAGTAATTTTTTCAGGAACAATTCTCTTTGGCAACACATATTCTGCTCCCTCCCTTTACAGCATCCTTAACAGTTTCAACACAGCTTTTAAGTTTGAAAACCTTAGCGTTACACTTAACAATTTTAAGATGTTTTCTCCTCTACGAAGAGAGCGTTGGACTAGTTGAAGCAGAGCTGGTGCAATTCTTCATACTGAGAATACATGAAGGAGAATGGTCATGGTTTGGATATCATTTACAGGAAAGGAGGGCACCTACAGAGAGTAGGTTTGCATTGCAAAATTCATGCTTTCTTGATACTGCAATTTTGTGTTGTGTACTGATTCCCGTAAATGAAGTCAGTGTATTGTCGTCCGGTAAAGGTTTGGACAATAACAGCAACTTTACAACAAGAGAACAAAAATAACCAATTTGAAGGTCTCCCTTGTTTTTATTTCAAGTATTTGTTAATTATTTCAGAGTCTGAAATAGTTAAGCATGTTTGAAAGCATTTCATGGTATTTAGCAGGACCACACAACAAGGCTTCATCTTTGATTTTTCAAGCATATGTCTTCTATTTATTTTTGCAGTTAACCATTTTCAATATGAATCCACTTGCCTTTTTACCTGTTTTCATTATTCATTTTAACTTGTTTTGAATATATTGACTGGCTGACTTAATCCAATGATATGCAGTCATACCACTCTCCATGTCTGGGAGGTATTTTTTTTTAATGTTCAGAGTCTCATGAAAACATGCGTTCCTTGTTGATCAAGATATGTCCTGCTTAAGATCATGTGGTTGAGATCAAAGTAAGGACCATTGGATGAAGAACAACCCTCAGCTGGCATTATTTCCTCACTCTTCTCCCTACTCCAGCATTGCAAAGTCAGTAAAAAAAAAAAAAAAAAATCACCCAGACAGAGATTGGCCCTGGCTGACCTTAAAACTGCTTGAGATTCCATTGACCGTAACAAATCAATTTATCACAGCTACGTTGGATAGCCATGCCAACACTGACATGCTGAGAGAAATGGGCTGTGTCCTTCCAGGGGCATCCTGGTCATTTTTAGCAGACGACCCAAGTGTGTGAGAGCTTTCTGGAGGACCCTCAATGGAATGTTGGTTTTCAGTGGCAATGGAGATGATGTTTCCATTCAACAGGGTATGGCGTTTCGGGCTTGAGTGTCGGAAAACTGGTTTGTTTCTAAACCATTTATTTATTCGTTCTTTGTTTGAACTGAATTACGGCATGCAGGTTTTATTCATTTCAGCGATGCTGTACATTTCATCATATCTTTCATTTACAGACGTTCTAGTGTTTAGCAAGCTTCTGTTTAGATTAGACCAATAACGGATGTTCCAATAGAGTTGGACGTCTGGTTTTAGTTACCAAAGAAAAAAAAAAAAAACAGAGAGGAAGGCTTTTTTACCTCATAACCCTAAACTTGTTTTCGTGAAAGAAAATCAATCTCACAATACTTAAATTGAATAAATACTCTGGTGGGTGATTGAGGTCATTGTGGCCAAACAACTGTTTTGCACATGTTGGCGATTACTGTACAATGCAAACTATGACTACCTGACAACTGTGTTTAATGGCTGTTCTGCAAAAAAGGGTGGATCAGTCTCTCTCCAGTTCCACTCACGCACACCCATACAACCCAGCCTTGAAGGATGGGATAAGCTTGTTCTGGTAACAGGCATGATAAAAATCACATTCGTTCTCTCTGCCAACTCGAAAGCATTGCATTGATGGGATGACTCATGATAACCTTTTGGCTCTCTTTAGGACATATGCCCTGTTTTCTCAGTCTCGAATAAACACATGCCTGGCCTTCCCGCACACAAAAATATCCAATTAAAGACAATGTGCATGTGCTGATGCTGATATATTCTGGTCATGGGAAAAAGAAAAAACAAAAACTTGGATGATGTGAAGACCACACTGGAGAGAAGAAATTGTCCCAAACCTCCCCAGAGTGTGGTACATTCCAAGCTGATCCACTCTGTCCAACTGCGCCGATGTCAGTTCCATGAGAGTCTTCACTGCCGATCCTGATGAAAGAACACAGGTCAGCGTTTCTTGATGTGGATGCTGAATCACCTAACAACAGAAAAAGTGAAATCAATATGCTGCGCTAAAGTATTGAAATGAAGGAATTCAGGGATTACTATTATAATCACATTCCCAATAATTACTCCACATTGACTGTATGAGGTCATTCTCTGACATTGTGTGATTTTCTCTTCACTTGCAAGTGCATTCTTTCATCACTCTCTGGATGAGAAATATGAACTGTGAGTTAATGTGAAAAAAGACTGAAAAATGTGCATAAGCTGTGTTTGAGGAGTGACCACAGAGATGCTTCTCTCTGCAGCATGCTTTACTTGACTGCGGGCGCATAGTAAGTGTTAAGATGTGTCAGCAACCCCAATAGAATGCACTGTATGGGTCATCACAGATCCATACAACACATCACAAACAATGCCTTCATCAGAATACCCTAGTGACATCATGCAAGATTACATTATTGTCATTTTAGCAGACACTCCCCTATCCAGGGTAACTTACATAGGTTACACATTTTACATGTTATCCATTTATACAATTGGATATTTAATGAGGAAATTCCAGTTTAAGTACCTTGCCCAATGGTACAGCAGCAGTGCCCTAGTGGGGAATTGAACTGGCAACCTTTCAGTTACAAGCCCTGCTCCTTACCACTATGCTACACTGCCGCCCAAGTTATGGAAGGTACATATAGAATAGACATACAGCATCTGGTTTAAGAAAGCGGGCATGATCGGTGTGGAAATAGCTGTTTTTGTTTCTTTTTTCACAGTATCTAATATCAGTCAATATGTTTCTGCAATGGACATTTAATCAAAATCAGCCCCATTTAGCTGCTGGGCAGATTAGTCAAAGTCGTGAGGCCAGTCTTGACACCACATGTTGGGTTAATGTGCTGTGTGCATGCATGGCTTTCATTAAAGGTTTCAGCGCATGAGTTCTCCTGGCGAGACCACATGTTTGGCCACCGGATGATGCCGTAAACAACGCAGTTTGCACTCGTGAAGGGTCCAAGAAAATGATAGATTACGCTCTGCCGTCTCTCCCTGAATGAATACCGCATAACCTGGGGGGGGTCTGCGGCCTGCACGAGGCGCTGATTAGTGACTGCATTTCCCAACATCTCCCGTCCGCACAGAGAGAGAGAGGAAATGGCCACGGAGCATATGTGTGCGGGGCAAAGCGGCTCGTGTGCGTCAGGCAGAGTGACTGCAGCTTCACCTTGACGCAGGTCTGTTGGAGAGGGTACAGATTTGTGAGAAGAGGGAAAGAGCTCTGAGCTCCACAGACACGGCACAATGCTCTGGCATTCATCTTTCTGAGCATATGCAGAATCATTCATAAAAGTTGTACATGTGAATATGTCACAATAAAAAAGATATCCAGGAAAAAGGCCAGTACATCAAGCAGACTATCATGTCAAACTCTATTACGTGTATTACAAAATATATCCATTATATGCAATATGCTTTTACATCTGTTTAAAATGTATTCTTAGAATTGGAATGAATATAGTTGAACATTTATGGTTTATTTTTCAGAAGAGACACATGCATTCAGAATGAACAAAATTAGTATTTATCATTTACTTTTTTGTTATCTTGTGGTAATTTGCCAAAATCAGCCACATGAACTGTACCCTTATTGTTTCTTAATTAAAACTGATTCAACCAGAGCGCAGGCAGAACTTTTCACTTCAACATACACTCACACACCCTAAAAACAGGGCTGTTATGGTCCTGGAAATGCATGGTCATAAATGACCTCATGAGTCATATCACACAGCTATGGGAGGGTGCATCAGGATATAAGAGGTCAACAAGAGATGACATCACTCCAGCGCCCGTGAGAGATAACAAGCTAGAAGCTCCGAGACCAAAAACTGTCCATGAGTCACACCCTCCGCGTAGCTACCATCAGCTTGCACACACTTGGGAGATTGCTGGTGATTTCTGACATTAGCAGCTGCTGCATCCCAAGGCATGTTTTGAAAATAATTTATTATCGTAATCTCCATCCAGTATCGTTATGAAAATTATACAATGAGGAACAATTTCAAAACATTTGTTCTTGCCAGTCTCATTTAAACTTTCCTTTTGCTTAGCCATTGATACAAGCAGTGGAAAAAATAATTGTACATGCAAGACAATGGGGAAGAAGCAAGCTTTTTGTGAATTACAGTTGGCTGCTGTAGCTCATGTTGCAGTATAAGAAGCAAAACAAGAGTAATGCTGGTTTAAATTTGTTGATTAAAGTTTAGGACAAGGTAGGAGCCTACTGCAGAGCATTGAGAGAGTTTAACCAAAGAAATACAAACAATTCTGGAACATACCATCAATATACCAACATACCCCCATTCCAGAATCTCTGCGTAAACAGCCCAAACACATGATGCCCAGAGATCACAAGTATCATGCAAACATCTGTGAGCTCGGAATTTGATTAATCCTGCCTTCCTGAGCGAAGCAGCAGCTGAGGCTACTGATCAGGCTTTGGGGTGATGTCATGGATGTGACCAGGATGAACCGCAGATGCTAATTTCCTTCATACTTCTGAGGGTGGTGTGAAAGGATATGAGTGGCAGCAGGTTTTTCTGCAAGACTAGTAGCATTAATCCATCAGGTAGTTTGATCTTCTGTTTCTCATGATTTCAGACTCATGTCCAAATGCCTCCCATGCAGTGAATCAGAAAATGTTTGTCCAGTCTCCTCCTTGGGACCTGTCAAAGCTGTCTGATGAGGGCTGGCACCATGCTTCCTGTCACACCTTCCAACCAGGAAACGGAGCGTCAGGGCGTCCGCGACCAGGCTCGCGTTTCCCATAGCAACGCGGCCCATCTGCCACCACCTCCCTCAGTGTCTCCAGCAGCCTCCTCCCCCCTCCCTCTCTCCCTTTTCCCTGTGCCCACACCCGCCCGTTATCTCTGTGTAGCCCTTTCCTGGCTGGCAAATGGGGAAGTATTTAGTAAGTGGTTAATAATAGGCTTATGCCATAGGAAACGACAAGCCCTGGAAGTGGCGAGGGCCCGGCCGTGTAGTGCTGAGAGACCCCATAACAATCTACCCAGGAGGACTCACTGAGGCCTGTCCAAAACACACAGGTCCCCTTTAATTCCTCCAGTCATTAATGGCCTCAGTGCAGTTTCAGTCATATATTTTTTTAATATGGGAGCAATAGTGACGCATGAGGGGAAAAGGGTCTTTGATTCCAAAAGGAGGGGAACCAAAACTTCTTCATTGTTTCAAGAACAAATGAGGTTGGTCTCAGCAGTGATTTGTTTTGGTTTCAGCCTTGTTGCTACAGCTGTTTTGATGTGTATTATTCAGGTCGCTAAGAAACAGAATTTAATTTAAAGATTTTTTTTCTTGTTCTTTAAGCCCTCATTACCCTATGCATACATTTGTGCATTCTGCAATATGTGTGCCAGCTTTCTTCCTTTTAAATCAATATATTTTAAAATTAAATTTCTTTTAAAATCTAGAATCCTCAGATCCAATCCAGTGCAGACAGTTCAAAATAAACATTCAATGAAATTATGAAGCAATATTTAGTCAAATAAAACCATCAGGGTGTGACAAGAGACAGTGCTACACAAGATATGATATTATTACTATTAGTCTTTCCATAAGAATTATATAAAAATCTTACACATGAAACTATTTTTTCAGGTCTGTTGGCCTGAGGAGAATGCCTCATAAAAAACTCAACACCCCCCAATACATACACACACATTCACTAAGTTATGTTTTACCATTAAGTTTAACTCATCTGATCAAAGGCGGAATTAATTCACTGTGTTTTACAGTGTCATTTACATCATCCTCATAATTGTAAATCCACGCTGAGAGAGAATGGTAAATGTACTTACAACTACAAAAAGATTTACTTCTCCATGCCCTACAGCTGGACCCTGCCCACACCTGGAAAAACATCATTTTTTTCCCAATTTGATTTCAAATTTCAGCAATGTCATTTTACACTTCAATCAGGATGGAGAGAGAGGAAGAGAGAGAGAGAGAGAGGTCACAGAGCAGAAAAGAGAGGAAGAGAGGTCATGGAGAGGGAAAAAAAGAGGAAAAGAGGTCACAGACAGGGAAGTCTCTGTGTTTCTCTTGCGTGCTTCCCACAGACTTACCATCACCATTATCACGTGCATGCATTCAAATGGGCCTGGCTTATTGTGTTCAGAGTACCTTGCAGTGCCAGAAGTGATGGTGCGGGGGTCCTTTCGGCTGTCTCCCACAGTCTGGGAGGCTTTAGGACCCGGGACAGCAGCAGCCTCACAGAGCAGCACTTGCACAGCTGAGACTGCTTGCTAATCAGCGCAGGTGTTGCTTGTTACCTTCATTAGGCCACTTACAAACACAGCCATCAGTGCAGATGGAAGAGGGAAGCCTGGATAGTGCCTGTGGCCTGCAACTGGTTCAGTGAAGCTACAAACCTGTTGACTGCAGAGGAGGCATAGCAAGACAGGTGTTTTCTGGCTCTAGTAAATGTCTGCATCATTGTCAGAGAACAGCTGAGAAAAGCATGGGTGATGAATTTGAATGAATTAGATATTATTTCTGGTTTTCCATTAATAGGTGTTTATCTCAGGGACCACCAGGCTTTTTTTCCATATGCTGGTGTGGTTTCCTCATCTGATCAAGATGTACGTGAGTTTACCAGGGGCTAAAAGGTTATAGGGTGATTTTGCATAAGCATTGCACAAACTGTATTGCACGCAACAGTGCACGTTTGCGTGACTTTTTGTTTATTGCCCCGATTCTGTCCGTGACTGTCGGACATGCTCGTGCCAAGATCACAGCCGCAATCTTAAACCCTTTTGGTTTGTCGGTTTCAGGGATCTTGGCTTGTTTCTCTTTTTTTCCTTTCCTCCCCATCAATACCGGATTCAGCTTCAGCTGGAGGATCCAAGAGATGCGTAACAGAAATGTCCGCTGAGTGGAAAATGGATTTGCGGCGAGCGTTAGCACGAGATAATGAAGTTTTCAGTAGGCACTGTCTGCGTGCAAAAAAAGCCAGACGAAAATGAAGAATGACTGGTGCGGAGGACGGCTCATCCCACTTCCTTAACCGAGCGCTCCCCGCCGCGGCAAATGGCTTGACAGGCCGTTCTTACCAGACCATCTGGAGGAAGAACACATGCCACTTACGCCAGCCTGTCTGTCAAAGCGTGGCGCCCTATCAATATGGCGGCGGGGAATGTTTTTCCGCGCCTCTGAAGCGGCGCCAATCGGAACAGCGGGCCGCGCCGATGAACGGCGTGCGTTCTGCCCTTCATTAAAAAAACATGACGGAGACGTCGGGCAGCCCCGGCAGCGGCAGACAGCGGCCGGGCGCGAGTTTGTGTGGGAACGCACTGCTGGTGCATCACGGAGCGAAGAACTTTGGTTTCGACAGCGAGGCAATCTGTCAGCGAGAGGCTTTGCCACACGCACGGGAAAGGCATACACATCACAGAACTGGGCCCGTTACCTTCCGCCACTTAAATGTCTCAGTTTGGTAAATAAATCCAGACATTACAGGCTGTTGTGCAACAGCTGTTTGATCTTGTCCCCATCTGTTTCATTGCAGTTGGACGCGTCTGATGAATTGTGAGGCAGACACGTCATGGCCTCAGTATTGCATGAATAAATGCATGGGGTCAGAGGAATAGATTGCGTGTTAAGTATAATAAACGTTGTTCTGCTTTATTAAGTCTGTTCTTGATCCCCCTAGTCATGTCCTGCAATGTATTATAGTGATTCATAAAGCAACTGCATTATTAATCAGTGTAGATTAAACAAGTGAACTGTGTGATTGTTAGCAGTAACAGGGCATTTAAATAACTGGGACGAGTACATATTGCACAGGGAGTAGTAACTGTTTGCTGAACAGTAATGTCAACACAATGTGTATATTATGATGATGCAGTCATTGGTGGCTGGTAAGCTTCTATTGTTTGTCTGTGGGACACTGATTTTTCTCCACTGATTCATCACAAAAGCAAAATTCCCAGTACAACACAACCTTGTCTGTAACTACATTCACCCGCAGTAATGTGTCACGTGTTCTTTTTCAGTCACTATTAGTCCGGAAACCATGATATATTACTTAAAAAAACATTCCCACACCTTTCCCCTTTTCATCATTTCCTGAATGCAATGTTACTTTTCTCAAATGCAGAATTAATTACGTTTATAGCCTCTCACTGCTCTGTTAAAATCTATGTGCAAGTTAAAGTGCAGTTTGAACAGTTGTGTTTTGAAAAGGCACGCATCTGCTTCTTCTCACATATACTGCTCTCATTTGTAGATAAATTCTCAGTGTGGACGATTAAGTACAGGATTTCAGACTATGTTCTGCATCAGCTAAATTAACCTAGTACTAAATTAACCTGAATCAATATGACAACAGGTGAGTTCAATTCGGAGACACGGTCTGAGGGCCACAGTATTAAAGAAGACAATAAAGCCATTGGCAACAGCCCCTGTGCACCAAAATAGGCACTATTTTATTGTTCTATGATCTGTTAATATGATTTTAATAATCTTTTCATATGATTGTTTCTATTTCTTTGTCTTTTTTACAATCAAATAAGAGTGGTCACAGCTCAAGGTGCTACCTGAATACATGTCGCCTGGAAGAATCGTGTGAGGGAACAATCCTGTTAGCGTGATGCAGTGGAATAAGGGTACCTGCCCTGTCTAGCTGCAGAGAAATCAGGTTTTGAAAATGGCCAGAGTGATGGCCCTCATTTTGGGTTGGCTGATGTGCTTTAGCCTCTGCTGCCACGCAGACAGAGTTCACCTGGCCAAGCTGCGTGCACTTTAACTGCTCGTCTGCTTCGTTCTCTTCAGACTCATGCAAAAACACGGAGCTCCCAAGATGGGGCGCCCAAGTCTTTCGGAAAACGACAATCAAATAAAAGCAATCTGAAGTTCCTGGAATTTCACAAAAGAATAATGATGACCTGTCCTTGCTGCATTTCTTTTGGTTGAAGAATTCGAGACAGAGTCCGTTTCGGTTGAGATATCCTGAAACCTTGATCCTGGATTGAAAACAATAGAATATGGTAATGGATAAAATGTGCACAATGCCAATTGGAACAGAATACCAAAGAAGGTCCAATGGTCCAATAATTGTTCTGTGTCAAAAGGAATGCATTTGTTCAGAATATCCTGTTCTCAGTGTAGATTAGCTCATTGTTTTAATTAACTTGTGGCCTCTCCCCCACCCCCCTGATTCATAACATTTGTGAGAACAACCACACTCTCTTCAAAGTGAGGGTACTCTAAATGGGGAAAAAGACTTCCTGCTTAAAGGAATATGCTGTTCAAAAATTAACTACCACCCTCATTCCAACCCCTGTGGCTCCTGATTTTTGGTGGACATAAACTGACCTGAACTCCTCTCTAAGGGACAGAAGTAGAAGTGGCGAACAAAGGAAGTAACTGGCCAATCCAACCCTTCCATCCTAAATTAATTAGCATTGCCTTTTAGGCCTACATCAGAGAGTCCTGGCTGTCTAGACATCGAATGGCAATTTCCAGGGCTAGTTTCAGAAAAGCAAGATTTGTGAAGGCTTTAGTCAGAAACTATCCTGTGGACAGGGCAAGTCTGCAGACTTTTGGCAAAAGTTGCCCAAAATCCAGATCCATGAAGTGACTCCTCACTGAACTTAGGAAGCAGGAGACAGAACATCCCTGCATATAGCAGCTCCTCTGGAGTGTTGCAACACATATTCAAATCTTTTGGATAGAAGATTGATTTTGTTAAGCTCAGTGAGTACAAACAGTACTGCTTAACAGGTGTATTTTTGAAAAAACTTTACAAACCCCTAATAAACCTAAATGCAGTGCTCACCTCTGCCATTTAGTATATTAATAGCATATGGTATCCCTGAGTACATTGGACATAAATACTTTTATACCATTATATATGCAATTTTTATAAGGAAAGTTTTTTGTTAGGTTCACATAAAATTGGGGAATTAAAGGAATTCCATTAAAGGAAGCCATGTTTTGAGGTTTCTCAGAGCAAAACATTGCTGGAATTGGGGCTGAAGCGGCTTCCCTAGATGTTAAATACAGTACAGGATAGTGCCAGACTCCGTCACTTGAAGAAAGCTAACAGCCCACTTTATCAGCCTAACAGACCACCCTGGAGTCTCCTTTACAAGCGCACACAGTCGTTACCTCCGATCTGATGAGCTGGCTGTGCAGCGAGGGGCTCAGGTAGCTGCGATCTCCATTTCTGCTTTATAGGTGGCCATTAATAGTTTATTAACATCACCTGCGTCCGGTGTATCCGGCTACGTTCTCCCTTCGCGGTCAGTCAGTGGTGGATTCTGGGAAGTGAGAACCGAGCAGAGGTCTCCCACCAGCATTACACATGCTTTGGGGGGGGGGGGGTGGGGGATGGGGGGTTGTTCATTATACGCAAAGAGGACTTTTTCGAAAATAAAATGCGGCCCGACTGGTTTTCTTTGGAGGCCTCCCGTTCATGTGCAGCGTGTTCGCCGATCCGCAAGTTGTCTTTGGCAGGGCGGCCGGACACATAAAGGCCCTTGGCAGGCGACAAGTGCGGCGCGGTGACTCATTCTCCAGTGTAACCTGGTAGGTGAGGTGGAGCCAACCCCGCCAATTTACACTCTGTTTGTCCAGGGCCGCTCCTGCCAAAAGGTCTCCATTTATACTTTACGAGGGTGGCAATTAGGTATTATGAATTAAGGGGGCCAATCTAACGCGTACGCTACCGTTAACTGATGGGGTCAGTCCCGAAGAATTTAGTGCCGTGAAATTTGTCGACATCTATATCTGTCCTCAGAGGTCGCCGCTATTTCCTCTGGCCTCCGCATCTGGTCTGTGCTCTCATGGAAAAGTGTGGCTCCCGGCTGAGTAATGGCGAATCTGAAAGGAGGATCTTTATGAAGCGTGATTATTATGTTTTTCAAGAATGGGAGGTTTTTATTGCACTTTGAACAGGGAGCTGCATTCATTTATTAGTAGGCTACCAACCTATGTGACAAACAAGTCAAGCCCAGTCATTTGGGTTGTTGCATTTAACAGAGAAGTATTCAAGAGATGTGTTTTTTTTTGATACACCACATATCAATATACAGTGCCAGTCAAAAATTTGGAAAGACCTGATTAAGATAGTTGGAAAGATTCAAACATTCAAAGACATTTTGATCTAAAGACTTATGCTTAAATGCTTGAAATTTGTTTGTTAGACAAATATGCACATGCACATGCCTGTGTACTTTGAAGAATCTAAGATATACAATAGCTTTCATCAAGATGTTTTTGGTCACCTTATACTTCCATTTGTGTTATTTCATAGTTCTGATGTATTTACTATTATTATATGTAGAAAATGGTAAAAATAAGGTGTGTCCAAACTTTTGACTGGTACTCTACAATTGAACTTTTAGATAAAGTTCACCTAGAGGCAAGCCTCCATGTCTTTGGGTGTAATTCTCTAGGTCTTGTAGTGTATGAATGAGAACCCTGTTGAAACAGGGCATGTGACTGAGTCCCCATTAAGTGAAAGTGTTTCTCATCCTTATGAGCAGAAAATGGCTCTGTTTATTGAGGAGCTGTGACGTTTACAGCGTTGTGTGCTACAGAGTGTCAGTCTGGTAATGATTCCAGAGGTGGTCCTCAGATGTTTTACCTTTTTTCCTGTGTAATTACAGTATACTGTAATTAAATAATGAGTTCTTGTAAGTGCTATGTAAATACATTTGAGAGTTTTTAACAGCGTGTAAAATGCAAGTTTTTATTTAGATGCAATTAGTTTGCCAAAGTTTACTCTTATTTGTAATTGCAGTGTGTTTGGACAGGTAAGTTGGCTAAATATAATTAAGTTTAACTCCAACTGGCTTGCAAATGCTTGGAATGATTGAGTTTGTCAGTTTAGGCCTGCTTCACCAGCTTTTAAAACTCTTTCCCTTATTTTTACTTTGATAGACGGTGTTTTTAATGCACCTCTTCCCAATTCAAAAAATTTATTTTACAAGCCTCAGGAATGGTGCACGCTTGCATACGAACACACTGCAAGTGATTCCACACACTAGCAAGGTTAAGCACTTTCCCAAAGTCATATGGATGGCTGGTCTACAGTGTGCCCTCACTACTTTCATCCACAGCACTGGGGTTCACAGTGGCAGTCAGCCAGATTGCAGTAAATACCAGGCTGCGAGGCCTGTTTCCTGCCGCCTCTTAACCAGGGTGTACTGTGGAATCCACCAGGCCTAATTACACCCTTAGAAAGCATGACGCCACATACATTTCCACCAAAATTCCCACCGAATGCGACAGCCAAGACGGCTACCGGATGGCCCTGGTGGAATCCAAGAACAGGATGTATGACAGGGGAATGACGCGACAAAAACGCAGTGGTCACCCCCCATGAACAGCCCGGAATGCTTACGTGACAGCGCGCAACACACGGCGACGGGACACAGGACTTCTCGAAATTGTCCCCGCTGCAGTTTCCCGAACAGAGAGAGGAAGGAGAGAGGAGGGGACATTCGGGGAACAATAATTAGTGTACCATCAGTGGAGGGATCTTCACTTCTGTGCCACTTTCATAGACTTTCCCACAGCCTGTCCCCAGCACACTGGGACATCCTGCAGATGCTATCTGCAGCACACTGTTTACTTAGAGTGGCAAGGACCAATATGAAGGAAAGCAAGAGACTCCATGAAATAATGTAGGCCACATATGATGTGCATGCAGGAACGTTCAGACCATATCATCAGCATTTACACACTCGGCTCTTTCTTTTTTTCAAATTATCGAAACAAGATGGAAGTGGTGTACATTCGGTGACACAATAGCGACACAATTTATGCATTTACTTTAATTGAACTGATAAAAGAAGATGTAATCCAAACACTGACCCACCCGGTAATTGGAAATGATGGCTGTATTTTTCTTTTTTTTTTTTTTTTGTTGTGGCTCCTATCTATTTGAACCCCCCTCTCGTAAGTGCCGTAGGCATGATGAGCAAGCAAGATTAAAAAAAAAGAAAAAAAAACAACTGTTTAATTGTTTAACTACATACAAAGCGATCTATTGTTCTGAGATTCTACTATGAGCTCAGGAGGAATAGGGGTGTGGGTTTTAAAAGGGCCTTGAAGGTGTGGTAGTGTGTTTTATTCCGTGCCAGGACAGCACTTTCTCTTTGTTTTTGCTCAGAGGAAACTGAGTGCGTCAGAGCTCTCAGGAGCACATGGTCATTTCTATGGTTCCTTCCTCACCTCGCTGAGTCCAAGATGCTGACGTAACAGCCAACACCACCACCCCCCCTTCCTCTGTAGTACCGACTGTTTATTTTGGATGCCTTCATACAACAATTGTTTCACCCACACGAACACATGCATGTGTACAAACACACTGCTGTGAAAAAAATCAGCATTTTTGAGATTACACAAGATTACACGACTCTAGATATAGTCTAAGATACTGAAATTTTACATTTCTAGTTTAATTATAATCATCAGTTATAAAATACATATTAAGATGTATTTTTGATCAATCTGACCAATGAAGATTGGACAGTAGGCTGCTGCTTCCACCTTGCATTTTAAGAGGAAAGGACACAGTTGTGCAGAGGTGGGAGTGACATGCCAAACTTTTTTCCCTGTAGTCATGTGTCTGTTGTAGCATTTGTAACTCAAAATTTTTAACTAATGATCAATTATCAAAGACCAAAAATGAAATGAAAATGATTAAATACCATCAAACAGATCGATCCTCAGGATTTAGATTCGATTTTGTGTTGAAAGAGGGCTGAAATTCCACGCTGTTTTGGCTGCAGTCGGTCAGAGGAAGCAGTAGCCGACCAAACACGCCTGAGAATGACCCAAGGCCGGAGGAGCCGGAGCAATAAAAATGCCTGGGTTTTCAGCAGAGAAAACAAGCATCGCATGGGCCATTGAGGGTTGGACAGTGGGGCTTTTTGGTCAGACGCTTTGGGGAGATGCGGCCGCCGATCCTGGAAAGGTGGTGAGGAAGTGAGGTCAGGAATGCCGATAAGTGCCGGGATGGGTTTCCCAGATTCCCCTCGTTGACATTGGCAACGGGCTGAGGCGGAGCCCCGCCCCTCCCTGACATGCTGTGAGAGACTCTGATGCACATGACTCTGGCTTCTCCGGTCCCGGAGTCTTCCAGCTGTATAATTTGAACTGAAAAATGTGAAAAAAACAAGGGAATCTCATCAGAGCTCGGCGCTGTTTTCCTCCCTAAGTTTCTCTCCGTTTTCCTCTGCGCGGATAGGATTACCGAGAGCTTCTCAAAGGGACGATGCGTGGTAAACCATTCGGTTCTTGCCTCCTTTGAACCTGCGTTATAGGGAACGGAAGGCTTTTCTCGGTTTTTTTGGAGAGGCATGGGAACCCAAAGGCTGAGGGAGCTTGTGGTCGGGACAGCCGGTCTGTCCTGAGACTCATCATAGAATGCTTTCCATACAGAACGTTGGCATGTGAATGGTGTTGAAGTTCGGGACAGTGTCCTAGACCATGTTAACCTTTGAAAAAGAAGCTAATCAAGCATAGTAACATTACAGTCTTTGAGTTGCCACACAAGGTTAGGACGATTACAAATGAATGGCATTGGTTGGTTGGCATACAAGCAGTGTGCTGTATGTACTTGAGGTGTATGTCCTATAGACATTTAACAAAATCGATAAGCATTTTTCTGATTTAGGTCATTGTTAAGTAATGGTTAATGAAGAGGAATAAGGCTGCAGCTGTAAGACAAGTTGTGTACAGTTTGAATTATTTTCATATCACCTCTCTTTAAATAAAATGAAATGAACAACCCATTGACGATGCAAATACATTTTCCATGACTGTAAAGAAACGCCATTTATTGTGATTAATGGCACACACATTGTTCAGAAGATAATTATAAAAATGGCTAATAAGGGCAGTACACATCGACTGGGAATCTCACAGACAGCTTAAGAAAATGAGAAAAGATACAACGGTATTCTGAGCTGTACAAATAGGAAATTATCTTTAACTCTGGTGTTAACAAAACATAAGATTGAGGTCCACACAAAGATAGACCTTTATCTTATACATCTTATACCCATATTAGGCACCAGAACAAAATAAAAGTATGCTCCTGAATTGGTAATATGACCCTCCACAGAGCATCTGAAAATAAACTTTATAAATCTTTTTTTTTAATTAAAAAATGATGATTCAACTTATTTGACACTATTATCATGCCATTATTTGTGTTGCATTTTATAGTGACTTTTATATGTGAAGCAACTGTGAAGATGTTCCAAAAACCATAAATACAAGAGAACATATTTGGCATTGACGTCAAAGAATTATCAGTCATCTACCAACAAATAATGCAACTGATAGAAAACTGCACAGACAAAGCTCATATTTAAAATTTATCACCAATATCAGGTCGGACAGGATCCCATCAAGAGAACACAAGTGCCAGCTCAGAGTAATAATTAAAGTTTTCTTTATAGTTTTTGGAGTAGTTGGAGAGCCAAAGGGTTGACTTGAGTCCAGACATTTCTTAAGTGTTTGGTGATGTTCAGTAAAGTATGGAAACATTTAGAAGGAGGGAAATAAAAGGGCATAACCTTGTGGCCTGAATGAATTCTGCAACACGAACAGGAGGGAGCTGTAGGCTAAAATTATGACTTATTGCATCTTTGATGATTAATACTAACAAATTATCTGTTTCTATAGATGTAACTCTTACATTCATATTAAGACAGTACAAATTCACATCACAATTCAGCACAGCTCATCAGTCATATCTCATGCTGTGCTTCACTGGTTTATGCGGTTCCCATAAAAAAAAAGGCCGAAGATTGCAGCGTTTTGCGTTTTATACTGGTGCATATTTTCCTTGAAGTTTCAGCACATCTTGAGCTGCGTGTTTTCCTTCTTCCTGTATAGATTTCACATTTGCATGGAAAAATCTTTCTTGTGTGTTTGGATTTCCATTGTGAGGAGAGCGTACGGGGTTTGGGGATGGACTGTGGGAGCAGGGTGTGTGCAGCACGCCTAACTGCGTGTTTGGGTGTCTGCTTTGACGGGCGCTGGCGGATTGCTGGCGGATGTCAGGGGATACACACAAACCCAACGGCGCGTCCCTTTTTCCCCCCTCTCCTTTCTTTCCTCTTCTTTTTTCTTTTTTTCACCAAAGGAAACCATCGGAGAGACGCCACTGCAGATATCCCCCACCCCCCCGCTCTACGGCTCATGGAACTGTGGCCCTCCTCCAACACACACAATGTCCAATCACCACTTTAAACACGGGGCATTTTCAACAAATTAGAAATAAGACCTTTTTGCGGTTGCAGGGAGAAGGGCTTTCATGAGGCTGCAGAGTTGTCAAGTGGCCTTTTTGATGTGCAACCTCTTCTCCGTGTACACCCTCGCCACGTTTAAGAAAATTCCAAAAGTCAAAGGTTTCCCTCCTCCATTCCATTCCCTATAGGCAGTGTCTACGATTCCTAGAAATGAAAAACGCTGTTGGGTCTTTAAGTATAAACTTCCACATTTTATGGTAATTGCTGCTTTTTAACACACCCCTCACCGCTACCACCAGCCCACCCCACCTATTTAGGAGCAAAGTAGGTTCAAGCTAGGCTAAATGCAAGCCAGAATAGATTGCTATCCTATAAACGGAATTACGCCGTCTTTAAGGAAAATGAGTTGCACGTGTCTGACACATTTGTAATGACTGAGATGTATGGAAACTACATGGTGTTTTTGGTATTATATTTTATTGTTTCAATAATATGATTCTGTTTGGGCTGAATCCTTTGGTTCCATTCTGCTCCGGGTGAATTAATGGAAATATGCAGGGAAAAATTTCACACTATCCATGGTGCCAGTGTTGCTATACAGAAGGAAAGGTTGATTTCCCTGATTCACTGTACATTCAGACAGATGGTAGTTTATATCACCTGGGGACTGGAGATCTGATTTAGCCCCAGTTTAGGTTCTGTGCTTGGGCACCTATTGTCCTGCATTTACATGCTCCCACAATGGCAGATAATTCAAAAGTGTCAGCTTTGTAATCTCTCTTATACTAATGGCTCACAAATCAATAGTACAGCAGCTAATACTTCTGCATAATATTTGACTACTTTAATGATATCAAATATAGGATAGCACAAGATGTCCAGATAAGATACACTTAGAATACTTGGGATTGAATCAAACCTTGGCCAGCTCAATGAATTTAACTTGGTTTTAGGAAACTTTGACAAAGCAGACCTTTGCTTTGCTCTCTGTATTATGTTATGTCTTTAAATGTCGCTGAAGGACTGAAGGAATAAATGAAAGAATAAAATGAATACCATTCATTTCAAGACAAAGTGTAGAAAAATGGGGGTTCATGAAAAAGGTCTTCATGGACCCATTTTATCTCTGAGCATAGAAGCTGGTACCATGCAGACAGGCTGCTGCAATGTGCTTCTGATTGGCATACCAGGCAGTGCTCTGAACAACCTTCAGTAGGCCCAGAACACTTACAGCACTGGTTTTAATTTTCCTTGACTGCACACAACCCCGCTCTTCCACAAATTACCCTGGCCCCTAATCAAGTACAAGGTGGCACACAAAATCTCACTCACAAGGCCCAGCGCAGCACAAATCCTTCCTACATCTCGGAGGTTGTCTGCCCTGTGTCTTCCCACAGCTCAGTGCTCTCTTACACGCCCTCACGCCCTCAGATCAGCTGATGAGAGGTAACTCAGACCTGCTGTCAGCTAAGCTCTGCATGTTTAGTGACCACACCTGCTGCAGCTCCACCCTCTTGTGGAGCTCCCGTCTTTCCTGAGGAACTGTGAGTCAGTAAGCACTTTTATATCCTTAGTGAAGACACGCCTTTTTAAAATAGCTTTTAATCTCTTAATTTTTTTATCAACAATGTCATTCCTGTTCTCATGTTGCTGATTTTCCCTTGCTTGGGCTTTTGAAACATTGTTTTCTTATGTTTGTTAAAAGGATATACCTTTGGATAGGCTTTGTTTATTTTGTTGCTATTTATTCTTACCTTGTGACGTGTTTGAGATGTATTGAATGCATGAATGTATTGAGAAGTTTTGTACAAATGCAATGTATTATCATCAGTGTTCTGTCTTTATGCATTTTTACATATTTTTTTCTTCTGTAATGTGCAATCTGTTCCGTCAATAATTGATATCATGTCTGTCATTTCTCTAAAATGTTCTGTCTTTGAGGTCCATACCCTAAAATTATAACTGGATCAAGAACAAGGAAGTGTTCCCGGCCAAATGAAATGCTCCTGGCTTCTGGGCCAGGAAGAAGAAGATCCTTAATGCAGGTTTTACATAATTTTGGTCCTCTTCGCTCACCACCACATGTACTGCAGAAATCACAAGGTTAGTGGTTTACATGGTACTGCATAACCACCACACACCCCAGCGTCTTGCCAATTCAAGCAGGACAGAAAACACAAGAGACGAATAAAGAGGTCAAACCTGTGGCAGACTTCAATTAGCTCCTGGGCGCCATGGTCTGTGAAAAATGGCCAATTAGCTGACAGTGAGTCTCCATAATACACGACCGCACTAAGTGACCGCTGGCAAATGGGAACCGCCTCAAAACCCACAGCATTGCTGGACCCTCCCAAAGGGCAGTGATAGAGAGCACTGCATGCAGGAGAGAGATGGCTGCGCTGCACTGAAGTCGAGCTAGGCCTGTATTAGAATGAGTTCATTTAAGTCTGCGCGCTAACGCTTATGGCGGCTGGAGCGGTGACGGTGCAAATGTAACATTCACTGAGACCACATCTAGGGACTTCACTCCATGGCTCATTTCTAAAAACTCACAGCACCTTTATGCATAGCCATTGCTTGCTGCGTATTTTGAAAAGACATGCTGGAAAAAAAAGAGTGGAAAACTATGTACATTTTCTCCCCACATTCTACTTACAGCTTCCAAGTACATGGAAACCGGTAAGATTACAAAGCACTGAAAAAAAAAGGTGTGTTCTAATTGGCAGAGGTATGCCCTTGGCTTTATTTGTGTCTTTCTTTTCTTTTTCTCTTTGAAATGACTGTGAAGAAAGATCGTTTCATCAGGCTGCAGATTCAATCTTCCTCAGAGGACTCAGCCAACAAATCTGAGGCAGCATTACTATTTTATCATAACTTGCACAATTTCCCATTTTTCATGAAACGGCCACAAAATCATTATATTTTTTGGCCGACATGTCGAAGCATCGACATTAAAATGCAATCAATGGTTTTTATGGTTACCATTTACCAGAAAGGCAAAAAAAGAAGCTTTACTGGCATTATTAGCAGTAGCTTTACATCAGGTGGAAATGCATAGCTACGGGGGCACTGTTTGTGCAGAGCGCTCCTCTGCCAAACTGCATATTCTCAGGCTCGTCTGTCAGCCGGAACGACGGGAGAGGGAGAGCCGCCGCGGCGCTGGCGGGGCGGCCGCGCGCGGACGCCGTCTTGCCCGAAGACGTCTGTCCGCGGGCCTTAAGGCTTCGTTTTGTTTTCCCGGACACTCTGGCTTTTCGGAGCGGGGGCCCTGGCAGGCGTCTCCCGGGCTCGCTGAGCGGAACGTGCCAGCTTCGCGTAAACCATAAAACATGGTCAACCAGAGTTCAGCCCAGTTTAACTATGAGCGGTAATCAGAGCCCCTAAAATTAACAAAAAAAAAAAAAAAAGAAAAGTTAAATGATTGGAATTGGCAAACATGCCGCTGGGCACAGACGGAATGGAAAAGGAAGGAGGCTCTGCCCATCAAATTGGCTCTGGGGTCTACAGGAAAGGAATCTATACTCCTCCACTAGCTTGGTATTGTTCCCTGTACCTTTACCCAGTCACTGTGTTAAATGGTCAACTGAGGCTTTACATTTTTTTTTCTTTTTTTGTGTATTAAATGTGGTATTTGAATTGGAGCAGCCTAATTGGTATTTGAATTGAAGCAACCTATTGCATAGTTTCATAACCTAAAGTTATTATACCATGCATTACTGATGCATCTGCATTCATTAGCCATCAGCCATTGGCAACCTCTGAGACCAGCATTATTCTTCAATATGGAATACCCTAAAATTTTATGTACAGGTTGATGGATTCTCCTATAATAAACAATCAATTTCGAGACTGTGTCATGTGACACAAAAATTCAAGCCATCTTAAAGTGAATTGCATTTTTGCCTTGACACTGAACTTCCCTATGATAACTGAAAAAATATGGATGGAATTGTGCCAGATGTCAAACGCATGTCATGTCAGGGTTTTAATATTTAGCTTATAGGCCACATGACTCAAGTGGATATATTGGGCTTTGCATGATTTCTGTGCTTGTTCAATAACGTGTCACCCTAAACTGTAAATGCTGGAGGATTAAATCATAGTCCCTTTGTATCCAAGATTATCTAATCCAATCATGTCTTTCCTTTGAGGCGAGAGAAAAGTTGGCAATAACCGCATTTCTCCCAGTGATTAATTAGGGTGACATCATCTTCATGCGTGCCGCCACCTCTTCCCTCTGTTCACTGGATTCAAAGCATCACAGAGCCTTAAGATTAATTATAAATTCTAAACCTTGTTTTTCCCTACTGTATCTGGAAGCCTTAAACTGTGCTGTATTGTTGGAAACCCTTTGTGTGTTGCCCTCTTGGCCAAGAGTCCCTTGTAAAAGAGGTGTTATGTCACAGGATCCCCTGGTACAAAAAAAAGGATTATGAAAATAGCAAGAAAAAAGTATGATTCATTATATTTATGGAAAATCTGACAGTATACGTGCTCTGTTAGCAACATTGATTTTTCTGTTCAACACTTGAACCAGACTCCAGCAATACCAAACAATTTCCTGACAGATTGAAGCAACATTATTACAGTCCAGCTAGGACAGTGCCCTCAAAGGTCTGTCAGTACTGTGGCCGCTGTCTTTTTTCTGGAATCTCACGAAAGAGCTAGTGCTTTCCAAGATAAGTTTGGAAACTTAAGTAAGGTAAATTCATTCAAATTCCCTGGTTATTTTCCCCCTGCGCCACATCTTTGCCATTGTAGCCTTATTTTCAATGCAAAGCCTGATGTCACTGCATATTTTGCACATCTGCGCTCCTCTGGGGAGTGAGCCTTGTCCCCTCTTCTCCATTAGATAGATGATTGACAGGCGCACAGATAAATCCTGGTGCATACGTAACTGTGTCACAACATTTGTGATGTATAAGGACGTCACAATGTGCACGTACACTTCTTGTGTGCTGTGTTTATATGGACTAACGTCTGTTCAATTAATTCCATTCAGCCACAGTATCTGCATTCTTTACCATTCTACATCCACAAGCAGATGACAGCCAGGCTGTCTTAAATTTCGCAACTCAACACAAAATGTATGTAATGGACATAAGAGATAATTGGAAATACTTTTTAAATGTATGCTAACGCTACTACTACTGCTAATACTACTACAACTAGCGAATAAAAATAACGTGTCAACTTGAGGGCTACACAGCTTTTTGGGGGCCAGTATCTGCAGGCCTTGTTTCCAGGCAAGCACTTTACCACCTGCTTCAGCTAAACATTGTCTTGATTGAACCAGCTTCCTCCCCTGCTCTGGGAGGGTTGGTGGTTGGAAAGTACTCCTGGAAAAGCTGCTGGATTGCAGTCTTTCAGAACCAGAATGGAGTAGCTCAGATGTTGTCTAACAGAGCTGTGTAAATATACAAACTATCAAAAATGAAACCCAACAGCTGCGCATGCAATTAAAACCAGGCGAGGAGCTATTACAGATCGATATTTCAGTTGCTGCATTCCTGCTCTGATTGACCCTGGTTTCCCACCTCACCCCACAGTATGTTCTTACATCTCAAAAATCCAAGGATACGCGATACGAATTATGTCATTCTCCTTTCTTCACGCGGACATAATGGAGTCGTGCCCACAAGGAAAGAACTGGGAAGTCTGGTTAATATCCCTAGGTGATGTCATGTTCATGATCGCAGGCCTGAGGAATATCTAAATGAGATTACATAAGGTTTTCCAAAGGTCGTGGACGAAGCTGGGTACAGTGGTGTTGACGGTGCTGACAGCCAAGTCTTAAAGTGGTTAGGTCATGACACAGGTGATCTTGCGGCTTAGATCTTTCTATTGATTAGATATAAAAGCTGGGCGTTTTCCTTCTGATCTGTGATGCTCTTGCAAACCCACCCACAATCCCCTCACCAAAATTGTGTTAAAGTTATTTTGTATGTATTCCATATGTATTTCACAACTTGCTTTTTTATAAGCATTTCAAAATACCAGTCTTTTATGTATTTCATACACAGCATACTGCATGGAAAAACAGGCAAGGGTGGTCTGTGTCAGCTTTGAGTTTTCAAATCTTTGAAGTCACTCATGACTTGCAGAATGGCAGCTGAGGTAAGAAAAACTGTGGCCCTCCCAGCTGGGTAGATTACATCTTTAGAAAACATATTCCTGTACAACTGTTTAGTTAGAAGAAGTAAAGTGGCCCTGGGCTCATCTGGTAAAACATTTTGTCCCTCTTTACACTGGGGCAAACAGACCAGCAATGAAATGCAATCACTGATTTTGTGGACAGATGCTCTAGATGTCTGATCTGAGGGCATGATTACTTGTTCTGTACAATGTTTGGATGCATATGGGCAGTTTTTTTCCTTAGAATTGAAAGCTGACGGGTGAAAACATGCTCAGCAACTTACAGCCCACCCTGTGGCCCATGGAATCACAACATTAGCTTTAACTTAAGAACATTATAAATGTGTGACTTTTTGGGACAATTGTAGGTTGGGGAAAACACTGAGGAAATGTTTTCAAATATTTTGAATATAGTGTTCTGGAAAGGCAGAGCTTTCAAGTTAGTTCTAACGATACAAAGACACTAAGTGCAACGCCACACCAAATTGCAGTGACTACCTCATGTCTAAGGGCTGGTCTGAACTACTGAAATATTTTCACCCTGAATTAACTTGCACTCAACTGTGCAAATAAACATGTTGCAGTGATTATGACAGTGGTCTGTTTTAACTGTTTGTACTTAGCAACAAAAATAATAAAACCTCCTTAAAGAGCTCATAAAAAGAATTCATGAAGAACAAAATAGGTTTGTCAGCCCTTTTTAAAATAAGACCCGCGGCCATTTTATACAGCTTTCGCTCACGTTCCTCTTTCTCTGAGTAACAGAATACAACTTCAAAAGGGTGCCATACATGAGCATGGTTCTGATATCAAATGAGAGAACACTGTTGTGGGCTATGGAGAAATAGTTGGACTTAATGTAAAGTTGTCCCTACTCTAAGACATTGGAGATTAGGATGGGGGAGAAATGTATTCCAATGCAGGTTCTTACACATTGCACATTTTAGTCAATCTCAGGGATGTTTTAAAATTAAATTAGTAGTTGTGGTGAGAAAGGCCTTCTACCTCAGTATCTGCATTCCCATATTTCATTGGTTTTCTCTGGAACACAGAATTGAATTCTAACTATGTTTAGAGAACCTCAATATATCTTCTGAGAACATTGCCCCAGCTGGTAACTCTTGACTTGAAACAGATTGTAGGTTCTTGTCACATATTGTCAACATCAAATGCAAATGAAAGCACAGGTGTCTGTAATAACAAAACGACTGACGGAGGCTAAATATAAGAAAAAAGAAAGAGTCATTGAATAGCACACAGATACATTGAAACAACACCATGTGTAAGTCTGATAAAGTCTCTCTCCGTGCCTTTTTCACAGTTTGTCCATTACCAAAACTGATTTGACCACAGTATTTCCCCTTCATCTGGGACTGAAACCTGCATTGCCAGTGTTTAAATAGGGCCTGTAAGCATATAAAATACCTTGATACAAATCTGTGATATTGAGTTTCAGTAAAGCCACTGGTTATTTTATACCAGTTTCTAGCAATGTATCATTGCAGATAAACTGGTTGGGGGCTGAATAATATAAGTATCCTTTTTAATTTTTCCTTATATTTATATTTCCTAATGAGTTCCTGGTAACAGGACCTGACCGGTCTGACATATAAATCATGCTGAGGAGAAAGTCAAAGGTTTGAATAACATGGATGTGAGCCATGATAGTTTACACTGCAAACGTACATATGGGTACTAAAGAGTTATGTGCTAAGTAATTACTCAGAGTAATTCAAGCTTATTAGTCGAATCCCTTACCCAGAACAACTTAACCCCTATTCGTATGCATCATCCATTTATTCAGCTGGGTATGTCTGCAGAAAGGGCTCAGGTTAAAGAACCCTCTAAAGGGTTCAACAGCAATGCCCCATTTGGGATTTGAACCTGCAGTCCTCTGGTTTTAAGTCTACTTGCTTCACGACTACCAAAGGCTTTTGTTTAGCCTGTTTTATTTATGTGGTAGTTAGTGAGGAGGGAATTGTGTGTCTATAATATTCTACTTTGCTTGCTTTGGGGGCACTTCTCCCAGAAATTCAGGCTGACAGTGAGGGAGGGGGTGCAAGGGAGCTTGACTTACATGTGAGGTTATGTTAGCGCTCATGTGGTAATTACTCTATAAATTGTCAAGGTTGTAACAGCCCTTGAACTACCCAACAAAATTGTATACCTGACCACAGATAATAAAAAGATAATAAAACAGTTCGCTTTCCTGAAAAGCATGCCAATAACTCTATACATCCGATCCCTTTCATACATAAAAAGGCTTAATATATTCATACATCATTTTGATCTTTCTGAGTCTGGAAATCCACGTCAATGGAAACTCAGAATTATGATGAATGACACTGTGTCTTGCGCGGTGGGAAAAATGAGCTTTATGACCGTAATGTTTTTTAATGCAGGAACTATCAAGGCATTGTAAGGATATCCTCTCTGCCGATCCAAGTCTGTGCGGCGGATACACTGCCTCGCAGTGGACCGCGTCTCGCCAAGGTCGCGGCGCACGCCGGGGGGGGGGAGCGGGGGAGCCCCGCCCTCGTCTCTCACACGTGCGCGCCGGGGCCCGGGCCTTGCGGCAAGTCGTCGGCCTCGGCCTCGGTGATGGAATAGGTGAGGCATTCGGAAAAAAAAGAAACAGGGCAACGCCGGCTGCTTGTTGGACATTCCTCGTGGCCTTGGACGAGCGCCCTCCTCCATTCCAGTCCCGAAACCCCACCTTCCTCCGCTCTTTTCCTACTCCTCGGGTTCAAAACAATAGGGGTGGATCTGCGGCCGCCTAACGAAGGGATCTGATCGCTGACACCTGCCTGGCTGTAGACCTTCGTTCTTTGAATGTATTTTAAAAAATGCTTTGAAATACCGTGTAAATAAACACAGAGTATTAATCAATAAATGATGACGGTGATGAGGGTTTGGCCTAAGTCATGCAAAATCCTGCAATGTGCCAGAGTCTCCCCATTCTGTCATTGAGAGAATCTGGGCAACAGACCATTGCTTGGCAATGCCTAGGCCCGTTATGTGTTCACATGATATTTAGCAGCTGAGGGTCTTTTTTTGTAAAAAACGTGTGAGGTTTTTTTTTTCCTTGTTTCCAGCGGGGCCTGACCCTTGGTTGGAACAGCTGGGACTTGGCCCAGGCAGAGCTGGGAGTTTTGGGCTTGGGCATCACGGGCCCGATTGATCTTGCTCGGGGCACCACGGTTGCGTCAAGCCCCGGGATTCCAAACCCATAGCCTGCAGTCACGCCGGAACATCTGCCCCTGCAGAGCCCATTCCAAACGAGTGTCAGGCTGGCTACACCAAAAATAACAAGGCCGCTGGCATGAAGCATTCCAATACTTTTTTTTTTTTTTTTTTACAATCCAGAGACTGATGTCACCGTGACAAGTCATTATAGTAACTCAAATGTGCTTTGTTACCCAAGGGAAGTTATTTTAGCCCCTAAATTCTGTTAGACTGTAACGGGCACCAGTGCCAGAGCTGGAACTGCGTGGGACGAGGTGAAAGGGGTGGAGGGCGGTCTCTCTCTCTCTCGGTTCTTTCTTTTTGGATGTCGTTCCTTGGTGATTAAACTCTTCATTTCAAGTAATCCAAATAAAACCTCCATTTTGCAGATTATGTTGTAGACTGGTTAGAGCACTATTCCCTTTGGATATTGTGGATCACAGACTCAAATCCAAGGTGAGACACAACTGGAAGAAGGCTTCAGTTGCAGAAGTAAGCTATAAGGTATTTCAGGTGTTCCAGCTGTGGGGGGCCTTCGATACAAAAACATGTCAGAAACCACATCACATTTCTTTTCTTGCTGTCAGTGTGTATACATGGTGAAATGACAGCCCATTTGACATAGGTAAACTCTCCCAATATGTTTTTATCAGGTAAAAGTAACAACTTCTAGGATTATCACATTTTAAGAGTGGTAATGTAAACATGCTGTGTTCTGTGAGGTAATATACAAAAACTTTAAGCACGCCTTGCCTTAAAATGCTCGCCACAATCTAGGTGACATATTTAATAATTTTGAATCCCACAAAATTGCCATTAATTGGCTGCTTGTCAATCACGGTCCCTCTGTTAGGTAACGAGGCCTATGTGACTCAGCGCAAACATGGCCGTCTCTGCAATATCCAGGGCCGGTTCCCACGTCGGGGCCTGGGAGTAGCACCTCGTTATCGTCCTCCTCCACCCTGCCAGCTTCGAGGAGTCCCCCCTTGCGAAGGCACAGAGAAAAGCGGGGCGAGACCAGCCCATTCGAGCGTCTGTGGCAACAGTTCCATCGCGGACGTGGAAACGTAATCCCAGGGTCAGGCGCCAAGCATAATAAAACGGATGACATGGGAACATCTCAGCTGTCGGGTTCTCCGGCACTGGACACCGTGGGTCTGGTCTGGGGCAGGGGTGGAGGGTGGAGGGTGGGGGGGGTTAGCAGGGAGGTCTCTCCTCTTGTCCCAGCTGTAAAACCCCAGGAATGATCCCAGGCCTGGGGTCTGTCGAGCGTTTGGGGGCGGGGAAGGGGGGCTGGGGGCGAGGCGGCTTCGGCCGAGTGTTTGCTGGCCTCTCTGCCCTGCATCCTGTTTTCCCTCGGCCCTCTCCTCTTCTCTCCTCACCCCAGCGACCAGGGAACCACTCTTTCGAGGGTGGAAAATGACAGTTGGGCAGTCCCTGCAAACAATAGAGGACCCCCCCCCCCTTCCAGCTGCTCCCAGGGTGTGATGGGAAAGAGGAACCCAGAGGGCACGTGACAGGCAGGGAACCTCCGCGCTGGGGAGCCCATGTCCAGATGGAGCAGAGATATTAACACACCACTTTGAAAGTGATGTCAGCTTAACAGTTGGTAAGGAGGGCACTACTCTGAAGCAGCTTTTGAAAAGGTGGGAAATAAATAAGTATTTGGTCACCTTTTGCTCAGTTGCTCTTTCCCAACTGTCAAAATATAATTTATGATTAATTTCTCTAGGTTTTGTGTCCTTTTTAACAGTTATTTAATTCTGTCCTTTAGGACCCAGAAGACGAGAAAACAGCAACTATGAGACCATGGATCAGATTGTCACGCTCTGACTGGGCCAAATGGAAAAAAAAAAGACCCACGCTATGTTAATGAAAGCCGGTCATATTTCCATAGCAGTTAAGTGATGAGTGAGCATTGGACAACAGTGCAGGGGATTACTGCGCAGTACATGCGAAAGTGAGGCAGATGTGTTCAATCAGAAGCGCCGCCTTCAAATCTTTTAATTTACCCTGAAGTCATCTACCCCCCACGCTCTCATTAGCAGCCGGACCACACTCAGCTTTCCTCCGAATTAAACTTTTGCCGTGTTTTTCGTGGCCGCGGCGCAGAGAATCCAGGCGACGGGTACCGTGCAAGGCACGGGCTGCACTCCGCGATGGACCGGAGCAAAGCACAAAGCTCCACTGCGATCTGGCACAGCTATAATCACCTGGGTTTTTTCTGTTTGGGATTGTTTGGGGTTTTTTTTTGCTGTTATTTCATGTATTCGGTGACCTATTACGTAAACAATTAGCTGGGAATTTAGCAAAACACTTTAAAAAACTAATATTGAATATAAAATAGACTTAGTGGATTTACAAAACAGTTTTCATGGCAGGACTTCTCTCAAATGTGCAAAGCCTACACTATATTTTATATATTCAGTATTCAACTGTGAAGAGAGAAAAAATGGTCCTTCTGAAATTGATTTTTTTTATCTATTAAAAAGCCTGTTTTGCAAGGTTTTATGAGGGATAATGTCTCCTCAGAGCTAATCCCCCCTGCTCGCAAGGGCAAGCGATTAGGACTGTGCTTTCCCTGCAGACCTAATAAAAAGGGCTGACCCTTTCACCTTAACGTGTCTATGCCCCTGACCCCTGACCTCTGACCCCTCGGGCCACCTCAGATGCTTCGGGGCTTTAATGTGTTTAACAGCGACGGGAACACTGTTACATCTCACCGCCGACACGCAGAGGGCGCAAAAATGCTTCCTCTCCCTCCCGGCGTTCTCACAGACCCCCAGCGCAGAAACTAAAGGCAAGCGTGTAACCCCAAGAGGCTACAGATGACCAAAGCAGAGCTTTCCACAGCGTGGCCTGCATCACCATTCCTTTGTAGTGGGAAAATCCTGGCCGCCATCTGCTTCAAGGAACGTCTCTTAAATCGTCCCGTGTAAATACCTTTGAAACTTTTTAAAATTTGTTTTTGATTTTCAGAACTGTAACCCCTCCATACCCGCTCCACCCCCTCCATTGTGATTCCCTGTCTTTCCACTCTCTTAAATCTCAACCCCCCCCCCACCAGCTCTCCTCTGGGGGTCACAATATAAGCCGCCTGCTCCTTAGATTTAAATGTCATGGGAAAGGGATTTTCGAAAATGAAGCTCTGTGACACCCCCACCTCCTCATTTTCCCACTTCGTCTTCCCACCCATTGGATGTCATTCCTAAGTCCATCCTAGACAAGGTCCTTCAGTGAAGATCCAAGCAGCAATTTTCTCCCGGTGGGTTGACATAACGGTACAATCCGCCACCCCATGTCCCCCCACTGCCACTCACATTCCCCATCGCCACATCATCCTATCATATAAAAGCAAGAACACACAGGCGTCCAAAAACAAGGGAAAGTGCTGGATCAGCGGGGCTCAGCGCGGTGTCAAGGCTGGCATTCCGTTTCCCAGACTGCGGCGGGTTCCGTGCCGGGGGCAGCCCCCGGTGCCCGCTGCCCGCTGAGTTATTATGGGCTTAGGCCGCTGGTGGCACCTGTCTCCTCCTCAGCGCCAGCCAGGAGACTGCCCCGCTGTCCCTGATCCCCGGGCTAATTACTTTCAAAGCCACGCGGATTTATAGAGGGTCTCAACAGGCGCCAATGGGACCAGGGCTCTCCCTCTCTGCTGACCTCTCTCCCTCCCCTTTGGGCATCCTCCGTGTGACTGTCACTTTGGCCAGCACCCACAGCAAAACTTGCGCAGCATGTGGCCTTGTGAGCTCTACTTTGTCCTGACCTGAGGTCTAATTTTGTGAGAGCTTGCCGGTACAGTAAGAATTTATGGGGGGACAACTTTGATTAGTGAAACGGGTTGTGAAAGGGTTTGTGATTGGAATGGGGTTAGAAAGGGTGTCATGTAGCTTAAGTAGGCCATAACAAGTGCAAACATTCCACAAGCTAAAGAAATACCAATATATGAAAGTGTGATTGCGTTGAATTTATTAAGCTGATTAGAATGTACCACACTGTACTCGCTGGCTTGAAAATTATGTAAAACAAATATTTCTTGTCATTCGGGAAATACGTTGAGCCTGGCTGCGGATGAACAAGGCCGAACTCCTCGCATGAGGCTCTGTTTGTGCGTTGAGGCCCGACGGGAGCTTTGAGATGGGGAACTCAGGGGAGGGGCCACCTAGGAGTGAGGGAGTTGGAGGATGGGCCAGTGCAGGTGTCAGCTGGATGTTCCGGAATTCATGGTCCAAGTCACGGCTCATGGCTTTGGAGGAGGTTGAGCCAGGTCCTCTCAGGAGTCTCCTCTGCATCTCATAACTGGGGGTTGGGGGAGGGGGTGTTATCAAACCTTCATGAGGGATCAGCACATGCCATTGCAGTTACACTGCAACCACCCACCCCCAACTCCCCCACAAACCAGAGGTTTGAACCCTCTGTGAGTTAGAAGCTTAATTACAATATTATTTCCCAGTAGCCCATTTCTCTGCCCAGCCCACTCAAAGTCATACAGTAGATTTCTGACTGTAATTCAACTGTAAGATGCTAAAAACATGTTTCTTGGTCTGTGTTCAATGTTTTAATGTAGGACTGTGTGTAAATTGTGTTTGGCCTTTCTCCAATATTCAATGTGCTAGTGGCCCGAGCTGGCACTTCAATGTCTACGCCTGCATTATGTCATACCAAGGCACCTCATCGTCTGATTTAACTCATCATAATATAATAATATGATAATGTAACAGATCAACCCACCCATGTGCTACACTAAACTGACCCAGACTCAGTTATTACACTATCTTAAACCATATTCTATCCTGTAACCGATCCAGGGTCAGTACCTCAGACAAATGTAACGTATGTTGTCTAAAGAGCACTTCAAATCAAGCCAGAGAGTCTGCTGCAGACCTAAACAGCATGCATTGTTGCTTAAGGATTATTTTCATTGCAGTGAAAATGTACTGGACAAGCTACATTTAGGAGCTATGGCGACTGCACTTCATATATGGATTTATGTTCTGGAATACTTTAGCTGTGGTAAATGCGATCTGTACTGGCGAGAAACTTTGCATTATTGACAATGCTGGTGTCATTAATGAAGTCCACATTTTTTCAGATCAAAATAACTAATAACAAATGGATAACTAATGTGCAAATAGCTTTAGATTGTATCGTATAACACGGACAGTGCATTTGATGGATTAAATGTAACTGACTTTGAAACTGTACACAGTGCATTGGAATATAATCACCCCCTCCTTTTAAAAAAATCAAATCCAGCTCCATCGCAGCCAAATGGAGCAGTGGACGATTTTGCCCAGTCAGCTCTCTGCACACCATTCGCCGAAACTGAACTGTTTTGATTGTTCTAAAATAAGCACAGCCAAGGATAATGACTTGATTTATGAACCAACTGAGATAAGAAATCTTAGGAGAGGTGATCGCTCCAGCTGAGTCCCCGACTTTTTTCCAAAGGTAATTGGTGCTATTAACGGTTCGTCTGCGCTCTCAATACCCAGAGACCACCTGCAGACTGGAACGCATTCAGGACAAGCAATAAATTACTCCATTCAAAGTATGCGCATGCCGTCTGCAATGCTACACATATGACCGTCATAACTCTGAAGCCATGCACTCTGAAGCATGAGCAGTTCGTTATTTACAGTGGCATTCTCGAAAAGCGTTTGAGAAAACATATTTGGAAAAATTGGTTGAAAAGGAAATTTATCAACCATTTGTGATGTGGGAATTAAAGAGAAGTTGGACAATTTATTTAACTGCACTAGTTTACATGCAACCCTAAATAATAATCTAAATAATGTATTTAGCCATCATGAGTGAGTTTCAGAATGATGGCTAAATAAATTATTAGAGTGCATGAAAATGCAATCTATTGTTATCCGAATTTTTCTTATTCTTCTTTTTCTTCTTCTAACCAATTTTGTGCGTTTAATACAGCTTCAACCGTTTAACGTAGAAACTTCATTCAAACTGTGTTGCGTAGGTCTTACAAAGGACACTTATGCTATGTATTTCTATTTTTGTAACATTTATACTTTTTAAACTATTAATTAAAAACTATCAAAATTTTCCCCATAGACTTAACATTGGCCTTTATGACATCACAATAGAGCCATTAAGCAATTAGAATCTTGTGGCAGCTGTTCTGACCACCTACATCTGTTTGATGTAGGCCTATATACTTTTATCTATGTAAAATTAGACTGTTTGCATTTTCATGCACTCGTAATTCCCTGGAATTACATTCTCTAATTTAGATTATTATTTAGTGTTTTTTTCTAAATTCTGAATACATGGCAGTTAAAACAGTAGTGCATCATCCATTGAATTACATCAATGAAGCTCAACCACATGAGTAATTATACAACTTAAAACAAAAACATATATGTGTTTTATTTTGGAGGTTAGTTAATTGGACTGTGTCCTCTCAACCACTTTATAGCGGGTTGATGTTGATGTGTTGGAAGCATCAAGTGCTCACATGCATTGAACCCGCGTCAACTTTCAAAGCCGCAAAAACTGAACCGAATCCATCCGGCGTGGGAACCGTGTGACGGAACCCTCCATACGCAGCGGTGATCTCTTCATAGGAAGGCAGCGGCTGGAGGCGAAGCAATTTCCATCTCCGCACCACTTGTTTAAATACCGCGTTTCCATTTGTAAAAACAAATCTGTCAGAGGCGCTGGCGGAGCGCCAGCGTTTACTGGCGAGATAAGTGCCCTCTTCATGATGTCATAGGTATGGGCCTAGGCCTCGCTGCATGCCTCCTTCCCCCACAGCCACGCCTGGGAGGGATAATGCAGCCATTGATGCAGCCTCAGGCGAGACCGGTGTGAGACCCGTTCCCTCGTTCTCTCTCCTGCTTTAACTGTTTCGCTGTCGATCAGTGAGGCACACCACCGAGGACCGCTCCGGCAACTCTCCGAATGCAGCTCGTGACGCAATGACTTAGAGACGCAGGGGTTTTGCCCTTTCTCTGATGGTTGGACGATAGAGTCATCAGACGCAAGGCCTCCTGAGACCCCTTTTTCCAGTGTGACTGCTGCTTGCCAGGAGAAAGGGGAACAAAAAAGAGGGGCATTTGCTGTATAGTCATGATTGTTCTTGACAGACTTGATGTTTCAAGGTTACATCATGCCTACTCCTAATGCCTAATATCTAACACTGTTACATAACACTGTGATACAGTTACGTTAAAATTTCAGAACTCTGAGTCTCTGAGAGAATTTAATATGGAGTTTAAACTCTATGGTAAGAAACTCTTAAAATTTTAACTATATCTACCCTGTAAAAAAGTGCAGATAAGTCCTTAACACCTGTCATTCTGATTGTCATAGTATTTTATAATTCAATAATGCCGGAACTGAGTTTCTCTGCTATCCTCCCCATAATATAGTCGCTGTCCAAATTACAATGTAGTTGCCTAACACAGAGCATGTAAGGTCAAAGAAGGAAAATGTGCTGGCAAACAACATTGAGAAGAACCTGACAAGGCCAGTAGAGGAGGCTGCAAACTGGCCAGCAAGGGCAGAGCTATTCTTTTCTCATTTCAGATGAATTCTTTTGTCGAGAAAGCTGCTCTCATCCCTGATCACAAGGAAATTGCCCTCAGTCCTACGAAGGGGGGACAACAGCAGCGAAATACCAGCCAGGGTGATGCACTGGTTTCCACCCTGTGTGGGTAAGGAGGCCTCCAGCCCAGGACGTTTCAGCAGACTCTGACAGCAGCGATGCCTGAGAGAACAGCGTGGTGAAATCCAGTTGTCGGAGAATTAGCAACGCCCTGTTAGACACAAATGAACCCGACCAGAAGTGCACCAAGGACCGCCCAGAACAATCGGTCCTGTGAGATCACGGATGTTTCCAGTACCAGAGCATGTCTAACAGGGGGGGCCAATTTGGTACAGCGAGCCGTCGAGCACAGTGACATCACCCCTCTTTTGATAACAAGCTAGATCAGTCCCTCGTACAAAAGACTGGGGGACCATTGTGTGGTGGGGCTGAAATTCTTGGAAGTTGTGTTCAGAACGGAAAGTCTGCCGCTTGAAACACCGTCCCTCCCCCATGTCCCGTGTCCATGGGGGTGTTGTATATCACTCCAGCTTCCCATGCCCAGTTGGGTTTATCCTTTCATAGCAGCAAGGTCTAATTTTCCAGCACGCAGATTCTCTCTGTAGCAAACAGGAACCTCTGAGCCACCATAACTATGCCAAACCTGCTGGAACAATATCTGCGAGTGTCAAAAAAAGTCACATTCATTTAAATTCGCCTTGTTTGCGTTTGGGGGATGGGGGGGAATCAGTTTGTGGTTAACAACAGATCCGTGAAGGAGTAATCAATGAGGTTTGTGTATTCAGTCATTAAATGTCACCCTGATTCTTGGTCTCAGTGAAAACTGCAGGCATTTCTCACATGCAACAGCCTGCTAGCATGAATCATCCATTGATTACATTTCAGACTGGCAGCCGCATAAGGGCGGGTTTGTCGCTAATTGAGCGGTTGGCACCGGGTGGCATCGCCTCTCATTGCCGAGCGGGTAAATAGAGCGACGCCCGGCGAGCCTTTTCCCGCGGCGTTTCCCAGGAGACCCCGCCGAAAGCAGACCGCGGTGTTTGACCTTTCCTGGGACTCTTGTACCAACAGGGCTCCCCTTACAACTCCTATCGGCTTCCATTAAGGGCCAGACAATGGAGGTAATAGTAACCAAATCAGAGAAACATGCTCCAAACAAGGACCCTATCGTGTGCTGAGATCTCATCAAATATGCACGGTGATCGCGGAGTATCAGTTCCTCTCAACATGCATTCTGAGTCTGCTCTCACAGGGTCCTTGATTCTCCCAGCACTCACCCGATGACTTAGCAGCACAGCTGAGTTGGGGTGCTTAAGCAGACCCTTTACAAAATTGTCCTATGTGAATAAATAAAGAGGCAAACTTAAGTGCTGCTATTAGGGTATAAAAAAGAGAGGGGAGGGGGGTCTAAAAGGTGTATTTTGGCTGAGGAAGCCCCCCACCCATAAATGTTCTTTTATGTACAAAATTAAAAGTGCCTTTATTTATTTGGCATATCCAGTTACCACATTAAAAATCACATTTTATTTGATGAGCTAATTTTTAATGACCAAATTTAATGTCATTAAGGTATTGTCTTAATGAGCAACAGATGTGCTTGGTTTTTTGTTGATTCGTACTGTCCCAAACAATTGCTGAGTAACTCTATAGAATTCTGAAGTACGCGAGTTTGTTATGTTTTTCTAGAGGCCGATTTGAGGTATTGAATTCCAGAGTTATTTTGTTGTTGTTGCTGAAAGTAGCAACACAACTTTCTCATTCCGAGGCGCTCAGATGCATATAAATTATCCAGGACGGATTGTCCTTGGGTCATATGACATACAGAGCAGGTGCCTCCACTTTTCAGGACCTCAGCCAGGGTGACAACATGGCATTTTCCACCCTGTATGAGCATGGAGGTCCCTGGGGCACCGACGGCTCAGCGGGGGAGGACACGGACTACCTCAGCCCTGTTCCGCCAGGGTGAATCCCTGAGAGATTGACGTTGTGAAATTTAATTGCTGCGGGTTTAAGCAACACTCCTCCGTCCCTGTTAGCCGCTGGTTTTAGCCGTGGGAATCTGGCAGAAGGTCCCGGATAATTCAGGTTTTTCCCTCGGCAAGCCTGCAGTTGTCCCGCTGATGATTGCATTGTACCCACAGCATGTCCGTCATCCCACAATAGGCTGATACGCCTGACGCCAGGGTCACAGAGCTCCGGCTTCGTGACCACAGACACCGGGGCTGAACTCAGCGGCTCAGACCAATGGCTGTGACAGTCAAACCACTACAGGAAGCATTAAACTATTACAGGAAGTGCCCCTGAAGTCTGAATGAAGACAAGGCTTCCCAGTCTCCCGTGATACAGCGAAAGATCGGCTGCAATATTAAGCAATAAACAAGCGTAAAATGACGTCAACCATTTACGAATCAATGCACAGATATGCCATTCAGTGGCACATCCTGCAAAAAGCTGACATAAGGCTATTTGTACATCTGTGTATACAAGTGCATGTAAATGCGTGTGCATTTGTACACATATGCATCTATGTGAGTGTGCACATTTGCGTGTTTTTACGTGAAAGTGAGCATATGCGTGACCGTGCTTGTGCATGTGTGTGCATGTGTGTGCATGCACCCCTGTCCCATTTACGCTTGTCCCTCAGCAAAACCCTGCTCGATTCCTGACCTCTCCGCACATAGCCGAGTCGCACGGGAGCCCTCCACCAATGAGAACACGGCGGTGACCGGGAGGGGCTTTTTCCCTCTGATCCAGGTATCGGTGGCCACTCCAAGAATGGGTAGCTGGCGGATGTCCTCCGTCACCATGTACGACACTGGGGGGTAGTGGGGGGTTCTGTTGGGGCGGAGTGGTACTGCCAGGGGAGTAGCCCATTACGTCTGATTTGTAAATATTTAGGCTTAGCCACATTAAGCTGATTTGGGTACTTTACACTGCGGCTCTGCCATGAACACTTAAGACTAAATCTCCTTTAATTTGTACTGTGCCACTCGGCGCGAGCCGTGCATACCCTGGGACAATATAAATGCCTGATTTGGCAGGGTTGCATCATCATCAGGATTGCTTTATATTTAATAAGGGAATTATGGATGTTTTATTAAGCCTTTTTTTCCCCTCTCCCCTTCAAGCAGTCAGTATACAGCGATTTCCCTGTTCAGGGGTAGGGTTATTCGCTCTTGGACACAAGGCATAAAGAACGCTTTCATCACATCATTAGAAAAATGGACGGAAGATCTGTAATCATACATTTAGGGACTAAGGAGCCAAAGGGGTTCCGCCAGGAGCCAGGCCGGGATAAGGGGGGGGACGCGGTGCCGGGGTACTGTGGTGAGTCTGCGGCCGTGCTGTGCCGAAAAGATGGGCTACACTGCCCGTACAAAACCGTGGCTCTCTTAGTGGTTTTTGGGGGAAGGTTAACTGGGGGAATTAAAAGGTTCTAAGAGAACAAAATGTATTTTTTTATTATTTCATTTTGGAAGAACAGAAAGGTTCAGGGTTTTTTTTCCCCAAAACGTTCCGATCCAGCTTGAATGTAAAATACATTTTTGTGGACCCCAGTCTGAGGGGAGGGGGTGGGGGGGGGTTGCAAGAGAAGTCTGCGGCGAACCTTTGATCTCTTGTTCCGAGGTGCCTACCCAGACCGCACTGTTAATATTAAGGAAAGTTCGATCCAATTATGAAATTATTTGGAAGGAACATTAACTTTGTTCCTAGAATGAAAGAAATACCCCAGAATCACCGAACGTTGCCCTCCAATATGCAGACGCAACCATTCCCAGGGTGGAATTTTGCACTGTGCGTGCTGTATGCTGCGTGCCAGCATGTCTCTCCTTATCTCTCTCTCACAAGAACAGCATTCACAGTGGACCCATTTGCCACAAAAAGGAGCCAGCATCTAGAATTTCAAAATCGTCTCCAGAATTATGCAAAATAATATTGCCTTTATTTTCACAGCCCCCCCCACCCACTGAACTCCCCATCCCCCCACTCACCCTATTAACGGTCAGTAAGTTCTTAAGCATTTTCCATTTGCACACATAATTTTTTCTTTCCTACTGAACCTGATTGTGTCACTTGTTCTTTCACAAGCAGCAGAGCACAGTATGGACACACTTGCAGAGTGCACCTTAGTAGAGCACCTTATATACACTTTGCAGAGTGCTTAACCTCAGTAAATTGATTGGTAAGCAACAGACTTCTGCAAAGCTGCAAAATAGTGTATTGTGTGTGTAAACTGACAGGAAGGGCTAGAGAAGAAACCATTGCATTTGACAGCCTTTTCGCCTCTCCCTTCCCCTCACCGAAGCGTCCGTCACCAGGCCGCGCTCGGTGACGCATTTGAGCGAATCAGCGCCCGTGATCCGATCTGGACGTGGAGGGCCGTCACCCCTTAATCTCCCACTGATTCTTCTTTCACGAGCAATTTCTACACACGGCCCCCGAAGAGCCAATGACAAGCCGGTCACACAAGTATTATGTTTTATGTTTCTCCATTACTGTCTACTGTTTCACATGGAGTTCAGAACCGTCGAGCAAACCGCAGCCAACAAAAGAATGGGCCCATTGATTCCCTGAGGAATAATTTTAGTGCAGGGAGAATTTAGCACGGCACAGCTAGAGAGGGCTATTAGCTGCTTCTCTGAGGCTGTGATCCATGACTTGGAAGCCTGGATCTGAGGGGAAAGGGGAACTCGGCTGGCAAAGATATCCCAGTCTCAGCTCCCTCTGCCCCCCCCACCCACCCACCCAAACCCCTCCCTGCACCCCTCCTCCCCACCTCACAGCACGGAAAATGACAAAGTCGTACCCTTCACCGTTCCACACCACTTACACACAATTTGAGACGGGAGACGAAAAATCACTCGCAGAGCAAAAACGTGTCAAGCCCAGATTTGTACTCCCTGGGTTTTCGGGAACAGGAGCTATAAGTGTGGAAAAGTCTCTTTCAGGATTGCCCGTCAGAGGGATGCCAAATGTAACATCCAGCACATAAAGGATTGGAAAATGTATCTCCCAGCTGAAATGGCATTCATCAAAAAAGCAGTTATGTATTCCCGCTTTAGCGTATTATTAGGTTATTGTCTTATTACTGTATACATGCCATATGGTCTTAGCATAACACTGACATATACAATATTTATAAAGTTATTGAAGTGTAAGCTAGTCCTAAGAACTGAGCGCTACTAGTTTTACCTTCATGCTGTTACAACATCTTGAAATGACTTTTGTAAAATACTTTTTCTCTGTGTGCTGCACAATATCATGGAAATATACTGTAGGAGATAGTATATGTATTTTACATGTTACCAGTATCTGTTTTTTACCTGGAAACATGACTCATTAGCAAATAATTGATTTTACAGGCTGTAAAATCAAACTTAATAAGAAGTCAAAAAAGATGTTCAGAAATCTCCTCAGTAACAATATTGGACTATTGGATATTGGAAAAATGGACTTAGACACATCCAGCTCAGCCTGCAGCCATCTGACGATTAAATAAATAAGAGAATATTACTTTTCCCTATTGTTATTTTTCCATGTTCTATTGCTGACAGGATGGAACAGGTCTGGAGAGGGGAGAAGAATTCACTCTCTGTCACCTGTGCTGGCTATGGAATGCTCTTCCCATGAGCACCCTGTACAATCACTGATCTGCCTGCAGCATTGCCTTTGGGGTCCCCATCAAGCAAAGTCGACTGCAGAGGCCACGTGTTTGACATACCAACAAAAAATAAAGAAATGTCCAGAAATTCATTTTTTCCCCCTGTGCATTGGATTTATTTTAATAGTTTCAGAATTATCATGTCAAAAGAATATAACTCTCTGAAAGATTAATCACCTAGAAGGCCAGAATGATAAAGATGCCCTTTTTGGATCAAACCAATTAATGATTCAAAATCAATAGCATGAACTACACATAAATTTGCATATTTTCCGTGACACTCTTAAATCATACTCTCCCCATTGTTTCTTGACACAATGTTGGGACAATGTTTATAACCTGAAGCCAAACAAATTTTCTCAACACATTTTATAGCAAAATATCACTGGTTAGACATCTGTATATACTCCTTATTATTTACAACTTGATCTATCAGACCTAATGCTTCAAAATACTATCTGAATTTATTACCCACAAGCCCATGTGTCTCCTGCCTCGGGTGATATATTTATGAACATGTGGCTTTTATAACGCTCACTCCTAAAGGAACCCTTTTTTATATTTCAAAGAGGTTGGCCTGTGAGAGAGAGAGAGAATTCTTCTCCCCCGTTGAAAAACTCAAGTGGTCCATCATTACCTCTCCTAACCCCCCTTTTCCATTTCAGCACCACACTGAGCTGAGATATCAGCTAACATATTATCCTCTTAGTCCCCGGGCCTGATAGGCAATAAGGACCGTGAGCCAGGGCGGCCAGAATCCACTGCAGTCATTGCACTCAAAAAGGGGGAGGGGTGGGGGACCATGCTCCCCAGATCACTCAGTTAATATCGTGCATTGTTTCACGGCACTTGTACAACCAGAAATTGTGTGTACATGTAGTCAGGGACAGAGCTTGGACAGCCTTTGACATCAAGTCCACAGGACCTTTGCAAAGAAAAGTGTCAGCACGCATTAGAGATTGTGAGGAGGTGGGAAAGAAATGGTTTTTCCTTGCTTAATTCACTTCCTAGGTCACATTCGTGAGCTAATTTGTGTGGTTTCCTTCGTGCAGATGTTTAATTATCCTTAAGTAAAGGGAAATTGCAGTCACAGTATGCTGATTGTACTCTGTGAAGACTTTGGTGTTCACACAGAAAAAAAATACTTCACCTTGTCAGGATCTCTCTCTTTCTTTCTCTCTCTCTCTCTCTCTCTCTCTGAGGTCATATATGATGTTTCCTTTTTTTAAACGGAAAGCTTTTGCATAATTTTCAAGCCAATAGTATGGTGTTTGTCCACAAACCGTTGTCAAAGTAAACCGAAACAACAGGCATTGTGGTTATGTTTTGTAAGTAAATGCAAAATTAATCTGAATATTCTAATTATCATTTGGTGACATAACAAAGGGTTTTTTCCATTGGCCAAAGAAACTGTAGTGAATATTCATTATTCAGGTGTTCAGAGACAGAACAAAAGCTGTATATTGTGTAATTACAATGTAACAACTGCATTTTTGTTATAATACTACTATATTTATAGACTTATAGACTATGGTATGGATAATAACGTATGGATAATATCACAATAATATCACAAGTCTGTGGTCCATTTAAATACAAATTATCTCAGTAACCCTTAGCTTAACAATAACCACACCTCTACCAATTTAAATGTTTGGTATGCATTTATACAAGTTATGGAACACTCCCCACTTGCATAGCAGTTACACAGTACTTAAATTTTACAACAGACATACCAATAGGGCCAGTTTCAGCATCATATCACAGAGATGTGCAGCATAATATAATTAATAATTCTTATTGATTGACTGGGCATTCCAAATTGAAAGAAAAAGGGGTTAAAGCATTTGGCATTACAAATCTGAAAACAGAACCATTCTTTACAAAGGAAGCTAAACTTTAGCTATGCAAACACTTTGTACCTAAAAAACCCAAATGTTTGTCATTTCTGTGTACTGTTCTCTTGGATTTAGTTTCTTCTTTTTTCACATCTAATACTAAGTGTACAAGGGGAAAGTAAAACAACCAACCTTCCTCTGAAACTTAGGAAGTTAGGACAAGTCATGCCAAATGAGACTTGATCTTAGGCTCCTTCCAGCTCCCACAAACTCTCAGCAAAGTGAGAAGCAGGCAGGCCATTGTGTCTGTAACTCATTTCACTGAGCAACAAACACTGCCTCAAACACTGCAGACATGATTGTTTCATCTTGCCAGAAGACAGAGCACTTCTACAGCTATCAGAAATGGAAGTAAAAACTGCATCTATCCAATTTCCACATCACACTAAAACAGATAAGGTTTTGTATACTTTTTAGGTTTTTACTTTTGTCAATATTTTGTCAAGTGTTATTTAGATTTTTTTGGTTTTCTATGTGTATATTAGTTTTGCCCTTATACGATCACACCTATAGTACTGACATCTGTGCTCTCCCTTTCAAATTGAAAAGTTATGCAGCTTTGATATGGTAGGGCATTGAGTAGTCTTCATGAGCAGTGATCATCATTTGCTACAGGTCTCTGAAATGCCATCTCTGACCTCTAGGGGGCCCTCAAGATGAGTGCCACTGTCCAAATAACATTGTGACGTCCAATTCAGGATCGTGTGTTTGGCAAGTGATGCCTTCGGGTTCGTTAAAAATCAGCTATTAGGTGAGGCAGGCATTTCCTCCCACTTCCAAGGTCTATGCAGTGCGTTAAGAAAGAAAACCTGCCTGTTCTGCAAGGTGTGCAGCGCCTTGTGTCAACTTCGTTCCTATTTCACTCCGGTTTCAAATATGGAAAATCAATCTCACTCGCGTAAGCCCTTACCTAAGTGAAATATATGGACAGGATTCGCACTGCTGAGCCAAATGCTCTCAGCACTTAGTGTGATTAACAGTTTTTTGGGGGGAAAAAGGAGCGCGTTCCTCACCCCGCGGCTCCGTTCCAGGGCCCCCCATGCACACGGGCCCGGCTGTGGTTTCCGCAGGCAGGTTGTGGAACCGAGAGGTGCCCCTGGCGCGTACCCACCCTCTGGGTTTGTTTTCGGGTTGTCATGTTACCCAATAGCGGCCCACCGCCCCCCGCGTCGCTGTTTTTCAAGGCTGACAGCTCTGGGTAAGTGGGACTTCACACCCCCAACCCCCCACCTCCCCGTTCCCCACACGCACACACTGGCCCCAGTTGATATGCCCTTCCCCTACCAGGGTCATGCATGAGGATTCCTACTCATGTGGGTTTGATTGTGTGACTTGGCTCGGCCCCCTCCGTGTCAATACGAGCACCTTCCAAACCCGCCGGCTTTTCACGATTAAAAAGACAAATTCGGAGAGGGTCCTGTGCCAAAGACATCGGCAGGTCATTTTATATTGCTTGGAATGACCCTGGCATAAAAAAAGGGAGCTAAAAAAAATGGCTAAAAATTAGCATTAACAAACAGGCGAAGGAAAACAAAAGGAAAAGCAAACGAAAGCGTGTAATGACCGAGTGGTGTTTTCACAAGCTGAGCTGGTGTTCCTCACGGCACTTTGTTTTCCAGCGAGGCCGCGCGGCACTTTATGTAATAGCTGGAGACCTTAAGTAGGGAGGTGGTGGGGGTGGGGGGCTCAAAACATTACAGCAGCCCCGTGCTCTGCTGGCAGCGTCCCAAGATGCACCTGCACTTTCAATTACCCAGCGCGCATTACTCCTCTCCCCTCGTCTAGACGCCCCACACCTGCTGCGCATTAATCTCCGATAGGCCGCCGCCGGATACCGCTGTTTAACATGACAGCATGAGCCTCGGAGTCACCACACCTTTCCTCCTCCTCCTCCTCCTCCCCCTCCTCCTCCTGCAGCCAGGGCAGCTGCCGTTCTCCTGCTCTGTAGGGAGCGGGACACGTTTTCTCACCCTTGCTGTGAGTGACAGGGGTGGCGGTGGGGGTTCGGGGGGGGTTTCTGCAGGTGCCAGCCACACTCTCCGCATTACGGCACTCTTGGCAGGTGAGGCGCCGCTTGGCCGCGGTCAGACACCTCCGTGTGTTTCCACGCGCCCGCCGCTGGAGGTTGTCCACGGGGTGGTGCTCTCGCCAGCCGGGCCCCCGCTTGGCCTGCCCGCCGACGTCACCGTTTCCTACTGTAAAAAAAAAAAAAAAAAAAAAAGAAACTACGGCTACGGGGCCGCACCCGGGAGCGGACTTCAGGTTTTGCGATGCGCAACCCCGTTTACAGCGCAGTGTGTTTTTTTGCACTGTTTGTCACGCTCTGCCAGAGAGGCGTCGTCGGCGACCATATACCGTCCGGGCTGCTAGCGCTACTCTCCCTCTTTTACAAACTGTTAACAGCCTGCATGAGAAGCACTGTGCTGTAACGGCAAGTAATAGCAAATCTGCCGGTTTAGCGATTAAGAGGCATTTCAGTTATTTCCTCCAATGAGTCACACTTACAGTAAAGACTGCGTAGATGTGGCATGGTTTTACAGTTTTACGCACACGGCTATATATTGCGACTCCTCAAAGCATAGGGTGATGCAAAAATATTGTTAAACATTCTCACATGTACTAGACAAACAACTGTTACACAACATTCAGAGTTCATCAGTAGGCAAAATGAAAGATGCCTGTAAAAAGAAAAAGTTAAAAATGTGTTATTCTCACATGTACTAGACAAACAACTGTTACACAACATTCAGAGTTTTCATCAATTAGAGCAAAATGAAAGTCCTATGATAAACCTAATGCAGCTGTTGGTTGTTAACATGAAAGAATATAGCCTTCCAGACATCACCGTTTTTTTTATGTGCACTTAATCACTTTTATTTTCGGAGGATTTCTTGGCTCTTGCACTTACGGCCACCTGCAATCCACTACACAACAAGCATTTATTTTAACTTCCAGTTTCGTTTTATTTAGTTTTTCCTCAGTGCACCCATTTTCTTACGCCGTATGTACATTACATTTTCTTTCTGAAGACATAAGCCTTTATGTATTTGTGGGTTGCAATTTCACATTGAAAAAGCAATGCTCCAAATAGTAAATCTTTACATACATAGCGCAGCACAATATTATGACACTATATTTTTACATACATACAATTTTGTCTCACATATAATAGGATACTTATTACATACATACATACTTATTACATATATAATATGTAGACTGATGTGTATAAAATGTAGCTACATATAACATGCACTGCCTATGCTCTATCCCGTAACACAATCTGCCTTCCTATTGTAACTCAGAAGCTCGCAGATATAATTGCTTTCGCAATTTTGTCATTTGACCTGGTCTCCCAGTGTCACCCATTTCAATATGTGCGGATGTCTCCCGAAAAAAGGACGGGGCGCTCACACGGGCACCGATTGTGTTATCCCTTTCACCGCCGCCCCGCTCCCCACTGTCAGAGCTCACAAAAGACCCTCCCCAACCTTTTCAAGCCGGCTTTGGACGGGAATCAAAAATGTGGCTCTTGACCTTTGAAGGTCGCGAAGCATTGAAAGGCAAGGTGTAAAACAATAATGGCCTTCACTGGCAGCCATTCAGGTTTTCGCAAAAAACATTATTGGAAGCGTCCCGCGCAATAAACACCGATTGAATGAGCACCGCATCTCTGCATCCTGGATGCTAAGCCTAAAAAAGATGGGAGTCACCGTTCATAGGAGCATTCTGCTTTTTCAGCCTGGGCTCTCATTCATTCCACCCACAATGCACTTTCCCTGTAACTTTGACTCACGAATTAAAGAGACCGTTGCCATTTCTCATTCTTCACTCTTTCTGGAACTGCATCTGCTGCAAAAAGTTGTGCAAGAGTCTAAATCAGTAACAGTTGCTTAAATGTGTTACGTGTAATGACAAAACGCATTGCAGTTAGAGTGAGTAGATGCCTCTGGCTTCAAGCCTCAACATGCATTTCCAGACTGGCGTTGACCTAATTAAACTCATTTAAAAATGGCCCGTTGATGGAAGCTGTTCAGCTATCTGCCCCCAATCTGATGGGTGCAGTTATTCCATCAGATTTGATATATATCCAGATACAGACCTCAAAACCAGAACATTTACAGTAGAATGAGGACTCACACACTGCTAGAGAATGTACCCACTCTGATCTTGAGGTGTATCTAGGTGTGTGCTCTCAGGATATGATCAGCAGTTTCAATGAACAGGTCTTATAAGTAAAGTCATTTATACAGCTGGATAACATACCAAAGCAATTCAGGTTAAGTACCTTGCTTAAGGGTATAACAGCAGCGCCCCACCCATAAAGATTTCTAGTTACCAGCCCAGTTTTTTTAAGTACTGCTCCACACTGCTGCCCCTAACTACAGTGCACTGTGTCCTTACATTTGAGTGACAAAGCCAGGCAAGTGGTCAGGTTTTTTTCTGTCACCATTGGCATAACATCATGAGTTTGAGTGTTGCTGATATTCACTAAATATTCTATGAATATTCTTTTCATATACTGAATAGAATATTCTATTCTTCTGAAAAACAAAAAATCAAAACAAAAAAAGAACAATTGCTTAAATTTCTCACTGAGAATGCTCGGCTCATTTCAGTTCGATCGATAAAATTTGAGTCTTAGCCCTCCTCCTTCCAGGTGCTCTCCCGAGGTGTGGTTTTAATCAATGAGATGGCAAGGGGCGAACATCACGTGAAACGACCTCACCTTTTCTCCCGAGAGCGTGTGGTTACCAAGGACAAGGGGAGCGCGCTTTAGGTCGGAGGGGCGTGGGCCCATGGCGCTGGAGAGCCCGGCGCCTGCTTACTGTCCGTCACTTTCCGTTATCCTGTCTGACATGTTTATTCTGCGCCATGGAATTCTGACAAATACCTGCCAATCCTCACGCTAAAGACTCCAGGAACTGTCAGAGCGAATTAGACAGGCAAAGCGCTGAAACATAGCTGGATATGAATTCTACAATGTACAAATAGGTGATTTCTACACAACTGACAGCAGAAGGACGTCCAGACTTCCAGCAGATTTTTGAGTGAGCGACGGGCTTATTGAAAAGGCATTCTTGAAGGATTAATTAAACATGTGGAAAACAGTAGACTCAGTACATGGAATATTGACTGCAGAAAGCAGGGGCATAATTTATTGTACCAGTGAAAAATGAAACTGCCTTTCAAAAACACTTTTGTGAACACATTTGTCATGTTTTTAATGCAGACTGAGGCAATTGAACCAGTGCAAGAGTCAGCAGAACTGGACAGGCAGAGGAATGCTAAGGGCTTGTCTTGTCTCTTGTAGGTGAGTGATGCAAGTGCAGCTGTTACGCCCTTGTTCCACAATCATTTGCACTAATTCTAGCTTGGCATGCTCCTTTGAATGTTCACAGCGCAAATGCACTCATTACATCAGACTCCCAAACACCCACGGCGACTCCTGCGCAAATCCCAACGCCCTGATATCCATGATACCCAACAGAGGACCCCCCTCATTAAAGCAACAGTAAGTAATAATTTGGATTTGGGAGATGTAACAAAGGACCCGTTTTTTTCAGGGACCAAGCAGTTGCTTAACAGGGAAACGGGGCAAACGGTAACCAGCTGTCCGTCGCGATGTGAGAATGAAAAGCGTACAAGAGCGCGCGTGATCCGGGCCGGCCCACGGAGCGGAAAGATGACAGATGCAGAATGGCGATGAGCGGAGTGAGCACGCAGGGAGTGTGCACAGGGGGCTGGTGGCTTGTTGTAGCTGTCGACAGAGCCTCAATAATTCAATAACTCCGAGCGGGAGGACAATCGCTACGAGACAGCAGCTCCATAAACAGCCTGCGGGGCCTCCACCAAGTCCTTTCCTCCTCCTCCTCCTCCTCCTCCTCTCTCAACAGCTTGCCCGTCGTAACCAAAATAATTTCAGAGGAAAACAAGGGCAACCGACGCGAGGAATGCGTCAGGCTCGGGCCAGGGCCGCGCGTCTGAACGTCCTGTCCCGACACGTCCCGAGATTCCCTCTCATTCCGTCCGCGGGCCCACGCGTCTGACAATGTGGCCCCTGCCCCCGCCCCGCTCCATCCCCCCACACCCCCGCAGACGAACCTGGCGAGCCGCGGCGAAGGTGTGTCGGTTACCGCTGATGACACCGCTCGTCAGCGTGTTTGCGCTGCCATGGAAAGGGAGTCGGCCGGGTTTGTTTTGACAAAGCCGTTTTTTCGAGATTGCCTCGCTTTTGTTTGATGACTTTGTTTTGGTAAAGTCAAAGAATTCTGTTATGACAAGCTATCCTTGCTTGGTGTGGACAAAATGGCTGCTAATGTGATTTCTCTTTAAAATCCAGCTCCAGTTATTTACAAAACTGTGGGAAGTTTATAAAATCAATCAATCACTTGTCCTCTGTGAGAGCTGGCTATAGTGTAGACACACTGTAGGCAGTTGGAGACCATCTTTGTTTATGTATGTTTTCATCTAATAGCTGCTACAGCCTGGTGATTTACCACTGTGCCGTAATAGTAATTTCATTCCTTCCTTATATCAATAAAATTTTTTAAAATGTAGCTGATTGGATCAAATAGACAGTAACCCAAACATTTCAGCCAATGGCCATCATCAATAGCATTGGGTGAAACTTTACCCTGTGTGAGCCACTTTGAAGGACACATCCTTTTACATTTACATTTTCAGTAACATTCTCTACATCTGAGTCCTTTTTTCTGTACATTTATTTTGTCCAGGATGTCTATTTAGACATCTAGTCTATTTAGACAACAAGTGGGTATTAAACAGTAATTTGCTTAGGTGTTTTCATATTTTGAGAGAACTGTCGTAGGGGCTGTGTCAGTAGCTGATATCTGCCCCAACAGACAACAAACTTAGCCGTGTATTTTCTACCTTAAGTTCACAGTCATTTAAAATACGAATACCTCTGTTGTCCGAAAAGAGCAAGGAAATATACTCACGAATGTTTAATCCACATACACTCACAGGAATGTCTAAACTGGGGAAATCACTGCTAGGTGTTCAGATAACCATAGTGTGGGACCTAGTCTCAAATGTATTGTGAAAAGGACAGATGACACCAAAGTCACAACTCAGATTGTGAATGTAAAATATTCTGGAAATTCATAGACATATGTATATGTGTATGTTTCGTGGCTGTGGGAAGGGTAAATCAATAGAAACATGACAACTTTGTAATTTTTCATGTTAAAAGCACCAACTGGACAACGTTGGGATCCCTCTTCTCTGAGAAGACATATGACTACAAGACATATCACAATGCATTACGAGGCACCAGCTGGGTGCACAAACTCTGGGGAGGTTTGTTAAATGGACAAACTAAGCATGTATAAATCAGCCAGGAAAGAGCCATGGAACGATTAGTGCTTAGTGTATCTATTTCAACTCTAGCGTTTGAAAATGAACACCGGGAAACCTTTTTGTCCCCAGAAATCATAGAATCAAAGCCAGCTCCCAATTATATATTGTTAGGTAAAGTGTATATTACCTCAGCTAAAAGTACAAGGTGTATTTTAAAGATGGCACTCCTCTCTTAGCATCCTATATAGGCCTCTTCTATCTCAGTGACTGCTCGTGGAAAAGACCAGGGGAGAGGGCCAGAGGGTACTCACACGAACCTACCGCAGACACCAGTTTCAATTTCCCCACCGAACTGATCCGCAAAGCCCTACTTATTGTCACTTAAAAGAAGCATTTCAACTTTCCCACCCTCTTCTCTCAATATCCACCCCTCTCTCCAATTGTGACTTAAGTCTGACTTGAACCCCTGCCAGCCGGCTAACTGCTGCAAAGTCAATGGATTAACTATTTTGCCCTAATCTTAAGGAGCAAAATTCAGCCAACAAATGACCAAATTCACACAAGATGTAGTTCCTCCCCCCTCTTTCATTTTTTTTTTTTTTTTTTTAAACGTCCCTCCTTCATCACGGCCTTCCATTCAGTTCTCAAGCCTCACTTGTGTGAGCTCTCAGTGACAGATTTGTAAGTGCTTTTCTGTTAAACACGACCAAGCTGCCCCCCCTCCCTCTCCCGCACCGGATTTAATTTGGTGGGCAAACACTGTGCACAAAACCGGCGAGGGTGGGAATCTCGCTAAGACGTACCATCTTGCATTTGTGGATGGGATTACAGCCGAAACGTCTCATCGCGGCCTTTTCCTCGAGCACTACGGTTCACACTCGCCTGATGATCTCACTCCCTAAGTCCCTGCTAAAGCTCTACACCCGCATGCTTCAGTGAAAGAGAAACAAGTTTGGGAGAGAAAGTGAAGTAATCATATCGACGGTGATGACAAACAGAGGTCAAAAGTAACTCCTGCTGTTGACAGAGCGAGTATGCTAAAAGTGAATGATATTACAAATTTTTAGGTATATTAGATATAAAATAAGAAAAGGTTCAATTATACAAATATATCATAATGATGCATATTGTATTCATATTATAAAGGAGAAGTCAAAATGGGAGGAAAAAGGGTTTTTTGAACAAAGCGGCTATTCATCATATACATGAAATTGTGCCTTAAGAAGCTCCTGTAATGAAAAGATAATCACATATTAGTATCCATATCTCCTCAGGTGAAGTATGAATGAAACTGTATTAGTTCTGAAAAAAGAAGTTGGAGAAAAGACTACAGAAATAAATGAACAGGCAAAGATGTGGGGAAATCACACAAATAAAAGACCACATAGGAAATGACTAAGGCAACTTTATCCCTTGTGTCCCCTCTGCTGAATCCCCCTCTGCCGCCGTAAGCCCGTCTCCAATTAAAATTGCATTACATGTTGAGTCAACACTTTTCGACAGTGGGAGTGGGGCTTTCCCATAAGCATTAGTGTCCGGGTAAATTTGTCCATCTCAAACGCATTTCTGGCCTTCCACAGTTCCTATATCCAGCCCCTTAAGCCTTTCAGTGTTCAGGTCCCCGTAGAGTGGCGCATTAAGATTCCCCTGTCACAACCTATATAGCTTTCACTTTGTGCACATTGTAGTTATGTTCAGCTCCACACCCACCCCCCACCCCACAATCATCCACCCACTCCCCCAAGGGTTCCTGGAATCCCGGAATGTCATCCTCCCACTGAATTACCAAGCCTTAAACGACAGTCTTGAAAGGCTGCTCTGATTGGTCATTTGATCATCCTTTTTTGATGCCAGCTTCATTTCTAGTGTCAATGATATTTTGTTTGTGTTTTTTTTTTTTTCCTGGAAAACATATGTTCAGAACAGTTGTCACTTACAATAAAAAAAGTTCAACATAATTTAAAAACTGTATCCAAATTTTTTCAAAATGATCCCTACCCTAGTAAATAGCAGAATTCAAATTTCTGGTTATTGATACCCACAAGAGACACAATACCTAGCAAGGTACTGTTGTTTATTGAAACCTTCTGAGCTACAAACCTTCTAAAATGTTCTGTTTAAAGTAAAATATGTCATAAGACAGAAGGTACAGTACTGTAGTGAATGTATTCTGCTGTTTCCTTATATATCTCCACAATCTTTTCCTCTTCTTTCTTGGACTCTGCCGTGGTACCTAAATGAATATCATGAGTGGTGAATGGGGGTAGAATTACTGAGGACCCATGGAAAAACCATCCACTTGTTATATTTGTATGGGATTGGATGCTGTAAAAACTCAAATTTTTAGTCCAAGACAAATTGTGTTTTTCTTTTTTTCAAATGAAATACCCCTCATATTCAATAGACAAGGGGGATGCAGTTCTGAATTTGTTGGGAAATCTCTCTGGTCTGCTGTTCTCAGTAGGTGTGTGTGCACGCGCATATCCCATGTATGTTTGCTGGGCAGGTTTGGTTACATTCTTACTCAAATCCCCTGGGATAAAAACTTTAATTCACAGATCTGCAAGGCCATATGCTTACAGTCAAGGTGGGGCAGGTGCTCTAGATTAGAACCTCTAGATTGGTGCCTTCACCATGCAACGCCGAGGCAGAGTGGCAAGGGCAAAATATCGGTGGGGGTGGCATGCCAGCTCGGGGCCAAATACGCCTGCAGGGGCTGGCGCTTTTATTCGTCATTCCTTCCCCCGTGAGGTCAGCGCTGCCTCCGACACCGTGCCACCCTCTGGAGCCCCCGCCGCCCCCATCAGGCGCACGTGCCATTCCCAGCTGCGCCGCGGCTCGGGATGTGACAATGCAGCCTGAGCCCCTCCGGCTGTAGGGAAACCATGGTGCCGCGCTGTTTGGCATTCCAAGCGGCGGGATCTCTCCGCCTCCCAGAGCCAGCCCCAGCGCACTCTCTTAACAGCAGGCTGTCCGGCGGCAAAGGTCTTTCTGGTAATACCAGTGATTCCCATGCTTATGGGCTGCCTAAACAAACTGCTTCATTAGATCTGTCTTCAGTGTATTTCTGATTGAAATACCCTGTTTTTTAGGTTTTCTGAAAATGAACTCAAGGCTTTTGTTGTGTGTATCAATTAAAAATTAACTAGTAAGAATATTAGCCTTGCGGGAAAGTTTTTATCTTTTAGTACTACTTGTTCAATCAACTTCATTCTAAACTGGGTAATTGTTTGTGGGGGTGAAGAATGGGTGTGGCTGTGAGAGCAGCCATTGGCTAACGAGCCTCACCTGACTGATTAGTAGCAGATTAAGTACAGGTGTGAGGCTGAAGATTTGAGCTGTTGGTTTGTTTGAGGCTTTATCCAGACCAGTGTCTGTTTGCTGGTTTTCAATATTTATGGGTTTAGTAGAAATTTCTTTGGCTGTCTTAGGTGTGGTGTGTCAAAGAAAACCTTGGCCACTGTTCGTTCTTATAGGCCACACTTCATTCAAGTGATAAATTTCAATTGTGAGGGTGACTCTAATCATTTACCATGCCTGCACTAATGCTTGTAAGAAAGTATATTGGGTTTTCAAATAACAAAGCCTGCCTGCGCATAAAAAATGAAAAATCAGGACCTTTCACATGAGGATTGGGTCCCGAAAGCCAGTAAAGAGTCAGCCTGACAGACAGGGCTCTGGAGAGATTGCAGAGGCATGGGGCGACAGTCTCTAGATCATGTTCAATTTGTGCAGTAAAGATTCCGCCAGCTGTCCTGTGGATTAGGCCGCGATTATGTGATTAAGGCACATGGCACGGTGGCCACCACCGGCGCCTCTGGCCTGGGGAATGCGCGGTGTGACGGCAGGACAGGAGGCGCTTTCCCAGGGAACACTGGCGCAAGCGCTGGGACCTCCCCAGGGACGGTGCGTGAGGACACAGACAGAGAGAGAGAGAGAGAGAGAGAGAGGACAGGAATGAAAAGGATAAAAGAGAGAGAGTGTTAAAGAAAGAGTGTATCTGTTTGTGTTATGTCTGTTCGCCCTCTATCCTTTAGTCCTCGCTGTTCTGTACGCAGGGTTCTGGGCATGGGAGAGTTTGGGAGAGGGCTAGATGCAGGGCTGGGAAAACATTGCAGAAATTCAAAACTGCATTGCACTGATTTGTATACTGTGAGTGAATAAAGCTGTCCCATTAAATTTATGTTAGAATAAGTAGTTGAATAAAAAGAGTTAGCAGTCGCAAGTTTTGATAGCCTGCTATAAAAACTTACAGCGAGCACAGTATTTGATCTAACCATAATGTTAACAATGGAATGACTTTGAAGTCTTACATTTTTAAAGCTTTGATTCCCCCCACAATCTAGGAAAAGAATATGGTTAATAATGGCCACAAGTATGCCTCAGTTTTGATTATGTCACAAGAATTAAACCTGAGTCCAATTTCTTGCTATAAATCTATAGCAGTACTCATCACTGGACCTCACTGGTGAGAATATATCTGTGTCTGGCAAAAGACAGGGCAACCATATCCTCATCCTCAGTTAGAAATGGCTACAGGGTAGCAGCAGGGTGAGAACTGCAGGATCTGGGCACCCATGCTCCATACCTTTCCAAGTTCACATTCAAGCAAAGATATTAAGCGAAGAATCAAGCTTATCTCATGCTGTGAGATGTGAGGGCAGGATGTGTCAGTGTGGCACTATGAGGAAAAGGCCCGGGATCACAGCAAACACACACCCTCGTGCGATAGCAGTAAACCAAGGCACAGGCAGGAGAAAAGCTAGACAAGATCATCCCCATGCAATAAAAAAGCATAACTCTCAGTCTTCCTTTTGGAAAGAAACACCACATTTGATAATCCTGCCCTGTTAAGGGATGTCAACCTTACTTGCCAATCATGCCTTTTCTCATTCTTCTACACCGCTGAACTATTTTGGGTGCAGACATGACAGTGTGCGCCCCAGTGGTTAGAGCGTTAGACTGCGGAGAGAAGGGGATACTAGGTTAAATCTCATGTTGTTGTTGTTGTTATCCACAGCAGCTGGTCTTGTAGAACACATATATGAACACAGAACATACTTCGAAACAAGCAATGTAATGTAACTCCCTCTGCCGATCAAATGGTGAAGTCTTTGTCTTTGTGTTATGTCTACTAAGGGTGCAACCATGATATAATGTAATTTAAGTGATATAAATGTGGAATGTGAGGGATACTTCTAACAAATCCATGAGGCAACGAATGGATACTCCACCAACTGTCCCGCTCCAAAAAACATTTGGGACTAATGTTTCCTGCAGGACTTTATTTTTTGCGAAACTCCATTTTCGGCTAGGGACTAGAGATGTAAAAACAAGGTAATAAATTTTTTGGTCAAAAAGAGCCGGAAACATAAAAGAGAAGCTCTAAAACCAAGCATGACTATTTTGAATAAAAGGCAACATATTATTCTTCTAGACTGTTTCCCTATGTTGTGCTGACCTATAATGTTCTTTCAGTTTTCTGAGAATTTGTTTTAGGTGGGAATTACTTTTCGAAAATGTTTTTTCCCCCAGTAGACGTCGGTGAAGATTCCCTCTCAAGGTCTATACTGGTCAGAAAAACACTTTTGTTTTCTTTCAATGTATAAATATGACATAATATGTTTTTGATATTTTTTTAGAATGTTGATGTTGTCAGTCAAATTAATGTGCCTGAAACTGATATTTAAAAACAAACTTTCATAAATGTTTAAATAAAGAAACTATTAATCGTGGTTCCATCTCCATCTGATCTGTTCTTTTGGGTATCCGTTTAGGTATTTTCCCCAGCTGAGCTGGTACACATCTGGCGTCTGCGGGGCTGAACTTCCCTCAGCTTGTTCTTGAGAAACATCCTGTGAGCTTTTCTACGCCTTCCACTCCATTCAGTAATTATTCCTTCAAGATTTTGCCGCATATGGTTATTTTCACAGTCATTTTACTCCCCCCTCCCCCAGGCGCATTACTCCTCAAGGCTAACAGCTAACACCCGGGCCCATGACTGTTAGCAGGTTACCGGTAATGAAACTGACAGCCAAATGGCCATAGACAGTCAGCTTGTGTGCGCAAAAGAATCCGCGATGTATAAATTCAGCTGCATAGAAAAATGAACACTTACTGTCAGATATGTGAAAGGGCTTATTCTGCTATATGTTGCAGGTGTTCCCTTAGAGGTCATTAATCATTGTTTTTAATTATATGTTGATACCTTCATGACAAATATCTTATGCAGAGATCAATTTCTGCATAACAGCTCTGTTAAATCTCTCTAACAGTGGAATGCGTCAAGTTTTCAAATAGTTTAAAAATGGTGACTGAATATAAAGAGACATTGTGAAATGCTGATGTGTGAAGAGTAGATGACACATCACTGCTGTTTTAAAATCCTAATTTCAAGTGGGTGTCAACACGATCCCACAGGGGTGACATTTATTCAGGCCTTGCCGTTCAAATGTGGATTTGTTTTAACTGTCAGCGACATTTAACTGTCACCTACGTAACACACTCCGGGCACCCATAGGCTGGAGGATTTGGAGCTGTTGTTTTATCTGATTGCTGTCTGTTTGGAAAGAGACGTCAGGTTCCAGCGCACGTGGAAGGTGGGCCCGGCCGCTTGCATGTTTGCGTTTGCGCGGGGCCTCTGTGTACGTCTGTCGCCCCTAGCGACACAGAGTGTGTTTCGCATTCCGGGCTCTTTCCTGTTGCAGCCTGAATTCGCACAGCGCTTTGCTGTATCAGACTCCAGCCACCGGTCCAACACAAACAATGCCATGCCAGCGATCAAAACTGCAAAGCGCCACCTATACGTTTGAAGCTATCTGTTATATACGCGCTAGGCCTGTGGTCAGAATATGGTGATGAGTGCACGTGTGAGTGCAATACCAATATGCACGTAACTATATATTGTGCTATATACTGCACTATATATATGTGTATGTTTCTCGTCGTTAGTATTGCTGTTGCAATTTATAAATCATTGACCATAGTGATTACAGCTTGTCAGATTTAAGATGGTTAGGACGTTGCAGAGAATGCAATGAACATAAATATTTGGCCAGCCCAGAGAAACTTTCGGTTAAGGCGCATACATAGATCCACGATCCCCAAAAGAGCTATTTTCCGACGCACGAGTTAAAGGAGGGCCAGATGGTTTGCCTGTTAAGATACAAACGCCGCTGTTTCACAAATGCTGACCAATCTAAAATCCTGCAGACTCTTGGAAACGCTGCCAGCGAAATGCACCGTGGCCGTCACATTATATGGTGACATCATTTTCAAGGTATAAGACTTCCTTTGGACGCACAGGGCAACATTCAGAATTTATTAAGGCTCCACGGGTCATTTTTGCCCTCAGATTCTTCATAAAGAAGCCGTGCGGCGAGAGGCCGTAGCCACCGCAGCTGTTAATAAAAGAAGACTTATACAAAAAATCTTTTCTTTCTTTATTTTTTTGACTGCACGTTTTGGTTTTATCATTGACGGAGGCAAAACACAAATACAGCTCAGGAGCAATGAGCGGTCTCAAAAACCAAAAAACAAACAAAAAAAAACGTCTGCACGGAAAGAATCCCAGACCCGGCTCTCTCCCCGCAAACCCGGAGTGGCCCGGCAAAGTTCACTGCGGCACATCTCAGTTTCCCTGGGAACGCCGGTGTAGCGTTACCGACCCGAGTCCCACACCTTCCCGGGCAGGAAGGAAGCACCCTCGAGCACAGAGGGGACTGGCCGAGGAGCCGGAGAGCTCTGATTTATAAGCCCCCGCACTGTTGATTCAAGACCGTCAAGAAAAAGGAAACCCGAAAGCTTTTTTTTTTTTTTTTTCCCTCGGTCAATAGAACGACCACTGCCCGGTGCGTGGGTCACCCTGTGACGCAGATGCTCCGGCGTGCATACGTGCCCAGGAAGCTATAGCAGGATCACATTCACGGTTACACAGGGGCAAAGCACTGGTTTCCATCACTCAGTCTGACTCTGTGGTGTGACTCCACAGAGAGCTGGGGCACTCCCATGATTGAGCATTAAAAATGGCCATGGCTGTTGGGAAGATGCAGAATGGAAAAATTATGTGAATCTGTGCTGAATTTGGTCAACTGCAATCGGTCGATTATGTTAGTGCAAGCATGATGCACCGCATTTGATTTACATGTGTACAATACCATTTACTATTCATGAAATATGTAAGATGTATATAATCATTGCATAATGCTTCATAATACAGTATTTCACTCAAAATCATATATAGCTATTATATAGCACTGTACTGCAGGTGTTATTTTAGCAATCACCTAAGTCATTTTGACATTGATCAATCACTGTTAAACATTTCAATCTCAAACAATAATAAGTAAATTTCACTTCTTATTCAATGAATCAGTCATAATTAATAACATGTATAAACAGAGAGTAATCGCGTGCATTGCATGAGTGTATGGTACCCCTTTGGGTCTAAGTCCCAAGAATAATGAATCAACCTGATGAAGAACACATGGTTAAAATGTCATTAAGAGCGCCAACGACAACTATGGACGTCTGACTGATTTCAGCCTCACCTGACTTCGAGAGAGACCGTTCAAAACTTTGGCCTTTACACTTTCAAGAGACCTGCCTTATGTATTTATTTTTCATAAATCAAGAACATTAGCCACAGTCAGTAATTATCTTAATTTGTTGTTATTTTATTATTCAAGCCATTTAATAGGTAATGTGGCAAGAATGAGGGCTCCACAACACACAGGTTGTTTTTTCACTCCCCCTTTCCACCCACCCCCGCAAACTGCAAATGTCAAAATGAGACATATTGGTCCGGTAATATTCGTAATGCTGGGAAGTGTCTAATGCCAAATTCACGTTGAGGATAGACAGAGCTTCAGTCTTTTTTCCCCAAACCCTGCCGTCTTCTAGGTATTTATTTCATCACCCAAATGCAAGGTTACACGTGTTAATGTCTGCCCCTTTACCTGTACAAAGAGCATGACTATAAAGACTGCATTTTTCAGTCCTGAACGCTTAATGCCTTGATATAAAATAGGGCACATAAACTGGCCACCTGTGTACATGGGCTGACTTCTCCGTATTCCAAGAGTTACCTTAACAGCCAATTTTAAAAATAGAAACGGCATAAACTCTTGGCAATGCTTTCATCATGGGTATATGAGAAACAGCAAATGCACAGGAAACTGGGAGTTGAACCCTGCCATGTTAACTCTGAGTTAATTAGTGCGCTGTGGCCAAAGAGATTTAAGAAAAAAAAAATAGAATGAAAAAAAAACTTACTATGTTCTATGTTTCCCATAGAACTTTTGATTCATTGCATAACTGCAATTCAAAACAACACTTTCCAGATGTACGCGTTTTAAAACTGATGCATGGCGCAATCATGTACTGAAGTATGGTGTAAAGGTATATTTTTGCATGACCCAGCTGCTGTTGTGTTGCCTCTTGAGCTGTTGGTGAAAGTGGAACTAAGTACGACAGATGGCATTACCACTACAGAGCTTATGGAAAGGTTGGGAATCGGTGTGTTTGCACTGAGGCTAACAATCAACATCTGAAGCAACCCATGTTTAAAGATTTAGTCGATTCCACACATTAACCGGTCTGCCTGGAGACCTGTCCCTTCACCACCGCCTCTCTGTAGTCCTTCAGTTTGATTGACACAGTCTCCAATATCATCGTGATCTTGTTTCATGCTCTAGAGATACTGGCAATGCAGAAAAGCCCTACTGTTTATGGGTCTTTGTTTTAATCATTTAAAATGGGAATCAACCTTGCTGATGCACCAATCACATCCAATGCATCCAATGACTCTTTGGGTCATGAGTCCACCGTGTACAGAATCATTATGATTCATCAGTCATCACAATGAATCATATAGAATATTAAGGGGTAAAAGTTCTATGATTAGGACTAAATAAAGTTATCTTGTTGCCTTACCCCATGTTTTTTTTTCTGTTTTATGCACAGTCTCTGTGGTGATCAGTTAAGTGTTGTGATGCATAACTTTACTCTGGTGTCCCAACATAACAGCCCAGGATTTAAATTATATTTATATATTTGCCCTTCGGTCAGTCCTTATCTGAACGATGTTAGGACCTCACTGCAGGTCTGCACTGAAGTGTTTGAACACATAAAGCTTATTTTCCAAATGATTACCTTTCCCCACATTTGAATGCTTCTTGCCATTTCCTGTCTCTGTGTTTACATGAATGGCACAGCCAGTTTTGTTAGGTGAATGCAGAGACTGTACAGGGTGAGTTTGGCATGGCTTGTTAAATGCATATGCAAGCAGGCTCCATCCTCCAAGCTGAGTCTGACTCCGTCACCATGGACTACTATTCACTAGCCACAACAAATATATGCCCCCAAAGATACGAGGTTTGTAGCTGGAGAGCTTGCATATATTTGTAGTGTGACTTAAGGTTATTGTATTGTGAATAGGGACTAATTTTGCTGATATCGTGATGAAGGACTAACATGGCATCTTGAAAAAAGTCATGTGAGATGCCTTCAGGTAGACAGTGGGCCACTCTTTTGATATCTGTTGTTTAGAGTGAGCGTCAGAGTTGTGCTTTGTGTGAAAGCTTCTTAACTTTTACAGTTTCTCTTGTAATGCATAGTGAGTTATTACTTAGAAAGTTATTACTTGGATGATGACAGAATTTCCCACTCAATGTAAGAGAATTAGCATAAGGTTATACAAAAGCTATGTATGGATGTCACAGCTTTCAAACATTCTAAAAAAAAACCTTGCCTTGTTCACTGACAAATTTTTTAATCGCAACGATCATGAAGACGAAAAATACTGACCCTCAGCGTTATGCTTTTTGAAAAATATGCATGTATATCAACATGTGCAAAATCACTAAACCCATGAATGGCAAAGTCAGGAAAAGGAGTATTTCTTTTTATTTCGCGTTACATAAATTTGTACGTCCGCACACCGACGTTTGGCCAGCGGATGAGGGTCGTGAGGAAGAGCCGTTCCATTCCAACCGGCCTCTGCTAGAGTCTTTAGTGCATTCCGATCCTCCAAGGTTCTAATGAATAATGGAGTAGCAGAAGGCATTTCCTTTTTAAAATAAAATGTTGCAAACCCTGCGCCTCTCCTGGCAAGTGTGGCGGTCCCCCCGGCGCAAAAACACAAGCGCGCGGGACCCGCCAAAAAAGCCAGAGGCCTCAGCGCACCTCCACGCCGATGTTTATTCCATCCCTCCAGGACCAGAGCTATGGGCTCTCCAGGGCTCATCTCATCAGGCAAGCATGTACATAAATGAAGAAGACACGTACTACATTATTATTTATTGATTCATCTTGTTTACGTGTTATGATTGTGTTTTGTTTCTTTTTTTTCATGCAAAGAAAAATATTATCTTTGGCCCTCTGGATGTTCAGGGAGTTTTAGCATCCATTGCGAATCCTTGTTTGGATTTCTACGCCAGAAATGGGATGGAAAAGGCTTGGTTATGAAAAGCCCTTCAATGGCAATCCGAGAGCGTTTGGATGTCCTTAACCCCACCCCCGAACAGCTGACATCATCCATTGCCGCTTCACTAGTTTGAAATTCAAAAAGACTGAGGCTTCCCCAATTTCCTTACACTTAACATTGTGTAGCGAATTTCACCAAATGCTCCATTTTTCCATTTTCAACCAAGATACAAGTCACTGCCATGAAAAAACTGCTATAAAAATAAAAAAATGTAATGCTTGATTAAATTTGTTCGGACTGTTACTCAGACTGCACTGTGGTCGGGTTGAACAGAGGCCCAAGTCAATATGGTTGGGTTCAGCTGCAAACCTGCACCTGCTAAATAATGTCAAACAAACAAATTAAAGATTCGGTAACATGGCCGTAGATGACTCATGAGCAAGTACTCTATTTTGGCCCTTGGATCAGTCTGTGGTTGTAAGAATTTGTTTTTCAGAAACACTCAGAAGGGCTTCCTGTCTGAAGAGCTGTGTCATGTCATTTCAGCATGTGGTCATTTTCCCATGGTAATAAACTGTTCTACAACTGTTCAATCTCCTCCCATATGCTAATGCACGATATGATATCTGATATCACTGTCATGCAACCCTCAGCAGCAGTGCGAAAAAATATTATAGAATCAAATGAAAATAAGCTACTCCTACAGTCCAAATGGGTTACCCAATTGGATATATTTATGTCATCCAAGTTATTGCGTTACTGTAGCTGTATTGCATTTGACTGGATCATTATGCATGACGCTAAAAGTCATGAACATTTTCATCAGAATTGTGTGCTCCTATACACACAGGGTGTTCATGCTCGGAAGGTTTAATCATGCGTGGCCCAGATTCAGTCTGGCTTCAGTGCACAATATTACGAAGTCAGTGGTCATTTCCCCTTAACATCTAGCTCTGTAATTGATTCATTGTTTGATTCCAGTAAAAATGAAACCCTCGACTTTTCCCTGAAACCTGCTTCCTAGTTAGACCAGCAGATACTACATGGGAAATTTCGAAAAAAGGCATGTGCCCTCCGAGCAACTGAACACAGCATACGGAGGAATCCAAAAATGTATCAGTAAATGTATAAGTAAACAAGGAGATAAAGAACTTACTTCATCTTTTCAGAGTCAGAAACAATATGCATTGTGGCTGCATTTACATTACATTATCATCATTTAGTGGACACTCTTACCCAGAGCAACTTATATAGGTTACAGTTTTTTACAATGTTATGCATTCATACAGCTGGAAATTTACTGAGGCAGTACCTTGCCTAAGGGTACAATGGCAGTGCCCCAGCTTGGAATCGAACCGGCAAGTCCTGCTGCTTACGACTATGCCACATTGCTACCCTTTTACCATTGTACTATTTTGTATTACTAAATTTATCATTAGTACCCACAGCTTTTTGTAAACAGAGCAACAGATTCATCTGGCCATGGTTGCCAAGATTTGCTCACAGGAAGAGGAATGGAGGCAGTGTCCTGCGGAGGAGGTAGCTGCAAACTTAACACAAGAGCGGACTCCAAGTCCGTTCCTGCTTTCACCTCCCATCGGTTTCCGCGTTTCAGTCACACGTGAGGCCGACACGGTTTCCATTTTACAGTGTGCACAGACAAACATAAACAGCCGCACAAAGTGGCTCTTGTCTGCCCCTCTGATACTTCAGGAATACCTAAGCATTTTTGGGCCACCTGGCCTATTTTATTTTATTCTTGCTTTGAAAGATTCTGAGCTCACATGTTTTTCCAGGCACAGGGAACAACCGGGAACCGTGACAGGTACTTAACAACAATCAAAAACAGCGGTAAACAGGACCAGTTAGTGGGCAGGGCCCAGGGAAGGAGGCGAGCAAGGCTTGCACACAGGACACAGACCGCTCTCACACTTTCCAGAAAGAACCAACTGAAAAAAAAGAGAGAGAAATGACGGACAGGTTTCTCATCCGGCGAAGACAGATAGGCAGGTAGTGCTGGGGAGGAGGGGGGACTGTGAGCGAATTTGTTTGCACAGGGAATGGTTGATTTGTGTTTGTTGAGTTCCTCTCTGTGTTGTGACAGCACCACAAACATTTCCTTTTGGAAGAAACCTGCAAACGAAGGCCATGCGATACACCGTCTGGTCGCACGGTCGTACTGGAACGCTGGCGTCGGTCCAGAAAAGCGAATGGAAAATATAGGTTATCTCTCTCTGCATAAAGACCCTCTCAGACATGGGGCTGGTTCTTGGTTTTGGCATTTGTCAGTCACTGCCGTTTTCATGTGAGATATTCCAAAGGAAAGACCAACACATTGTCACTATTTGAAACAAAGTGTTTTCTAGTCATGGTTACAGGATTTTGTACGAACAGTTATTTTGTGCAAAGAAAGAGTCATGCGCACATCACATTCAGAATGTAGACAATGTATAGTTGAATTGAATGGAACTAATCAAGCGTATTCCATTCCATTCTGTCTCCCTCTAACTATATTCCTGCTTTGAAATTATAAAAAAACAACCTCCAAAAATGCAAAATCATGGCTTTTTGGTAGACATTTCTTTTTACAGAGCATCACTGATCGGTATGTAGGACATTTACCCTAGGTCTACTGATTGAATTGTCACTTTTTGAGAGGTACTAATATATGATCTGAAAGTCCTGTTTTTAACTGGCGTTCAGTATATGAAAAAGATAGATTGACATTACAGGATACAAGCAATGTGACATTCTGCACGTGTGCTGTGGATGGAAATTCAGAGGAAATCAGCTGGACAGAAAACACGGGTGATAGGCTCCTGAGGTCACCAGACAGCAGCCAATCACAAAAAGGGACAGCATCTTAAATCTACAAGGAAAAAAAAAGGTGCATTCCAAATATCTCAATCTCCTGGGTGACAATCCTTTTTTTGTGATCCCTCACTGATGTTTTCTCATGACGGAAGTGTCACGTGAGGTTTCCTCAAGTCCCAGGCAGAACAGCACACGCGTCACCGCCTTGCTGTCCAGATCCACATCTGCTAACCGCAGTGACCGCAGTGACCGCTGCGCAGGCCCATGAGATGGGACAGGCTGTGAACCTTGCCCATCTCTGGCTGAGAAAACCCCAGACGGAAACCCTCTCTCCCACCCTCTGTGTTTCCAGCTTTCCCGCCTTGTGAGGGATAACATATGACCTCAGATGAGACTTTGGAGGAGACAGACAACTCTAAATAAGATGACCAGCCCCTGGTGGCTCCTTGCGAGAGGACACTACTCAAATGCCATAGTCATAGAAGTCAGCCATATGTATAAAAGAAAATATGAGATCAGTGAGACATGACTGTGCTTTTAGTGTGAATGGAGTGGGACAATCTGGGTTGAAAAGAGCAATGGATGGAGTATTAAAAATTTATGTTATTGAAAATTAAATATGAAATACAACCTGCCTTCATCTGTATTTCCCTTGATTTCACAGATTATAATGTCGCAATAATGTATGTGAAAGTATTGCAGCTACTGTTCTGAGTGGTTAGACCTGCAGGCTATTAGCCAATGACAGAGTTGTGGACAGTGTTTCTGACCAATCCTGTGTCATCATCATAGAGAGCCTTACCCTAAGATGTGATCTGACAGTCATTCACAAATTTTTCTACATGCCCCCTTGCAGAATATGCCATTCCTGAACTCCCTCAGCACGGCAGTTTAATTTTGAGTATGGTCAGGAAGTGTTCTTCACCTCCACCTCACCTTTTTCTGTTGGAAGACACGTCGCCCTGCACGCTGCCACGAATGGAACCAAACGCCAGGGGCCTCGGCTGCTGCCTTTGGCGCATACTCTGACCGGCTCATCTCTTGCGGCCGTCTCACCTCAAGGTCTTCTGCTGCCCTCCCCCAACCAGGAACACTCAAGTGCTCTGCAGCCAAAACGTTTCAGCAAAACTCCTGCAAAGAATAAGCAATAACATCCTCTTCTTTTTTTTGGGGGGGAGGGGAGAGGGGGTTAGCAGTGAACTCGTGCTTTTTTTTGTGCTGCTTTCAGCAGTTTCAAACCTCGGCGCACAAATTATCTCACGCCTCTAGTGCGCCTGACCGCCTTGGAACTATTGTGCGGCGCGGAGTCAAAGACGAGGGCGAAGGGGGAGGTGGGGGGGAGAAAAAGAAGAAAAAAAAAAAAAAGGGCCCGTGTGTTTTTTACAGTCCGTGCTCCAGTTGCACCCACTTCCTCTACGGTAACAGCTGTCAAAACGCTGCAGGATTACAGCGCACCGCAAAGTTACGGCTCGCATTAGAGCCTGGCACTGGGCAGGAAGCGAGGAGGGGCGAGGCATGCTGGGAACAGTCAGGCCACGCCGTCGCTGAGGGCAAGGCGGGCGAGACCCGAGAGGGGGGATAGCCTGACGCCGAGGGCTTCGGCTCTAATACGAGTAATTCTGCGACACGTGTCGGGGATATCGCGGGCTTTCGACGTGCTGTTTCAGGTATTAAAACAGATGTAGTCCAAATTGTGTTTTGTTTTCCCCTATCAGATGTGGAGGAGTTTTTTTTTTTTTTCTGGCTCACAGAGTGAGGCTTTTCTTTCTCTTGGATCAGGAACCCAGCCTTTGCTTTTTTCTATTGTACTAACTGAGGACTTCAGAAGCCCCCTGAGCATGAAAAAGAGAACCCTCCTTGTGCATTCGCGCTTATAGGTCAACAGAAATGTGCTTGATGAAATATTTGGTACAGTGGGGGACTTGCATCAACAGTTGTTGTTTCACTGGAGTGAAGTTCACCATTCTGGGTTACCCCAGCCAGAGTAAAATGTTTGTATTTATCACTTAGATAAGTAAGGTTACATAATGATGCAATCACTTTTTACATTCTGCAAGGAAGTAGGTATTAATGTAAAGCAAGAATAGATTCCATCATTCGTTATTATGAGTTGGTTAAGCCTGGTAAAATATTTCATTGTGGCATGAGTTCACTTGAAATAAATCTTCCCCCTAGGGTCTTTATTGTTTTCAGTGATAGATTATGAATGGTCTCTCAAGTTCTGATATTACCAAATATGCTCTGCAGAAATCCACTGACCATTGCATGAGGTCAATTTAAAGTATGGTCAGTTTAATACATGCAGAATTATCTGTGTTCACATTTCAAAATCACCTTGTGTTCAGTGACGCTGCCTGTTCATGAGCATGAAATCAAAAATCCGGATCACTGTGAAGCCTTAAATTTGAGGAGACACAAGTCTGTGTACACATTCATGAAAAGATAAGGCTGGGAGCAGAAATAATTTAAAAATTCATTTATTATTTCCAGATTTTCTTGCCTTTGTTATACAAAGATGTTAAATAACTTAAATACATTCTTACCAGTCATTCAGAATCAGTTTATATACCTACAAGCTATACACATGAGGTAGAGGAAAATCATTTAGGTTCCCAGAAGACATGAAGAGGAGGAAAAAGACGACCTCTGTTGTTAGTATTACATCCCCATCAAAGGACAATAGACGTTTCTTTAAAATAAAAAGGCAGCACAACACAAACCCTAATGGAAGTGACCCTGGTTGATGTCACCCCAATCAATGTCACATTCTGCTTAGTCAGATTTTTATGCCACCTGCTGTGCACTGTCAGTTCTATGAAACCCTTTAAATGGTAAACCAATCTGTGTCAATATGATTTTCAAAGCCAAGGTGATTTAGCGTACACGAGAGAGAGCCTAACTGCCCCCAACTGTGGATCATGATACAAGTTAAATAAATGTGCTACTAACAGCTTGTTTTATATTGGTGGCTGTTTATCACAGCGGATGTAACGGAGATAATTAAAATGATATTTAAAGACCTCTTAAGAGGTGGCTCTCGAAGATTTAAGGAGCCCTTAAAGAGTTCGTATTCAGAAGAACTGTTCCAAAATGCTCTGTTAAAGCATGATTTGAAATCAAACACCTCTGTTTGTGTAGGTGGAATACTGTGGAGTATTACGGTGTTCTCTACACCAAGTTAACAAAGGTATCTTACACCATACATTATGCTGCCTCCAATCTGAGACCAAATATTCTAATTATGGTAATAGTGGTCAGCAGAATGGAGTGGTCAAGAGCTGAACATGTAACCAGGAGGTTGTGTGTTCTAGTCTGTGAAGGGAAACTTGTACCCTTAAAAATGGTATTTCTAAACAGCTACAGTAAATATTTAGCCATTGCAAGAAGGTAATGTTAAGAATATAACCTATGTAAATTGCCCTGCCTATTGTTAGATGTAACAAACAGTGATGTAATCGTTATGAATACCAAAATTTGGATGAATAGGCAGAAATACAATGCACTGAGATGTTGAATAATTCACAACATTCTCTGTTTCTATGTTTCTAAAGTTACACATTCAGAAACCCGAGTACATCAGGTGGGTTAAGAAAATAATAATGATGATAATAATATGAGTGACTGAAGTTGTTAGGATTTGTTTTGTGCTCAAGTGACTGAAAATTAGGCTTAAAAAATTAAAAATAAAAACAAGAGTCTAAAAATAGGTGCAACAGTTATTTTGAGTAACACACCATATGCCAAATTCTCCACCCCAAAGAAACAAATAGCCCCAAAGACCTAAAGCAAGCCACAGTAAAAAATAAAGGATATAACAACTGTCTGGACTTTACAGTATTTACATAAACACATGCTCATAACATTTCAAAAAAATAATAATTTAACTCTCTTTTCCGTTTCTGTTTTTCCTACAAAATGAACGTTTCAAACATAAAACAAAGTTTGACTGACATAAACCTCCAGCTTAGCCCAACAGCTTCACTAGAACACATGGGTCTGATCACAAAGGGCCAGATTTCAATCTAGCTGCAGTGTTCTTTGTCCTTTACCGAGCAGCAATTTGAAGGAATTATGATTTTTTTTTTAGATCTGGCACAACACTTTTTGTTAGTTTCAATGACTGTCAAACTGATGACAGGAAAAAACTTTTGAAAAAGAACACACGCTTAGAGTAGCTTTACAAAGTTAAGGCTAAAGAACATTGCAGTTAGATGAACAAGATGCAATGTCGAAATGAGTAAAGATGTAGATTGTGAAGGGTCTACTAAATAATTTGATTTTTTTTTTTTTTTGGACCATCTCACATCCTCACAAAAGGAGTCTTGCAGCATAGATTGCATTTGTATACAATGTAAATGCTAAACAATTTATGTTTTCAGTCTGTGTGTGTATACATGATGAATATATGTATACATATATGTGTATAGAGAGCAGATACATAGTCTTTGCTGTCTGGATGTGTCTAACGAACTACCACTGCAGGGAGTCCGAACACCACAGCTTGCAGCACAGCTAAGTCAGTAAACTACACCAAGCGACAGCATACAAGCTTCTTGCCCCTTTTCGCTGTGGTGTGCTGGAATTCTTTCTGAGGCTGCGCGCATAGCCATTATGGTTTTCATGTAGCGTGCAAAAGTTCTATGTATATATTTTCAACCGTTCTTTAATTGGTCTGCCTCTCCATCTTGAAATGTTTGGAATTCCGCTCACCGGGGGGACAGACAGCTGAGAGCCAGCTTGTGAGGGCAGCATAAGAGTATGCTTCCCCTGGGTAAGGGCACAGCAGAAAGCCACCTTCGCCCCAACCCCAATCAGAAGTTCAACTGACGTACGCTGTTCGATAAGGCTGCAGTCACAACCTCGCCCCACCGCTCAGGAGTTATTCTGTGTTGTTTTCCCCATGTGGGAGGAGTTAGCCTTTTTTTTTTTTTTTTGCTCTCTCTCGATTTACGCACTTTGGCGCCTGGAATTTAGACGTCGGTCATTACAATCTCTAGCAATCAGAGGGTTTACAGCAGCGATCTTACCACAAACCTTTCGGCCAGCGCTCGCCCACAGCGTCCCCGTCTATTTACACCCGCACTTTTCCCCCCACGTCAAATGTCACCGTCCAATCTCCCGCCCACCCCCAATTTCCTCCAAAATTGCCTGTGAGTTTTTAAGCATGTGCCTCACCCTTGTCTCTTTACCACAGGAGAATAAACCTTAACTATTTACAATGCACAAATGCACAGAAGGAAATACATCCACATTTTACATATATGTGTATATATGTATATACATATACATAAATGTGTGTATGTGTGTAACATTTATAAATACATTTCTTTAAATAGTTTTAAAGAGAAAGCTTCCAGGCTTCAGTGCGTGAATGGGGCTATATTACAACAAAGGGTCTCTCACTCAGTAGTTCATTCACACTCGCCTACTAAAAGTTAACGTATATAAAATTTATGTTTTATATATATCTTTTTTGTCATATACTAATATATACATTTTTTAATATTTCTGTTTGTAGTCAAAGATTTGAATACACAAAATGAGAAAAACTTACATGTGCTGATACTCTTGCTCGTGTGTCACATACTGGTAAGGACGTTTGTCAGAAGCAGCTCCTTCCGAGAAAGTCACTTAAGGTGACCTTTTGAGGCCTGCTCGCCAATGAGGTGACTAGGAAATCGACTAAATTTACACCTGTGATGGTACCTCTGACATCAGACTGGATGTCTCCATAGGAACCATCTCACGTGATGCGTGGAACATTGCTAACTGATCAGCGTACAGCGTCTTTTTTTCTACTCGGATGCTGCCAGTAATGTAGGTTACACACGCAGCACCCATTCTTATAAACATAAAAATAGCAAAAATACCAATAAAAGTAAGAATGAATGACTTAAAGTCAAGTTTTGTCTGCAGTTGTTTAATGATCTACATGCTGCTTAGAGACTTTGAATTTAATGTGAACACAATGTGTTGATTTCACATGAGCTGATGCTAATTTGACATCATGCACTGTGAAATCATTTGGGACAGACCTTACAATAAATATATTTCATATTTTTTTAGCTTCCCACTGAAGCTGAAATGAAGTTGTAGGAAAATCTTTTTTTTTTCCTTGACATACATATATCTTTTTCTTGCCAATTGGAAAGGATCAGGTATTCCCCTCAAGAAACAAAAGCGATCACTTCCTGACAGGCAATTTTTTTTCCCTAAACAGACAGAAAATACTTGGAACAATCCAGCAAATCCCATCCATGCAGCTGCATAGCAACTACTGCATTATGGAAAGCATAGGAACTTACTTTACTGTTCAGTTAATGAAGGTTAAGAACCCTAACACCCCAAACTACTGTCCATCTGAACACACTGCACGCGTCCCCTCTCATGCTGTCACTTACCATTACCATAACTACCACCATGAAACCTATGGTGACAAAACATGTCTCTGATTTTTGCTGTTTCGTGAGTTTAAGGAGCTGTGCTACAATAATGACAATAGTCTGGTCCAATTTGGGGGGGGCTGTAGCTAAGCCTTTGTTAATAAGAGAAGAAGCATGGGGGGCATTTTGATCTAAGGATTGCTCTTCTTTTGTGACATCATTTGCAACTGGTGTTCTGACTTCAGGGAGTACGTTTATGTTGTCAGTCGCTCAAAGATGCCACATGTGGCCCTTGTTACGGAAGGAACGCAAGATCGCGTGTACTGATGGGACTTGCGTACTAAACTAAGGAGAACACACACAGTCATGTGGTCACAATTACACACAAATGGCGTGAGGTTGCTGGTGAAGCACAGTCAACAACTGGTTGGTGGCCAGCATGCACTCGGTACAGCAGACAATCCACTGGAGATTGTTGTCTAGAAGTATCCTCTTAAATCATACAGGACTTGTCATGGCCACCATCAGACCAGAAAACTCCTAGAAACCAGATCATTCCTTTCCCCATGTTTGATTCCTTCCCAGTCTTGCCATAGCTTAGTTTAGCACAGAGTCCAAATGAACGTAGTGGTTTCAGTCTTTCCCTGATCATTAGTCTGTCGAGTTCATTTCAGGCCAAAAAAAGCCTTGAAAATTGACTGGCAAGAAGAAAAAAAAAGCATAACTGAACTAGTTATCCTCCTACGCCTTCAATGTATGAAGGGAAGTCTAAGGAAGGTATTTTTGTGTCATGTCTTCTCACCTTGGACAGGAGCAATCACAAAAAAGTTGTTTCATGACTCAAAAAGTGACATAAAACATGTACACCTTAGGTCCATAAATTATATCCACAGAGAGAGACTGAGGAAACAAATTTACTGCTTTCCAAAGGGCCTTGTCAAAGAGAATTATGATCAAAGAAAGGAAAAAAGCACACAAAGAACTCCAAACATTTGTGTGGGTAGTGGTTGTTTTAGATATTTAGATAAGTGGTAAATATAATAGAATTATGATATAATTTAATATATTTACATACATATGCATACACACAGGTGTGTGTGAGTGTGTTTTATATGTGCGTGTAGTATATATATATATATATATATAGTAATATATATATATATATATATATATATATATATATTACACCCTGTCATCGTTTCTCTCAAATGATCAAGATCGCCTGTACATGGCTGTTAGTCCTCCCACCTGATCTGTCTAGCCAGGGTTGATTTTGATTTAAAAAAAGTAAAATTTTGCCCCGTCTTTTGGAATTTGAACTTCCCTGTTCTCTCGCACATTGCTAGAGGGAAAAGGCCGCCTGTGACCGATCTTCCTCGTGGTCGCCGAGGGTCACAGCAGTGGGTAAAGCAGAGCTTCCTGCTGACCAAAAATAACAAAAAACCCAGGGTTCCCCCCCACCTCCCCCTCTTTTTTGTCTGATGGGGGATCCTCTTGACCATGACCCACGGGAAAAAGGTGAAAGGGCACCTTTGGCAACCCCGAGGCGCCTCTCAAAAGTGCTTTTCCGTCTTCCGTCGGCTAGCTCCTCGCCGTCCTCCACCTCTTCCCCAACCAACCTCCCTACGGGGCAAAATGGCAGCAACAACCCCCCCCCCCCCTTTTCTCAGTCCGGTGTGGGAGGGGCTGGGAGTGACTAGAGGGAGGGACTTTGCCTACCCCTTACAGGTATACACCTCCTCCCTCTGTGTGCATTGCTTGCATTCCACATAGCAGCACCAGCGCACTTGACACTGGCAGGGCCTGGTGACCACCCGGCTCTGGGTGTTGTGGCCCCGGCCGCAGCAGATGGCGTCGCAGTTCTTGTCCTTGTAGCACTTGCGGGCGGAGGTGCCGGGCGAGTACTTGCTGGGGCGGCAGAAGCTGGGCGAGTCCTCGATGTGGAGGAGGTCCGTGGTGCGGGGGATCTGGTCGCTGGGGCCCGGCGGGGGCTGCTGCTGCTGCTGCTGCTGCTGCTGCTGCTGCTGCCCGCGGGCCTGGGAGATGTCGCCCTCCCCCGTGGCCTCGTTGGTGGAGCTGCCCACCTTGAGCGAGGTCTCGTAGCGCTGCTTCAGCTGCTTGCCGATCTCGTGGAAGGGCGAGAGCTGCCGCCAGCAGGTCTGGACGGTGCAGGAGCCCGACACCCCGTGGCACTTGCAGGTGGTCTCCACCCCGGCTTTGATCACCTGGGAGACACAGAGGCACCACGCGGTCAGCCGTCACGCCACATCAAAGACGACACCATGACGACCAGCTCAGCTTTGGTATTCTCATTAAGAGAAGCTGGAGCCTTTTGACTCTGGGTACCGTTTGAGGAAGGAGCAATACCTGTCTGCCAATCATAAACTATGTCTGTAATTTGTGCGGCACACGGGTCAGTTAGGATGTGTTATGATATTTATGCTGAGCTATTCAAACATTCTGGGGTATAATTTCATTTTATTATCAATACGCATATTTTTTATCATTCCTTTCAAGTTCAAATTAAAATAACAAGCAACAACTCGACATTATTTTCCAAGATTATACCCTCTCCATAAACTTTGTGTTGACACATTCTTTGAAGATGGAGGAAATGCTTAAACAGTTAATCCAAAACACTGATGAAAAAGTCAAACTTTTAATAAAGCATTACACAGACCAGGTCTGCCTCAATAAGTAAGGTCAGCAGCATGTCCCACAGATACAGCGGACTTAATCAAGTGAGGCAATTAAACATTTGCTTACTCCATCAAGGCAGAACTCCCCATGATTCCCTGCAAGGCCACATCCTTTAATTAGCGGACCGCAAGAACATGAGACCGAGCGGAGGCAGGAGTTTACAGCGAGGGTGATGGACGGGGAGGGCGGGGAGGACAATGCTGATGTTCTTGTGATCGCCGAGGGTAATCGGGCTTGATTAAACCCAATCATGTTGTCAGTAATAACACGAACAATATTCCGCAACAGTGCTTTTTTCGGAATAAAAGGCCCATTGAGATGGCCCTCGAAAAACAAGCGGGGGCGAAGGAGAGACATGTTAAGTAGACAGGAGGCCCACGTCCTGACCACTGTTTGTGGGCTCTGATTGAAACCATGTGCAAGCGAAGGAGTCGGAGGTCCGTCTCTCATGCCATGCCAAACAGCGTCGGTGATTTCTAAGAACTAGGCTAAGGTTTAGGTGAAGGGCACGGATAAAGATAAGGATAAGGCCAGGGTTGGTGTTTTCAATCTGAAATCTCCTCGATAAAAACGATACCTCCAGCCCTCGTTTCTAATTCTGATGTATTTCAGCCCCGGCGCAAGATGACCGCACCCCTTATGATCCGATAGGCTATAAATACCGCACATCTGTTCCGAAAAGTAGCAAAGGGATCCTCCTAGGGGACGACGCTCATACCAGCGAAGAGTCACGTCTCGGCGGAAACGCCCCTTAGTATGTAGCACAGATCTTATCAAATTCATACATTCCCACTGTGAGATGTGAGATCCCTCCTTTTAAAAAAACGCCACCCATGCCTCACAAAGCACTGCTCTTATGGAGTCCATACTACAAACGGGTGCTGGAGGGAAAGACCACATGCCCCTCTCTCACAGCTGAAACAGAAATGTGGAGTCAGCTTTGAAGACGGGAGGACATACAACAGCACATTCCTGGATTTACGCTCCATATGGGATTTTTACCCCAAACCTTCAACACCTACACATGCAAAAGAAAAAAAAAAAGAAAAATGGCGCCGTAAAATTTTATTACAAATCAAATACCTTCAGCAACGGATTTGGATAAGAGAGGAGAAAAGGAAGAGCAGACGTTTATTGTCAGTCCAGGAGGAGCAGTCTCAGTCTGGTAACATTTGGGTTATGTTCTGCGCTGTAATTTACATTCATACTCAAATGAAAATGGCAACAATATGAGAAAATATGAGTAAAACTCCTCAGTGCCAGACCTGTAGTTTTCTTTGGCCATTGATGTATGACCCACGACTATTACTCTTAAAAACACTTCCAAACTACACCCTCTCCCCCCACCTCGCTGGCCCACACAATCACAAAGCCACACCCGGCACCAAATGAGCCCTGTTCCCTTTTTGAAAGGGGAATTAAAAGGTGATTATCAATTTCACAGTCAATTTAAGCCCTAAAAGGTGGGTGAGTACTATTTAAATGGATGTGCAGCTATTACTTCATTTGTCCTAATACTCAGAACACGACTTGAGCCAAGGATACATGTCAGTTAAGTGAAAGGACTGGTACCATTGAATGAAAAGGCTAACTCTTAGTTATTTCCAGTATAGCTTGAGTATTCTCCAAACCAGAGCATAATGTAGACCAGAGTTCCTCAACTAGTTTCCTCAATTTTTATTATCGTAAAAAATTACTATAATCCGTAGAAAATTCTTAAACGTTTGTTCTACTAAATGTAGAACAAACATTTACAGTATTTTACAAACAATATTATTGTAATCAGAAAACCATTCACCTACTTCAAAATAATTATGTTTCTGCTATAGAACTGACGTCGGTATTTGATTTTCTAGTATCTGTTAACAAATACACTTACAGATTAGGGTTTTTACAAGTTAGTATTGAACAAACCTTCTGCTACAGAAGTTAACTCTGCCCTGCAACAGCTTTGTAGATTTATATCCTGTATCCTGAGCAGTGAGAGTTTTAAGAAGCTAGCCCACATGGTATTAACAAAAATAAATGAATGAGTACAATGTTTTGGAGACAGTTTTAGTTCTGGACAAAACATCTGTGTACAGTGATTATAAATTAACCCCACAGAGCACGAAATGAACTGATTACCCTTCTGTGGCTGTCCTGACACCAGAGACAGCTGACTTTGCTAAAACACCACATTCCTGCACTCACAAACTCTCCAAAGTGGACACAGGTGCACACGTACCTCCAGCGAATACCAGTGCTCTTGGCTACTTGACTGTGTTTCTATAGAGACATCAATACTGGCCTCACCGCAGGTGACATAGCTTTCTCCAAGTGGCGGGAGAGCGTCATCTGCCCAACCTGTCTACTTAGCGCAAGGCCAAGGCATCCCCTGTCAAGGCTATTGAGTGTTAATCTGAAGGTAGTTACAGCTATCGTAAAACTCGCACCAAGCACTTTGAAACATATGGTTCCCATTGCCTGTTTCCAAGCGGCGGCCGGGTTGCCACGGGAACCAGACAGCACGGTGGAGGGGAAGGGCTAACCCTGGATGAGTTAACCTGTCAGCAGCTCGGCTCGGCCGGCCGGCCAGGATGCTCACAGTAAGTCACACGGGGGTTAAAGATTTCCTGCCATTGTTCGAGTCGGGAGGGACTGCTGATAGGGACCCCCGAAACAGTTTTTCTCCCATAGAAACTCAGGGCGACGCCGTGCGTCTCACCGCGACCTCCAGACAATCTCGGCCTGAGACCTCCGTGAGTTCACCCCCGAGAGGCACAGAGCCATAATGTGCGAGCCAAAACACGGCTGGATCCTTTAAATCACAAACGCAGTGTCTCAGGTTACATCCCTGAATCCGGCAGGCCGGGCTAGCGTCTGACATGCTGAGAGATTTCAAAGTCTTTAAGCATGTGTTATAACTTACAGGTGTTAATAGCTGCCATCCACAAAACTGGCAGTCCAGTACATAATCATGTCAGAAAGGTAAAAAATGATCACATTAATGACTGTTTACAACAGAATGGCTACCTTGCAGACATATGCAACATCACATAAAACCAATCCATCTATTAATCTTATTATTACTATTGCTATTAATAGTAGTATTGTTATTAATAGTAGTAGTTCTAGCCTTAATAGTAGTAGTACAACAGTAATAATAGTATCAATAATAACTATTAATAGAACTGTAATGCTTAATAGTTATAATGATTAATACAACTATAATGACAGCTATAACGATCGTCATCATAATCATAACTAAAATAACCAAATATTCCTGCAAGAAGTTTTAGCTCCATCAGGGTTAGTTTCACTTGAAAAGCTTCATTGTAATGCCCGTTCCTCTAAACTGAAGCATGCACTGACTCGACAGGAATTCCCTCCGCCAGGGAACGACCCTGACTTCCTTGCCAGCCCTCCCTAGCGCCTCTCCTGCCGGGGGTTTAGCGCGCCCGCGTGGCGCAGCGCCCACCTTCATGCCCACGTTGGTGTTGTGCATGTCCACGCGGGCGCGCAGGTCCTTGTTGGAGCGCTTGCCCAGGAACTCCTTGACGAACTTGTTGCTGTACTTGAGGTTGTCGCCGCAGCCGCCCCACTGCCAGGCCTTGCGGTTCTCCAGGTCGGGCGCCTCGTCGCAGGTGCAGCGCTCCATCCGCCCGGCGCTGCAGGCCTTGGCCATGGCGTGGGTCAGGCCCGCCGAGGAGATGGCGTACAGGAATGCCGTCTCCTTGAAACCTGGGGAATTTCGCATTTCGTTACATTCGTTTAGCAGACGTTCTTATACAGAGTGACTTCCAGCACAAAAGGACAGAAGTATTGCATTATTAGCATTTAGCAGACGCTCTTATACAGAGCGAATTACATAGGTACAGTTTTTTTTTACAATGTTGTCCATTTAACCAGCTGGATATTTACTGAGACAATTGTAGGTTAAGTAACTTGCCCACAGGTGCAACAGCAGTGCCCCAGTGGAGAATTGAACCGGCAACCTTTCGATTATAAGTCCTGCTCCTTAATCACTATGCTACACTGCTGCCTGTAAGCACCTAGTATCCATTCAAGTAGAATGAGCAACAGTATCAGGCCAGGCTAATGGGAGCAGGAGAGGGTCAACGTATGTCAACAACCCCACACACTCTGGGGTGTTCTTGGATGTCAAGGTGACATCAATTCTCACGACAACTCTGCTCTGAGACTGTGATTTAGTAACAGCATCCGCAAAGTCGCAAAGCTACATCCTTCACCGAAACGCCATAACGCTACGTGATGCTGTGGAACGCACCTCTCTTCAGTAGGTTGGCTCGGTAGCGTCCCTCCAGGGTGCAGTTCCACCTCTCGAAGCGGAACTGGTACTGGCACTCCAGGGCGCTCATGCTGATGGCCTCCATGAGGGTCTCGGCCACGCCGGGGTCCCGCCGGCACATCCTGCGCTGCTTCTTCTCCAGCTTGAGCCGGTCGCACAGCTTGTAGTGCGCCTTGGCCACGCTCTCCTCGGGCTGCGAGCTCAGCGGCAGGATGGACAGGGGCTCGTTACCCGTCAGTCTGCACGGCCGAGGGGGAGGGAGAGGAGAGAGAGAGAGAGAGAGAGGGGAGAGCAAGAGCAAGAGAGACAGAGAATGACGTGGGAGGATGAGAGAGACAGAGAGAAAGCAGGAGAGGGAGAGGAAGAGGGAGAGAGAGAAAGAGAGAGAGAGAGAGGACACAATGTTAGGCTGTTTAGGGCTTCAGCTGGTACATCCCAAACACTCTGCACACAGGTTTACAGGGACAGGGAAGATACAGACAAAGAAGGTCTACACACACAGTATGCAGGTTTATAGGGGGGTGAGAAGGTACACACACACCCGTTCAGAGAACACAAGCTCAGAGAAGGTACAACCATTCTGCATGCTTGTTTACAGTCACTGGGAAGGCCCAAGAACTTGGTATACAGGGCTTACAGGGACAGAGAAGGTACAAACACTCAGAATGCAGGCTTACACTCACAAAGAAGGTACAAAAACTTGGTAAGAAAATGCAACAATCACTCAAACTTGTTCCTCACAGTGAAGGCCACGTTGCATTGTGGTTAGGCTGAATAGAGGCCTTGGTATACAGGATCAAGATTACACTGAGACGTGGTAGGCCTGTTTGACGTGCAGATTTTGACCGGGCATCTGTTAGTTGACTCGCAACGTCGAACCAAACACACCACTCTCCAGCTCGCCCTTTATTTAAAGTAACAGTGTTTAAAACACCAACGCCAGAGCGTGCCACGTGACGTCGACATTCTGACCAGCATTCTGAGGTCGTAATGAGGAAAGCAGGGCAACATTTTAACAAACGCACGCACAGGGAGACTTGACTGTCAGCTCGTGACCAGCTTCGTCCCGCTAACTGACAGCATTGGCGAGGCAGTGGCTCATTACATTGCATTTCTGGGTGTCTTTCTCTTTTTTTCCAATTTTCAAGTGGAACTGAAGAATAAATGGATTCACCAAACTCTCAACCACGGCATTGAGCGGGCATATGTTATTATGGAAAAGAGCTTTCTTTCTCAAATCCAGAGTTTTTGTCTACTAACACAGATGTGTGCTATTATTACTCATGTAGATTTTTTTTTTGTTAAAAATATGATTGAAAAAAGCAGAAATGGTACAGTTCCACTGGAGTTTTCTTTCCAGCAACACCTAAAAGTCAAAGTGTAGCAAATGCTCAAGATTTATGGCGACCCTGAAATCAGCTGGAAACCATGATGACCTTTTCCAATCATTTTTATGTAATTTTGCAGAGGGGGACCAGATTGGGTCACCTGTCAATGACATCTGTACGTGAATTTATCTTATGTCTTTTCTGGCAAATCCCCACAATCCAGGCAGAGGTATCAGGCCTTTATGGAGGCCCACTTCCCAGAACTTGTTTAATACGAAAAACTGATGTTTACTCAATAGCTTCAGCATGTCTCCAAACACAAAACTGGGAGGATGCAGTCATACTAATACGCTCGTGCTCATTTGTGGCGGCAAAGTTCTGCTTTCTAAGAGAGCGTGACCTTCATAAATTCTGCTTTTTAATACATTTGCTGGCGAAAGGAGTGTGTCTGGAGTATGTCAGAGTCGGTCAGGCCCTCAGCTCTCTGGGACGAAGGGGTAGCTCCACAACACGCCTAGAATCAGATAATAGTGTCACAGCCTGACACTGCCAAGGACGTATGGGAGACTTGTTTGGTTTAGGACACAATGGCCCGCTCAAGCTCCAGTACCGAATACCCATCTGTCAAAACATTTTTCGGTGGGTGTGTTTTGGGGGGGACGGTGTGGGGGTGGGGGTTCGGTTGGACGAAAGGTTTCCAAGAAGGGCCGGGCTGAGCTGTAGAATGCGGTGGTCATCAGATTCGCAGGGCGCACCTCGAGTTGCTTCTGGTCTCAGGCACATGCTACTCACTGAGGACAAAAGGGCAGAAAGCAAGCCAAGAGGCCTTTTCGAAGAGCACCGCTCACTCTGTGAAGCACACCCCGGCCCCACTGAACACACTGTGCCATGGACTCTCGTGAATTTATTCTCTCTCCATTGCCTCATAAGTCTGTCACTCCAGAGACTTTTTTCCTAATCTTCTTCAGTTACTGCTAATTCGCTTGTGTCCTTTTGGTGCTAGTCTTTTTATGCAAAGTTTGTACAATTGAGTTTGATCACCCAGACTTTGTTGCACTCTGCTACTCGCATTTAAAGGGTGACTTACTTTTTTGGGATTAAAATGTCTTCTCTGTATATTGCATTGAACTCTGTGTCATAGTTCAAATACTTTAACATGAGATGAGAGGGGAAACTCTCATAAACAGGTAGAGAGAAATTACCAGTTTACAGCTAAAATTTCCACATCCTTTGTTGCAAGCTCACGAGCTTGAAACTCATCTTTATCAGCTGCTATCAAGCTGCTGAGCCAAAATACCCCCACAAACAATGGAAATAAATACCCTACTCTCTGTAAAACAACATGTACTTTGAATAGCTATGCATGAAATTTGCAATACAGCCAAGACTGGACAGCATCTCAAATGTAATTATAATAAATTAATCTGCAAATCCTGCTTTTGACATCAAATATCAGTCATCACTCTGTCCCACGACGCGTGGTTCTATCTTGCTAGATTTCAATCTATCCTTCTGATAGTGCTGTGGCATTTTAACAGAGATAGACATTCTCAAAAGAATACTGAATTTCCCTCTAGTGGTAAAATGCTACCCTGCACAGTATTGATTTCCAATTCATTTGGACATTTTACTCCAAATGTGATCCATCATTTATTATAAATTTCAATGGCTCTTGTATGACTTGCATGTAGTTTCCAAGAGCACTGTCGGAGGATGAAGATTGTAAAGAGTGATAGGGACAAATAATGAACTTCATGGAATGCAAAGAAAATATCGGGGATTTCAAAAGAGTAATACGTCTATTGGCTCCAAAAAGATTGCTGCTTTTAAGTTATACAGCGAGAGATATAATCTTTTCACAACTGCAATTTTTACAGCTCCCATAAAAATCAGTGCAAAACAGGATAATTCTAGCCTGAACTGTGTGCAAAAACAGTAATTGAAAACAGCTGCGTGTGTTTTTCCTTGTTCTGTCTTACTCTAACCATGACCGAATATAACTACTAAAAAAGCTGGGCTGTAAAGAACATTCCCTTTTCTTCAGTTAATGAAAAGATCCAATCCAATTTTAGATAAGGAAGACTGGTTTGTTTGGTGGACAGTTATCCTTAATGTTTATTTCATGCGTTGCTACATGCAGAAGTCTGAATGAGAGATCAGAGAAGCAGAAAGACTGGGTTCCTAATGAAAGTTCTGAATCACACTGTGAACCAGTGCAGACTTAAGGAATGTGCCTATGGTAGATAAAACAGTTTAACAAACCAGAGGCAAAGCCTTTGATACAATATGAACATGACAAGTTAAACCAATTGAAACCACAAGCTCAAAATAGAGTTTGCCTTCACTTTTGATGGATTTAGTGGTGGTTGTCCACAGATGTACGATGAGGGAAATTACCTTCAAATGTATATCATGCAGACGCACGCACCTGCTTTGTATTCTAGGAAGTCCAAGAGGGTCAATTGTGGTAAACCTTTCTTTCGCAGACACCAATTATCTATACTTATATATGATCATTTGCTAATCTAATGTTAACCCAATCTGTCAGGAAGAACTATTAGTGACAACATGTCTGCTGGTGGATCAAGTCCTTTTTCTAAGGATATGTTTGGTACTTTATTCATAAATACAATTATATTGCACTGTACTGATTCAACAATGCACTTAATAGTATTATATAATTGACATTTCTTTTCAGCTGTTGAAATGGTTGAGTAGTTGAACCATGAGTTGTGCCTGAAATGTATGAATTAAATCAAAAAAGAATGCATCCTTCTGTAAGCCACTGACTGTGACTTCAATCCAAAGCGAAAACTAGGGCATCAGTACTGATTAAGCTAAAGTAAGGACATGGGTTAATTGTCTTTAACACCTTGTCTTTCAACCGTAAAGGGGCCAGGTGGTTCCTACAAGGAAACCCTCTAGATACCACAAGGAACTGAGTGGAGTTTAGTGAACTGGTCTTGACTAGACTGAGCCAGACTGTCTTCTCAACCACGTTTGCATTCCAGCACCAAACTGGAGGAGAGGAACATTGAACTTGTTCACTTTTATTCAGCATCAACAAACACATGATGTTGTGCTTGTATATTTTGGGCCATTTTACATCACACATGTGAAATGGCCCAAAGGAGATTCTGGGAATGTTTTTTTTTACAAACACATTATTTGTGCACGCTGTCCTTTAGAAGAAAAATGAAAATGACTGAAGTCCAGAGTAACAAATGAGCAAAGGAATTTGTGCCTCAGGGACCAGGGTTCAGAGTTACCATTGAGGCCAGAAGGCTTTTTTTATTTGTTAACGTGTTTGCCTTTCCTTGTTTCTTTGGAAGCTCGCAGCTGAATTTTCCGACAGACACCGGCAAGCTCTGTCTTGAGGACAGTCACGTTCGCCAGCCAGGCTTTGTTTAAAAAAAAAAAAAAAAAGAGCAGACAAATACACCAAGAGGCATTCATACATTCCCTTGTGAATGTATGAATGCACTCGTAAGTGGAGTTTGACATTTGAAGTCATGGATGCCTTTGTCGATGAAGCCCCTCGTTCTTAAAGTCACATGACAGGAAAACGAAAGAAATGCTACAGTATTTAAGTTCCTGGCAAGTAGCTGCATACCACTACATGCAACGGCTTACTTTTCCAGTCCCTCTTTTAACAATTCCTCGTGCAGCTATTTCTTTATTTTACGTCTAAGTTTCACTCACTTCATGGCAGTGGACTTCACCCCTATATACTTGTGAATTTTGTTGTTGGTTGCTTTTGGTGCCTATCACAGCACTTGGTTGTCTGTATTTTACCAAAGGTAAAAAAAATAGAGCAACTACCAGGGAGTAAACATTAAGCCTTCTCCAAAAGGCCTAATAACCCTGTCTTCCATTTGATGGGTCCATTAGTGGCTCACTGAACTTGAAATCAGATAAGTTCAGTAAAATCAAGTTGGACCTTATCATTGCCTCCTTTAGCAAGGTAATCATTCATGAGTAAAAATGTAGCTGTGTAAATCTTTCTCTCATAAATAAATACAGATCTGACCTTGATGGGAAAGTACAACTTCCATAGTCTTTGAAGCACTAAGAGAGGGGATGACCACAGTGTTTCCACTTTGACTATGGTCTGGACAGTGATACGTGTCTCTTACAGCTGCATTCTTCCTTTATGACACTGAATTACAGAGCATAGGGGATCAGGTCAAATGTCACATGCGTCAAGCACAGAGCAGGGAAACTGTGTACCTCAGTGTGTGAATGTGATTGCGGTGAGTGGATGTGTGGATGAGTGGATGTGATCATGCTGAAATTCCGCTTGAGTGACTGTATGAGACCTCCACAATATGCCACATTGCTGCATAGATGTGATCACAGTTAAATACCTGATCACTATGTGGATGTGAACATAGTTAAGGGCCCGAGGGACCTTAACTGGACCCCAGCGTGAGGGCGTGATCAAACCGAAATGCCGCCCATTTAGAAAAGTGAGAATGTAACAGCAGGAGAAACAGGTGTGGGAGACTATTGTTTTTGCTTTGATTACATCTACTTCAGTTTCTACAAGTCTGTGCAAAATGCTGTGGAAAGGCATATTTGCCATGCCAGTGGGGCTATTTGAATTTAATCGACTTCAATGTGAGAACCCTGCATGGATACCAAGAGGCAGATGTACCATCAGAATTACAGGAAATGGGTGTGATGAAGGACAGCACCAGACTGGGTCATTACTGCAGCCAGTCTCTCTGATACAACAGGCATGCAGGGTCATGGGCACTGTGGTCAGAGGGTCATCCTCCTTGGTACTGGTTGTTTGTGGGTTTGTGCCCAGTCCAAAGTCAAACTACTGAAAAATGTCTGCTATTCGCTGTCTGCTTGGCACAGGGTGTCGCGGAGGCAGACTGAGATAACTGCTCAGCTGTGGTGGTCTTTTGCAGGGTGCATACTGTTTTAGGCTCTCACCAATGAAACACCAGACCTTTACATGTTTCCCCCATCTTTGGTTTTCTGATACAACAAAATGATTTCTGAAACAAGAGAGACAGCTATTTCCTCTGTGGAAGTGGGAAACAAACAGCCAGTTGTGGTCCTGGAGGGATACAGTCTACACTTTTCCTGAAGGCAAAGCGCTTAAGTCTGTCAGCTGCAGATTTGCAACTGTTCCACATTGCATCTCTAAAGTATTGGGTAGGGCAATGAAGGAGAGCACAAGAACAGCCCAAACTGTTAGCAAATCTAAGAAATTATTGAATGAGAAATGTAGAATGTACTACTATCTGCATTACATTACCACATTAAGAACTTGTTTTAAGTTATATATTGTAGCTTCTCACTAGCACTAGCATCTGCACACTGAACCCAACAGAGTCAATTTCACTTTGCGACAAGTAGCTTGCTACAGTATCATAAAAAAGTTAGCAATCTCTTAAATTTGCTATAATAGGAAATGAAGTTAGCTGACATTATTTGCAAGCTATGTGAAGGAATAATTAGCTAGGTACATGAATTTACTTCACTAGTTAAATGAAATAAAAGTCTATACCCTTAGATGACATAGCAGTTCATCAAAAAGTAAAAAAGGGAAATATGCCAAAAAACAAAGGTCTGTGTAGTTCAACCCGCCATAATTCTATAGGGATATAAAAATACCTAAGAGATTAAACTAACGACTACCTCATCTGAATCATGCATTCAGTTCCCAAATTGCTCAGTCTTAGTCATTTAAAGACACAGGAAATGACCACTCATCGCTTTACAAAGTCAGAGCATGCTGAGGTGACACTTGACAGTCCAGGAGAGAAGAGGAAGAGGGCCAGTTTTCACGACCGCCACCCCAGCGTCACTGTCACGCGCCCTCTACTGGGAGAACATGTGTCTGGTGCTGAGCCGCTGAGGAGATCCTTTGGCGCAAAATAAGTGGAGGAGGAGGAGGAGGAGGAGGAGGACAGAGGCCTGTGGCTATCGCAAAAAAGCAACAACATGGAAAGCAAATGCCATCCCTCCTCACGGTCTGCGCTACTTCCGTCTGGCCGAAAACAAAAACGACATTGTGGCACTGGAGGCAGGCCAGAGACAAGTCACCACACTAATCCCTCTGCCGCTGGGTATGGCTTACACACAGCTGAATATTTTTAGCTGGTAACCAAGAGGCCTGAGTGCGAGAATGGACGTGGGGCCTTTGGAACTCTTAAAGGGGTTTCGGGAGAATCAGTTAGGCCTTGGAAGGAAGAGACAGTCATCACCCTATTTACAGTGCCCTTTGGTTTGGAGGCTTACAGTATATTGCTGATGTATTTTTGTGATGTGAAAAAGAAAAACGATACGCTTTACATTTTTACTTGTCTTAGTAAGGTTCCATTTAGGTAATGTAAATGCAAGTTAGGTTGTCTCATTGGTTTCAGATGGTCCTTGGGAGAGTTTATAAAGTACCAAGTGCAGTTAGCTTTGTACTTGCTCACTACATCTAATCAATTTCCAAATCAAAGTGGTGAAGCCCTACCCTTCCAACAACACAGAGGAGGGAAAGGAGGATTACAAAATTTTGGATTAAAATAATTAATTATAATAATTGGCAAATTAAAATACCAGATCACCACACCAGGGTGTTCCAGATCCTCCCATTTTCTTTAGACTACCCAGTTCTGCTGATCTGCATCTTACCCACTATTGGTCCATACGTCTTATTCCCTCCAAGCCTTGCTGCTGGAGACAAAGCATGCTTCAATGTGCTGCAAAGTGACTGTGCCTTTACCCAAAAATACGCGAACCGCACCAATTCGAGACATACAGCCTAGGAGACATGGAATACAAGTAAATTCATTTACATATTTATCCTGCAATCAGAGCTCTTCATTTTCCGCTGTTAAAACAGGCACCTCTCACCAGTATCTGCACAGGGTTAATTTGCAATGTGCCATTTAGCTAGTTTGCAAAAAGTAAATTCTCTCCCTGGCAGAAGAGACACCGCTCCACAGGAGAGCTTCCCTGTCAGTTTCCTTCCCAATAAGATCATAAGTGTCTCATTCAAGTGCCTATTTGCATCCTGTGGAGTCATGTGACTTGAAGCATTGCAGCCCTAGTAATGAACCAAAGTTGCCCACCAGAGAATGAAGCTACAACTACAGCACAACTGGCATGACCTCACAGGATATGACCTCACAAAATATGCTTTACTTTCAGCTCTGTTTTCCATCTAGAGTGACACTTGTGTAGGTCCAGGCATTGCTGGCAACTAAATGGACTCTACTGACACTGCACACACATGCCTTTGCATTAAAACCCATACATAAATAATTCATTATTATTATTATTATTATTATTATTATTATTATTATTACTGAGACATTTAGCTGACACTCTAATCCTGATTACATGCAGTCATTGTTTATTTCTGGAGATGCAGCCTTGAAGCTGAGAGCCACTTCATTAACATAACAGAGAGGTCTGCACAGTAATAGTAATAGCAGACCATTCAATGAGTCTTGGACATGTATTTTTATGCAAGACTGAGCCAGCCAGGAAAGTAATTACAGGGATACCATTACGCGATAATAATTGCAAGGATTTGCTGTTCAAGGATGTGTTATTTGGACGGGGGTTGTCTGGCCTCACAGAGGTAGGCCTGGACTTCATTTGCGTTCATTTGAAACCGGTCAGCGATGGTATTGGATTCTCTGGGGGTCTGTGCCCTGGGAAGGGTTTAAGGTCCTGGCAGATTCTGCAGGCTATTTATTGAATCCATTTTCATAATATCACCTGGGACTTCGAAATGAGATGATGATGTTTTAACACGGCTCCCCTCTGTACGAGAGTTTGAGGCTCACTGCATTCCAGACAACTCCCTCACTCCCGACTCCCCGCAGCAACGCTGAACTCAGGTCAGGGCAAGGCAAGCAAACACGTAGTGTCACATGGAGCGCTCATTTGTTACACGCTGATCAGAGATCAGCGTAGCTGAGGGAAATGAGGAGCAAGGAACCGGTATACAAGCAGTTGGAGGCAAACTCATAGTGAACCATTCTTGGAGAGTTACATTCCCAAAACACTTCACTCTAAATCAGCAATCACAATCAGCACATGATATTGTGGTTTAATTAGAATTTAATGGCCAAAAGTTGTAAGGATGTAAGCAAAACAGACAATGTTCCTATTTTGCATTATAGTGATAGATTGCTGACCTCAGCTAATAAGGTTTTCCAGAAAAACAATCAAGCAAACAAACAAATAAAAAACAGCTGAATGTGTTTTCTTGCTGTTGTGCCTTTGCTCTAGAAAAGCCCACCCATAATAAGGCTAATAACTACAACAACTTGGAGAATATGCTCAAGTGAATGCAGTACACCATTTAAGTACATGAAAGTCATCTATGGCCTGTAGTTTTCCATAGTTACAGTGAAATCTTATTTTGCTCATTTCAGAGGAAGCAGCAGGGTTATCATCGGCTTTGCTGTTCACATTAAAGGCATCGCCCGGTTTATGGTCTGAAGGGTTAGATACATAGACAAACACATACTGAAAGAGAGAGAACAGTCCTCACTGAAGAGCTGCTGATTGCTTACTATAGTCAGACTGGGGTTGTGTGTTTAATATGCACGCTTTTCCTTTTCACAGATTTCACTGAACAGTAGTGGTGCATCTCAGATTCTAGGGTAATCCTGCAGAGTGAAGATTTGAGTTAAGCTTTAATGCTCCCCTGCACCTGATAAACACTGAATCCCTAAATGACAAAGTAGTCCTGGTACATACAGGAATGTCACTTCCTGTTTCCTCTCATTACCTCCATCTGCTGAGTGGACCCCCTTATCTCACTGGTCCCATTGAGTTACTCCCATTCTATTCTCTAAATATTTTTGAGATCTGGTGTTAAGAATACAATAACCTATCAATTTTAAGTCATTTATTTGGTCCTGATGTCTGAGGACTGATATCTGGGATTGTCTATATAATCCCATCTACCACAGTGCTTTCACATATTTAGCCAGGAGTCCAGATGCTTTGCTACAGAACAGATTTCTTTATTACGATGAAAGGTGGGGAAAGCTCATTTTCGGCCAGCGACCTGGGGGGGCACAACTGCACGAGGAACAAAAGGAGATGCATTTCACATGGCTTTACATGAAACAGCCATGAGCACGGCTCGCTGTGATTATCCCACGTTCGTTAACCAATTACAAAGCCCCACATTTTCCATGCGCCTGCTTATGTGTCAACAAGCAGGGCGAGCGAGCAAAAGCAAGTTTCTCACAAAAAAAAGCAGCTAATCCCCCACGCAAAAGCACTCATCTGAAACAAACAGTGGCAGTCGCTAATCCCTCTGATCCTTCAGTAACAATACCGGTGGGTGAAAGCGCTTGGGTTTACAGTAGCGATTCAAGAAAGAAATAGCAGGTGTGACACACATGCCAAGCCCCGAGGCCTCAGGTGAACAGGAAAGAATGAGACGGCCATTGTCTTGCCAAAAACGGTTCATTTGAATTTGTGAATGACGGTGGTTGGATGGGCAATGAAAAAAGACTAAAAAAGGAATAAAAAAGGAAGTTAAAAGGCAGACTGACTTTGGACGGCAGACCATTGCACCGGAGGGGAGAGGAGGCAACCTGCTGGAGACGTCCTAGAGAGAGGTAACATGCTAGGGTGTCATTACCATATTTGTGTCAAAAGAAGCCATGGGAGGAGATCAGAGGAGCTAAAGCAAGTGGGTGTAGAGACAATGAGCATAAGCCCTCCGCAGGGAGGGAATCTGACACTTTGCCAAAATTCGGGTTTCACCCACATAAGCGCCTCACAGCCCAACAGAGTAAACATCTCCGCTGAACATGACAGAGTCGAATTTGAAAAACCAAGAGCAATGTGACTCTCCAGCGGCCTCTGACACCGAGCTGTAACTCTTCCCTGTGTGTGCAAACCTGGCCAGAGAAAAAGGGAGAGGGAGAGAGCGTGAGATGTGGAGTGACAGAGAGAAAGAAGGAGAAGGGGGAGAGGGGCCAAGTGTTTGCTGTCATGCTCTTTTACACACGAATGTGCTCTCTTGTCTTCGCTCGTCACTTGCACCTCTCCTTCGCGTATTGACTCAAAGTTTAACATTCTGTGTTTGTACAGGTTGTAACTATTATTTTATCCTAACTGCATTCCTGTCCGACCGAGAGCAACTCCGCGAGCGTGGGCCCTGAAAAGAGGGGCGAGAGGGAAGAGACTGCGAACACATGTCACCCCCCTCCCCGACCGCCGGCGCGCCTTCCCAGAGGTCATTGTGCCGCGTCGCTTGTGTCCCATGGTGTGCTGACTTACCACAGCTATGTCAAACGCAAAGTCTGTCCCTCCTCTGGCATGTCGGTGTAGCTTCAGTCTGGTTTCCTGTTTGCGCCAAAAAATCTGGGAATGCTGGTGATCGTTTACAGTGCAATAAGGGCGACTATGGCAAAGTAACTCATACCACCCCCCCTTCCACCCCCCCCCAACTAAATATAGCTAATATCACGCAATCCCAGAAACGTAATGTGGGCCACGTGTCGCCCGGTGACACATTTATGTCCAGGGAGCAATGACAACCTGCATAGCGAACAGTAAGGTCTCAGTGTCATCGCGGGGGCATGCAGGTATTGAATGGTGCGGTCCGGGTATTTTTAGCCGGGAGAGCTGAAGCGATGAGATAATGGACAGTCGGCGAACGTAGCAAGGTGACGATTACACAAGAGCGCAAACCCGCGAGATACAATACAGCGTCACGTAGCCGTCCTTGGGTCAATCAAAACTCGGGATTATCCCACCGGTAAATGGCCACCGCGGACAGCGGTGCCGAGGCGTATCTTCTGAAATGTCGTGCTCCTTTGGAGGTAAACTATATCACAACAGCTGACCGACCGTTGCGGTCAGCTCGGTAAATCATTTGTCAGGGAGGCCAGCTTCTGATTGGGAAACCTTGAAACCGGCTCCACCAATAAAAAGGACGGTGGGGGGGGAGTCTCGGCATCAGGTAACATTGTCTCCGGAGATCTTCTCTTGTCCTGGCTGCTATGTGGCTTGGCGTTGTTCACAGTTGTCAAAGAGTGCAATAAATTCACGTGGGGGGAAGCAGGATCTGCCTGCGATCAAAACATTATTTATTCATTAGGAATAACTTACACCCACATACCTGCCCCTGTCACATGCTGGGGGAATGCTTTCCACATGTTGCCTTTTCACTTCATAAGACATTCTTTACCTCCCCATGAATATATTTTGGCACGGTCCGTTACACCTTGAAAATGTCTTTTAAACACCCCTCGCATGCTTATACAGTCGTCACACTTTTGCCCATGCAAATTTTCACACACATGCATATGTACACACAACACACACACAACACATACAACATATTCATGCACACACACACACACACACACACAGGTAACACACTCAGACACATCACAAACACACACACACAAAACACACATAAACACACACACACACACACACGCGCGCACACTTTGCATAGTCAGGCACACACTCACACACACACACATACATTCACACACAGTAAAAAGAACAAAAAGGCCTTCCCGCTTTAAAAAGGCCATGAAATGGAAGTGTATGAAAGCTGTAAGTAGTCTTTCAGACTGGAATGCATCTGGGTAATTCATGTTTTGATACCACTGACCTCTTCTGTTTTGCTTTTATGTGTGTGTTTGAGAAGTTGGCAAGGAGACACATCTGGAATATGATGCCAGCAGGTGCTGGGTGTCATAAAACCCTCTAATGTCTTTAAGCGAAGTGTGATTCTCGCTGCTGTTTGTTCAGCTTTGCCTTTTCCATGTGCTTTTTTAAACCCCCCCACCCTCCCCCACTCCGCCTCACACCCCCTGAGCCCCTTTGGGTTGGCCACAGTCTAATCTTGCTCATTGCCTTATCCCCCTGTCTTTCATCACATAACGTGGGAGATTGTTGAGCTCCTATTTTATCACAGCCCAATGTCAACACTTCATATTGCCCATGTCGTTTGCTTTATGTTTTTTTTTTTCTCCCGATGCGGAGGCAGGGTGAAAACGATTCATCACGTACTGTACAGTGCTGTAAATCTTGTGTCCGAAAAAAAACCAGAACCATCCAGCCCCAGTGGGACAGGATGCCATCTCTGCCTGGCAGGACCTTGCCAACCTGCGACGGTCAAACAAGCCAGAGCCCTGATCAAAACTCGGCAGCTTCTCTTTCTCAGCTCTTCAGGAGGTGATCTGTGCTAGAGAGCTAGGTTAGGCAGGCCTTGCCGTCTGACATAATTTCGTGAAGGGAGGCCAAGGAAGTGACAAGTCCAGCGCCTTTTTTTTTCCTGGGAGCACTTTACTGCGAGTATGAAGAGGCAGCAGGGACACTGTGAAGTCCGCACACAGTGCACAATCACTCATTCCTCACATTTTTAGAACATACACTGAAAACGGTCAATGTCAGCAAACCGTCCCATGAGTCGTAGTGCCCTGAGGGCAAGGTGTGTGTGTGTGTGTGTGTGTGTGTGGCGGGGGCCGGGGTAAGAGTCAGCTGTTTTGCAGTTTTGGATTTGATGTGGAAAACTGAAGGTTGTTAAGAAAGATTGATGGCAAATTTAATATGCTTAAACCAAGGCAAAGGTCCCCCTGCTGCAACAACAGAGAAAAAGAAAAAAAAATCATAAAGTACCGGTTAATGCAAACAAGAACAAAAACCCCTCTCGCTCCGTGTTGCGCCCCAAAGTTAAAATTCCATATGTCAGTCAAAAGCAACCCCTGATCGCCGCTCCATGTGTCCAAGAGTAGAGGTGCTGGGCTCTATATTCTCCTCGGCAGCTGCTTAGAAGTGGATTAGCAGTGATTGACAGTGATATTATGAGGTGAGACAGGCTCCGCTGTGCTTTAGAAGCGGGACAGGAACCCGGGGTCCTTACCTCAGTGTGTTGCATTGTGCTCACACTGGGCCATCACTAAACAAGAGATACCAACAAACACGGCAACAGCAGGAACCGGCCGTGCTGTTTTAGTAATTAGGAAGTTTTGGTAAAGTCCTGTGTCAGGGTAATAACATTATTCCAGTGCTGCACTGTGTTACATCAAGTCAGTATGAGTTGGATGGGACCATGCCGGCCAATGCGCTTTAAGCCGGGAGTGGCCTGCTCCAGTCCTGGGGGCTGTATCCCTCAGAGGCCCTCTCTCAACCACCTGGTGCTCCCAGGACCAAGGGAAGGAGCAGCTTACTCAGCTGAGTCCAGGGCAGCGACCGGCCCGAGAAACAGAAACACCCCAGAGCCATTGAAAAAGCCCTGGGGAAATTCCGGGAGCCCCTATCCGAAGCAGCGCCGCGCCGCGTCGCCCGGCACCTCAGCCCTCGGAAGTTTCGCCAGCCCTCGGCAGGCCAAGGCTGCATTACGCGCGAGACGAACAGCCAGCTTAGCGGCTTGCCCTGAGGCGGTGCGTGGCGCGCGCGGATATACGCAGCGACCCAGCGCCATCACCGGCGTGCACGGTATGTCCCCAGGACCGTTGCGCTGTAAGACCCTGCCGGCCGTGCGCGAGGGAGGGGGGGGGGCAGGGGGTGAGGCCGTTTGAACCCAAGCACGGTGACCTCTGATTGCCCTCCGCTCATTACTGTTATGGTGTAACAGAGGTAGAGGGCGGCTGCGAACTGCCTCAGCTGCCTGATTAACGAGAGCCAATCAAAACGTTCCTCCTCGGCAAAGAGCTGTGATTGGTCCAGATGCATCTGGCATCTGTCTTTATGTATAATTTCTAGCAGAGGACAGCACCACTTGTCCACTGGAGATAAGTGCAGATAGACCTAAACATTATGTTCTTTTTTTGTTGCTGCTAATTGTACAGTTGAAGCTGAGTAAGAACATGCAGTGACAAATGAAAAAAAAATCTAATCAAATTCCTTGTGAGTTAGCTTTACTCGCTGCAGATCTTGATGGAATTGATTGGTACCAAAAACTCCATAAAAATATAATCTCTTAAGAGGATCAAGCTAAAAACTTGCCGGAGTCTTGACATGCAAAGCGCAGTAGTTGGTGGGGGAACACCACCAGCGCTCACTGTTAGCACGAAAGACAGAGGCGCTGCGCTAAGAACACAGGTCATTAAACAGCCAGCGTTTACTTTGCCTCAGACAGCATTTGCCTTTACAAGCACTCTCACTGAGAGGTCAACTCTCTCAGGTGAACCCTCTCACAGCACGTACTGTGGAAATGAAACATGGGACAGCAAATGACTCATGAAAATCATGAATGAAATCTTAGGGGATCCTTTTGAAAACAAAAGGGTCAGCTCAACGTATGTATCACGAACACAATATGCACACACACACACACATGCACACACACACACACACACACACACACACACACACACACACAATTTCAAACAAATACACAAATATATATACGAACCCATGAAAGCACACTCAAATACACATTGACCCTTGATTCAAAAACAAAAACTCTGCTGTAAGTATCTGCTGTAAGCAGATAATATAATCTCTAAGCAGGACTGCTTGTCAACCACCAGTTGTGTCATTATCCGTCTCCATTTGCGTTTCTCTCATGGGCTTAGAGGTGCTGTTTGCCCCAACCTCAGTTGCTCTTGTATCTGAGAAACCAAACCAAACACGGAGAGGTGTTACCCAGGCTGTCCTGAACGGCGCAATAATCTCACATGACTCGGCAGCAAATATGTACCCCTGGCCCCTTCTCCTTCCCCCCCCGTTCGAAATAACCGCCCTCATTATTTCAGAAAGCCAGTGACAACATGGACCCTGGCGACAACAGACCCTCCACCTCGCCAAGATCAGGACGGCCTTTTCGTTAATGAAAAATTATTTTCTGTAGGGGAGGTGGGGTGGTTGGGGGGGGGGCTGCAAGGTTCTTCACCTTGGTCAGGGACCATGAATCATTTCACCACAGCCAAACAAATTGTTTTTTCAGTGTTTGAGGAGGAGGAGGAGGAGGAGGAGGAGGAGGAATAGGGGAAAAAAGACAAGAGGAAAAACAAGAAAAACAACCGCGCACGCATCTTCCCACACACTGCTGCTGCAAGGGCCAGGGAGCAACTGGCTCCGAGCGACGCCGAGTAACAGGGGACTAATGAGGAGCAGATGTGACTGAGGCAGCGCGGCTAAGGGCTTGCTCGTCCTGGCAATAAATAGCCGTTATATCTTCAGAAATAATAAGCCATCCAGACGAGGTCCCCAGATGTGTAAATACAAGACTACCCAGCACCTCCCAGTCCACCCCCCCCCCCCACCCCCACCCCCCACCCCTCGCCCTGAGCCTCCACCCCCACCAAGTTTGAATTTGATATAATCGCAGGCCTTTGCTTCAAGAATGCGCTCTCCCTCGGCTCTGCTGATAACCTCCCGAAAAGGTCCCTTCCACTCCCGCCTCCACGTGCGGCCGGCCGGCGGAGCTCGCCCCCTCGGACAGGCCGAAAGGCGCTTCTCCCAACCCCCTTAACATACATTAAGCTGTCACCTCGGCACAGTCCTCGTGCAGATGCGCCCGATTGTTGCTTGAAATAATATTTGAGAAAGTTCAACTGTAATGGTTTGTTTGAACATGCCGATAATTAACAGCTTGGCGTGTGCTTGGTGAGTCTACTTTTCATCCCACACGTCTTTCCCCCACTTACCCAGACGACTTCAAATAAATCCCCCCTTCTGGCGGGATATGTGTGTTAATATAATAAGGTAAAATATTGATGTATATCAGACGAAAAAACCACAGCACTGTTTTAAGTTCACCCAGCGTACCCCTTTGAAGTCCACCATTGACGTTATCCTCTTGCTTGTGATAAAGCGGTTCAAACAGACCGGGCTTGCATTATCTTGAACTGAGAGAAGAGAGGGACGCTCTTGTTAGGAGACCGCGTGCAGGGACCGTAGGCTCGAGGAGCCGAGGGTTCAAAGCCAGGCTTTGCCCCCTTCCAGCTGCTGTGCGCCGCGGCCCTTGCCTTGCCAACACCCCGCCGGGTTGGGACACGGCCGTGCCTTGCCGCCTGGTTTCGGCCCGTCAGAGACGCCGCCACGGCCCGTCTACTCCGGGTCACGTGACTTGGCAGGGAGGCGCACGCAGCTGTCTTCCTGAGTCAGCGCCACCTTGTCCTCTCTTCCCCCCAAGGCCTGCTGGGAAGCGCGCTGAGGAGGTGGGTGGAAACAACGCGTGATTCCGAGCCTGCAAATGACAGGCCAGCGGCGGCATCTTGGGGACAGCAGCTACAGCGGTAACCCTCAAAGCTCCTGGGCAGCACAGCGCATTTACAGAACTTCTTAATATCCGTGCGGTTAAGCTAGTCCTCAGTTTGACTAATTGGGCCACAAGATCACCATCGTTCCATGATTTTATAAATAAAGGCTCAAGGGTTTCCTTTATTTGCTATACGTGATGATTATGTATCCGTTTGAGAGTAGTTGACTGATTTACCTTATAATTTTTTGTAATCTGAGCAGTATGCTCTCTTCGTCACAAGCTCCCATGCCATTTTATATCTGCTGTTTTGTTCATATTCTTCCTTTGTATGCTTCTGCTTCTCATTGATGGAAACGAGACCGTTGTGTTGGAGACATTGACCAAAACCAAGACCACCGCTAGGGAAAAAAGATTTCTGATGATCTCAGCACCAGTCCAGAAAAAGATACCATTATGTCTGATATGTAGGTGTGTACATCCATTTCTACTGATGTGATTAAAACAGCAACACGAGGACAAGGAATACAAAATTACTTAGACAGAGGGTAACACCAAACAGATTTTTCAAAACTGAGACCAAGCTTAAATGCTAAAATTGGTGACATTAGGCCAGAGAGCAAAACCATGAACTGATATTGACATTCCCATGACCATCTCCTCACAATTAGAATAGCTACCTGTACCTTCACAAAATCCATTTAGCAGAAAGTATCAAAAGTAAAGACACATTATTAGACAATATGACCATGGTGAAAAGGCCATACACTTCAAATCAAGACTAAAGCAATGCCTCAAAGTACCAGAACAGTGTCAGAGTTCACGTCGGTGTCTGGATTTTGAAGTCCATCACTAAAACTACAGTCATCTGCCACATGCTACTTGGGAACTACACGGAGCTCCATGGAAGTGATAACAGGAGATGCATCCCTGCTTTGAGACTGCTGTGAGAACAGTATGCATTATCAACTGGAGCAGTGCGTGCCTACGTGAGATATTATATTGTGTTCAAATGCTGAAACTTAATAAGGAGGGCGTCTACGGACCACTTCGATTCCAAGGCCAACAAATCGTTCAATAAAACTAGAAAACAAATCCCACCATTAACATGGTACTGGGCTGCTCACGTCCAAAAGTTTAACTGAGAAATACAGACCCAGCAACAGTATTCGATCCAGCTGTACAAGCTATTAATGTCCTCGACAATAAAATGTACTTCCAAAAAGTCCCTTTAACCAGAACGTACTCAGCATGCTTTCAGATGTTAAAAAAATCTATAACATAGTCACAAATCTGTTAGGGTGGAATTCTCTCTCACCAATAATCTCCAATAAGAAATCCAATATATCTATTGTAAATACCCTACTAGGTCCATGCCAATCCACAAATACACTTACCAGCACACCATTAAATGAGACATGTAATTTATCAGATAGCTGCTCGTTATACTTGGGTGTTACCATGGCTTCCATCCGCTAGGTATATGACTCCTAATTTGTCTGCAAAGGGTTTTCCCATGTTTAGGACAGGGGTAACTACATATCCTGAAGGAGAGGCTCAGTGAAGGTTCTGAGATGATTGTAACACATATGCAACATGCCAGGTTCTGTCTCTCAGACGACAGGTGTTGCCTGTGTCCGTGTGCGATTGCGCAAGCATGTACGTGAGCATGTGTGCTCCTCTATGTGTGCGGTGCCCAAAGTCAACACGTCTGAGAGTCGACCCCGCTGAACCCTTGCAAACGCCGGGCGAGACACAGCAACCCTCCACTCCGTCTCAACCTGCAGAATGTGTGGTCTGGGACCTGCCCGGTCTGGGCCCCAAACAGGGCAATTACTCCAAACGAATAGCAATCATTCCCTCCAGCTGTTCACCCAAAACTAAGCCCTTTCTCAGACACCTCCCCCCACCCCATGAAAAATGAACCCAAAACAAGACAAGATGTGTCAAACAGAGAGAATTAGTCAAGAGCGCAGGCAAAACCAGCCCTGGAAACAGGCGTTCGAACATTCTCCTTTTAACCTGTCCATAAATGGGCGTACCTCGTGACAAACCTCATTTCTGTCCTTTTCTTTCAGCAGAATCTTGCTGTCACTCAAATTAAAAAGGACTGAAAGGGCAGAAACCGCTGCCTTCGGACGCGGCAGGGGCAGCCTCGCATGGCTCATTGTTTTACGCCGCAGCCGAGGTGAGCTAAACAGCTAAAATCGCGGACAGGCCGGAGTCACGGATGAGTCGCGACCTTTCTCCGTCACAGGCGCCCTCCCTAATTTGTTTCCTTTTGTTCCCCCCTTTCCCGTCTCAAAGTGGTCGGAACGTTCCTTCCCAGGCACAAAAAAAAGCCTCCTCCTCAAAGGTTTGGCCAGACCTCAGAGCGCCGTGCCCAGGTCGGGCCTGGCACATCGCTCCCTGCGGGGTTCTGGCCTCTGCAGCAGCGCTGGGGGAAGCGGGCGCGGTGAGCTCCCTCAGGTTAGGCCCGGCGGGGATCCGCCGTCCGCCAGCCCATTTGTTTTGCTGCAGAGGCCTCAGATCAGGCCTCAGTGGGGCAGGGAAGCCAGATCTGTGCGCAAGCCACACTGGATCTCAACGGAGACGGACCGGAGAAACAGCACCAACAGAGCCTTACCTTTAGCTTACACCGGAAAACACAAAAAAACAGTAACCCAAGCATGAAAATACATATACAACAGAAATCTGATTAACATTCAGCGCATATTTGAGACACCAATTGAAGGAGGGTGTGGTTGGACACACCGAACACGTCCCCTACGTGCACCTAGAGTTTGCACTGGCAGTTTGTAATGGCACTGTGCCCACAGGTAAGCACCATGTGGAAAACCTAGTTTGGTGATTTTCAGCGAGGTTCGTGTCAGGGCAGCGAAAAACCCAACAGCAACCTGCAGTCACTTTTGGAAGTTTTCGAAGTCACCCAGTTCTGCGCTAGTTAGCCAGTGCAACGGCAAGACAGGGCAGCCTACATGCGGCTGCTGACGGCACTGCGTTTGAATCGCAGCGAAGCGTTCCCTCATTGTCCCGCGCATTGTGAATTTCGAGCGCTGACATCAGTTATTTTTCGTACATTTAATTCCCATGACTCAAACATTTTGAAAACCCCCCCCATACCCCATCCCCCACTGCCATTTTCAGGCAAGGCTCTTTTTCCCAGAGGACAAAACAGCAAAGCCGTGACACACAGCTCCCCACAGAGAGGCTCATTCACAGCGACCCCGGGAAGAGGGGGAAAGTCCCACGAGGGGAGAGCTTGTTCCAGGAATGACAGGCACAGGATGTGACCAACACTAGCGTCACCCCCCCAAAACCCCACCCCCAACCCCCCGCCGACCCCTTGTGTCACTTGTGACTAGAGGCTTTGAGATTTGAGGTCTGGACAGGACACCTCGCCAGTACCTTCGAACAAGGCCCCTTACCCGGTCGAGAGCAATTAGCAATGTGAACGTGAAAGCCACGCAGGTTGTCCTGGAGACACCACTACGCAAATAAAACGGGACGATGATAACCCGGCGTACAGTGCTTGAGGAGCAGTCAGGGCTGAGGCATGGGTTGGTGGGGGAGGTGGAGCTAGCGCTGTAAGAGGTTTAGCTGCAATGCGAGGAATCCGGGCTCTCCAGGGTCAGCGGTCCCGCTGCAGTCACTGTGTGACTGGCACTGGCTGGGCGCATGACCACGCCGCTCCAGCTGCACCATGGCACAGAGAGAACGGGCCCCGTCGCAGAGAGACACCACACACACACACACACACACACACACACACATGCATATACCCACTCACATGCACACACATACAGTATAATCATACATATGCAAATGCGCCCACAAACATATACACTCACACATACACATGCACATGTACAGGCACATGCGCGCACACACACACACACACACACACACACACACACACAAATATACATGCATACACACACACACAAATACACATGCATACACACATACACACATGCACATGCAACAAATGCACAATAGCAATCAACAGCAACATTCTTATGCATGTAATATAAACACACCAATAGGGTAGTACTTGCACACATACTCATGAACTCGCACATACTGTGTGCACATATATACACAAACACGCTCATTCCTGATCCTCTCCTTACAACTGCTATAATACTCACTCCCACACGAGACTGAGCACACTGTACCCTTCTCACATTTAACTGTTTCTGCAAAAACAACCCTTTTCACTGTTCCTGCTAATAAGTGGGAACAATATTCATGTCGATGGTGGCAAACAAAATGAGGCGTGTTTTAAATACTTGATTATCCATGTGGTGTTGTACTTAAGGAGCAGGGCTTGTAACCTTGTTGGGTTTCAGGTTTGATTCCCAGGTGGGTGACACTGCCATTGTACCCTTGAGCAATAAGCTTAACCTAAATTGTTACAATAAGTATCCAGTTTTGTAAATGGATTACGCTGTAAATGTCTGATGGCCTGGATAATTGGGTCTGCCAAGCCAAAAAAAAAACAAGTTAGCCTCACAGACACATACTTTGGGCTGCGATAATCACAACGAATGGAAAAGAAAACCAAGAAACTTTCTCCTGCGGACGCTGCCTTCAACCCTAAGTTCATCACCAGCACACCAGAGTGTATCGCAAAGGGCGAAAATAGCAGGTACCTCAAAACAAGCCATCTCAGGCCATGCATAAAAAAAAGCAACGCTGCTATCGGACAACAGCGGCCGTTTTTTCAGCCATGCGTCAGCAAACGCAAGCAGCTAACTTTAGTCATATTATTTACGGTGATTTATGGTTGACTGCTGTAACATTACGCAGTTTGCTTTCCGCAGGGCGGTGTGGGCGGGGCTGCAAAGCCAGCAGTAACGGAAATCCTGTACTTAAGCCTTGCACGTGCATGTGGAGCAAGCTGCTCTCGAACCACGCTGCTTGGCAGAGAGGTCCACATGAAAAGGTGCGCCCATTTCAGACATGATGTAAGGGGGGAAGGCCCTTTACCTAACAGTGAAATTACGGGGGGGATAAATACATCGCAATAAATCCAAACTCAACTGGTGGGTGATGCCGAACTTGGATAGGCTCCATATACAGAGAGCCCTGGTTTGAATCCTCACATGGACTCATCTTTTTACTTCTTCCCATTCCTTTTAGATCATGTACATGTGATATTGTTTCTCTACTATTATCATTTAGTATACACAGCTTAATGTACTATTTTAATAGTGTAATGTTTGAAATAAAATGTATTTGTTTGGCATTATGTGCCAAATGCTCACCAATGGCAGCAAAATCGTCAAGCATACGGTCTCCATTGCACACAAATCAAATCTCTTGTTTGTAGAACACCTCTCTATAGACATGTGAGCAGCCATATGTAGCTTTAATGGCACAGTTCGGACCTCAAACCCCACTAGCCACATCACGCTAACTGTAGTGCAGGGCTTCGGCTCTGGGGTCCTATGGGTTTTTCTTGAATTTGCTGCTCCGACCGAGAGAAGGGCCTGGTATGCAGGAGCAGCGCACTGAGGGATAATTGCTGTGCACAGAAGATCCTTTGAAATGCAGTGATTAGAGCACTCAGAAACCTCGAGCGACAAGGCAGCCGTAGCCAGCCCGTCTCCTCACGGGCACTGCCACAGAGAATGTTCTCACAGCTTTGCTGCAACGTTCAGGCAACGTTGCTTGCTCAGGCCCCTGCAAAAGTCTTGAAAAAAATGAGAAAGTCTCTTTTTTTCTTTTTTTTTTTAGTCGGAGGCCACACTGCAGATATGATCATGATAAAGCTTCGAGGCTGGTGCAGGGGGGTTCTGGGTAATAACAGTGCTCAGCCCCATTACTCCACGCTGGAGAGAGCGCACAGAAACAGCCACCAGAGCAGGACGCAGGCCCTGTTTCAAAAAGGCTGCCGTCGGGCTCCGCTTCCTCCCCCACCTCCTTCCTGCAGGGCCCCCACTCTCTCTCTCCGGGGACTCCCGTTCATCAGTGACAAGTGACCCGGAGTGACAGTGAAGGAGGAGAGAGAAACGCCTGCGCTGACTTCCCTCCAAAGTCTCGCCAGGAACGGCCGCCCCCCCCGCCTCGGGGGTCGAGAGGCTCTCGCGTGCGTCCGCATTCAAGCAGGCACGGACGCAGGTGTGCCTTTTTTTGGGAGGGGAAGTCGAAAAAGTAAATACATTACGGGCCTGCAAATTGGACCTTGCAGTTTTGTTTTTTTCTTTTCTTTTTTTTTCTCGGTCTCTCTTATTTTCTCTGCGCAGTCCAGGCTGTCGGGCAGGTGTATTTGGAGCAGAGCCAGGGCCTGACTGAAGGAAAGACCTGGATTCTTTAGATGTTTAAAGTTTCATCCGGCGGGGAAAAGGAGTCGTGCAGCGCACGCTAGCTTGACCAGAAAAGGAGTGGCAATTCTGTTGTTGGGATTTTAAGGATGTACAGTGGGTCAGAGATGCTACATTTTCATTGTCCTGCTCACAGGACAGTGACAGCAATTTGACTGATTGCATGAGGCAGTGGTTAGCCAATATTCCTGAGAGACCTGCAGTTATAAAAATAGCCGCAAAACCATAAAATGACAATTGTCTTCACATTGTGGCTTGAGGGAGTGTGAGTGGTTGAAAACAACATGTGGTATCTGAAGATGCGGCAATGCTAGAAGAATCCGAAATGAAAATTCATTTCAAATAACCTAGCAGTCCTTAAAAAACTCTGATTAAAACATGTTCACTTATAAGGTGAAACTGAGCATGCATCAGGATTGACAATGCAATTCAACAGTCAACAAATGGCAATGGCATGACGTTCTCCGAGAATCCACTTTCACAATACTGTTTCACTATGCTACCCAGTGTGCTTTCCGTTTTCCCGAAAAACAGCTCAGTCGACGCATTGGCCATCAAACGGTAGGGCCCTCCTCACAAAGCAGGGTTCAGGTCCCCATCTACGAGAGTGACACATGCCATAACACAGTGATGAATGCGGACAGGAGTCAACCCGGAGCGAGGCTGTGTCAATCTGCTAATCTTGGCTAAGGACCACGGGCTTTTCTTCAGCACTCCCGTGAGCCAGGAGGGGAAATTGGACTGTGGTTTAGGACGGAAAACTCAAGACATGGCAGCCCTGCTAATTAATATAATTTCATGAACCCCCTAGACTGAACGGTGGCGGTGCCGTTTCTGTGTTTGCTTTCCTGCCTTTACAAATTGCCCTTGTCCCACGATCCATCTGCAATGAGCATCACCGTCTACCTTTCCCACCAGAGAGATTTCCCCTCCCATATCTGCACACAATCCACCCATGAAGTGCACAGATGACTGGTAATACACGATTGGAACCATATGCCATTAAAATAAGCCCGGGTTTCAGAGCTGCGGTCGGCCCTGGCAGGCCGACGATACCAAAATGATAAAACCTTCCGACGCGAGCGGGCCAAATGCATTTTAATGACATTCCCAATCACAATAATACCATGCAATTGCATCGGGTTACATGCGATGATTTGGCACCGGCGTAAACCTTGAGGTTTTTTAAAAAAAAAAAAAAAAAGAAAAAATCATAATGAAAATTCGCTAAGCGGATTGCCAAATGCTGGCTCCCGCTCCTCTGATGATATTTTAAATGATTGGTGTGAGGGGGTGAGGGTGGGGGGGGTTCAAACTTTACATTGTGAATGACATCCTAAATGATGCTTGATGCGGACAACCTGCTATGAGAGACTGCTTTGTATGCCAGAGTGCCAGTTTCCATACAAGCGTGGAGCCGTGCTGCTGTCTGCCTTTTTTGTGCTTGACGAGGAATATTATTGTTGTGTTTGTGTATCTGGGGCTGACTCACCAATGTTAAAACCTAGCTCCAAATTTGGGGAGGAAACGGGGAGGGCTCTTGGAGAGCTCCCGGCGAGAGGCGGCCGAGGCAGAAACCGTGGGTGTCGAGGCGTGGTGCTCCTTGCGGACCACTTGACCGCTTAGCGCCATTCAACGAACGGCTCCCAGAGGCCAGCCCGTGGGCCAGGCGGAGGTCAGCGCATTGTATCTGTAACCAGGAAAGCGGCACATCGCCACAAACATTTCCAAACACTGCTCCTGAAGGGGGGGAGCCCAAGCCACGTCCTCCCTCTCACCAAGTGGTTTCATATCGAATTGCAGGGAACTGTGGGACACGAGCACTCTTAATGAGCAGATCAATAGCCAGATGGTGCTGGTCAAGACCAAACAGCACCAACAGTCAGCTTTACATTATATTACATTATTGGCATTTAGCAGACACTCTTATCCAGAGCGACTTTAATCTGTTACAGTTTTTTACAATGTTATCCATTTATACAACTGGATATTTACTGAGGCAATTGTGGGTTAAGTACCCTGCTCAAGGGTACAGCAGCAGTGCCCCGACAGGGAATCAACCCGGCAACCTTTCAGTTACAAGTCCTGCTCGCTAACCACTATGCTGCACTGACGCCTACAAGATGCACTTCAAGAGACAATGAGAAATAATAAAAGCAGAACATTGTGTTGATTCTGTAGACAACCCCAAATGTAGATCTGTCCCGAGGCTAACATTACTTAGCAGCACTTCGTAACTACACTGCATTCAGTGCGATTCCACTGCAAAAAAGCCAATCACTGTTAAAACAATCAGATCAGGGTGTGCTGAGTGCATGAGGCGTTCTGTATTCTGGCTCGTGTTTATGGAGTGGCTCTTCTGAGCAGACACAGTTCAGAAAACATCTTACTGAAGATGAATCCTGGCCTTCAGTTCCTTAGCCTCACCTGCCTCGTGTGCATGGCTTTAAATGCATGTTGAATGCATATTTCATGCTAATGTTACAGGAGGTGGGTAAGGTCATGTCTGAAGCGATACCCAGGGAGCAATCCCAGACACCCATTAGCGCTCGCTTCTTTACACTAAGCGGGGGTTGATGTTTATGTTGTCTCCCAAACGGGGCATTTCTCTTTCGGAACATATTTCTCTGAGGGGTGCCGAGTCCACTCTTCGCTAATGGGATCAGGATACGTTGTGGTAACAAAGAAGGTACCTACTAATCCAAATATGTTTTTCTGTTCAAAATTGTGTTGCTTGCCTTGTTTGGTCACAGTTTCAAGCACAATCATGTGACCCATTTTTACAAAAAAAAGGAGCATAAAAAGTCCTGCAGTCTGCAAAGTGGAGCCCTTTTTTCGTATGGGAGCTGAGTGCATGAAAACTGACTGTGCAAGGCAGTGTGGATCAAAAGCATGTTCTTCTCAAAACGCATCCGACCACAGCTAAGGTAACTGGAAACTCATTTTTTTCCTACAGTTTATTTACACAGGGCTCTGTGCCTTTTGATAGGACTGTTTTCGCATTTCATTTCCCACTCTCCTTGGGTTACATCAGAACGGCTACAAAGTGCTGAGAGAGAGGAGGGAGAGACAGCCTACCCGCTCATGGTGGCTGCTCCCCCTAGTGGATACCTCGAGAACTGCAGGTGTTCTGAAACATGCCCCCGGGCCAACCCAGGTCACTTTCCTCTCTCAAAAGTGCTGTCTACAGCCGCATGAGGCACGCTTGATGAAAGCTGCCAAAGGGGACAGATCCTTGTCTGGGTAAAGTACATGGCAGCTGCCGAGGGCAGACATGCATCTATGCCTCTATATCTCCGAGGCTGTCTGCTCACACTTGGGTAGGGCTACACCATCACCATCAGGGCTTTGAAAACTCTGCCCTCTGAGAGGAGCAGGGTGTGACACCCCTACAGGAGCTCTCCTAATCCAGGCAAGATACTGATCCACCCCCCAGTCCCCACACCCTCCCGGGCTCTCACCTTCCCCCTCGCCCCTGTGCGTCAGGGCAATCGCTCCTTAAGACCCTATAATGAGGGCTCCACACGACTGTCTGCCAGGTGACGACGCCCCTCACCAGACCCCTAATCCTTAATGAGTTGTAATTACCCAGCATCCCATTTCCCGCCGCCGGGACACCAGCATGAGCGTGAGGAACAGGTGCTGGAACAACGTAATGTTCCGCAGTCTGTTATGCCAAATCAGGCTGCTGTTTCTCCCCATTAAGAGCACACGACACGCTGGCGAGAAGGCGTCACACCAGACGTTTCACCAACACGCAAAGCTGACTGCACAGGACCCCACGAAAAAAAAAACACAAAGTGTGGGCAGGGCGTAATATACAGTGGCATATCACCACAGGGCCTGAATATCATACCGTGCTATGTTTCTGTTTTGCATTCAGTAAACCACAATGACAGAGCAATGCGGGGAAAACAATGTCATTAAATTCTCCTTTACTGAAAGCCTGCCCAGCATTTCCTGAAGTTGGCAGAACCCTGGTGAAGTCTCGCACTCTTTCGCACTTACACATAACCACACCCACACACGCACGTACACACAAACACCCACACACACACACACACACACACACACACACACACACACAAACCATGTTATGTAGCCATTCATTATCACATAAAAGGAAAGTGAATGCCACTTAACTAACTACACTCCGCACAAAGACGGGAAACGATAAACGATTAGGTCATGAGGAAGAGATGGCCCCGATAGGGCGCTGAAGTGTGCGGCTAATGATATCGCTGGGGTATCAGAAATAGCCCCATTGTTAGCGGGGCTCTGTGGTGTGAGGGGTGCGGGGGGGTGGTTGGGGTGCACTTTTGCAGGCTGTGGCCTGAGTCAGAGGCTGCTAATCACCCAGCGGGAGCGAGGCACAGAAACCTGTCATCCCCAAAGGACAACCCGAGGTTCCATTTTTGGCTGCAGAAAGCATGCGCTCGCTTTCTCAGTACCCTAGAATCAATTTTGTGACACAAATGCAGTCACTCACAGAAAAACACACACACACACACGCGCGCGCGCACACACACACACACACACACACACACATAAATACTGCATCAGCAAGCTGAAGTCCAGAGGCTGAAGTCCGCCTCAGTGGAGACCGGACTGTCTACTGTAGAAGCCATGCTAATGATCCTCCGTTTCTCCGAGGACGAGCACCTGCCACAACAGGCCAGTGAAGGAAAACAGGGCATTTACATTCTTGTGGCCGGGGATGACAATTTGAGCGGGCGCTGCAGCTCCGCAAGGAATCCCACCCCGCCCTTCCCAGCGCGGGGCGCAGCCCACGGACCTGGTGTTTACGTTACGCTCACGCTCCACCGCACAAGGGGAAATTGGGTATGCAGCGTTTCCACCGTCTATTTCGAGTAAACCAGCGCCCGGGAACCCCTCCGCTGCCTGACGCTCGCGGCTGACGTTTATTTGAACGGGTCCGCGTTCATTCAGACGTCCCGCAACGCGCCCCGAGGGATGCGGTGTACCTTTTCAGGTCATCTGCTTTTGGCAGTGGGGGGTGGACTTTGAGCAGGCACATCCACAGGCGCTGTGATTTTCCTTTTTTTATAATTCAATTGCATCTGGTGCTTGTCAGAAAACAGAACCAGGTGTCTGCTCTCCTTTCAAATTCACTTCAAAAACGGACCGCCCGATAACTTTGAAGATCCTACTGATACTCTCCTTTGCACATGAGAGACTGGCTGTAAGTTACACAGCCTATAGACAGGGGATTAGAAACAGGTGCTGTGAAAGTAAGTAAAAACAATATCAGCTGTGGCCTGAATGCACACCTTTTAAAACAAAGATTCTTCTCCACCTCTCTTGGCCTGCCAGTAAAGCTCTGATCTTCAGTCCACAGGTTTCATTTTAAGAAAAGGGTCATGCAGTGGCTAAGTATGAAGTATCAACATACAAGAGATGCTTCTTAGCAACCTGATCACTCATGCAATGCCGTAGCGCAAAACAATAACTGAACACTACTGAAATGTCACTGCTGACACTCAGAAAGATGAAACAAAGTGGTAGCTTGCATGGTATTCAGCAGGCTACAAGTGCAGATAGATAATTCCTTTTCATTTCCTGTCCTCAACAACTCACTCAATTTCATGTGCTTTTCCACTGTCGGGGAAGCTGTATGTCCCCACCAGAATCAGAAGTCCCACGCTGGCTTGCAACAGTGTCAAACCCAGGGCTCTAAGCCAAAAGCCACAAGTCAAACTCTTATCATCTTTACTGTGACAGCAGCCTTGTGATTTGCGATTTCTTTTTTTGACCCAAGCATCTGCTCTTAGTTGAGGGGGCAATTGCCTGTCCCAATTACAAGGTGAGCATTTTGTTTTTTCATGACATAAAAGTCCATCTACGGATAGAATTACCCTCACTCCCTCTCTGTCACCAAAAGACCTCTGCTCAAACTTTGATCCTAATCTTCAAAACCGAGTCCCTCCCTCGCTGTGATATCCCATTCATATTCGCTCCACACAAGTATTCGGTTGTCAGTTCATGAGGCCGCAGGGGAAAGGCAAGGCCCAAGCGTACAGCCACAGAGCAGGCAAACCCAAAAAGCTCTGACTCGCAGCTCCGATGCAGAGCCCAGAGGTTCCCGAGGGACCACTTCAACATGCTGTCCGCTGGAATTTTGTCACCAGCAACACGTCGTCCCGACTACCACCCTTTGGCAGGAGCGTGACATTCTCGCAACTTTACAGCAATGCGGTAGCGGCGCGGCTGCGCTGCAGTAATGCTTTCAGCAATGGGAAAATGTGCTCTCCGGGCCAGTAGAAGAAAAGCTCCCCGCCGCTTATGTAGTGGAACGGACGCTCTCCTGATTCATGTCAAAGTAGGAAGGAAATCAGAAGGAGGTCACTGTGGTGACGCAACGCTCTTTTCTGGACGGCCACCTGTGTGCAGCTGCAAACACATAGCAGCTGTACCCGAGACCTGCTCGATCCTCACACCTTCCTGCCCCTTAGATGAGAATTTTAACTCGAGCTGCTTCAATTGTCCTGGGATTGGTCACAAGACATAATTTCACTACTTCATAGGCACCGTGCCATGTCGAAAACAATCGCAACAATTATTGGCTTTGCTTTAGCCAGGTAATAAGCAGTGGAGGGTGCCCCCTCAATGATTTTTCTTTCATCTCATTTTTTAATGTTTTTTTACACCGAATGTAACGGTTACCACATAGAACTATAATGTGAACAACCTGAACTAGAACGCATATTTCTACCATGTACGTGATTGGACTGCATTCCCCCGCGTCATTTACGACGTTGTTATAAATTCAGTATACATCAAAACGAAAATTTAGTCGAATTGCTGACTACGAAGGCGTTTCCAAGTGTCAAAATTTAAATGCCCCCATGATAAAACTCACTGACTTAAATTAAAATTAGTGCAGTTCAACGCGTTTTATAGAAGCGACAAGGAAGCTATAAATTCAAGACACATTCTTTCACTTCTGTTTAAACTGTTATTAAACTTAGTGGGAGCACACAACGGATGCCAGAATTCTGTGTCCGTTGTTTATGCTGGAGAGTAGATTTTCTGTGTGTGCTGAACAGACGTCTCAGCCACCGGTTCGGTAGGCTACCTTGCTTTATTGCAACCAGCTGGTGCGAGGATAGCTTACTTACAGCTACTTACTTTTACGTGTGTTTTTTTTATTATCGTTGCTTTGTCTGATCATGCAAAATTACAAGAATTCCATGACAAGAATCTCATTATTGGTGTGCATTCTTCATGCATTCGAGCCCAGTGGAGATCAGACATCCGAAAACATACTCTTGCGAAGGAAAGTTCACGTAGGCTACCTGTTTTAAGTTACAGTAAAAGTTACTGGAGGAGCACCCACCTATTAGCGTAATAACATATTATTAGCAGCGGTATCATGCGCCCCAGGTGGGCTGTAAGAACAAAATACAAGGTGTTTATGTATTTTAGATTATAGCTTCTGAGGGCGCCTGTCTCTTAACTTTGCCCATGGGGTCTTTTCAGAAACCCACCCCTGTCGCACGAAACGCAGATGCAGAAAAGTCTTAGAAGAATGGGACGAACCGAAAACATACTCTTGGAGCGCCCCAGAGCCTTTTGCGCACACACCACCGCTAGACGACACAAACACCCTCTCACCGGCGTCCATCTGCCGGTTGCCACCTGCACAGTGCTCCGCAAAATGCGAAACTCTTTCGGATTTGTTGTTGTTGTTGTTATTATTATTTTATTATTATTATTATTATTATTATTATTATTATTATTATTATTATTATCATTATTATTATTGTCGCCGGTGGCTTACTAATATTACATCTATACATAATGTATAACAGGTTAGCTTTTGATGTTGTCATATGCTGTTTCGTATAATAATAATAATAATAATAATAATAATAATAATAATAATAATAATAATAAACGCAGTACTTTCATCTGTTTGCCTTTCCCAGTTACAAGAAAGATGAGAAAGAGATGCGTTGCAAATTTACATAAAGTGATTTACATCTCATTCACGGCTGACAGTAGCCTAAATGTGCGGAAAGAGGACCTACCCGAAATAAGCAGTGGTTGGTCCAGGCAAGCTGATAAGGAGGACTATGACTGTGAACGATAACCATCCCAGGAGTAGGTGTCCATCCAGCATTTTGCTACGGCTCCAGGGCAGATCATTTCGTTTCTCCTGAGTTGCTGTGTAAAGTTCCTAGTTGTACGATCGGCACTTCTTATACTGAGTGAGAGCGCGCTCCTCCCATGAGCACAGAGCAAGCGAGTGAGAGAGAGAGAGGGAGAGCGAGGGAGAGAGGGTGTGTGTGTATGTGTGTGTGTAAAGGAGGTGGAAACAATATCCTAACACTCATACGCATAGTAGGAAGTCGGACTTCACTCCACTGCGTCAATCACGGAATCTACAGGGAGAGACGTTAACGTTTCTTTTCTGACGGTTTTCATTGGAAAAAATGGCTCTACTTTTTCAGTTCGTTACAGATCATGGAATGGCACACCGTAACACTCCTTTTACAAATAAACGTACGAATTATGGGGAGTTTTTAAATCTATGAGATATGCCTGGCTGTTCTATCTCACAGTCATTAGTATTCCCACATAAGGAACCACTCAAAACAGAACCGAAGTCGAACGAGACACTTTCTTACTTTCCCTTCGCCTGTCATAGCAACCACATTTTTTCATAATCCTTCAGAAGACATGAATTAAACAGACAGTGACAGGGGTCTTGTCTAAAACTGTGAATAAGATTCAGATAAACGTATGTGCGTGTGTAGAAGGGGGGTGAATATAAGAATGCCCTTATGTAGTTTATATGCAGCCCTGATATGAAGTTTAAATGATCTTTGATTTCATTCAAACTACATATCAGACGCAGCTTTTTCAGTCTGCCAGGGCCTCTGGTTCTTATTGCACTGACAATTATAAGAAGTTTTTTTTTTTTTTTTTTTTTTTTTTTTTAATACATCCAGCTGTGGGGCTTTGTGCACTTTATTTTCCAACATTCCTTTTTGAGTTAGGATGTTGTAGGAAGCTGGAGTTCAGATATGCCCTCACTATCAAATATTCCCTCCCTCACCAAGATCAAATCGCAATTCCCTGTCTAAAATGTGGTCAAACAAGAGACTATAGCCCTGTCACATCAGGGTTGTATTTTTAAGTTTGAGATGGCATACAGTTTTTTAAGACCTAGATAAGCTCTGCCTTAATGACTCCCTTAGAAATCCAATATTATAAACAATGGTATGGTATAATTTGCAAAGCAAATTAATTGGGTACACGAACTAAAAACAGTCTCTGAAGCCTAATTGCGCTCAACTCTGATTCATCTGTTTAATGATGTTGGTGGATTCTATGAATGCAGGTGATGATGCTCAAAGTTAGTCTGTATTTTAATGCATAAAGAAATGTAAATCTGAAGAACTTCTTGTGCCGCGAGGGACAGCTTTGCCTACCCTTCTACCAAAGAATACTCCTTTTAAGAGGGCAACAATTTCAGAAGAGCTGGCTGAACTTTTTATTCTTCTTTCTTCTCCTCTGTGTGTTGTACTACTCTACATTTTGCAGGCCTGCACAAACCTAGTGGTTGAAGGATGAAACTGATTTCAGTCACTGCTTGTTTATTTTTATTTTGGTGTTCTTTTCCCCCTTTTCCGCTGAGTTGCGGCCTCCCGCATCCAAATAAACACAAGTGGAAGGAATACATAAGCAAAGTTATGACGCTGTGTAAATGACGCAAATAATGTACATGATACTCTGTGTCATTTGACCACTAATTTTGTAATGATGTTACTGTACTTGTGACTGAGGTGGCACATTTAAAAAATATGTGGAGTTTTTAAAAGACACGCATGCAATGCTCTGTAATGCTGTTTGCTGTAACGAAGTCTGTGGACCGAAACGTCAACTGACGCATTCTTGTGAAATAAGACAAAAAAAGTCATAAAATGGAAGAATTCTTTTCTCCCTCAGGATCTGTATAATTTTTCCCGTTAATGACCACATGTTTGCCACACGGCAGAGTGATGTGACTCTTAACGCCAGGAATGTCGTAGTGCTTTTGGATGCAAAAACGTGATGCGTGAAATGAATGCACCTCATTCGTCCTCCATGTTTTCATTCAGTTATTCTCAGTCCACTGCTTATCTAGTGGTCTTGTACTGATCCAATGCATTCCATTAGCCTGCACACCTGGGTTTCCCATGGCTGACCTGATCACACGAATAACACATTACAGCATGGAATGTGCAATAGCAGCTGTGTAAAAAAATATGAATCCACCTTGTTCACACCTCTGGGACTTATTGATCTGGGAATTTTGGCGGAGCGTTTCTGGAGGGGTGGCTGGAGATTGGCATGTTTGGGAAGCTGGTGCAGAGCAGCCCATCTTTGTGTTGGAGTGCTCCTCCTTGTTCTCAGGGTCAGCCAGCTGTTCATCAGAGCGTTGATGTGCGTGCCCGTTAATCAAGATCAACACGCACTCCACTCAGGTGTAAAGACTCCATTGATGGCGGTGGTGCTCGTGCTGGCAGGTCACCCTTGAACACCACAATGGCGCGGTCTCGGTCAACGAACAATGCTCGCATGACACTGTTGTGACGTTACGGCAGCGTGATGAATGACGATCGCAAAACGGCATTGAAAGATCACGTTTCCTGGAACATTCCAGCTCCTGTCCCTAAATGCACCATGCAGTATATCCAAGATGTTCCGCCCTGAGGTCATCCCGCTCTTTTCATCATTCATATAATTCTGTTTATTCCCACACTGGATGTGTTTTGCCAAGGGTAAGTGGACCAAAGCGGATTACATCAGGAACAGAGTCACGGTCCAAACAGCATTCGTCGTTTTGCGGCTATTTTTCTTTCGTCCATCCCAGTCAGGGACTTACCTGACCAGCACGACACGCCAACATTGGGTGGAGGTTTTACGCAGTAGCTGGTTTATAGCTGGTCGCCCACTAGGCAGGGTGTTCACAGCAAGGCCTTCAATCCGGAAACTTTCAGGATCAGCCAGTAACTGATCGACCACGCTGTCTCCTCTGGGCGGTGTCTGGATGGATGTCTGCCGTTTAGCATACAAACTCCAGTCTGCTGAGCTGCAATGTCTGTCTGGAATGCTTTTGCAAGGGCATCCTCTCTTGTATACCTAGAGTCTATTACAGCTCATTCCTAGACATGCAGAGGCACAGGCATGTACTCCTACAAAAAAGCAAACCAACGGAGGGGTGGGAAGGGGGCCACATGTTCAGGATAGCTGACCTCAGTAGTGGAATATGGGATTCCACCTCCTACCACTGTTAAACATGTGAGATAATAGATGTAACATACATGATCAATTGGTGAATTCCAGGCTTGATTGTTCAAAAGCAAAAGCAGGGTGGAGGTTTTGTCACACGGTGTGCCTTTACTCTGCTCACAGCTGCTCCATCCTCTGTTTGAGGGTTGAAATTCTCTTTTCTTTTAAATCAAATACTGTCCCAGACTGTCCATCCTAGGGAAGGGTCCATGTGTATCTGTCTGTATAACGCACATAACGTCCATCTCCATTGGAGGCAAGAGATATGGATATGGATATATGTATGTTGAAGTTGGGGCTTTTTCCGATAGGACTTGGGAGCCAAAGGAAGGTTTGTGGACCTTGACTGTTTGTCGACAGACTTTTCTTCAGGGCAGCATTTCGCAAGACCTGGAGGTGAATCACTTTAATCAGTAATCAAAATATATTGAGAGCAATAAATCAAATTGATAACTTTCTTCTGGCAAGCATGCTCAGAGCAAGGTTGTCTATTCTTGTTTGAGTATTTCTAATTTGTCATTGTTTAAAAACGCATAATTAAACTATGAGCCTATGGCTAAATGTAAGTAGAACATGAAAAATCTAATGAGCCGTATGGATGGGAGTTGGGCCATTGTATATATGATTAATGAACACGAGGCATCGCAAGATTGTTGGGTCATATTTCATATGTATTTATAATAACCTCGGATACATGAACTCAGCTCTGTCAAGAACCACGGAAAACGCATGCCGGACATTCCCCTCCAGTCATGACAAAGGAAAACAAGGTTTGATGTATAAAAACTTTCTCACAGCTGTTGACCAGAAAACTTTGTCAGAGGTCATTTACAGACATTTTGTTATTGCCACCCACTGACATCTTCCTCGTCTTTCTAGGAAAATGCAGACATTTCCCTCAAAGACAGAAACCGTTAAAGAAAAAAAGACATTAAGCGCGTAGTGCGGTCTCTCGGCGAACGCTGGTCGTCCCCGGAGCCACCGCCCTCTGTGCCGTTCCCCTTCATCTCTGCAGCGGGGATCAGCCGCTGCACCCCCCCCCCCAGCCGGCGGCGTCTTGGGAACGATCCAGTTTTACTCCGATACACCTGGGGAGAGCTACTGCCAGGATCTGGACCGGGGCCTATTCATCCCCTAAATCAAACAATATATTCCTATTCACGGGAATCAAAACAGCGCCGACAGGTGGGCCGCACAAAGAGCCCCGCCAAGTTTCTGTTTACGGAGTGTCCGGGGTCTTCCACAGTGCACCTTCATCGCAGGGGGAGAAAGATGAATGAGCCGGGGTGCCGCTGGGGCGGAGCTCCGCGCTCACATCAAGGAGCGCTGCGCTCCTCCCCGAGAGATTCGGAGATAAAGGCCCGCGCGCCACATGAAATGGCCCTGCGGGTCACCTGCGCCTTTGGTGTGGCCTCGGTGGTGTCTGGATGCCCGGGCGCGGCGTGTGATTCTGAGGGTCTCGGGTGCGGTCTCTCGTTGGCCTCTGTGGCGGCGTGTGTCGTCTGAGTACAGCACGGTGATTGGATGGAAATGGAACAGGTTCAGGAAGAATTCTGCATGTTGTTTTTTTTCATAAATTTCATGATTGACAACATAATTTGAGTTATTCCCACATACATTTTCCCTGCTCATTCTTTGCTTTCTTCCCAAAAATCTTGTATATAGTAAGTTATCAAAGAGGTGCATACGTATACAGTGTAAAGCTTTTTGACCTGAACTACACAATTGATTTGAAACTTCTCTTGAGTTTAGTGTAGACAGCAAATTTTGGAGGCTTAGGCTTACAGGATAGTGACACTTGCTAATCTGTCTACAGAATCAGGGTGTGGTTTCAGGAGGGAATTGATATTAGCTGGCTAATGACAGTCAAATAAATTCCATTGATAACATTTAGGACTCAACTGAAAGCATGGAGTGGAACCCTGGGAACACGGTGGGGGTTCTGGACTGCTGTAAACAGCTGCTGGGATGAGCTCCTACAACAACACCTCCAGACCTTGTTCAACAGCATGCCAGAAAGGTGTGATGCCATCATAAAGCTTAAGGGGGATCTGCAAGGCATTGAACTAATGGTTTGTTGTATGTGCGGCATAACACGATATCACAATTGAGACTTCCACGATCAAGCAATTCTCTTTCAGGCGAGTAATTCCTCTTGGCTGCCACGGTTAGAATAGTAAGTGTTGTGAAAGCGTGTTTTGTCTTGATAAATTGCCCCATTCTAATGTCAGACAGCTCTGACATACAGCCTTGTCCACGTGGGTGGCAGTCGGGGCCAGACCACACCCCCTCCCTGGTGTTTAGCAGATCATTTGAGGTGAGGTAGAATACAGGCAAACGGAACAAGAGGTGGACAAGAAGGCCTGCCTCACACGCCCAGTATTTACCTGCGGAGGCATGTTACTGCTCTTTGCGTAATCGCCCTTTGGACCAGTTTTAAAAAGGAATCAAAGCAATCACAAACATTAGGGATCTTCCAAATGAACGATCGGGAAATTTATTGCATGCTCCTCGCCGACCCCCCCCACCCACTCCCCACCCCGCCCATAGCAAACGAGAGGGTGTTACAATTCCAGAAGGAGGTCAAGTATACATTTCAGCTGGCTACAGGTCTTTGATATGTCCTTTTTGGCACACGCCTCAACTCGCTGCAGCATTTCGAGATGGATCACGGGTTTCTATCGGGAACTGCGGCAACAAAACGCTGGGTTTTGTGCTTCTGGCACCCCGTTACAAGATTGTGAGCGACAGCTTGGGCTTAGTAAGAGAAAATGGCTCACGGAGCGCCTGCTTTCGAGGAGGTTGGTCCACGAGGTTTTGTCGGTGCGCAGAAAACGAAAAAGGTGCCTAATCCTGTTTGAGTGGCGATACCCGCCGGTCTCTCTCGCGCCTGGCAAGCCAAAATAACGGATTCCCACACCCTTCATAAACCTTCGCTCTCGGCACTCATTACGCTAGGCAACCGAGAAAACACTCTTTGCTGGTGTCCCAGGGAACGTGGCACTCTCCACAAAAGCATGATAAAACTTCTAAAATAAAGGGCCTCTTATGAAAGCACAAGCAGAAGCCAGCCTCACTGAGGTGGTAGCTTAAATTAGTTTTGTAATATACCCTAATCCCAGCTCTGACAGGGCCTGGATCAGACCCCTAGCAGTTCTGGAAGCTTTTGTTTCAACCTTCACCATGATATTTCAACAGTTTGCCGCGCAGCCCGGAGTCCTGAAAGGGCTGTAGTCGTGTCGGGCCAAACATCAAACAACACTACCTTCAGGTTGTGATCCAATACTAACCTATCATGATGCTTTGCTGTTTTACCCACCTAAAAAATAAAGACATTAGACATTAATTATAAATTAATTATAAGACATTAATTATATCAGGATGACAATTACATGCACTTCATTAAATTGCATCAACAAGTGTCCTTTTGAACAAAAGAGTCCTAAGGAACATTTTGCCATGCATTCTAGGTATTTTAGATTCACTCTTGCTCTGTGAGAGCTGGATTAAAAATGTTAAAAAGTGCCTCTGGTGAGCCTGTTTAAACAGAAAGTAAGTTGTATCCTAACCGGAAGGTAAAGCTATTCGATATTCACCCCCCGAAACAGCTGTGGGTAGCACTTTCAATTACGTTTTGGAATTTCACTGGAAACGTGTGTCGCAATTCACATCCAGCATTTCTTTTTTCCCCTCCTGGGCGGTGGATCCCAAAGGCAAGCCTGCCTCACTGAAATATCATTCGCCGACACTATCTGCGCCGGGAGGTCTCAACGTGTCTTTTGGGGGCACACACACACCCCTTTCAGACACTGTAAAGTGCGTAATCCCTCCTGCGCCTGAAACCGTTAACGGGGCAAACGTGCGCTAGACTCCATTCCAGCGCTTTGAAGTTCCCTAAAAAACTGACTGTATGGCGAAGTGGAATGGGATGAAAGCGTGGGAGACAGTCAAGGCAGGCCAAATGAAGTGGCTGCAGGCGATGTGAGTCTCTGCACTGCCAAGTTGCCTCATTCAATTGCGCCGATGCCTTTTCCATTTTGTATAAATCATTCGGTCAATATTTACCGGTTCCAGCTGACTGCGGTTAGCCAAATTGGTAGACACCGCAGAGGCCTGGACAACCGAACAATGGAAACATCGGCCCCTGAGAGATGCTGTTGAGGAGGGAAACGCGTTTGAGCCGAGGCAAAGAAAATTTGACGTCGAGAAAAAGCACTTTGGTAAAGTGGGAGTTTGCACTTAGCGCCGCCTGTTTAGCTTGGCTACTGAACTGTGACTCGCTGACATGACTTTTTCCTCCCCCACAGATAGCCAGGAAAGCTTTTTCTTTTTGCACAATGTAAAGTTTTTACATTAACCTCAACATGCCACAGTGACCACTCAAAGACCTCGGTCAGTAAAGCAGGCCCTCACAACGTTAATAAATCACAAAAGCTGAGTTACATTAATCTTTATCCAAGCCGATCAATAATGAGAGCCTGGTACTGATCCGGCCGTATTTACAGAAGTCAGTCATAAGTTTTGTATTTAGTTGATACATGAGGCCCAGGGAAATAAGCAAGTTAACCTCCAGCCTCATGTGTGATGCAGCTCTGCCTAGATATGTTTTTCACACTATAATTTCAAACCCAAGGCCTCTTGGCTCACCGACCAAAACTTAACAAAGAGGTATTATATGTTGGAAACACAGAATCCAAAATCTAAGGAATTTATTTTAATAAAATGTCAAAATAGACTGTAGAAAGTATATCACTCACTGCCACAGTAATTCTGCATATGGAAGTGAATGGAAATATCCAAAAAATATATGCAAAATATTTATGCATAAAACATTTTCCATTTTAAATGTCACATTTTAACATATGTTGACAGGTTTTGCTTTTTCACAGACTGGTTAAGCAATTTGATTAATGAAATTCATGCAGATTTACGTTGCACACAAACATACGGAAAAGTGGTGCAAAGTGGTGACAGGTGTTTATACTGTTCAATTTTGTAGTAAAAGAAGATGAAATAACAAAATAAGGTCTTTATAAGTGGATTGCATCTTGATATAATTGATTCTATATCCCTTATAAGATACAATAAACACCTCATGGGACTTTTCAACACACAATGCGTAGAGATGAACAACACTTATCATGTCATTAAGGAATAGAAAGAAGATAAGCACTGAATTGACAGCTGAATTGAATTGCCAAAATCAGGACTTAAAGGGTGTGTTGCAGTTAGAACTTTTATTAAAAGAGAAACAGCATTAAATGGCTCAGATATACTAAAATTTCAATTTCATCATACATCAGAGCATAAAAATGCACAATGTCTAAAAACTTTTGCACAGCTGTGTGTTTTCAGTTTTTTCACACACTAAACTTTTTCTCCCAATGAGTATATAAACTCCAGTTCTCTCCATCTTCTTGTGTCTGCTATTTTTGGAATTGCTCCTTCATCCCATTTCCAAGTATTACATCCTCCAATGGTGTACTTGATATGCAGAGGGCCACTCAATGTGCTGTTAAGGGTCTGATGGGAGGTGAAGTCCAGAGCCAGAGGTTTTGGACTACATTTAATGGACTCCACTTCCCATCATTCCTTCAGAGGTACAATTATCCTTCTCTGCCAAACTGAAGCACACCCATGTCTCCACCTAGGATAAATTATGCACGATGCAGTTGAGTGATGATCAGGTGTAAGTTTAACTACTGTTTTTACATCTTTTTAATGTACACAAGTTTTGTTGTCCTCTACCAATTAGTCCATTCTGAGTATGCAGACTGTTGTGTGGAGTTTTCAGTTCCATCTGAATGGCATTTTGCAGAGAGAAAAATGGCACCCTTTAAAACATATGTATTCACATTCTCCTCTTGGGGCCAGTGACCGCCCCTGCCAAATTTGACTGCCAGAAGTCGACCCGTTTCCAACTCATTGTGTGACTAGAATAATCAGGGAGGATTAGCAGAGTTTGCATGCAGCCTTACATTTCTGTGCAATTACTCTGAGGCTCCCTTGGGCACTGAGGTTAGGAGTGCTTCTGAGCAAGAGAGACTTTTCAGATGCAGTGGAATGTGACACAGGATGTTGACCGAGCTCTGAGCTTGAGGTATTTCCCTAAGCAATGTCAAAATTCAAATTATGCTGTGAACGGCTCGCTCTGACAAACGAACAATACTGCAAACCACATTTTTAAACCATTCGGGGTGATTGACACTGTTTTGTCGCCAGCTTCTTTGTGGAACGTAATTAAGAGGGGAGAAGAAGATGTAAAGGAGACGTTTAGAGGTGCCTGAGGTGAAAAACAAAGGGGATTACAAAGAGACACAGAAGATTTTTAAAGATCTACGGTGTTGCAGACTACAAACTGCACTTTAAGATTTATATCTATTCAAGGTGTATCCTCAGCATGTTATCTTGAGGAATGAACTATTCTTCCTCGAAACAGCCTGCTTCGTCTGCTCTTTTCAACTGAAATCTCTGGGAGTCCCTTTGCCTTCATTTGCATTTCACAAGAATGCCGCGACCACCATTTTCTTGTCTGATACCTTCGATGTTTTACATCAAATGCCTAAGGTCAAGGACTGCACCAGCACCGAGTGAAAACCTGACATTTTGGCTTTGAAACTTCCCAGGGCCGCAGTTCCCTGGAGCGCCCCAGAGTGACCCCTCCTATTTTGTGAGACTGGTTGTGCACTCCTTGCTTTCTTATCACTTCCTCTGCAAAACTGTATTTCACCATCCACCTAATGCAACTTTTCTCCCCCCACCCCACCCCCTCAACACCCTTCCCCTTCCGCCTGGGGCCACATGATACTTTCCATATCCCAGACATAATTTGTGGCTGGGGCTTTGGAGGCTGACTGTGCGTCTGCTGCTGCCGTGCTGTTTCAGGCGTCGGTCACATCGCTCGCAGCTCCCGAGGCCAGTGGCTCCCCGGGCTCTGGTGAGGTGCTGTTGTTTTTGGAGCCGCTCCGGAGGCCACTGTCAGGCCTCGTTGTCTCCCCGCGCGTTTGCCCTGTGACGGCAAAATGAGCATCGCGACCGACGCGACGCGCCCACCGTCGCTAAGGGAATTGAATGGTGATGGAGACAGGAATGCCGACGGTTGGAAGGACATGGGGGGAGAATCGTTTTTCACTCAGGAGTTCTGTCTTTTGGGGACTTCGCCTGACCACTCCATTCTGAAACTGAAAGAAGGAGCAGTGGGTGAAGCTCTAACGTCTTATCATCAGTGCTAACTACGCCCACACTGTAATCGCTGAGCTGACGATGTCTACGTTGATGCTGATTGTGGGTGACGTGCTCTTACCATTGCAAAACAGAGACGGTTCTAAAGTGGTTCTTTCATACATTCGACTAGGTTATCTTCCATAGTTGCAAACTTTCGTGACCCCCATGGGAATATGAAGGTGGCCAGTCATTTGAAAGGGTGATCATCTCTCAGCAGTGGCAGGGTATCTAGCCAATGTACACTGATCTGAAGGCATGTTTCCAAGCAAAATGTAGGGGAAGTGTTGAAACAATACAATTGCCCATTCTGTGCCCTGACCTTTCCACAAAGAGATGTGTTAGAGCGGAAACACCCTGTGGAAACCCAGGCCATTGGATTTAAATGACATGGAGAGTTGTTAGAAGCTCTGACATCTGGTGCTCCAGGGAAGGAATTCAGTGCAACACCAAATGAAAAAAAGTTGGTATTGAATTTTTATCCCAAAAGGACTACGACTGGATCAATATCTTCCTCTTTTTGGGTTTAGGATTAGGGCTGGATTAGAAGGTTCTGGAAGGATTGCTGGGGGCAGAATTCTCCCAGTGTGAGAAAAAAAGGTTACTGCTCATGTTGCCTGGGCCTTTGCCTCCCCTCCATCCCCCTACACCACGGAAGAAGAGCACCACTTCCTGTCTGCAAGTCAGTTTCCCATACTGCTAAACTAACGCTGACCTTCTGCGCCACCTGACAGCCAAAACGGTGTCTCCCCAGAAGCCGTTGGTGAGAGTCTTTAAAACGAGTAGGCTGGCTCTTGGGGCCTCTCTTTCTCTCTCTCTCTCTCTCTCTCTCTCTCTCTCTCTCTCTCTCTTTCTCTCTCTGTGGCTTGTGCTTGAACCAACAGAGCTAATATTTGCAAACATTGTGACTCACAAAGGCGATAGACGCAATCTTTGCGATCTTGAAAGGTAAAGAGGAGGTTTCGGTGCCAATTAGGGAAGGCGAAGCATTTCAAAGCCCTGCTGCTCAATTCGGACTGCCTTTTTTTTGCTTACCAATCTGCATTTACCAAACACTGGTCTTATCTCTGCATCAGCCTGCTCTGTTTGCCTTTCAATTTCACGCAATGATGGAAACGCTTCAAGGATCCGAGACTCTTGATGTGGGAAAACAGCCTGGTGCTTTCTCTAAAAATCATCTTTTTTTTGGTTCGGTTCTTCTTCTGAGCTCTCAAACTGGGTAAGCGTGTAGGTCAGACGCACCATCCACACGATGGCCACGGTTCACTGGTTGCTGGGCAACAGAGGAACCCCTGCCACCCCTAACAGTTCTGGCTGTGTGTACAGAGTGACAAAGCTCTTGCAGTCAGTATTTGCCCTTGTCTGCAACTTTCTTGTGGGTCACTACAGTTTACAGTTCATGTATTCAACAGAAGACACTCAAAGATTGTCATTAGGGTAATGTCGATGGCATGCAAATAATAAATACTCATTGGATTATAGAGGGTCTTTCTTTAAAGTTTCACTGCAATGTTTTTTTTCTAGTCTTTTATGATTGAGCATGTCTGTGAGGAATAGAAATTAATTGGATATGAAGACCTTTGCAACTTGCAAGCCATTATCAGGACAGCATTGTACAGAGTGTACAGTGAAGTAGTGCCTATCTGTATGTGAGAGAGTAAGATGGAAGGGAGATATTCTGAGGGTATAAATTCAGGGCACAAAAATGAAAAGATGATGATGAGGAATACTGCTGAGCATGGCATTTTTAGTAGAAATTGTATCCTATCATCCACAGTTTAACCAACTGAGAGGGAATGGAGACATGGGGACAGGCAGGAGAGGGTCACCTGAGGAGAGCATGAGGACAGGCTCCAGTAAGTAGTAAAACATTTCCAAATGCTTGCCAGTCCATGCTGGAGTGTAATGAGGTGTAGTTCCTTTGGTTTTGTTTGGAGGAAATGGGGGTGAAGGTAAAGGGAGTCCACCTTTTCATGTATCCACCATAAACGACTATGACAGCAACAGCACATAGGTGCATTGAAGGGTTCTCTGTGACAAACCCAGGGATAAAGTTTGGTTGGACCTACCTGCCTGGTGTGCTTCCCTTGGAGACCATTCACAGGTACCTGTTGAGTCTAAATGGATTTTGAGATCATTTTTGATGCAGGTTAGATTTGTGGGGTGGCATAAGGGTCATTTTTCAGTGAACAGCCAGCATTGAAGTAATTCTGACCCAAAGCTGTCCCGCTTGAGGAATGCCACTCCACTGAGTGTCCGCAGTCCTGAGTGGGTAGGCTTTGAGGTTCCCTGTCATCTCCCTCTTTTTGTTTCAAACAGTCCTGCCTGTCTGGTCAGGTCAGCCCACTCTACCCTCGCATTTCATCGCTTGGCCTCGGCGAACTCACCGCGAACATCACTGTGGTCTTTTCAGCCACACCGCGCTTGCTGTCTTATTTTCCCAGTCCTCACCAGAGCACAGGGGATCTTCAAGAAGAGTTTCTCCCTGTACAACAGCGCAGCTGTGCAGGACACGCACTCCACAGCGGCAGCACACCTGGAAACAGCTGCTCTGCATTTCACATGACGGGGGGAAAAAAAATATTCCAAAACGTGACATAAAAGGCCTCGCAGAATCCAGGCGCGATACGCATCACTTTTCAGACGGAATGGGAGCCGCAACAAGTGGTTTTCGCTCGCATGTGTGTGAACCAGATGTTCCGATCATGGCGGCTGTGTGCCCACCGAGCACACAAGGAGGAGAGGTTGCACGAGGGTCAGCCTGCAAGGCACAGAGACGCGAGTGGGACCTCGTAAAGGAGAATTGTGAGTAGTGTCCAGGAGCCTGTCTTCACCTGTGTGCTTATCAAGGTGTGGTTCTTGCCCCTTTTCCGCTGTAACCCCGGGCACAGCTAAGCTGCAGGAATGGCAGTGTTAAAACAGCCTGCTGTTCCATCCTCCATCCTTGTTTTGGGATGTTCAGTTCTGCATTTGAACCCAGGAGAGGGGAGGCCTGCTGTCTCCATTTCACCTGTGGGATTGTGGGAAGGTGCCTGAAATTCCTGATTCCCCTCCGCCGTCGCGGTCGGCACGGCAGGCTTCTGCACATGTCCCAGGCTGACACCTACCACTCGGTTTCTCCTAACCGATTGGCCGGGCTGGCTGTCAGTCACGTTCAGGAAACGAACGCAGGGCGAGTTGGCAGGGCTCGGATGCTGGAAGGGGAGTAAGTGGGTCGCAGTGAAACCCTGCTGCTAACCCAAGGCCGAGTAAATAAATAGAAACGGTGAAGAAACTGGCGCAAAACTGAAGTGACCACAATGTTCTACTCCCATCTGTGTGAGACAGAGAGGGGAAACCAGCCCAGGTCAGGCCTGACAGAGGGTGATGTCAGACAGAGTCCCTTTCGTCCGCCACACACACACACACACAACACACGCACACACACACACACACACACACACACGCACGTGCACACGCACACACACACACACACACGTATGCGCGCGCACACACACGCACACACAGACACAGACACACACACACACACACACACACGCATGCGCACACACACACACACACACACACACGCATGCACGCGCACACACACACACACACACACAGACACACACGCATAGACACACTCACAAGCCTTACATCTGTGCAGAAGCTGGAGGTGAAAACCCACAGGTTTATACTGAAGGCACACACACACTTCCTTCCTACCTGAGAAGGATTTTTTTTTAATAATATCGAATTTTTTCTTATTTTTTCATTTCATTGGAGTATATCCCTCATTTATTTTTGTGAGAGGACTTCTGTTCTGATGGGCTTATCAAACATGGGTCAGCGAGGGCAGTCTTTGAAGGGAAAAGCAAAAACCTCCTCCCAGTTCTTTATCACACAAAACTTGAGCCAAAGAAAATGACATACGCCACAGAACAATTGTTTCGCGCAGCGCTTACTCATAGTTTCTTTATGCCATACTGCCTCCTGGTGGTTCAAAGCTATAATGACACACCTAAACAGAATACATTTCCATAATATTACAAAGGGCATATGTCAGTGAAAGCAGGCTAATGTAAAGAATTTAATGTGATTATTCTCATCTTATTCACCATTGTTCTGATTAGTGTCAACCAGACCTGCACTGAAGTTCATATCGTGTAATTATCTAAATCACTGGGGATGAGACATTATGTTAGGGGTCTCCTTTTTCCCTGAGATCAAATAGACCAATGAGCCCTTTAATGAGACTGCCTCTTCATAGACATGCTCTGAAGGACATTCAGTACTGGAGGCCATACTGGAGCCCAATTCACTGAAAGAGAGTTCAAAAAGTGAAAGCGAAGAGACAGAACCCAAGGCAGAGGTTAACAGACCCAGTTAACAAGAGACGTTTTCATGGCACTGTAAGAACATTATACAAACTTTGTGAGAATGCTGTGTTTGCTGGACACTCCCTTTCTTTAACCCCACTTTCTGTCTTTCAGTTCACTCGCTATAGGAAGAGACTGTAAAATGCATGTGCCTGGGCATTTAATTCTCAGTTTCAAAAGGACGCAAACAAAGCAAATCTAGGAACAACCTTTAAATGCCAGTAACCAGCCTACTAGCAGGTGCTCTGTATTCTGTATCCACGTGGAAGAAGGAAGGGAGAGGGGGAGGGAGAGAGTGAGAGTGAGAGGGGGAGAGAGAGAGAAAGACAGAGAGAGAAAGGCACATCAATGCCCTGGTATGCCTGGTGTAGACTCAGTGTTCTGGGAGAGAGCGAACCCGGCGAGCCCTGCTCTCCCCACTTGCGCGTGAAGCAGATGTTCCAGTCTCAGCAGCAGTGCTCTCTGGAACATGGAAACAAAACATTATGCAACCCGAGCAGCACAGAAGTGTGAGCGCGCCCTCGTAAAGGAGGATGATGGGTACTTTCCAGGAGCACATGTGTGTGTTTGTGTGTGTGTGTGTGTGTGTGTGATCTCAGACAGGATATGACCCTCTCTGTCTGAGCGGATGGGTATGGACACACCAGATTCCCACTGGGCTGAAATCCCCAGGTTTATTTCTCTCTGGACCCCAGCCGCCCCGAGCTGCGATCTTCATTTGAGCCATCCGTCTCGTGTTTAGCTAACTGGGGGTCCGGTGTGGTTTTGCCACCCTTTTCACAAATAAATGCTAATAGTTTAACTGCTTAATTTAGACCACCTGCAAGTGTGACTCCAGTTCCCAGCACTTTCTGTCGACATGTTCCAGAGCGTGTCTGTTTTTCCTTTGCTTGGGAATTGCCAAGTTTCATGACAAACATTGCTTTAAAATTGGATCTCACATATGTTGTGTAACCCATTAATAGAACACAACAGCACTGGTAATAAGTGACGTCAAGTGAGGTTCCTTGACAGTGGTGTGCAATGACAGTGCCCCACTTGAGGATTTGAACCCTCAACCTCCTACAGTCCTCACAGCTGCTCAACACTGCTGAGTGTCCATCATTATTGTAATTTATATCATTAGTATCAGCGTATGGCACAGGTATTAATTTGCATTGCAGACACCCTTTGGCAGACCTGTCTTTCTAAGGCAGTGCAGTTGCAGATGCATTGTTGGTAAGCTTAACACATTTATTCAGCTTCTTTTACATTACATTACATTGTTGGCATTTAGCAGACGATCTTATTCGGAGCGGCTTACATAGGTTACAATTTTCTCCATTTATACAGCTGAACATTTACTGAGGCAATTCTGGGTGGAGTACCTTGCCCAAGGGTACAAAAGCAGGGCCCCAGCAAGGAATCGAACCAGCAACCTTTCGGTTACAAGTCCTGCTCCTTACCTCTATGCTACACTGCCACCCTGTAAAAGGTGGTAAAGGCAAGTTGAAGAGCTCAGAGTAACAGGCATGTGACAGACTCACTCTATCCCATCTCATATTGTATAGCTCAAAGCTGGATCTAATAATAAAACATGCCACTGATGAGTTCAGTCAGGTAGGTAGAGCAAGAATAGATAGAAGATATGCAGGACAGGGTGTCGCCAGGAGTACGGTTGAGAAACACTGTTCTAACCTACATGCAGGTCAGCCTGACTCAAATGGGCCTCTAGTGTCCACTTCACTTGATGGATTTCGATTTATGGTGACAGCCCATTCCAATGATCACAGGTGCTGCAAGCATCATGGATGTAGCACAGTCCTTGAGACACCTGAAGAGAAGGAGGAGCCTTCACTAGTATTAAACTGCCTACCCCTGAAATTCTGTTTTTTTAAGTTTAATTGGTAATGTTTTATTTGCATCTTTTCAATGTTTTTATAAATACACATTCATGGGATCCTGTGTGAACTTCCCTTTAACATATTATCAGTAATTAGCCTAATTCCATCAACCTCGTTTCAAATGGTTTGTCTGTGTGCGGAATGTTGTATGGGTCTGTGAGAGTAGCCATTGGTTAACGAGCCTCACCTGGGTAATTAGCCTCTCATTAAATACAGGTCTGTGGCTGACAAGTCAGTAGTTGGGCTCTTAGTTAAGCCTTTCATTGTTTGTGGCATCCTGGTTTGTGTAATTTTTTTTTTTTTTTTTTTTGTTGGTGTCTGTTTTTGTAAATCTTTTCCTTTTTGCTTGCTGTGCATCATATCGGCCAGAAAACGCCATTACCTCTGGCCAGGCTACTTATATTACTATAGCGGGAGGCATGGCAAGTGAAGGGCTGTAGTTATGTGCATCAGGCACCCCCCAGGCAAAGTCTGTGGTTTTTAGTGCCATTTTTGGATCTTGTGATGGCCAAGGGAACTATGGGAGTGAGCGAAAACAGACAGCACAATTGCTACTTTTTTTTGGGGGGGCATGCATGCTGTGCATTGGTCCACAGCATAGAAAAGAGGACAGAGTGTGTGTGTGTGTGTGTGTGTGTGTGTGTGTGTGTGTGTGTGTGTGTGTGTGTGTGTGTGTGTGTGTGTGTTTGGGGGGTTGGCCGAGTGCACTTGATTTGGCCCCGGCTTCGCCTTTAGATCATGCGGGGTGACCTCATCGCACCAGTGAGGTCAGCTTAGGCAGGCTGAAGCACCATTATGGGGCGCACAGAGTTCCTCTGTTCCTCGCGGAGGGGAAAAACCGCATGGGCCACCAGGAAAGCCTCCGCAATGAGGGACACAAGATTTAATGCCCCGGGAAGAGTAAAAATAGTAAACAACACTTCTTTTGGCCCCTGCTGTGGCAGCCCCACAGAGGATTTCAAGCTGCACGGCTCTGAGTGTTTCCTCTTCTGCTGTGATTAGCACAACCCTGCTATGACCAATTAATAGTTCAGCTAACCTGCCAAGATTTTGCTTGATAATTTTTTTCCTTATGCCCATCCCCATGCTATTGGAATACCAGCTCTGGAGGGCCCTCTCTAGGATTACTGTGCACTACTATGATATAAATTACTATACTGACTGATGCTCAGCAGTGTTGAGTATCTGTGAGGGCTGTAGGAGATTATGGGTTCAAATCTCAAGTGTGGCTTGCATTTATAGCCTCTCATAAAGAACAAAGAAAATTTTCCACAAAGCTTTATTTAAGCAAAACTTGGTGCAACAATAATTGTATGGCAAAATGCATATAAGTTGTAACTGCTAAATGTCCATACTATTGAGCAAATTAAATATGTTAACTCTTTATTTACCTTTGAAGACCACACAGTAGAGGACAGCATCTGATTATTCCAAAGTAAACAGAGGACAGCTCATTAGTTTGGAAAACAAAGCTTTATAGTACATCTATATTAAATGTAGAAATGCAGTGTTAATTAGAAGATTATGTAGAAGAATTTTCAGACATTCTGTATACAATTAGCAAATTGGTCCCATCTGCAAGTGTAAAAATTCTGCTTACCACACCTCCCCATCTGCTGCCACTTACCTGTCAGTCAAAGCCAAAAGCAGGTGGAGGCTGGTATGGAGGAGGGGAACACACAGCAAGGCATAACCACTTCTAGCCTGGTATGTTAGACCTCCATATGTGCCAAGTGGAAGATATCTACAGTCAGTTTTAGACATCTAGAAGAGGGAGAGATCAACTGACACTGGCGGTGTCCCTGGTGGGACCTCAGCACAGTGTGTTCCTGCCTTAAATTCCCTGCCCCCTCTTCAGGCACCAACCTTCCTGATTTTCGGTTAAAAAGTGAGAGTTTCTGAAAATGACCATGAGGTCATTCTGTACATCCTACTCAAAAAAAGTGAAGCTGGACGCATTTCCTCAGCACCATATTGAGTTTCAGCTTCACCTTCGCCATGGCAGACTTCATTGGGATTTAATTGCATTTAATAGGCTTGATTCTCTGTGCAATTTATTTTTTTCTGAACCCTGGCACAAGAAACACTGTTAGAGGCAAAAATAACGGTACACTTTAAAGAACCTGGTAAGAGCCATTGCATCCCAGAAATTACAGCACCTTGTCCTGTTAGGAAGTCCAGTTACAGAATGAGGGAAAATAGATCAAGTCAGCACACCATTAAGAAATGCAAGTCTTGGACTGTATGTAGTACAGTGGTGTGAACTCAGTAGAGAACTGGTGGCCTGGCTGGTTTTCATTGCTGCCGGTTCCCTGGTGGTTAAATTGGGCTCATTAAATAATTAGGTATATATTTACTTTACTACCCCGTAGACTTGCATACATACCCAGAAATGTGAGACTGCTTTAGTCAGAAAGGTTGCATGTAAATGGGACTGGACAATGCTTGATTTAATATTAAAGGAGTTGCTTAGCATGCACATAGAGACTTTTGATTAGAATGCAGAAATAAATAAAATAAATAGAAAATGTTGACCTCTCACAGCAAATGTGCCAATGTGCCAATCCCATGATGGAGGGTTTGCCATAAAGTTCTACTGCATTTTGGTTTGAGCAGTGCTCAGCATCTAAAGTGTAAAATGCGGCTCAAGCTAGATGTGTCCCATTAGAAGCTCCCCTCGCCAGTCCACTGGCCGGTGTATATGCTGTAGAGGGAGGCATACAGACATTTTCAAACCTGCATTATGTTAGCTGTTTGTGTATGTGCATCCTTCATAGCAACTATGGAAAGGCAATGCAGTTCCTCGTATTTCGGCTTCTGCAGTCACTTAGATGTTATTATAGCAAAGACTGAAAAAAGGTTAGCATAATGACAGTGGAATGGTTCATTTTCGTAATGAGCTTCTAATTCAGGTCTGCTGAGATGCTGCTGGGTAAGACCTGGGAGCCCTCCAGCTGTAGTGTTGAGGGGGCACATCCATGAATTCAGTGGCTTACACACCACAATTTTCAGTGTCATCCACGTTTTTTTGCTATTTTTGTGACTGAGTGCGAACTTGGCCGCGTACCCAGAATGTCCAAAACCATGGTATAATTAAGCCATTTCACTGTGTCACTTGCTTCTCGTAGCATGAGAAACCATTCTGGAGTACACCGCTAGCAGCCCCAGATGACTCCAGCTAGGTACAGCTGTATCAAAGCCCCAGCGAGCATATGGAGACCTGTTTAGCCCTGCTGCCGGATTAGGTCAATTATTATTGCAGAGCTTTACTAACTTTACTGGCTTTTTTTTTGCTTTCGGTCAAGATTACAAGCTCTGCGGACACGGTCTTTTAATGCGCTGTCGTTTCCTGACATACTTCACTTTAAGGTAACAAAACGCCGCTATTAGCACCTCGTCGCAGGCGAGATTTATGGGCCGCCGTTTCGTGCACGCTTTTACCACGGGGCGAAACGGACCGCCCGTGTTGTCGTCACCATTCAAACACCGCCGCCGCTGGCGTCGCCCCCGGTGCCAATAATGACGGCTGCCGGAGGGGGGAAAAAAGAGAACGAAAGCCAGCAGTTCATGCTTCTCGTCACTCGCCCCCGCCGCCCGCTTTTTTCCACCTCTCGCCTCGGCCCGCACCTGCGGGGGGAAAAACATCTGCGTCCTCCTTGGCTCCGGGGCATGGTGACATCACAGCTCCCTGCCACCCCCGGTCACATGACCGGCTCCTCCAGCCATGCTGGAAAAGCGGGGACGGAGGCCGCAGGCCTGCTTTTATGGCGTTTTAATTGGCTCCCGTGGAAAACGCCCAAGCGCGGCGGTTCACGAGGCCCACCGCTTCCTCAGGCGGCACAAACGGGGCCCTTTTTTCCCCCTTTTAAATTAATGATGCAAGTAATTGAGAGCCTCAGGTGCTTCAAACCCCGCTGCGAACTGGAATGACACCTTCCCTTGACATCTTCCATGCATGTGCAGGTGCTGACCATCCAACAAATGAATGTTTCTGACACCAAAGAAGTAGTGAATTTAAACCAGCAAAGAGTCCCTGCAGGTTTAATTAACCTTTTCCCCAGCTTTAAAGTAAAGGAACGTCTGAAAAAGGAGTGGTGTTGATGAGGCACTACAAAAAACAATGCAAATGACAGTTGTTGGCAATGGCCTTGTATATACAGGGTACAACAAATAACTGAAAGCTGTGGTGTGGGTGATGCGAAACAAGTGCAATATTATTTTTGTGTTCAGATAAATGTGTGATTATTTCCCCCTTGATTCATTAACAATTTTACCACTCCTGTGTGTCTCACTTTGTGAGGTGTATGTTGAGCAAACCACTGGTGCTTTGGCGCCATCTAGTAGTACTTTCAAAGAACGGAATGTTTGCGTCCACCATACGGGCATTGCATTTCATTAAATTCGTTTAGCAGGCGCTCTTATCCAGATCGACTCCCAGCACAACAGAACATAAATGTATCCATCATCTCCAACATACTATCTATTAGTTACACTTAAACTCTGAGTATATTCTGACACAAACAACTGATCCAGAAGTAGCTTTACAAAGTTTGGGAAAACTATGACTTGTCAGTGGATGGGATCACCAAAATCCATGGCCACATTAAAAAAAATTTAGCCTGAGCTAGACTCAAACGTCAGCTTCATTATGATCCTCATGTCTCCAACTATGTTGTTTGTAGTGATGCTTTATTACCCATTTTCACTTTTTTATTAATGGTTCAAGCTAACATTCATAAAATGTTTTTTTTGGGTTAGAAAAAAGGGATTCTTGTATTTTGTATCAATTAATTATATTTTGTATTAATCATTGCTAAACTGGTATGATTCATAAGTACACAGCTGCCTGTTCTGACCTCTTAAAGTAAATCAACAAAAACCTACTGCAACTTTGGCTCTGTCCCAACAGGTTTGAAAGGGATTAAAGTGACATCACATGGTTCTAACCTCACCACTGACCTGCTTATAACTAGGCCAGAACTAGATATCCTGTGGAATATACCGGTTGCTGAACCAGCAGATGTGTATTCTATTTTGAAAGATAGATGTTGGGACAGAGGTAACATCTCACTGAAATACACCTAGAGATGGCATTCAGTGCAGATATTATTCTTGTACTTATCTATGTCAATGGAATTGGCCTGTGTGTCTTTTTGGTTTATCTTTTGTATTATGCACCAAAGTTTGTGTCAGCCAGCCAACTGTTCAGTTTCCATACCCCTTCTCTCCCACTCAGTCACACTATAAAATAAGACTCCCCAGTTTAACTGATCCTAATTCACCAGAGTCAATTTAATCTTATGTTAATGTGACTATTATGCAACATATATTTGACACACCTCAATCATGCGGAAATGTGTTCATGCTAATTTCATCCCGTATACAAACCACCTTTCTACCCACGGACACCTTCACCCAGACACAACTATGCAAGCATAATGATAGAAAGTTACAATAAAAAGTCTTGCCAAACTCTTCTTTGTCGCCTCCTACGTTTATTGAACCCAACAGGCTACCTTTCTTTGCCAACAGTCCGGCGGCCATGTGACCTGTGGATTTCCTCAGCCACGCCTCTTGTCTCTGTTCCTACTCGTCCTGTAACACGTTTCAGAAAAAAATGTCCAGCCAGCACCTCACTGTCATGATGCCACTAGATGGCGGAAGTCTGTCAAAAACGGATGCATTACCGCTTTTACGTGGCTGAGCTTGTCATTACCATGTCGAAATACGTATTATAGGATTTTAGGCTAAACTGTAAAAGGGTAGCATACGGAGTGGTATAAAAGATGCCACTAACATTAAGAACTGACCTTAATGAAGGGATGATTGAATGTCGTTTACAACAGTTTTTTTTTTTGTATTTGTATGTGTGCTTATGCTTTTTTTTGGTAACTGGACATTGGGATGTATTTTTATATATTTTGTTTTAAATTGTTGGTCCCACCTTGATGGAATGATCAGGCCTGTATCTTCATGAACAACTTACACATTTGCACATACGCACAGTTATGTGCATAAATGTGTGGTAACTCGGAAAGTATAAATTAAATTGTCAATTGTTTGTGTAAAAAGCCAAGCCAAAAATTGACTTTGAAAGTGTTAACCTCAGACAGCGCAACTGACAGGCGACAGGCGGCAAGCATCCGCTCCACATCGTGTGCGGTCACATAATTCTGAATTTGGGGGCTTGAATTGGAAATATTTTGAATATTTTCACCAAAGGTTGGCGTAATTATGTGCCGAATTGGCGAGGACACGGACAACATGCTGCAGAATGATTTATTCATGCAAATTTTACATTTTTGTCTCGCCGTGATGCAATTGAGGTTTCCCAACGACACCTATATATCATCAAAGTTTAGCGTTTGTGTTCCCATTACGATGATTTGATACCCTTTTTTTCCACATAGAAAGGCATAGTGAGGCATCTCGCTGCCTTAGTGGATGCTTGGTACCTCCCAATAATTTATTGAAGTACGCATCGTGTGCAGTCAGCGTTGCGCGGCGCGCTGAGTTGAGGCCATTGCCCCGCAGAGGGTGTTGCTTGTGTTGAAGGTGGCTAATTGTTATGCACGCTCAAAATTCGGTCGCTGATTGTTTTGTTTAGGCTAAATACTAAACATCCGATTTGTGTCCCTTTTAACCTTTCGGATACGTAAGGCAGCCATCACCTGGCTTCAGCCTGTAGTACAATGTCCCATCTTTCAGGCGTTTCCCACGAGCTCCTCGCAAGTATATCTAGTTTTTTTTTTTTTTTCCAAATCAATATAAATAAAGGAGGATAACGAATGCGTACGCAAGTGTGATATACAAATATGTGTTTAATTTGGGCTTGCATTTTCTCCTCATGACAAATCCTAGAACCTAGTTCAATAAAAGATTATGTAAAATAATTTTTGATTGCAATAGTCAAGGCATTGTCGGTTATTATATGTGCAGATTAGACAGATGCACACGTGCATTATTAAATTTCACATAAATGTAGAAATCTACGATGAACGAACTCCGTGCACTTGTAGATATCGTGAAAATGTGCTTTATGAGAAAATAATTCTAAAGCCATACGTTAAATTTGATTACTTTATTATGCAATTCCCACTCTTTTTTATCATCTTTATATCATTATATCATGTAGTTTTCCCACGTTATTTATCTTGGTTAAAAACCTTTGCTGTAGTCTACATCGATTTGATTTAAATTCGTTTAAAGGCATTCAACGTTTTTCATGCATTTGCTTGATGCTTTCATTTAAATATGTACATCTGGATCTGCCATATTAATCTGACCGTTCAACTGTTTAAATGGATAAATAGTGTACCTGTCAGTCTCCTCGAGCAACTGATTTTCGTGATGATACGGCAAGCATTAATGCATATCAATAGCGGGGAACCGTCCACTTCCCCAGACACCCAACATCAACGGCCACTTGACATTGTAAGGAAAGAAAGAAAACACCCTGCCTCTTTAAATAAACGTAACGGGAGATCTTCAAAAGGGATGTTTCCTTTGAAATTCTACCAGGTGATCTAGTACAACAGCGGTTGTAGCCAAAAGAGGCAGCAACTTGCACCGCCGGGTCACTTACAAACACGTGGATCGGGAACAGCGGACGCAGTGCTGAGCTTGCCAACTCCGCAGTAGTACGTCTGCGACTAATTTCCAGAACAGCACGACCGCATCTGTGTTAGGAGTTCACACATATTTTAAGATTACAAATGTTCAGTTGCACTCGGGATTAAATTTATTGAATGAGTCTAAAGAGTATACCTAGTGGAAAATGTGGTGATGTGTTTACCTTTTACGGAATTCAAAGATGGCTCTATTTTGCTGTTGTTTCCTTTTGAATAAATATTGAAAGTACTTAATTGTTACTTAATGTTTTCTCAATTAAAATACTGACACGTGTTACATAATTGTAATATCCGATATACTTGGCTGATTACTCATTTGTAAATGTAAGATATTTTCATGTAACAAATACGTTTAAATTGTATAATTTATGTGCAAATTCTAAAATCAATCACCAGTTACCGTACTGGTTTTATTATTTTCTTTCCCGCAACCAATATAGGAATGAACTTCGAAGATGACTCTTGACCAGATGGGCGTTTTCGTGTAGGCAACGGAACGCACTCAATTAAATTCGTATTGCGTGATGTCAATTAGTTAACTGCAATGAAAGGGGTGCGCACCATTACTCCAATCCAACCTCACCCGAAGGCGGTGAAGCGTCTTTCTTCACAGTCATCCTTCCGTGAAAAAGGCTGGTAATTTATGTTGTAGGGTTGGGCCGTTTAATATTTTTAGGAAATGTCTAGAACGCTTCTAGAACTAGATTGTTTTATGATGAAAGGAATGTAATATTGCTATTTGTATTACTTGAGCATTATCTTGTAAGGTTATGAATATAGATTTATTCTAATTCTGATCACATTAAGGATTTTTGTGTTTATATTAATAGCCTAATTATTATAATAATAGGCCTTATAATACCATGCAGTAGTTATAATAAATGTTAAATAAACGTCTGAAACGAATACAGAGAATTCCGATTAATCGTACCCAGAAATTCATTATAATGTGAAATTTCGGATGGTTTTTGGGGGCATGAATACTGTGCTACAGCATTATATATTCAGATGCCATTTCGAAAACAGTCTAAAACTATGCAACCGACATGGAGTAAAAAACACGAACGGGCACCATACAAAAGAAGGGCAAAAGCAATTCACACATATATATTTCTATTATTTTAGCACCTTCAAACCAGGGAGTGAAATCCGGACAGGTTGTTATAGCTACCCAATCCACAGGGGTCCCGTGTCTATTTAAACCCCTCTGACCCCCCTTCTCCCTTTAAACAACATTATATATCACACACGGCATGCCGATGCTCACCAGTCCTAATGAGCAGTAAAACACTATCTTCTTGCAATTAGCTCATTCCTGTGTGTGTGTGTGCGTGTGTGTGTTCAGCCTGACTGACACAGAGAAAGAGCGCGAGAGAACAGTATCATCAGAATTCCCCCTTTGGCAATACGTGCTGATTGGGTCCCAAGAAGCGAGCTGCTTTAAAGTTTTAATATTTGCCTCCCGTGTTCTGCCTTGACTGGTCGTGAAGGGCTGTCTCTCTGAAGCAAACTATCAGACGAGAGGAGAGATTTGGTCTGCATTGAGATTTTTTTTTCATTGCAAACGTGTGTGTGCGCGCGTGTCTGTGTGCGTGCGTGTGTCTGAGGGGAAAAATGTTTTCCGAAACTTTTTTAAGGATGATCTACCATGGATGTTTCCTGTTTCTTTGTGGGCTTACGCATGTCATGGCAAGTTATCCTATCTGGTGGTAAGTTTTATTTTCATTTATACTTTACAAGGCTAGCATTATTTTGGTTTCAAGGCACACTTGTTTTACCCATAATAATGTTCTCGATTTTGCCCAGCTCAGTTTCATTAGTTATCTGTCTCGTTCTTAATTCTGTTAGTACCGACAGCGCGCACTTAAAACGTGATACCTGCAGCACAGATATCCATAAGGAGGTATCAGATAGCAGAGGCAAGCTGCTTTGATCCTGCTAGTAAACACTAGCTGAATTTAGCGCATAATAGTACAAGCTGAGATGAGCACTTGAAGGTGATTATTGCGCCAGTGAAGTGAAATTCTGTAAGCAGCAAAGATAGCACTTCAACCAATGAGGCTAAAGGCGAAAGAAGCGAGACGCCAACTGAACTACAGAGACTGCCTGTACAAAGTGAGAACACAATGCGTTCGTAAACCCGGTAGAAATTGCACTGGCTCGCAGTTAAAAAGGTTTTGTTGGTGTTTGATGTTTGGAGGTATATGTATCCGAAATAAATCAAAATGCGCCGTTGTGCTGTGGTTTGTCTTACGGACGATTTCCCACTTGACAGGTGCGGAGTGCACGCACTCGGTCACTCGTAGATAGAAGCGCGCAGGTTAGGAAAAGAAGACAAACCCAAACTGAAATTAATTTAAATTATTATTTTTTAATCTGTCGGACAATTGCAATTAATCTGTATAAAAACATTTGCTTGGTTTGAACGGATGGGTGCATTACAATAGAACGTGAAATGCAATGTTGCCAAAGAGGTTTTCTCAAGTTGTTATTGAACGAAGTAGACTTATTGGCCGCTGGCGGGAGTAGGAAGGTTGTATGTTTTATCGTATCGGGCTAATCAAGCTACTGCAATACTTTGGCGTTGGTTCACGTCTCTCTGGATCTCACCTACAGCCAACTACAGAGTGACCGCGGAAATCGTCAGGACAAAGATGAAAAATGGTTTCACTGTCACATTGCTCCGTGGTTGTAATCATTTCATTGCAGGATATCAAAGTTATTTTGTGCAGTATCTAGACATATGATTAAAAAGTGTTAAGCTACTAACGATACCCCGCAACAAGTATAGGCCTATGCGACCCATTTAGCCCTTATATACGCAGGCCTGTACGTCCCTGTTCGTATGTGCGTTTCGATATTTATTTATGAATTTCATTTCATGGGACTCAGACCATGAAAAGGCCATAAGGCCATTAAAAATTTTAGGGGTGGGGGATTCGAACACAAAAAGATCTCACGGACTTTAAGACACTTTAAACAGTTACGTATTGCGCGTGCACCTATTTTATGCAGTCATACTCATTTTGATGGGTGAAATTCATGGAAAATGTGTTTCTTCGTTCCTGTTTATTCGTGCACCCGTTGGAAGGATTTTTTGTATTATGCCTTATCGCCGCAATTGCTCCAATTGCTTAAGTAAATCTGAACACGAACCAAGTGAAAATATCCAAACTGAAATATCCATAAAGGCGGTGTGGCACACAGACAGTAAGATGTTAACAAGCTCGTTAACAATACTATAGTTACCTAGTTATAATTAAAAGAAGTCTTTTGCCAGTAATCTCTGTCACCTCATTACATATTCCTGCAGAATATAGCGTCAATACATGCTATTCATTACATATTTGTCGCTATTTAACCATTTTACTTATGACACTTATTTCCAAATTATGGATCCGTTGAGGGATGTGCGCCAACAACTCGGGACACCTCGGCTTCCAGTTACTATATTATTATTATTATTTAACATAGACTTTCTCTGAAGTATACTAAAAAATAATCGTAAAATGAAATCATGTGTGTTAGCCTATTTAAAGACAACAAATGGCTGGTTGAAGATTTTTTTTTTTTCTTTCCGAGGGTCTAAAAACTGGCTATAGTGAAAAGGAGAAAATAACACTGGCAGCGACACAGAACAGCGTGCTTTGTATGTCCTGTGAAAGGAGCCAGCGACAGTTTCAAGACGTATACCTTATTATTTGTCCTTTTAGTCATTCGAAGACGGAGTATTCGTCGGAAATATGTAGTCCATAATTATATGAATCGAAATATTTTAATATTTGAGGTCTGGATGTCACAAAATTCCCATGAATTTTGTTGCATTGTGTAGACAACGTATCAATTGTATTTAATTGTATTAAATGTATTTTGCTGAAATAATAATAATGACCTTTATTATTATTATTATTAGTAGTAGTAGTAGTAGTAGTAGTAGGAGTAGTAAGAGATTTATTGGATAATAAATTGACAGGTAATGTGAGGTACCCGACTGAAATGCATGTCTTCTTTTTATTTTCAGGGTTACAAAATAATAGTAACCCATAATAATAATGTTCTAATGATGATGATTACGATGAATGACGTAACTGTTAAAATAGTTTTATACCACGAAAAGAACGTGTCATGTTTTTAAGCCTTTTCTTTCAAATATTGCCTGTTTAGAGTCTGAATACAAGGATTTAATGGGGTAACGTGCAGTGCTTTCACTGAATTATGTGGATGTTGAGATTTTGGGGGAATATTTAAGGATAAAGCTCGTCCCTGGGTCGGCACTGCCTTGCGCTATGCTATAGCTGGATGGTTTACTGACTTGCACCCACTGCTGCGATGGTAGGGTATTAGTCACGCGCTGAGATGCCTCACTCAAGCAACCTGCAACTTGCACAACCACGTCGCTTAATAACTCCTTGGCTCGACCATCGTGTGGCTTAGTCACAAAATTAATTTTGTCTATAAGGTGCGTGAGTCTGGGCATTTGCATTCTTGAAGTTAAAGCCTCGAGATGTTTAATTTCGTGCGAAACATTTCGTCATAGCGGTACCTTAAAATTTTGCCATATAAGTGCAGAATGTTTTCTTCCTCGCGGTAACATTAAAACGATTAATGGCTATTATGGTGGTTATTTTAAATTGATTTTTTTTACATTTGGCAGTGTGGAACAAACTGGATTTACAAACTCCATGTACAAAAACATCGTATTTTTTGATATTCGTCTTCATCGGAGACAGGACCGAGTTAAGTCAAAGCTGGCGTTGCCCAGATGATGTCATTAAGACCTTTTAAGATTCTTGATCACAGACATTTATCCTGGAGTCTGATTCAGCGTTCAACTACAGTGGATTGCATTGTTACATCGTATTGCAATTGTCTGGGACAATTTATTCAACTTTAGGGTAATTATTTGCAGGATTATGTAGTTGTTTAGAGTGATACATTTACTTTTCAAACCATATTCTCCATCCATATACCTTTACCAGCTTTGGCATTTGGAACAAATTCAATAGCACCTTTTGAGGTTCCCCGCTGAAGGTACTATTCTATAGCAGTTGCTGGCATTCAACTCAAGTTCAGTAGGACCTTGAATGGCCTACCCCAGGAGAGATAGGAATTCAATGCAATTACTTTAAGTATGAAGTTATTATTGTTCCTTTTCAGATTTAATGGGCTGATAACCAGGGCATAATTCCATGGCAAATTCTGAATAGCTCTATTCACATAACCCCTGCTTATTGCAAAGCCACCACAGTTTGGCTCGATTTGATTATTTCTGATCACAGATTAGAGGCGGACAGAGCTATACAAGGCTAAATGTCCAAGGTATTTAGCAGTTTTATTGACATGAGAGAGTACAAGTCAAAAGGCAATAAGATATCATATAATCAATTGAGGGTGCTGTTTTGTGACAGACATATGACATGCCATTAAAGCAGATTAAGGTACTGTGCAGGCCTGTTGGCTCCTGTGATAGGTTGCAGAGTTTGTAGGTTCTGTGGGCTGGGGAGGGTCAGATGTCATAATTACCTATTATCACCTAATAATACAAGCTTTTACTAAGCAGAGTGATGAAACCCTGGTGTCATTCTTAAGTCAGTGTGCATGGCGTGGAACTGCTGTGAATAATACAGCACCCATGCCAAACAAAGATCCAGTCAGCGAACTCTGCCACCGTGCAACACGCTACATCCAGTCATAACTTATTAAAGTTAATTCTCCAGGGGGACTCACCAAGTGCTCGTCACAAAGTCCTAATGGTGACATTCTTGTAGCAGGGAAAAGTGCACCATGAACCCTGGTAGACAAAAACACATAGGCATTGCCACACTCAGTCACAGGAAATTGGAGCAGTGGGGAAAAGCAAGCTGAGAGTAGCCATTCCAATTAATCCACCAAGCCCCTGACACACCAAGTTTTTCATGCTTTTCCACCAGTAAAAGGACATGCCTGCTTTAAAGGTTGCACTGCTCGTCTTTCACTTGCTTGGTGGACTCCAGGGTAGGACCCGTTGATTTTTTTTCTGAGCTTGGATCCCCAAGTGCCAAAACATATAATGAGATGGCACTCAGTTCTGTGATTCTCGAAGAGCACTTGTCTGTGTGAGAGGCCCTTGAAGCAAAGGTGGCAGAACTGAAAGCAAAATTGAGCTTCAGCACAGTGGGCCGCTCTGGTTCTTACTTTAAATATAGTTTTTGATAGACAACATTTTTAGAAGATAGTCTTTACAAATGTTTTAACAATATGAAACCTTTACTTAATAAGTCAGTTTCCATTGTTTTCTAAATTATTCTTACAAACTCCTGTCACCTCAGGCCAGTACCATGTGGTCATGTTCCTACCAGGGCTGAAACTTGTAACCGCTGTCGGTCATGGGTCTAGTGCCTGACACTTTACTCCACATTATGACCAGCAGATAAGCATGCCAGTGTTCTTCTTCAGTTCTAGAACTCAAAGGTTGGAAAGCTTGTCACATTCTACTCCAGAACTTTAAATATACCCTTTATCCAGAGTAACATAGCTACAGTGCATCTATTGCATCTCCTCAAATGTCATGTTGTATAGACGAATGTTTACTGAAGCAGACAATTGCTCCAATACCCTTTTTATGGGCACAGCAGTGCTACCTCGTCAGAGATTCAAACCCGCAGCCTGGCTATGAGTCCAGTCCCCTGACCATTTATGCTGAATGCCAACCCTATGCAGTTGGTTGATTGATCATCTGTTTAGCTGGCTGATGAGAGGGTCAGGATATGAAATGATCTGGAGTACATGCTGTTTGATGGTGTTCAGGGAACAGCTGAGGAACAGCGCTCTGTGCAAACGGCTCAGTTCTCCACATTGTTTTCACTGCCAGTGCAGTCATCTGAGAGAACGAATCAAGGCCAAACATGTTACACATTCTAGAGCAGTGAAACGAAAAGATGGGATGCAGACACCTTTGATAGACCTGGAGTAGCATGCCTCAAAACATATACATGTTGTGTTTCCCTCACTCTTCCCAACCTCACAATCAAGCACTCCTGTGTCACAATCCTCAGTGGATTTCTGTAGGGGCATCCTGGAATTTTGGAGTTGGTAGTGATCAGAATTAGGCCCAAATCTGTATCAGCTGATATCAAAGGAGTAAACTCTAATTAGCCTTAAAGGCAAGAGTGTGTCTAGATTTATCTAGTCTATAATTACTTTCTCCTTTGCTTTGTTCTTACCTAGAATCTCATTTTGTTTTCCAAGGAATGGGATGGTTTCTGGTAAAATTCTTTTTTTTTTTTTTTTTTTATTCATAAGGCCTTTCAAAGTCAGATTGTGTTTCTTTTAGTTGGGCAGCTTGCTTTGCAGCCAATCCGCTTTGTTGGGGCTGTATCTATAAGTCTACCAGAGGAGTTTAATAAAACAGCCACTATTAAATGAGACCACTGTGCAGTTGGTTAGTTATTGTTGTTTAAAGGTGCCATTTGAATACTTATGGCAAAGTTTCTTGGGTAGCCATAGACATCTGTAGACATATGTGTTGATTTTACTATTGACTGGAATAGGAGCAAAGTGTAATGACAGGAAACCTTTACCTATTGAGTAACATTTATGTCTGTTGTCATTCCTGTTTGCACCACAGTGGCAGTGTGTTCCGAAAATTGTTATAGAGTATTGAAATATGGATGTAAGTGTTATTGACTCAAATTATTGCTGGGCCACTGGTGTTGTATTGTTAAGCAAAGTAAATTACCTCAGTAGCTCCACTAGAAATCTGCAGCTGTTAATGGGTGTCAAAAAATGAAGAAATATATGTGTGTGTGTGTGTGTGTGTGTGTGTGTGTGTGTGTGTGTGTGTGTGTGTGTGTGTGTGTGTGTGTGAATGATGCCATTCTATTTGCTACTCCCTCAGGAATATCATATTGGCTATGATATATTGTATTTGTTTGTTATGATTGACTCCTTAAGTACTTCTCCTCATATTCGAAAATGCAGAGTGCTCGTTGCTGAGTTGGTAAGAACGCTACACTTGCTGTGGGTGTGAGCATCACATTGCACGTCTGGCAGATCCAGGAGGAGTGAGAAACCCGTGGGCTTGCCAGAGTGAAAAGGTATCTCCATTTCAGGAGTTGAAAAGATAATTAATATTGTGTCTTCGGCTCCTCAAAACACACTGCGGTTCATCGCATAGCGAGCTTGCCTTTCAACCAAACAGACTTGGCTGCGATTCTTTGACGAACTGTCATTCTCGAGCGCAAGGTGGAGTGAACATCCACTAGAGCTCTAACATGCAGTACCCCACACGCATTTTAATCCATCCAGTGAACGAGGGAGGATGCCCGTCCACTTTGGACGGATTAATCTGTACCAGCTGGTCCGGATCCGTCACGGTCATATCTGGTCAGATGGTCACAGACACGGAGAGATGCCAGCTGTTGTCCTGATGCACAGAAGGAAACAGGTCTTTGTCCCTGGTCACGTGTGGGGGACCAGACAATACATTTGCAAAAGGAGGCCCAGTGTTAGTATTAGTATAACTTTAATTTTCAGTTGTATGTTAGCTGTAGCAGTATGGAGCCTGGTGTGAGGGTGCAGAAACAAAGAGGACCATCCATCAGCTACTTTCCCCTGATCCCGCTTATAAGTGAGAAGACCAGACTACCATGAATCAGCCAGATGTGGGCATGAAATGCAGCCAGTACCCATGAACAATTTTAGCACGATCAGAGGCTAAAAAGATGAGATTAGAACATTGACACACTGACACTTGTTGATCCTTTTGCCCTCCAGAACTTGGACTGGCCAACTCTGGCTTTGACTAAGAAAAGTACACCTTTGAGTTTGATGTGATGTCAATAACAACTCATTGGAAACAACTCATTGTGCAGAAGCTCTTGAAATATGACTGAAAGTGCCAGAGCTGTCCAAAGCAGCTGACCAGAGGGTTTGGAGTGGGCTAATATATCCTAGCACTGCATGTCTGTTATGCTGCTGCTGGTCCTTTAGAAATACAGAACACACCATTGTCTTTTTACTGGACTGGGGTCATCAAAATCATGTTTGACTTTTTTTCCCCCACACGTTTTTCTCCTGACGCAGCGTTCTTGTCCTCCTTTGTGTAAATAATCGCAGATATAGCAGGCCCGGGTCCCTTGTTTTCACAAAGAGTTCTTGTCTCATCGGAGAGACCCAGATTAAATCAAGACCTCCACCTACCCACCAGCCATAGCTGACAAGCTGGATGGCAGGATTCCATCTGGTCAAAGCGACCAGCCTCTGGCAACAAAATAAAGCCATCAACTTCTGTGTTTATGATTTGCAATTGGCGGGCGGGTCACTGCACTGATCTAATCTGGCCTTGAGTGCTGCAACAGGAATTACAGCTAGACAAATACAGCAAAAGAGACACCAGTCAATATGTATCTGTATCCTCACCTTTATAAGTGCGAGAGGTGGTGGTGCTTAATTAGCACTGAGAGATCAGTATATAATGCACGGCACCGGCTCACTCCCACTGAATAAACTAGATATGGAAGGTATCGGGAGGTGGTGCACCCAAAAAGACAGTGCCGAGACCCGCTGCCAGCTGAATCGAGTTCAAGTGGGATTAGCGAGTGCTTCCCGTTAAGCCAGCGCCTTTTTAATCAAGCCGTCTTTATAAGACCTTTGTTGCAGCAAGCGAGATGTCATCCCTTTCAGTGCCCGTCAGGTATTAATGGGAACAAAGCCGCGGCAGAGCTGAACGGCGGAAAGGGTTCGTCCGGCGTCGGAAGCGCAAGTCAGGCCCGTTCTCGGCGTGTCAGGCCGGAGGTACGGGAGGTCGGGCAGGACGGCGTCGCCGAAACCGCGAGGGCCAGCAACGGGCCCGTGACAGGCCAGGATCGTGGCTGTCTCAGCCAGCCCTGCTATGGTGAAGTGCATGTGTGTGCGGAGCGACAGAGAGAAAGAAAAGGAGAGATAGAGAGAGGCTGTTTTTTCTTCTTTTTGGCACCCCCACCTCCTTTACCTTGTGCAAGACAAATACCTGGAGGTGAAAGCTCGCCGCGCATTCCTTCCCCCAAACATGCTCTCTTGATGTCAAAGTCAGCCCCATGGCCCCAGGGCCCACAAGTGAAGTGGTAATTCTGTGGTCCTCTGCATGGGCTTGCTGAAATATGCATTAAACCTGGGCTGGATCCACTTTAAATCAAAAGGGGGGGGGGTTGGAAGAGAATATCTGAGACTGGGAATCAGAGCTGAATCCTCTCCCTCTTTCCTAATTACAAAGGATCAAAAGCCCGGTGGAGTTAGCAGAAGCCGGGCGGTGCACCCGAAGAGAACGGCGCGCCGAGGCGTCGACACGAGTCTAAAGCGGCGCTTGGCGAAGTCAGGAACTGCGTCGAGCAGACAGACACATGTTCAAATCAGCCCCGGCAATGAGTCACGCACTGGTATGAGGGCTGTGGGAGTCAAGGGCCTGACGAACGTCGAGCGCCTTGCTGGGTCGTTGACGCTACTGGGGAGCAGCACAAGAGTCCCTTTGGCATGGGAGAGCGGGATATTGTCAAACGGCTCACCTGCAGCGTCTGCAGATAAAGGGCCGCGACATGCCATTCGATTACCTCACATTCCATTTTTAGCGAAAATGGCCTCCGCCCTCATATCTCTGTATGCTTATTTGAGTGTTTGTATTTCAAATATTTCCACAGTGATATGCACGGTTTTCCATATAATTATCATCTGCCATGTATATGTAATTGTAGCCTGAAATCCTTTTGAAGTTTTGTGGAAAAACAGTGTTTGTAAATGTTCCCTGGAATTTGTGGAGTTAGATATGCTGGTGACAGGTATTCAACGGATATATACATTTTTTTAGTACATTTGGCCTGACACATTCCCAAGGTTTCATTGCCTCCTAAAGCATACCGGATACCTTTTAATTATATGTTAACAATCTCTGAGATTTATGTTAAATAGACGTTGCACTGTTGCATAAGGAACTAAGAAGTCAACCCTTTTCTGCAGAACAGTAGAAGTATAGTACCAGTGGTATCCTTGCTGCACCTGTTCATTTCACTCAACGCGCCCATCGGCTCAAGCTTTCATCCGGTCTTAGCAGTTTCCGCGTTTAGGCACATGCATTGGCGATTCCACAAAGTCGCTCTGCCAATTAATTATCAGATTTATCTTGGCTGCGTCGTTCATCTGGAAGCCGTCCACAGTTAATCAGGTTTGAAGTCACGCTACATCTCTCAGCGGCTCTGTTCCATCCACACGGGCTGAGGCGAAAATGTTTACAGCCCCAAAAATACCGTTTTAGCGCGGTTAATTTAATACCGATTTTCTGGACGCTCACCATGTTTACACTGTGTAGATGCGAGAGGGTGTTGTAATGCGGACGCCTTGCTCTGTTGTGCAAGGTTCCTAGGCACTTTGCGCCTCGGGCTACGCAGTGACCAGAGCCAAAGTGAGGTCAGTCTGTAATAGGAGTTAGCTAGTTTACAAATCTTCCCCCCTTTTTCTTGTGAGAAATCACAGACAGGAATAATTATCTCATTGCGGTTCTCATTCCTGTTCCATCTTGTCCAGCATTTCCTCTGTGGAGCCAGTTTAGCGAAGGTGTTCTCTCTGTCAAAAAATATGGAAACTATTTTTGTCAACCAGTCCATTTACTTGTTTGCTGAAACTAAAGGCTGAATGAACATTAGCGGATGAACATTAATATGCTGAGATACCCAAATTACACAGTTATCAGCTAGGACATACTAAGTCTAACATGCTGTAGGGATTTAGACTTTCTGTTTTGGGAACCCCTCAGAGAGGGTTTTTGATTCACAGATTTAGTCATAGTGGGGTTGCATTGCATGTACTTCTGCCACTTTAGCCAACATAACAAAAGATAAAGGAAGAAAAGACCTCTGGGGAGCTGTAGTATGTATCTTGCAGATCAAGGGCACACGACGGAGGTAAAGACAAATGCCTCCCCATTATATCCATTATTTTTGACATTTGGTGCCATGAGCCTGTAAACAGTTCTGATTCATGTGATTAGTCGATCATATATTAAGTAAAAGAGCCTAGAAGCTGGTTGAGGCTTGCATTGCAGAAGATGGAAAGTTCTGGTATTTCTGACTGAAGAATGAGAGTCGCGGCGTGACTCAGGTTTATAATAAATCACAATTGTTCAATCGTAAAGCCGGCGCCTTTATTTCCTTTCGACAAAGGTTTCCAGGGTTGCACCACAAGGAAAGCCCTGATATTAGCTTTGGACGCTTACGGCCAGTAAGTTATGATTCTGTTGACTTCGACGCCCTGACCCGGCCAACAGAAGTGCAAAAGGTCTTCGTTCCAATCACGTTGTTTTCGGCAGCAAAGATTAACGCCTTTCTGTGTCTAACAGAGGAAACTCCATTGGAGCGCCGTCTCGCTGCTTGGAAATGGCTGCTTAGATGCAATTAAACGGGGCCAAAGGTCACCCTTAAGCACTGCTCGCAGTCAGCGGTGATTATTGCTTAACACAGCGGCGAAGGTCAAGAGACAGTGCGCTAATTGAGTTGCGCAAGACCGCTCATACCTGTTCTGGCTCTAGACGACGACCTCACAGGCACTTAAAAGAAAAATGTGTCCCCATATTCCTGTCACCCAGTGCATTCCCATGCAGGCCCTGAAATTACAGGGCAGTAGCAGCACTTTGAGTGCAGCAGTTGTACGCTAGTGTGGTCGAGCAGTGTAATGCACTGTGTTAAAGCCGTAGTCTTCATGGAGGTGAAGGTTCGAGTCCCCCCCACTACCACTTTTGGGGCAGCAGTGTAGCATAGTGGTTAAGGAGCAGGGCTCATAACTGAAAGGTTGCCGGTTCGATTCCCCACTGGGGCACTGCTGCAGTACCTTCAGGCAAGGTACTTAACCCACAATTGCCTCAGTAAATATCCAGCTGTATAAATGGACAACATTGTGAAAAAACTATAACCATTGTAATAAGAACATCAGCTAAATGCTTATAATGTAATGTATCATCTGTAATACCGGTCAGGTAGAAAAGCAACAAAGGATTATTGAATCTTCCATGCAAGGCGGGCATCTCGTGTTTCCTGCATCGTTTGGAAGCTTGGTGAAAGCAATTAGATCATCGTGACCGATTACCTCACAGGTTCAAACCACTTAGGACCCAAGTCAAACAAAGGCCTCCGCTTTCTGCTGCGGGATCAGGCAAAGAGACGTACGGGCGAAATCCGGTCGTCGTCTCATCTCTCTTGCCGTAATTTGTTTTGATAGCGGCTGTCAATAACAGAAAGGGTGTTAACATATCAGAGAGCTAAAAGGATGATAGGTGATGTCTATGTACACACGCTGAATCTGCTCATTGACACGCTCTGACACAAAGGAGCGGATGTTGCTTCCCCCCCCGCTGGTATTCGGCATTGGAACAGTCAGCCTGCTTCACTGATTGGACGGAACTGTAGCACTAATCCACCGCACGGTGAATGGGTTTCCAAACTCGCACACACTCGCTTGCTGATAGACCAGATTATTATTGTTCTCTTTAAGGCCTGGTGTGTTGTACTGTGTATTCTTTCATACTTCAGCTAATTTTAGTGCAGTGTCTTGAGCAGTAATACCTATACATGCTGTGAAAATTTGAATGACCAGATATTTTTGTGTCAGTCAAAATCACTTATACCAAAGATTTGAAAGGCCTGGTTTAACTGAACTGAAAACCAAGAGCTTTGCCAGCCTGTGCTGCACAACAGAAGCCACTTAAAGCAAACCAATTACAGTGTTGCAAAGCATGTTGAGCCATCTTTTCTCCCTACATTTGCGCTCCTCTATCTTATCAGGTCCAAATTGACAGTATTTTTACAGGCCTGCCTGGCAGACAGATACAGAACATTTGATATTGCTCCGGTGGGCCCTCTTGTCTTTTCACAGCATTATGGTGAAAACAAGCATTGCTCTGGTTCAGCTGTTGACACTATGAATTAAGTGTTGACAAGGGCAGCAGTGTTATAATTTTAAGAATCAGGGCTTGTAACTCAAAGGTTGCTGGTTTGATTCCCTGCTGGGGCACTGCTAGACCTGAATTGCCAGGATAAATATCTAGCTGTATCAATGAGTAGCATGTAAAACTGAAAATTATGCAGGTTGCCCTGGATAAGAGTATCTGCTAAACAATGTAAAAAGTAACGTGCAAAGTGTTGCAATGAAGGAGATTTGCAGGACTGTCCACTAACATACTACTAAATGTGCATTGACTAGCTGACCCCAAGGAACAGCACACAGTCTCACTGCATGTGAGAAAGCCAGTGTTCTGTGCCCTGCATAAATTAATCATGAAGTATTCTAACATTCTTACTTTGTAATTATTTACTGGAACAATGGGGTTTCCCATGCTAGAAGCCACTGCATTAAATTGCTCCAGTTTAATTTATATCCATTAATTCTACAGTTGATCCTACATTTAATCCTTGGGCCAGGAAACAAAATACGAGCTGATGTGTTAAAAGAGGGCAAGATTACCTGCTGGATATATTTGGTTTTGAATCAAAAGTACACATAGTACTATAACTGCATTGATAATCATCTCCCAGCAATTATTCTGTGGTCACATTGAACTCCCCTCATATTTTTGAGCTGCATCCACCAGAGTTTCTCCCCCAAGTCAACTACACAGTCAACAGCGGAAAGAGGAAATGTGTCAGACTGAAGCCACTGTCTTGCCAAGTTCAAGACTGTTAAATTAATGTTTTACTTTTGAATCCCCCCCAGTATATATATAAAATAATGAAATCTTTTAATAGTTTTCACACTGAATAGCTCCCTGGCTGGCACACATTGTAAATAATGCTTTATATCCCGCTCTTCCAGACTGTTTATCAGGGTGTACAAGGCTTAACTGTATTTATTTACATGCTAGGCTTGTTGTGCCCTGCTAGCTCATGTATTACTTCAGATTTATTTATTTTCCCATGGAAATTTTCAGCATAATTTGTACACAGACAATTCACTGAATCTCCAGAGGGTTTTGAGGGACATCCTGTAATTTTTGCCCTGTTCTGGCATCCTGATGAATGAAGTCTACCACAGACTGGTGGTGCTTTTTTTTTTTTTTTTTTTTCATTTGTTTCTCAAGGGGGATACTTGGACATTCACAGGCAGATGACCACAAATGCCCTCTTGGTAACTACCCTACATTAACCTTCAGTGAAACACGTCTGAGAGAACTTATTCAGAAGTGAAACTGCTCAATGCGGAGTTAGGATGGACCTGAGGAAAAAACAGACCAAATGCCCTGAAAATATTGAATCTGAATGCCTCCAGAATGGCTTACTATATCTATCATTCAGATTGTCTGCTTGGAATCTGTTTATTGCCACTTCCACTGAAATGCTATACTAGAATACAGGGGGTGACACTTTTAATCCATTCCTTTCCCATCCTATCATGTGGTAATTGTGTCATGGAATGATATCACTTAAGCAGGCAGATGCCGAGCAAATCACCACCCATTATTTGGCAATCAGCGTTTGATTATTCTTATGTTACAGTTAGGCTACGTAATCAGCAAAGTGACAGAAGTCTTTTCGCAATCCTCTTTCAGACACTGCAAGTGGGAATATGTTGAGAAACACTCCTACTGCATATGATATCCCTGTAAGTGGTCAGCCAGAGTTGAAGCTAAACTGAAAACCCTATAAAGTCACAATACCAGCAGTAGGTTAGAGGCCCACAGTGGAAAAGCAGCCCTGGCATTGTCCCTAGATATCAAAAACAAAGGCCTTAATAGGCCCAGTATAATGGCAGAAGTTTTAATGAGGGTAAATTTAAGATGAGACAATAGTCACAACAAAAATGCTGATGAGTAACCCACAGAGATTCTGTTAGCATGCAGTTTATGGCACCTTAAGATGCGCACAAAGCTAACTGCTGTGAGAAAGCTCAGCTTATGTGGACAGCTAAGTTTTTGCTATGTTATACAGAGCATGTGTATTCAGCATGGGAGCATGTTGTAATCTTTAATCTATGCACAAAATAAGAGTTAATTAAGAGTTAATTAACTCTAATTTACCATTGGCTTGCACCCATCCGTAATAAATGAGCTAATATGATGTCTGAGGGTTGAATTATTACATTTTCATTAAAAGAACAGAAAATTCTCAGCAACCAAGTCTTTCAGAAAGTAATTGACCAGTGAATGGTTTATTAAATCAAACAAGCCCGTCATTCCATCCTTTATGAAAGTCATGGTATTGATTATTTGGCTGATTTCCCTATATAGTATTTTACTCCCAAGGGTTTTGATGTGGATGGCATGTCAGAAAATGTCAAATGTGTCAATCATCTTTGAGTCTGAGAAACAATATACAATAATATGTGAATCTTGAAATATTCAGAATATAACAAGACAGATTTTGAGATCAATATCTTGTATTAGCTTAGCATACCTTTGTATTACTTTTTCATGAAGGAAGGCGTCCAGTCCTGTAATTACCGAAGTCATTCTCTCTCTGAAAGCTGTCATTTGGGGATGCTCACAGCTGTGGAATGCAGCACATGGCATCATAAGCACCGTGAACACTTCCTTGTGCTTGCAATAGGAAATGCTGTCATTTCGTGACCAAATTCGACAATAGGTCTGCATCAACGGTATCCAAGACCACAGCTGGCGCTCCGACCGCAGCCGTTTTGATTCTGCAACCGTTGATCCTCTTTCATAAACTTCCACCTCTTTATTACCCCGCGATTTACCACACGAGGCTCATAAAACTCCTCTTTCAGCGCAAGACAAATAGTTGGGTATTTTTAAACAAAGAGCACACTGTAAGCGCGGGCTCTCTGGAGGGGAACATGTAGCGAGCAGGGTGGTTACTAAGGATAGCTGTTTTGACATCACTGTGTACAGTACGCAAGCACATATTAAGCTGTGGCACAGTATGTGTAGACAGGAGTTCACCCCAAAGCAAATATATATTTTCATTCCTTGTGAATGTATCAATTTTTCTGTTTTCTGTAAACAGTTTTATGTAAATGTTTTATGAAAGGGTAGCATAAAAGCAGATTTTACATGGGAGCGAAATGTTCTTTTCATGGAAAAGCAAAATATTGCATATGAATTCCCTCAGGTAACATCTGCTGCCATTTATGCCATATATAATATAATATAGCTTTCTATCCTGTTTTTATAATGACAACAAAAGTAAAATGGTCCACTAGCGTGTTGACTCAGATCAAAAAGCATCAAAGGCCATTATGCAGAACATACCACTGAATGCAAAATGGCATTGTGTGTTAAAAACAACAGGGACAATGTCCTCAGCTTAATTTTGTTATTGGTCTTAAGGCCTTCATGGTGAAACACTTCAAATGGATCAGAGTCAATATTTTGGCATCTTTCATGTTATGTAAGGTTGCGCCCACACACGGGAGTGACTACCGTTCTTGAGTACTACTAGTCAAAGTTATAAGACCTCTTGTTTAACATCATATTTAGCTGTGCTACAAAAGCCAGATAGTATCTCATCACTCTCCACTGAAAAAACTGGAGCCCAGTTTTGCTTTATGTTGGTCAATGAACAGTCGGTTTGAAACCATCGAACAATCTAGCAAAAACAATGTCCATCTCCGTGTTGCTGGACATTGTTTTGAACTATGAACTCAGGCAACCCACTGTCTGTGTGTACATCTGTTGAAGTGAAGCTGTATGACAAATAGCAACCTTGCTCCTGCAGTAAAGAAGCATGTGTTTGTGAACCCAGAGCAGGAGCTATTGTATGTTTCAACCTGGCAGTTGAAGCAGGGTGAAAGGTATGTGAATGCATTTCAGTGTTGTCAGGGTGTTTTATTATGTGTAACATACTTACTCCTGTGCCATTAATCCACATGACACAAAGTGTACCTTCACGAATTGAAAGGCACATAATTATTCTTGGCAAGTCATAGAAATGGCATTCTTATCAGTCTCTGTGAATGCGCATGTATGCATATTGACATTTTGCCAAAACACATTTTTTGCCACAAAAACCACAAAATACTACCTGGCCAAAAAAAAAACAAATTATTTGCTTAAATATCTAACTGATCTTGGCCTGTGCTGATTTGATAACCTACATGAATAAATACAGAAATCTCGCATCAGTGTGTTGCATGAGCATTGATGAGTACAATCTCAACTTCAGACTACTGTGAATTGAATGGGAAAAATGCAGCTGATCAGGTAATGCTGTAATTACATGTAATTTTTGCTGACATAATTTGAAAACCCTCTGCTGTGATGCCTTTGTGCACCTGATCAAAGGTAGCGTGGGACATGGCATTGAACAAAAAGCAGACATCCTACGAAATGTAAGGAAGCATGGCTGCACGTTCAGAGTGACGCAATGCATTTATGGAAGCCTTGAAGGAGACTGTGAATAGGGTGATTTTTATGCACATGATTTATGTTTTCAGGACTGGTTATTCAGTTCTTTGTATTGAGATGCTGCTTTTTGCAGTTTTTAAGACTGAAGATTTTTGCTGTAATGGTTATGTTGAGACTGCATCAGAAGACCCTCAGAGAATTAGCCAGTAAATTAAGCTTGAATCTTAGAGCTTTTTTGAGTAGTCATGTAGTGGAGAGGGCGTACTGTATACCAGCTGTAAATTGGAACAATATGTCTCCAGATTTTGCTGAAGAGAACGTCAGTTCAAGGGCTGTACATCTAAACTGATAGGACTGGGATAGAAACAGCTTTAGCTCTAACATAGCCTTGAACCAACCTTACAATGAAGATCCACAGCATAAGCAATGTACATTTGCTCTCCTAAAACAATCAAAAAAGCACAGTTAAATTAAGATTTGGACACACAAAGGCAGGGTTTCATGGGTTTGCCCCTGGAGGTGTCCCAGCACATCAGATGCTGGAAGGACCGGGTCATAAAACCTGTGATTCCACTGAAGCTTGCCCGCGCGAGATCGCGTTGCCAGTCGAGGTTCCCCATCTCATCTCCGTAAGCCAAGGGCTTGTTTAGCATGCGGACATTAAAGGTCTCGCAGCATCCTGTAATTACAAGGAATGGTTCCAAGGTGTGAAGGCAGGTCTATAAATGGCTCTAGGCTCACCGGGTGCCTTTCATCTTGAAACCAGCCCCAGCTTTTCAGCTCGAAGAGGGATTGCGTATTAAATCCGTCCTCAGAGGGCAGACGGCCCCCCAGAAGAGATAGACGCAGCACTTTGATTGCAGCACCTGATGCTCATGTCTGCCCGCCCCTGCCCCCCATTTCAGGTCCCTGGCAGTGGGTCACCAGTACTCCTCGCTGGGCACCCAGCCCATCCTCTGTGGCTCCATCCCCGGCCTGGTGCCCAAGCAGCTGCGCTTCTGCCGCAACTACGTGGAGATCATGCCCAGCGTGGCCGAGGGCGTCAAGATCGGCATCCAGGAGTGCCAGCACCAGTTCCGCGGCCGGCGCTGGAACTGCACCACCATCAACGACAACCTGGCCATCTTTGGACCCGTGCTGGACAAAGGTAACAGCCGAGCCCCCGTGGTGCCGAGCAGAAGGCCTGCAGAACGTGGCACACGCAAACACGTAACAGATTGGTCACTGGTTGTATTTCATTTGCTCCTGACCAGTATTGCATCATAAACGGGGGTATTCATAAGGCATGGCAGCTCCATGAGTACTGAGAGCCTCTTTTAATCTGAATGAAGCTTCATGATCAATCCTGTCCGATAAGGTCACATCTGTCGTGTATATTCAGCTGCTGTTATTAATAAGGACAGCCATTCTAGTACACCCCATTCTATTCCTACACTTATTTCTTAGCACATTTTTAACAAAAAAGCAATTTCGACCCCGGAGAGACACTAAAACTATTCTGGACTCCAGCTGATACCATGTTTGGAGGCACACATGCCAAGACAATTGATGTCACAGGCTAGCAATGTGAACAACCTGGTGTTAATATGCATGGCATTCCCCTTGCTAAACAAAACAGGTGTTGGTTTGCACAGACGTACAGGGTTGAGGCAGTCGCTCTTTTGTGCACTTTCAAATGTTTGCCTGACTCCAGCAAGTGAGATGGGGTTCAATATCAATCAAAGGTCGAAATGTGTTCAATTAACGTGTCAAAACTTTGCTAACGAGAGCAGAAGTGAAAATATACTGTCTTGGATTCACCTCAAAGTGTGAATGAGAGGCAACATTATTGTTGGCTCTGTTTACTGTTTGCTTTTGACAACACAGGTGTTTCTCCTGTTTTGTCTTCACTTGTTTTTTTTTTTTTTTTTCAACCGAAGCCAGTTCTTGGAGAGCTATAATCATTTCCTGGCTGTCAGGTCTAGCAATGATTGGTGTGCAGTGATGCAACATTTAACCCTCTCAGCATCTTGGCTGCAGACTCCCATTCTGAAAAACTTTGAGATTACAATAGCTGTTATGTTGGCACATTTTATGCTGAATTCTTATGCATCACTGTGTGTGAAGAAAAACTGTGTCATTTTATCAACAGTGTCATTTTAAGAGGATAGACCTGGGGGCTCTCTAAGGGGAAGTATGTAGTTGAAAGAGCCATCAATACTCCCCAAACCTGAAGCTGAACAGATGGAACACTAACAGTGCTATCTGCATATAATGAATTGTCTCAATATTAGTGTTATGCTGTATCGGACAAATCAGCAGTTCAATTCTGAAATAAGTGCAAACTATCACATACCCTCCAGACAAAGAAGACAGGCCTTACTTGATCAGTAGATCTTCATTTTAAGAGAATAGGGACTTGTGGAGCTGCAAACAACGCATTTTGCCTTGTGCCTTGGTAGGTTGTGAACAAGGTTTTGTTTCCCCTTCTGTAATAAGCATGCACGCATCCCAGATATTGACAAGGTTTAAATAGCTGATCAATGACTGGACATTGCATTACAGATGGTTTATAGAGCTAAATATCTTAAATGTTTGAAAAATGTACTCATCCCCACATTAGAGATGGCTTATGAGACCATCCAAATGCTGGTCAGCACATCAGAGATACCATTTAGAGTCAGTGAGAAGCTGACCATTAGAGACAAATGGTGATTAGCTGTAGAGCTGACAAAACATGGATCACCACATTAGATTGGCTGACAAAATATTGATCAGCACATGATTAGGAAAGGAATAGAACAGACACTCCTAAGAACGACAGAGCCAGGTGAGGGATCTGACCAAAATTTTGTCACTACACTAACTAGTCAACAGGCAGCCCCACTCAGAACACCTCTACCAGATGCAGAAAAAAGGGTGGTAGGGGTCAAGCTGAAATCCTGGATAGCAGATACTCTGCAGCTTTGTTTATAGTCTGTCCCCAGAGGAGAAGAACAGGAGTAGAAGAAACAGCAGGATCCCTTCATTCATCCATTCATTCACTCATTCATTCATTCGTTCATCCTATCTACATGGCTGTGGCCAACAACTACATAACAGAGGGAGGGATGAAAGTAAGGCCACAAAGATTGATGGGACAACTGTGTCTTTCCCCTCATACCTTCCCCTCCCCAAGCAACATGCCCAAACTACCTCATCTATCCAACCCATCTGCATAGTCCTGCATGGACACATACCTCCATGTTCAAATACATCAGTGTATAATGTGTTGGTACTATTAAAGGAGTTTAAAAGTAGATATTAATACATACTGCGTTTAACAGAATAGCTCCATTAGATGACTTCTGTCAGTATTATTCCTCTCAAAATATATAGCAAAACCTCATAAAACACTGATTCCCAAAGGGTGGGATCTTTATTCATTATTAAGTCCATCAATGAAATGTGCATTTACGTTGAGATGACTCTAATTCAGACCAAAAGACCAAAAGTCTCCTGTAACATTATTTTCAGGTGTATCATGCTGGCGTCAAAAGGAGGATTTTCTAAAAAAGCATCCAGTCTTCACATTGCCACAATATGTTATGTGGGAACAACTGAAGTTTCTATGACAAAACACAGATTTCATATGGAGTTTGTCCTTTGGGGAATATTGTTATGCATTCTCATAGTCAGAAAAAGCCACTGACAAAAGAAACATTTCTTTGCAATGAGCACATTATAGACAGGTATACAGGAAACAAAATAATGAAATAATATTAGCTTGAAAAGAAATATTATTCTTTTTAAGAGAGCATAATTCATTAATATTTCAGGTCATTTTGCAAAATATTACCATCCAGTTTCCATACTCCAATAGTCCACTGCAATATGGTACATATTGTCTGGTAATTAATGTTTAAAGTTATATTTTCATCAGTGCTTGTTATTATTGGTTTAACATTGGCAAATTATATATTCTTCTGATTGAATACAGTAAATAGATTAAGTATGCTCGTTTAAGTATTAAGTAAACTTAGTACACTCATCAATTTTAAATGCTTTGTTCTTTTACTGTCATCCAATCTCGTTGTCTTTAGATTATCAATGGTGCACGTCCTCCCTCAACATTCAGCGAGCTTACTTTTACAGTCCTAAACATTATTTTATTATTTTTACCTTACATTCTTCATGGAATTTTAAATCCCAGTTTAAATACAGCAGTCAGAATCTGTCACTCAGCTATGAAGATGTTTTGATAGATGAGATGATATATGTATACGCATTTGGCGGGGTGTGTTTTCTTTCTCAAAGGGAATTCCCTGCCAGGGCTCCCCCCGTTTGCGGTGAATTCCTGAGAAGTCATTTATACAAGTGTGGCAATAAACACACACCGCGCGGTATTAGAGCAGTTTCAGATGAGTGTTCGAGAGAGGACAGCCGTTACCCGATACGCTAATCAGCACCTTTCTGTGCGGGCGTCAGAATGAAGCGAAACATTTCAGAACACACACAGTCTGTCACACACCATTCAGATCCTGTTGTCAAATATTTTTGGAAGGGCGCACAAACCACAGCAAATATTTCCTAAGCAGAACAGACATACATTTTTGTTCCTGTGGCAAAAATATGCTTGAATCTGCTGATAGCAGCTGTTGTAGGTAATAACTGATTTTTTTTTGTTTGTTTATGTTTTCCTTACATTTGCGCAAACAGTATCAGGGTGGTCAGATGTGATGTCACATCCAAGCTAACACAGAGCATTCTGGGAAGGCTTCTGTGATGTTGCAGCAATGTTGTATCAGCTGGGATCAAACCATAGGTGCACAAAGTCCTAGGAGAGATGGTATTTCATCTGTGCGGGGCTCTTCATACTCAATTCATGGGGTGATTTAACTGAAGCACAAAGAAGTTTAACCTAACATTCCATTGATGATTTTTGACATTATCATGACTCTGAAATCTACATTATTTGTATTTTTAACCAACCCATTTCCTTACATTTAATTTTCAAATATTATTTGCCATTTAAGATGAATTGCAGGCTCTGATTATATATTAAGAACCAAGAACAAACATAAATAGCTACAGTTCAGCCAACTGTATGTCTCACTGTGTGTAAAAGGGACAGCTAATGTAGTAGTTGTTCTCCATGAGTTCAACGTCGTCATGAATTCACATTACGGGAGTCTGCACTATCTCTGTGTGTCCTGAAAGCCGAGGGAAAACCTCATTTGAGGCTCTGTCGCTTCCTCTGTCGACAGTCCGGGGCGCGAGGCGCGGAGAGGCCCTCTTTGTGAAGGGCGGAGATCGGGTCTCCCGTCACTCGCCGGCGAGCGATGTGTCACCGCCGGAATCAAAGCCCACGCGGGCCTGGCAAACCACAGCGTGCTGTCCTGTGGTTTCTCACGCCGACCACACAGCCTTTCATGTTGCTGAGCCGCTGAGCTCACCGTCACACTCTGCGTTAGCTGATTCGACAACGACACCTGTTGCCCATTGGGGGACACCCAGTGCTGTTCTCAGGTGATTGGCTGGACACACCAAATTCTAATATATTAGTCTCTGTAAGAGCCACTTGCTTGTAATTTGTTGCTCCCTGGGATTTTTGAAACACTTTCTGCATACTGTTTAACTAACTTTTTGCTTGAATTTTAGAAACCAGACATGAACTACATTTGCATCTGAGATAATTGGTATGTTTTTATATTTTTATAATTGTGTGAGTTTTTCTATAAATTTTGATTTTACGAACAGTAAGACACATTGGTGATACAGCAGATTACAGGCATTTCAAAAACCTTGACTGGCATAAATACTGGATTAAACCTTGTATTCATCCAATTGCTTTGTCAACAAATGCATTGTCAACCCGGATTTGAAATACCATTTGTTGTACAAATCAGGAATGACAGAGTGAACATTTGGTGAAATGTGTTCCGAGTTATCAGCCAAAATTAATAGTTAGGTGATCCTGACAGTTAAAAAAAGATTCAGTTGAAATATAAAGTAGTTTTACTTAGCCCATCCCACACATATAATATATGTGTGGTCTGACACCTTCAAAGTGTTCTTGGAAAGAGAAGTGTGAATGCTAAAGATGAACAATGTGGATTAAAATGCAGAAGAACACACTAGTGTGTTATAAAATTGTAGTGTCATAAAATACTATCCTGAGACATGTTCACAGGGTACTCTGGATGCATTTTAAAAGCTGCAAGGGGCAGATCAGAGATACTCAAAAGCCAAACCATGGCCTCCAGAATGTCCCCTGTCCTATCTTCCCAAATGAGGCCGCAATCCAACAAAAGCAGGCCGGTGTAAATACCATTGAGCTCTTGGAGCATGTGGACACCACATCGAAGTTACCCCCCAACAAGTCACCAGACAGGGAGAGGAGGTGGATGGGGTCTGAAGAAGAGGGGGCAGGGGTGGGTTGAATTCTAAACCTGTCAACCGGCCTGAAAAAAGACTAATGTTTACTGCAGTAGGAGGTGGGGTTGGGGGACTTGAGGGGGGAGTTTGGGGGTGGCAATAGCTTTTAATAAACTCTTGTGCGATTGTTACATTGATGGAGAAGGCTTGAGCTCAAGTAGGCCGGTAATGATATGGGTTCACAGACCTGCTCCATTGTCGTGTAAATACACTGCGAGTCCCCCATTGCTTCCCCCCCTACCCTAAATAGCTGAGGCTTGAGTAGAAGGAGGAGGGGAGAGGAGGAGGCGGGGGGGGTCAGCTTTTTGGGTCCCAGCTTTAGTTAATCATTTTGATTGGATTAAGGTCACCGCGGCCCCTGATAATGTGAAGGGTCAAAGCACCCGGATTAAGCCCTTTGTCGGAGAGGGGATGAGTCTGGCTCACAGCCTTTTGATGGGCCTCAGTAGTAGCAGTTTTCATTTAATTTAATTTGATTGATGCTTGTACGTGTCTGTGCGTCCGCATTGTTCCGGCTTGTCTGTTTGTCTGCAGCGAAGACGGGTGTGTGTTTGTTTTCTCATGCCTCTTTTTTTTTATTGTGGGAGGGCTGAAAGGAACTCCTCAGGCCGAGAGCTTTTGCGGTCCTCTGTCCATTACTGCCATTCTGAAGGAGCGGCCGGCGCGCGTTTCAAGCGAACGCGGATGGAGTACGTTTGATGAAAGTCGGGGGCCGTGTGCCACACGTCAGCAAAGAACAAAGTGCCCACGGCGCAAGTTCTAGGCCCTGTTTCAGCTGGACCACGGCGTCCTTAAGTTAGATTAGGATTTAAAGAATATACTTCTATTGCTTACACAAAATTTGGAGTTTGGCAGGCGGTGGAAGTGAGAAAAGAGTTAGGGTGCAGCAACTTCAATTTGTCACTGAAAATAAACAATGAAGAACTTTGTGGGTTAGTCAAATCTGGGACTTTGGTGAAAGAATGTTGTCTCCGTATGGAAAAAAAAAATGTTCCTGTATCAAAGCTGAGCCATCACTTTACATGAGAATTGCAATGCAATGATGGGAGAGTGTGAGTGTGATTCTGTGTGAGGTTGCCTGTGAAGCTGAGACTGAGCGAGTGTCCGAGCCAAAGAAGGGCCGGCAAAATAATGCGACGGAATGGATTCAGATATCCCTGAATCCGAAATAACGGTCACGCCCCCTGCGCTGGGTCAGCTGTCGGACGGTTGATTGATGTCCCCCTGTTCATGCCACTGCATCTGATTGTCAAGTCAAAGCGCGAAGAGGAAAAAATAGACAGAATTCCAGTTTGCTCGTGTGATTGGATGGTCCTCTGTGCCTTGTTGCTTGCCAGTGACCCAGGACCCTATCCAGTACAGTGGTTTGATTTTGACAAACTTGTTGGTTGATGTGATCTGAAACACAATTTACATCAGGGTCTGTTTTTTTTTTTTTTGTTGTTGCAATTCACGTCTTTTTCCTGCGTTTGGAGACTTGGAGAGTTGGGGGTCAAACAAGGCATGCACACAACAATTTGAGCATGATCACCTCTGGATAACGTTGCTACACGATGGCATAAACAATCAAGACAATGTAGGAAGTTCTGTTTCCAAAACATCTGAGCAGGGAAAATAAAGGAGCATGGAAATTTCCGAGATGAATATTTAAGCGAACATGAAAGTCCTTGGCGCTCAATCAAGGTCAGGCCTGCGTTCGGAGTCTGCGTCAGACTTCTCAGGCATTGGAACAAATGGAGCTGACTTTCGCTTACTGTCAGAACGTAAATGAGGCTTAAAGTTAACGCACTCCCACTGTGTAATTATGGCGTGGAGCATGCAGAAACATCGAGTGGAAACTATGCATCACAAAGACATGATGGCGTATTAATCCATATTTTGTCTCAGGTTTTGGCAATGGCAGGTTGTAAAGTTCACTCCCTTTGAATGCATTATATCTCTCTTTGAGCTTTGAAAGCTTTGAAAAATGCTTCAGTTAAACTGATTCACTTCTTTGTTAGTTGTTAATTATCTGTTTATTATTCCTCTGATATTGGCTGGAATATTTTTAATCAAATATTTATGTTCTAATAAAATTATGTATATTTTATATAATTTTATTATCCACTTGATATTCTGAGAAGAGCTCCTGGTCATTCTCTCAAGTGCAGAACCTGAACAGTTGTTTCACTACAGCATGAGTTTAATTCAGAATGCACAAACTCAGCCATGACAGGCATGCGTTTGCTACAGAAAGTGACTGCTCTTTTAGGAGCAGAAAGTCACACACTTGTGCGCTTCGAGGCAGGTTAGCCTCCCGAGATCGGGGCCTGGGAAGGAGAGTCAGACAGCGCTGTGTGTAGCTCTGTAATCAGCTCTCTTTCAGCTCAGCATTCTGAGCAGCAGAGTTCCCTCTTTTCCCCGCCCCTGTCTGTCCATTCCCCAGGCCCGCCCGGGGCTGCGTCTGCGTCAGTGATCATTAATTTACATTAACCAAAGTGTCAAAACACGCGCTGGAGGAATCTGCCCTCGTCGAGAGGGGAGTGCTCTCGCAGGTGTTCTGCGCAGCCCGGCGCAGGTCTCGGAACGCCTTCCAGAATGCTCGGAGAGGGTCGCGGCGTGGTCACGTCCGAGCCTGGGACAGATCTGCTCGCAGCGGAGTTTAAAGCTCGGGAGGACTGCTCTTTTATCGCGGTCATTTAACTTCACTCTCAAATATTATCACGCTGATTCATCCTGAGTCATCCACCAGGGAGACAGTGACACACACACACACTTGTGTACATGCACGCTCACACACGCAGATACACACACACGCACACACACACACACACACACACACACACACACACACACACACACACACTCACTCTCTGGCACGCACCCATGTGCACGCACAAGCACATAGCACATAAACCTATACAGCCTTGCAGACATCCACACTTTTTTTTTCCTTGTCTTTTCTTCTTTGCTAGTGTTGGATTACTCCTTGTGAAATATGAACTGGTTGATCTTTCTGCTTACTGTTGTGTGTGTGTGTGTGTGTGTGTGTGTGTGTGTGTGTGTGTGTGTGTGTGTGTGTGTGATATCTGTGACTTTCTTGTTAACTGACACCTTTGCACTCAGCTAATTATTGAATGCTACCAAAAAATGGATCGCTCTGTGTATTTCAGTTTCTAGAAAAGGCAGCATGTTTTATGAGGCATATTAACGAAGAATTTCAACCTTGTCTAGTTCCCATCAGCCGTAAAAAGTATAACTTTGAAACAGATTGAAAACATAAACCTATAAATTTTAATAATATTACCCATATGTTCAGAATTGATATTATAAGTATGGTTTTTATTATGGTATGTAGTACGTGTCAGTCTAGCAATCATAATGATACCAATCATTCATTAAGTAACATAAAATTCAAAATATATCTTAAGTAGCAGCCACTTTAATTAATGATAATGGGAAAAAAACGCACTTAACTTGCACCTCAGTGGTAATGCCCAACTTAACCAGCCCAGGAAAGGTCAGGGAATTCAGGTTACGACCTCTGACCTTTAGATGAGAAACTGTTACCATTTAGGATGTGATAGGAGGTCCCCCCTTTTCATAAAATGCATGTTTCCCCATGCTGGGGGGAGGCTAGCTCACCAGTATATCATTAACTCTCTGCAAGAAAGAAAGGAGGGGTGTAGTAAATGGAGTTGATGGGGGGACCTTAGCTCACTCCCCGCTGGGCCCGGCTTGAAGCACAATATCTCCGCAGCCATGAGATTAAGCCGGAGAGAAAGCGCTTTTCACCATTCACACGCCCTCTAGATTGTTTTATTAAACCGTTTGAATAGGGATTTCCCCGTCTGCCGACAAGCAGGGTCCAGCCAATGCATAGTTCTCTGTTGCTATGACTTAACTTGGTCCCCACTAATCACTGGCGAGGGCAAATTTCATATAAAATATCTGGGGCCATTGTGGGCCTAACAGGGCGTGACAGTGGCAGCACAATGGGGGATTCAGGCCCCCAGCAGGTAATATGGACCACTTGCCATAGCGGGGTCCGGCAAAGTGTGTTGGGGCGGGGGGGGGGGTGAGGGGGGTGGCCTGTCACAAGCAATCAGTCCACTTAGGCCCAATGGCACATTCCATTCTCAGGTAGGCTTGATCCCCGCCCATATGTGTCTGGACATATTTCTTCTTTTTTTCCTCCCTCTCTGACTCTCCTCATCCGTTCCCGGCTAATCTTCTTTTCCTTTCTTCACCCCCCCACACCCCCTCCACCCCCACACCCCCACCCCCTTTTTTGGCTCCTCCGTCTTTGCAGCATCATTGTCAGCGAGCAGGAGTTAGACCCGCACTTTATTGGCTTCCTGATAATAAAAAGTGGGCGACTCCGCGGTTTTAAATGGAAATTGAATGGGAGCCTTTCACGCCTCGAGCCACCCCGCAACTCAGCCGGGAGAGCGTAAAAGCCATTCCGCTCGACCAAATTAGTGCGTAATGAGAAATACAGGATTAACACAGCCCGGTTTTGCGGGTGTAGCGGGGTGGGGGAAGTAATCGGAATAATTTATTTTTGATAATTTCTTAAACTGCAAAGGGCTGCGCCTTCCTCTCAAACGGGGAGGAAGGGAGTGCCAACAGAGGGTTTTTTTTCTGCTTCAGGGAATACCGCTGATTAAAAAAAAAGACTGGATTGAAGACTCTCAGGAGCGAGATGATTTGAAGGTGCTGACGCACCAGGGCCCGCCGCCGATCGCGGGCCACGCCAGACAATGCCGAGCGCGTGGGCGCGGGCGCCGGTGGCACCGTTTCTTGCATCATCATCATCTTCCTCGGTGCTCCTAACGTCTCTGCTGGTTGAAACCTGCAGCTGGGATTGGAGTCTGCCGAATTCCCTCTCTCCGCTCACTCGCGCTGCGCTCCTGACCTGCTACAAGACCGTACAAGATCCTGGAGCTGTTTTAGAGGGAAACGCACCCTTGAACGCAAAAAAGCGAAGCTCGGCAGCTGAAACTCAGAACTTCGTGGAGTGCCGTTCACAGGAGCTGGGGATCTCAGAAAATCAGAAAAGCACAATAATAAATTCTGTTTTTGCTAAAAAAATGAATTAAACAGCATCTTTAGTGATAAGAGCAAGAGATTTAATTGTATATAGATTCAATGTATGAGTTATTCTAGTGATAGATATGTAAATGAATATATATCATTACTTAAACCGGGGGGGCATTGTTGGATCAATGTTTGATCAGTCAATTGAGACCTCTTCATTTTAAACAAAACGCACACAAATATTGTACAATACCAAAACCACACATCTACCAATTTCTCTCTGACCTCATTTGCCCTAGCCTAAATATGACCCTCCACTTTTGCTCCTGAAAGTATGTGGAATGTTTTGTATGTGCGAAGTTCTGTTAGAAAGGGTAATGACAATGCACTAAATTATCCTGTTCAGACCATGTACTGAGTGCAATTATTAATTCAGTTCGGGCGAGTAATTCAGTTAATGCCTAATAACTATGTGTGCGCATTACATCCGCACAAAAGCATGTACACAAGGAGATCTGTAGATACCTGTCCTGGTATTGATGGTCAGAAGTCTGCTATGGCTACCAGCCTGGGCCTTGCAAAGAAACTAGACCTTAAAAACTCCATCTGATGAAGGAATTCAGGATGGATGGTGATAGAGTGAAATTACATCATAACTGAACATTCTTCTGTCAAGGCTAATGCTCAGTCATGCTGACACACAGACAGATGGTTTTGCAATCTTAAAAACTACAAACATTCCATTAATCTTCAGAGATAAATAAAGCTTTCCAAAGCTGCCTCAAACTATCCGTGATCGTGACTGCAGCGCGATCATTAACGAAACGCGTGTGTCATAACGGGTGGTGTTTGTAAACACGGCGGTCAGGCCGTCCGTGGTGTGCGCTCCGTGTAGCCTTTGTCTACCAGGCATGTTTATGAAGCCGTTTCCCAACTGAAAGCTTAATTGAACCTCTTAATTACAGCCCTCGGCGGCAGTGTTTTACCGTCACTGCTGCGGATGTTCGGGATCTGCAGTGACTCACCAGCCAATGGAGTCTGGCTGACTAAGGCTAACGCAGGGCCTGCCTAGCACAACATAGTGAGTCAGGTGGAACCAGAGACAGAGACGGAGATTTCAGCAACCAGACTGAATGTTACTGTGTAGAAAGCTTCTGCTGAGCTTCTCCTCTGCAGTGCAACCCCGAGTGAACCCCTCTCCCCGCTGTCTTCCCTCCAGCCACCCGGGAGTCGGCGTTCGTGCACGCCATCGCCTCGGCCGGGGTGGCGTTCGCCGTGACCCGCTCCTGCGCCGAGGGCTCGGCCACCATCTGCGGCTGCGACACGCGGCACAAGGGCCCCCCCGGCGAGGGCTGGAAGTGGGGCGGCTGCAGCGAGGACGTGGAGTTCGGCAGCATGGTGTCCCGGGAGTTCGCCGACGCCCGGGAGAACCGGCCCGACGCCCGCTCCGCCATGAACCGACACAACAACGAGGCCGGACGAACTGTAAGACCGCTTTAGCCCTACCCTTGCCTCATATGTAACCACAGAGTAAACCATCACTGTGCTCGTAGACATTATGAGGCCCACACCAGAGTGCCTAGCTGTTCCTCTTTACTTTTGAGGACCACAAATGCATTAATGCCTTGTGTTTTGTGTGTCCGGCGGTCAGCAACAAGTATGAGACTATGACATTACTTGTATCAATAAATAATGCATTGATGCTAGCACCTGAGAATGGCCTAGAATATTTTTTCAATTATTTTTCAATTATTTTTTCATTATTTCAAACTCTGTCCCATAGGAGTTTTACCAAAATACCAGTTTTTTTAAATGAAAAAACTGGCTTGAATCATTACTTTATTATTATATATTCAACCTATTGTCAGTGTCATTGACAAAGAAAATTTAAATCATATTTTGTTACACATATCTATAACCAATTCAGTAAATGCTGCAATTAACAACCATAATTAAGAATAATGTATTCTGTAGTATATGACGTTTCAGTAAAGTACAGATAAGATTCACAATGTTGAGCTGAACAAATCCACTGACACAAAGGCCAGACACATGTGAGTTATGCTGGTTACATGAAATACAGCCCTTTCTAAAACCCACGTCTCATTCACCAAAATACAACCCTGAATTGAACTTTACTGCTACATCTGAACCTTTCTCAAGCTGTGATTCTTGTTATTTAGCTTTTCTGGAAGGGTGTCCGGCCAATACATAAAATTCTTGGAACATAACATTGTTGGAACATGGAAGTAACATTATGGGGGTGTAAAGTCTTCACTGGGTCCTGACTGGAGTAAAACACTGCTTCTGGCACTCATGTACCTGAAGCAATAAGAGGAAAAATACAGCAACTGGGAATGTTGTACAAGGTCTTTGAATCCCATGAATGTAGTTTTAGCATTTTATCTGCCTAAATAATGCCCTAAGGAGGAGGTCTATTCTGTTTTGGTAAGAAAATATCACAAAATTGCACTTATCATTCAGTGAAAATGTACTGTAGGTTAGTGAGAGCACCTACAGAAAATGACAGGTTGTTTGGTATGAGTAAGGTTTCTGTTGCTTATTGTGACAGCAGTATGAAGGTTTGTACCACTGAATTGAACCACTGAGTTAGGACATTTAAGATAAGTAACCACTTAGTTTGAATCATTAGAAGGACAGTAGCTTTACTGCAAGCCAGTTCTACTTCCTCAGCATTGCAGAATGTTGTGGATATTATATGATTAGAGCAACGAGGAAACATGTTTACCTGTTAATTCCAAATTCCAAATGCAAGTAAAAGTATGCAGAAACAATATTTTTCTAAACAGGTCTGATTAATGACAAATCCACTGTGAGCATCAGATTTACACATTTATAATTAGTATTTGGACAAATTCAGTTTAGACTAAGATTCAGTTCAAATCAGATAGCAGGTGATTCTATTTTGACCCCAATTTGACTGTCCTCTTTGTGTCCCCCCAGTCTATCAATGACCACATGCACCTGAAGTGCAAGTGCCATGGCCTGTCCGGCAGCTGCGAGGTCAAGACCTGCTGGTGGTCGCAGCCCGACTTCCGGGTGATCGGCGACTACCTGAAGGACAAGTATGACAGCGCCTCGGAGATGGTGGTGGAAAAGCACCGGGAGTCGCGGGGCTGGGTGGAGACGCTGCGGCCCAAGTACACCTTCTTCAAGCCCCCGACCGAGCGCGACCTGGTCTACTACGAGAACTCGCCCAACTTCTGCGAGCCCAACCCGGAGACGGGCTCCTTCGGCACGCGGGACCGCGCCTGCAACCTGACGTCCCACGGCATCGACGGCTGCGACCTGCTCTGCTGCGGCCGGGGCCACAACACCCGGACGGAAAAGCGCAAGGAGAAGTGCCACTGCATCTTCCACTGGTGCTGCTACGTCAGCTGCCAGGAGTGCGTGCGCGTCTACGACGTCCACACCTGCAAATAAGGGGGCTCCCGTACCACCCCAACCCCCCACACCCCCCCGCCGCTCCTCTCCGACCCCTCTCTGCCCGATTGAACCGTTTCAGCTGAGATGAGAAGGAAACCAACAGGGCCGAGAGGCTCAAGACCCTTTGCTGACACTTGTCTGGGAGTGAAGAGGAAAAGTGAGCTTCTTTCGTGGCTCTTTTACACGCAAAAAAAAACGACAACCTGTTCAGAATCGAGCAGACTGCTCTGAATTGTCAGCTCCGCGGACGTTACCAGCGTAGATGGTGGCCGTTCGTTGGCACAACGCACCATAGACGTTCAGCCTTTGTCCCAGGTGATCCCATTGTTGGGCCGTGAAACCCTGCGTGCGTGTCACCTCTGTGGAGGACTGACCGAGGCTCCAGCTTGCACAGAGGACATTGTGGCAACCGCTCGCTCTACAACAGGAATCAAGGACTCAGTTCTTTGAAGAGGGCTTTTTTTTTTTTTTTTTTTGAGAGGGGGCAGAGGGTGAATGGGACTACAAGTGAGGGGTCTTGGGCCCCTGAGATCTCGAACAATTGTCACACAAAAAACAAGAATGAAAAACCTTTCAAACAGAGAAGTGTTTTTTGTGACACGTGGCATCGTGAATTCCAGTGGGGGCATTGCCTCAGGGAGCTGCCTGAGTCATTGTCTCTGAGAAGAAGGGAGAAACACTGCCCAAACCCCATAAATCTTCACATCCTCTATGGGCTTGTCACCTCTTTCAGTACCTTTTAGTGACGTTCTAACTACTCTTAGAATCCACTTCTCAGAATGGTATGTTTTCCTCATTGGGTGACCCAATGGGGAAGTCAATAATACGATACATTTGATATCTTTGGGTATGCATAGGGAGATACATGAATGCCAGAAAAAGTCAGAGAAGATCCAGGTCAAGCATTGTTTCAAAGCCCCAGTGATATCAGTTGGTTGTCACTCTTTCAGAGAATAAGTCCATTTTTGCACTCAATGGCACCTCACAGTCTATGGTAACCAGGGCTGCACTGCCTGAAAGAAGTAGGTAAGACTCAAAATTATAGATGTGCATTCAGAGAGTGAAATAATCTACTCGTGTGACCAGTCTAGGATCTACATTATCTATATAATGCCAGTTTTTTCTTTATACATATCCATGCATATCTTCAAACACAGTAGATTGGTTTTGATCCGAGTTCCCTCTTAACTGCTGGTACATTGTCATACGAAAAAGTCACAATGTCTTGGCCTCACACCATCAAAAGCACACGTTTCACTCTACATTTTCAGTACATAAGTGTTATCGAGCATGATGATCGAATGAGTGGTTGTTTTTATATTAAACATAGTGTTAACCAGTTACTAACTTTTGGTAAGAATGCACTTGCACCTGTGTGAATGTATTGTTGTTACTGTTTTTTTTGTTGTTGTTGTTCTTTTCATTCTTTAAAATTTCACCCTTATTTTGGTCAACCAGATTTAGCCCTGCATCCACTTCACCTGCAGTTTTGGTTTTAACTATGAGAACCATGTTGATAAAAGACCAAATGCCCACATTGAATCAGCTAAGCTGCTTCTTCCCTGGCTATAATTCAGTTTTTTCCCCTACACTGAGCCATCATTATATACAACCCATTCAAATTCCACAATTGTAGGATTCACTTTTTCATTGACGCTAAGCTGTTTGGCCATAGAATTATACTGTTAAAATCTTTCTCCCAAAGACAAATTAATTTTAACTTAATCTGGATGAAAGATGGAGGGAAAATGCAGCTAGATTTTACAAAAAGAAAAAGATCAGCACTTGATTAGTGGACAGGGAAATTGCTATAATGCCATGTAATAGCATTGCAGTTGTATTGTGAGTATCTGTCAAAGAACAGCCAAGTGCCACATCCAGTCCAGAGCGTAAATGATGTTATCGTGCTGACAAAAACAGAGTAGTGTAGTATTTGAGATTATGGTGAAAATCAGTGCTCTTTCAGGTTCATGGAGTTTCAAGTGGTTGTTCACAGACATTTGTCCTTCAGCCTGACAACTTACAGCACTTTTATAATGTGTTGTACATTTGATATCGTTCTTGCTCTGAAGTCTTAAATATTCCCCCTCTAATAATAAAACAACGGTTCCCAGAAATAGCAAATATAAAATGAAATTGAGGTTTTTCTTTTTTTCAACCATTAAAAAAATCACAGCATTGAAGTCTTTTTTTGCCAGTTCACTGGGTCTATGTAATCTTTTGAATCTGAGCTGGCGTAGTTACAGAAAGGAGTAATAAGCGCCAAAAAAAAAAGGTCTTTGAGTTGAGTTTTCTCAGCTCAGCACATGTAAAACTGCACAAATCCCATTCCTAGATATCCAGCATACTCATGCCTGACCAGACACGCATATGAACGCAGTGGTGGAATCACGGACTTTCCCAAAACAGCAGCACGACCAGCAACAAATCAGACTTGCCCCCTCATTGAATGCTGCTATCCAACCATAGCTATAAACTATAAATGACTATATATATGTATTTTCTTCTTTCTGTGAAAGACTGTGTAGACATAGTTGTGAACAAAAATCAATGATGTGAAGTTTTGTACTAATTCAGTTTTCATATATAACTTGTGTATGTTAACCATATAGGTATAATTTAAAAGTATTGCCTCTCTGTAATATTGTTGATGGTTGGGGAAGTGTATGGTGATTGTTCCAATTAGGGCAAAAAGGCCATTTGTGCCTCTGCTTGTAAAAACTACTGACTGTTTCAGCTTATAGGAAAGCCTTGTGTGAAGTGTTATCATTCTGTCTGCAAAGAAAGATATATGAAATACATTTAAAACCTTCTATGAAATGTTTTGAAATTGAATTTGTCATGTTTTTTTTTCAGAATGCATGTATGTGTTTTTCCAAGGTATCAAATCTCCAAAAAACTGAAAAATAAAAATTGTGTAGCTGTTATTGTACAATGCACAACAGTGTGCATTATTACACAACAATGTTCTTGCCTTTTTGAGTATGAAGCTGAATCTACTTCAGTGATTTCTCATTTTGTGACACAGCCCGAGAGTATTAAATAATTTGATTATTGTAGTAAATTTTAGATCATTTGCAATATTTAAAGTGTATGTTTCTGATGAAGGCTCAATTCAAGATTGTTGTACGGCTTCCATAGGTTCTGTGGAAATATGCATGGATTCCTTCATAAGGTTTTCTGTCACATTATTGTGTATCGCAGTTAATTTAAATCATACCACAACTCCATGACACTGCATTTCAAAGTACGAGCCCTCCCCAGCCATCAGTGCTTGCAATTACTCATTGAATCTGATAAACTACTGAGGAACACTTTTAATTTGAAAATCTACTGTACTGCAGTTGTTTGATTATGCTTTTTTTCTTTGTTCGTTTGCTTTGGGGAAAAAAAATCTGCCTATGTTCTTAAAGTCTTAAAATCCAAAGTTTTGTACAAACTAGTTTTGTGGCTTTTTTGAATTTCTAAAGTCTGATGTTTTTGTATGATTATTTATTTTTACCAGAAATGTATATATTAGTAAGTAAGAGTATATATTTGCAGAAAGAATAACTTGTCTGGGCAGTGTTGTCAATCTGTAACAGTTTTACCTCAATGTCTGTTTTTTCACTGACCACATACAGGGGTGTTTTGTATGCCCAACTGTCTGTACTAGGCTGATAGATGTTAACTTTATGATAACAAAATTAAAGAAAACTTTAAAAAAGCACATGAAAAGTCATTTTTATGCCCTATAACCCTTACAGCATTACATGTTGTCTCACACTCACTGGACTGGGAGTGTTGTTCACTTGGTCTGACACTGTTGCTCATTTAGTTGCTCTGGATAAGAGTGTCTTCTAAATGCATGTAATGTAATGTTTCATTGTTTTGCAAAGGTAAATATGATAGATTTTTATCGAATGTGTCTGCAGTGATGTACAGAACCAGCACTAGTGGCTCTAGTGATGTTCTTCCACTAGATAAATGTACAGACTGCATGAGGTAATGAGTTTGAAAGGAATTCAAATACAGTACATGCAGCATAGTGTTTAGCATTGTTTATCGCATATCACATATCTGCAGATGAGCTACGGATGCGGTTCATACAGAAAACATTTTACAATTTCCCCCTGCCTTCATCACGATTTCCACAGTCAACCATTCATGCTTGTGCTTTTTTTCTTTGTTCTCACATGTCACCATGATTACGCACATAACTGATAAAAAAAGAAATATTCATGGTGAAATGACAGGTTTACACATCATGCTCAATAATGGGAAATGAGAGATGACTCTTGGGACCTGACTGCATTCCTCATTTTTCTTGTGAATCCTTGTCTCAAATAAAATCTGGGTGACGTTCGAGGACTGAACACAAATCAGGAAGGACTAGACAGACAAACAGACAAAGGAGTAAAGACTTGTATGGCCAAAGATGTACCATTTAGACCATATTATGTATGTTCCTACTACCAACCATTTAAGATTTTTCATCGCTTTACATTAAGATGTTTATGTGGTTTGTATAGCAGAAGAGTGGCAGCTTGATCACAGGAAAGGGAGAGAGTGTGTGTGTGTATCTGTGTGTTGACTTCTAAATATTGTGTCTAGTCATACTCACAGGATTTTTAATATGACAGTATTAAAATTAGGGAACTCTGTTTCTTTCATCTTCAATTCCTCTAATGTCTGTTTAGCTTATAAAGCCATAGTTCACATAGGCCCATTTCACCTGAACTTTAAAGTAAGGGGAAATCATGCAGCGTGCTGACTGCCCCTCCCTGACGTGAGGGATCTTCTGTCTGCGTCATGAGCACGGAGCCCTCTCGGATGACTGACGGGACCTAGCCTGTCCCTGTGTTTACACACACGCACACGCACACGTCGAGGTGAAATCATGCAGAACTGATGATGCCTTTCAAAGTCAGGGGAAAAAAATTCCCTCCCTCCCTCCTCCCTTCTCCATTCTACCCTCCCTGCGCCTGCTCCAGCCTTCCAGGTACATTTCCTGATTCCCCCCCACATCTTCTCCCTCTCTCTATCTCTCTTTCATTCTGTCTCACTCTCTCTCTCTCTTTCACTGTCCCTCCAGAGCAGGGCAGCACAGTCCAGTCCTCCCTTGTTTGTTTTCAGAGGGCTGAGCGCCTCTTGACTGCTGCTGCTGTTGCTGCTGACAGATGCTGCATGCCGTCTAGGCAGAGCCAAGAACTCATTCACAAGAACTCCACCTTCAAACCATCTCTGCTCTCATTACCTCTCTTCCCTCCAATGCACCATTTACTGCACAGATATGGAGGCTCCAAAAGCCACATTGACAGTCTGGGTTTAAACCTCACATTCAGCATATCGATGACTCCTATTTGCAGGTGACTCATTGGAACACCACAATCATGAAATCATGAGCAGCATTCTTTGATTTAACAAGTAATTTGTTACAGTGTAGTTACTTCATAAGCATTTAATTGTAAATCCAGCACTCAATCAATTTGTTCTGCAGCAGACAGTTCTGCAGTGCATAGATGTCTTTCAGTGGTCTTCAGTTAGTGCCTTTCAGATACAGATTCCACAGTGAAAAATAAACAACAGACTAATTCAATAATCATTTTGAATCAATGAATTGTTTTGTTCCACTTGCTGTACATAGAACAGCATAACTATACTTGTGCGTGAGTGTGGGTCGCCAAATGTTTTCTTCAGTATTCTACAGGTTGGTCTTGCGCTGAAACTATTTCAGGATTCAGGCCAAGAGGAAAATCTATTTTGATGTTCTGATGTTCTGATTCTTCTTTATTCATGTCATCTGAGGAGAGGAAGAGGAGGTTCCATTTATTTGTCTCAGTCTTCATAAATGTCTCTCCAGTCCCACAGACTAATATGGAGCTGAGGGGACCTGCTATGAATGTAGTAGCCTCAGGGAAGTGCCTGAAGGTGGACTTATCAAGGTGATGACATCTGGTCATCCTGCTTCCACAAGCTGTGTGTGGTAGCTCTTCTTTGGGAATCTCCATAACCTACAGCACCTGTGTCTCCTGAAAAGCCAAAGAGGAGCTTTTCACCACACAGACAAAGTGGAATGATACAGCTTTGTCTGCCTGGAAGTAATTACTGTATATCAGTCTGCATGGTACACCCCTACTGGCTGGGAATGGTACAGCTGATTTGTCTGCATGCGGTCATCACTGTCCACAGTCTACCTCAGCCATGGGCAACCTGTCACTTGCCAGTCCTCCTCATGCCACCCAGAGAAAATTAGTTTTGGTTGAACATTTACTAAAGCTGATATTTAAACTGTTTCTTGAAGCTGAACACAAGGCTTTAACCAAAGTGCGGGAAATGAATGTTACTTTTAAATGAACAACTGATACAGTGTGTACTCTTTTAATATTGTAGTGTGGGTGGGGACATCTAATGTGAATGAACCATTGAGAGTTATGTGGACTGCACATGCAGTCCAGTCAAAAACTCAGGTTGCCCACCACTGGTCTACAGGATCCACCCCTGCTGGTTAGGAATAGTACAGCTCTTTTGTCAGCATGAAGGTCATTATTGTATTGGTCTAAATGGTCCACCCCTGCTGGTTGGGAATGGTATGGGTGCTCTCTTTGGGCGGAAAGCACATAAAACAGAGTTATACAATAAAAGTACGAATGCAGAGATTAAAATGGAGAAAATGGAAATATCTGTGTGTGGATGGATCATATATCATTTTTGTTTCCATAGAAAGGGTGAGAAAGAAAGAGTCTTCGTCCCCATCGCAAACAGAAGCTGGGAATAGCCCTCATGAAGGACAATGCTATCATTATTGTACCACACTCCATTCTCACCGGATTTTCCACAAAATCTTTAATAATAATTTGATTCTTTTCAGGACCCCAGAAGCCAGCTGAGCTCTTTAAGCGACAATAACAAAAAAAATTCTCAGGGAGAGAAAGTAGCCATGAGTGAGCGTTGGAGAGAGAGCTGATCTGCTGCAGATTAGGGCCCGTGTGAATAGGGCCAGGCGAGGCCTAGTGCGAGGGCTCAGCCTGGACCCCCGATACTCATTCATCCCCGCACAATGTCACCACCAGAGGCCAGGACTCGGCACTAAATTACGCCATTATCAGAAACAGATTGATACACATCCCCTTCTGTGTGGAATTCATAAACAAATGTTTTGATTCTGCTGCCATTCATGTGGTTTCATTTGTCTGCATTTTGTTCCCCCTCGACACCCCCGGTCATCATTCACATTTAGAGTTATTGGTTGGCAGCAAAACCACACATTGCCAACATAACAGAACCGGTCCAGATTCCTGGGTGGTTTTGATAGTGTTCCCCAAAATCACACAAAGGTTCATATCTGCTATTGTGTCTTTGGTCAGTGGGAGAAGTCTCGTGACAGACTTCATTCCCTACCTTTTCTTTGGCGCTAGATTTTATTTATCAAGGTAATCCAAATAAAGGTTGGAAAAAGAAGAATCAACATAATTTCTATAATCAAAATGTGTAATCTACATATCTAAACATGAATAGTATATAATAATTATGGCCAGCACAAAGTTAGAAACCAAATGCCTGTTCTGAACATCTGTGCTCTGTGCATTTTGAAATGACTTAAAATGCAATTCAATCTCACTGTTCAGTGAGAAAGTAAAGCCAGGAAACATGGTTGGTGGGACATATCAAGAATGACTGAATCTGTCTTGTCATGTCCATTGACTTAGTGATTGCCTGTCACTTCCAGCCTGGGTTGGCTGGGTTCATCTTCAAACATTGACATATTGCAAACAGCCAGGGGTACCCTTTGAAATTGCCCAAAGGCTTTGTTTGCCTCATGGACTGTTATTGCATTCCTTGCAGTTTTGAATTCTGATGGTAATGATGTGAAGGTGTAACAAGGTGTGAATTTTCAAGTCTCACTGTTCATGACTGCAAACACGTCCACCATTCAATCCAAATTACGCCAGTCTGAGTCAGGACACTTCAGACTACATTTTCAGTGTTGCCACTGACCATTAGAGGAGATGGAGAGTGGATATACTTCCCATTCAGGATGCAAAGACCAAAATTTTAATGGAAAAACACCTTCTCAAAAGAAGTAGCTTTCTCGATTTCCCTCACAGCTAACTGCAAACTATAGTTCACATCATTAAAAAAAAAAAAAAAAACAAATTGAATGCATAAAAGTAACTGCTGCTCAGTACACATGTGAGAAAAAACTTTAGCCTGGGAGCACACTGTGTTATTTTAGCTCTGATTCCACCCCAAAATGTCTTCCTGAGGAGGCTGCAGCTGTTTCTGAAGCACAGCACCTGCCTTCTAAAATCATAATAAAATATATTCTGCATCAGGTTCTCATAAGCTATAATTGCATCGGTGAGAACCGATGATTCAATTTTTAGGAAGATCAAAAGATTTTCATTAGAATAACTTTTGTTATCATGCATTATCACCAGGGTGGCAAACAGCCTATGGAAAATGACCATTCAATGAGACAGGATGTTCTAGCAGGTGTATGTGGTAAGACAATCCCTGTAGCTATTTACTGGCAATATCCAATCATCTCTTTATGCTCTCACCTATAAACTCATTCGTGACCCCCTTACTGTCATTCCCCTCCTTTTCTTCTTTGCGTCTTGAAAAGTAACACTAAGATGACAGCAACAGTGTTCTGCCGACACACCACTTTGGAACTGTGTAAATGCTTCATTTGACTGAAACGATGAGGGTTCCTACTGGGCACCGTGAGGGACAAACCGCGAACTGAAAAGTCATAAATTGGATGATAAATTGCGGTCATCAGGGTGGTGACGTTTACGTTTATGTCATGGTTTCAGAACCTGTGTAGTATGTGGAATGGGACCTTTGAGAAGATGCCCTACAGTTGAACCTGTCACTCTCTGGCAGGCTGACAGGGAGAGAGTGATCTTCCACGCATCTGAATGCAATGGGGTTTGGAGCCGAGAGAAGCATGGGGTTTTGGGTGGAGGTTTGGGGTGGGGGTGGTGGGTAGCAGTACCGGTCCCTTTACCCTGCATATACTCCCACGACCCCCCCCCCCATCCCCATCCCATTCTCCTTTCATGGCTCCAGAAAAACAAAACAAGAAGCACATCACAGGATGCGGAGAAACCGAGCTAGGCTCCAGGGCTGTCCCCAGCTGAAGGAAATGGTCCCTGTCTCCCATCCCGAGGCCAATAACAGGGCCGCCACCAAAGTGAGACCTGCGTTGTTAGCGGGTAGTTGCCAGAGGAGGCAAGGCTGGCTCCAGGCAAGGAGATGGCGTCCTAAGTGTGAGAACTTTGACACTGTCAGGCCCCAACTGGCACCACCCAATAACCATATAAATGGGAGACAATAGCCCTAATTGCAATCAGTCCCCTCTGCCTCTCTTTGTGTTTTGAATTTGCTGCCACTGGAAGGGGAGAAGACTTATGAGTCCTTACAAAAGGGAAGGCTCCGTGCATTTCAATAAAGCCCTCTACCGGGGAAGGAGGGGGGCAGGCGGCGGGGGGGCTTGGCTGTGCTGCAAGCCTCTATGCTGGCAGTTCAGGAGCACAAAACGCGGAGAAGTCACACTTCTGCTCAAACTGGCCCTCCCGTTTCACTTTCTCAGGCCTTTTGATGTCCGGAGGATCCTAAAATCATTAAGCCCGTATTCACAGTTCCATTAGCATAGTGCTATTTTTGCTAAATTCCTTAAACTGCCAAAACAAGGTGTCTGCATAAGTGTGTGTGTGTGTCTGTGTGTATGTCTGTGTGTGTGTGTGTGGGTGGGTGGTTTGGGGGGGCAGCATTGTATTGAACACCCTGCAGTTTAAGATCCCTGTGATTTTGTCTAATTTCAAATGAGCCATTTTCCCAAGTAATTACTTACTTGAAAGAGAAGGTGCAATTCTCCATGTGTTCGGAGTCTCTGCTTTAGCATTCGAGACTCACCTTTTGTGAAATCAGCCGCTATTGACCGCAGTCATTCGCGGATGTGAATAGTTGCTTATTCAAAATATTTAAAAAGATTAAAACAGCTTCCCACCTATTAAACAATAACAGCTCAGCTTGTTCGCACATGTCACGCTTGAGCATATATTGTCAAATATATTGTCAGATTGCTTGTATTGTAAACATACTCTGCAATGTTGACACAGAGTTGCATGTATTAAAGCACCAATCATGACATATTGTGTAATATATGTTATCTCTTTTGCCCTAAATCTTGGACTTCATCATACTTTATCATGCAGCTAAGTTCTCTGGCACAGTGGTGAAAAAGATCACAGGGCCACCTTTGCATGTTAAAAATGTTATTTTGGGGGTCTGTTTAGATGCACCTAATGCTTAAGTCCTTTAAGGAGGCTTTAGTCCTTTTGTTGTCCTGATTCAAGCAGGGATTATTGGCTTCTTGCAACAGGCTGTAATGCTATCAAGTGTGCAGTGTTTACCTTTCCAAGCCACATTTAAAAACAATCCGAATACCAGCGCTAAACCTCCTAAACACTACACAGTGAGAAGGTAATCGCTGTGTCCTTTCTGAGGTACCGCCTTGGGTCTGGAGCCCCATGTGATCTGGGGATATGGGGAAGTGTCACCTGACCAGGCAGTGAACGCCCTGCTTGCCAGGGAGAGACACCGAGCTTTGTCGTCACTCTTTTCATGCCTCCTGTTTTGATTGCCTGTCCCCTCCTTCAGACGCACTGGGCCCGGCGCACACGAACATGAAATTATGATTAATAGCTGCAAAAACAACATCTGGAAGGGCCTCCACGCCGCGAGAAGTGGCGGGGCTTACCTCAGCCCGGCGTTGTTTTCACAGCCGAGTCATCGGCCCTTTTCAGGACGAGCGCGGCTGGTGACAGCCTGAAGGGCCCGCGTCTCTCACGCCACGGGTCGAGGAATCCCGATGGGGGCGAGGGCGGGTTCCCGACGAGCAGGGAACCGTCCTCCCAGGCGCTTTGCAGCCCGCGCTGCGCTCCGCTGCAACGTTTCCACAACATCGCGGCAGCGTTGTGACAAAGCACAGGACGGCCCAGGCCCGGCACTATGGGGGTGCTTAGGGGTGCATTGCACCCCCGACGGACCTCAGTGCACCCCCAGTGGTCTCTTATATCCCAATGTCTATATAGTATTCATGACTTTTTGGCAACCCCCATGGATTGCAAGTGCACACCTCTGTATTTCCCCCTGGCACCAAGCCTGGGACGGCCTCTGAGCATTGGGGTGAGCTGACTCTTGATAGACAGCCAGCTGTTTTTATCCTCTCATCTAAACTCTATGAAGTGTGTCTTTTCTGTCTCGCACGTGGACTAAAGCACAGCTGCGCCATTCAGTGAATCCCCCTCTGTAGCAGAGCTAGGGTCCGTTCCTCATTTGGAACTCTGCACTAAGTTAATGTCTGATTCCAGAAGTATGACTGACTTCAAAGTCACCTCGGTGCAACGCATGGGTTTGTGAGGTGCTGGAAGTGGCCAAGGTGAAGGTGTTGGGTAGTGGCTAGTGAAGCTGTATTTTATCTGGAAATTCTGCATCTGCTGTTGTACCTTGAACATGGTACTTCCCCTGAAATGTGTTGATTTATGCCCAACTACATAAAGGAAAGAAATGTAAGTTTATGCTACTATGTCCTGCACCTCAGCAGACAAATAGTTTCTTGAACAGAAATAGCGAAGTGTACTCCATGTTTGCACTGTAAAACTCAACAGAAAAGGAGGACAATGACTCCAGCAGGAGTATGATATATATTGAAATGTTGTTCTTTTCTATTCATGTACTCATTTATTTTTACTTTCAAAGCAATACAACAGCATTTGTGAATGCCATCTTTTTATGTGGACTCCACTGAGATCCAGTTTCAATCCCAGCTGTGGGAAAAGTCCTTGGTATGTCCATTCATGTTGTGTCTAGGTCCAGAGGAGGAAGGTGACAGTTCCACAGACCTGTGACCTACAGCGCTTCACCAAATGAGCTGTTGGAACACTCACTTCTAAGCTTGACCTTTGACACCAGAAGGCACTACGCACTAACTGATGAGGAACAGAGGTGTCAGCTCTCACACACTGCTGCTTGTCTGTCAAATATGAGAAGAGCTTGGGACCAGTATTTATTTTGAGGCACAAAAGGAGAACATGAGCCAAAACTAAACGTGATACCAATAGCACATGTCAAATACTTCCAGTGTGAAGGTTCCGTATATCTCATGGTGAAATTGTCACCTTTTATCAAATCGTATTCAGGCAAAAATGCCGATAAATGACAATAAGGGACCTATCCATCTCACTGTCTCTATCTTGCCAACATTGCTTACAATCATGTCATTGCTTTCTCAGAGAAAAGGCCTCAGTTAGAGCTTGTTGTGCCTGGGTGTTAAAAGCGGGAGTCTCTCCTTGATAACAATGCCATTGACCACAGCTGTAGGGCCTGGCACGCCAAACGTCCAGCTGGAAACAACCTGGACCTTTCTGTGAGAGACAGGGAGGGCAAAGTGCATAGCCTGCTTCGAGTTGCTGTTTTCATTTCAAAAACGCGTGGGCTTGTGGCTTACCAGATTGAGGCACATCATCATAACTACAGCCCCACCTACCCCCCCAACCCTCACTGAAGTACTTTTACTTTGTTTGAAGCGCTTGTTTGTACTGTTGAGCAGAACAAAGACACTCTGACAGCTCCCTGCTGACAGAGGTGCAGTACTGAGAGGTCAGGGGCATGAGATGCGGTAACTGGTGGAAGAAGGGTAGTACGGTGGGGAAAAGGAAGGAGGGGTTGGGGGGTATTCAGTTTGTATTCAACTTATTCAATACATGACATTACATTATTGGCATTTAGCTGACGCTATTATCCAGAGCAACTTACATCAATTACAGGTTTTTACAATGTTATCCGTTTATACAGCTGGATATTTACTGAGGCAATTGTGGGTTAAGTACCTTGCCCAGGGGTACAGCAGCAGTGCCGCTGTGGGGAATCAAACCGACAACCTTTTGGTTGCGAGTCCTGCTTCTTAAACATAACGCTACACTGCCACCCACAATACCAATGACTTGAGTAATGGGAGCAAACAGGAGTTTGTGACTGCAGCTCGGAGGCATGCTTTTAAAGTTACGAAGAGGCAGGTCACTCCCAGCACCACATCAAAAACAAGGAGACTGAAGGAAAAAAAAAAAAACAAGCTCACGGGATGTCAATCCGTGCTGAGGGAGGGGAGGGAAGAAGACCGGCTTTTGTTCGGAGGCTGAGATCATACCTGCCGGCTGAGACTGCTCTGTAGGTGACACAAACAGCAGGGCTCGCATGACGTCACCCGCCCATGAAAAGAGAGGCCTTCGTGAGAGGAATGAGAGCCTCTCCGTGTTGCCTTTTGTGTCAAGGTGTTGCTAAAATTGGCACGCGTTGCACTGACTACAATGGAGTGTGTGGTTGGGGAAAGGGGGGGGTAGCGAGGCAGGGCTTGGAGAGGGATTCAGTTTTCTTGACCCCAGAAAATACCAGCCTCACGTGCATAACCTGAGGATGCAAACAAAGACTACTCTGGCTTGACAAATACCTGCCAGTATCATTTAAAGCTAACCACGCTCAGATCTGTGTATCTGTCTGCCAGATACAACTTTCACCAGTCAATATTGTCATTATGAAGTATGTTAAAAGTAAATTAGTACAGTTAGCTGATTAGTCAATCATAATTCAATCTTGAGTCCTAAACAGGTGAAACATTTGTAATGCAGTTGAATATCTAGTATTTGATCTGACATGTTTTCAATGACTGATCTGAATAAAGAAATATGTCCTTTAAATTACGACAGTCCCAAAAAACATGAATTGAAATGAATTATTTTTACTGCACATTTATCAAAGGTCCAGTGTAATCAGTCTTTGAATTAAACAGAAAGGGAAACTGTGCATCGTCACGTCTGTATGATCTGACAATTACCTTGTTCGTCATTACTACATAAGAAAAGAAGTAATCAGCAGCAGAAAGGAGGACAACAGTGATCAAAGAGCCAAACACACTTTGTATGTCATGTAAGCAGAGCTCGGGAGGTGAAATCCGCGATATTGGCCTGACGTAGCGCAATTGATACGGCTTTCATCTCCTCTGCTCCTGTCAGCATTGCTGACACCCGATGCCCACGGAGTACGATGTAAGGCGTACCCAAAAAAGGGGGTGGCGAACACAAAGAGCTGTTTGCGGCACGAGACGATAAATCATTCTGATGGACACGCCCGGGCTATTGGGTAACGATTCGGCCAAGCAAGAGCAGGGCCGCCTGTTTTCAGCAGCGCCGCTCTCATTAAGCTGGGTATTATACAAGAGCTGGGAAATCAAACTCCCATAATCCCTGTAATAAGGTGAGAGGTCGCGGCGGGGTCAGGATGCAAAGGCCTGAGTCTGTGCCCCTCGCCCCTCCCCCACACCTGCCAGCCCACCCCCACCAGGACTGGCGCTAAACTGACGAATGATAAAGCTGAGCTCGCCTTCGTAGCCAATTAGGGGCACAATGCCCTGCTTATCTGTGACACCCACAGAAGCTGAAAGGTGGAGCTCGCCCCCAGAAGACCAGATGAGAAAGGAGCCCCTATTCAGCTTTTTGATCCCTTGAGAAAGCACCCTTTCAGGCTCCCCCTCCTCCCCCGCAGATTTCGCTCTGATTTCTGCATTGCTTGACCATAGCCACCTTTGGTTGTGTGGGCAGGAGGAAACAAAACAAAAGCATCTATTCTGGATTTTGCCCATAAGATCCCTCATTCTGCCTCTTCTAATTCTATCATGGCAAATTCATGATGGTGTTCTTCATCATTAGATGTGAATCAATATCATCAAGACATGTGGGACAAACTGAATAATCTTTTTCCCCATGACCCATGTGCCATGAACAAAATACTGACAACAGTGACTGGCTGTTCCAGGGTAGTTGGTAGTAGGACCTTCCCCAAGCGCAAGCCTGAGCTGACTTAAACACAGTGTCTGCTACAAACACCACGGTAACACACCTCCCGAATCAAGGTTTGCCCATGACACTTCACACCATGCATCCGTGCCTGGATCATCTAGTGCACACAGTTTCGACGTGGGGCTGGGGGCTCCTCCAGAAGGAGTGGATTCCTATCTTAGCAGGGCTGAATCTGGCAGGTAATTCTGCAGAAACCAAAGGTGGCAGGGAGATCACACACAACAGAAAAAATCACATGGTGACAGCAAGATTGATGACTAAGTCACTGCTGACTGTATTGAAACGGCACCATATTTTTTAAAACCCAAAGAAAAGCATCTATTAGTGTTAATGGCATGTAAAGGAATGAAAGAGAATGACCCTGTCTGTAGCTTGCAGCCTGTAGCTAACACTTCCTTTTCATTTTGGTTTCACCCAGATTTTTGGATGGTGCTTGTTACTCCCCAGGGGAGTATTCTCGTGCCTGTACAATCTGTGTCCTTTTTAGTTAGTGTTAAATTTAATTTTAAAAATATTAGTATTACACTGTAATTAGAGTGTAGTACCATTGATCTGAGTATGAATCTGAGCTCCTCCAAAATTCAAGATTAATGTTTGGTCACAGAAAATTCAAGGTCTAATTGCGGGGCATATCACCTTGCAGTTAAAGGAGTGTGCAAGACAAACAGATAACAACAACGATTTAGGCTTGTGAACGCCTACCTTCAGCTCGGTCTTAATGCAACCAAACCATGAAGTATCAAATATCACAAACAGACATCAAAAAAAGACATCAAGGTGAAGTCCTCAAAGAGCAGCAGGTAGTACTGAGGCTTGTCTCACTGCAGTGGTCTGTGGGGCGTGGCCGTGCCTCTCACCTGACTGATCCCGGGATTACGGGAAAAGAAAGAGCTGAGAAAGCGCTCAGAGAGGCCAGACGTTTCCAGGTGAGCGGTCTGTGTGTCAAGCGCAGCGGGGCTGCAGGCCAGTTAGGGGCAGGGGTTGTAGGTGGGGGGGCGGAGGGGCTGTCAGACTTGGTCAGTCACCTTTTGACCCCTCCCCAATCCCCATACAAGCTGGTTTACAATAATGGAATGCTTCCACTCCCCCCCAGCCTCTTACAACCAGAGAAGGCCTGGGTGAGGTTTTCTGATTGGTGGATTTACATTGATTAAATGTCTGTGGGCCTCCTCTGACAAACACGTTGACGTTTGGCCATGTATGCTGCCACGTCCACTATCAATAATGAGGCTAAGACTGGAGGTACCACTAACTCACATACAACACTACGAATGAGATGAATGTCATTATCTTGCATCACGTACACATTCATGAAAGGCTGAGATCTCATCTCAGTTATGCTTGCATGTGCCCAACAATACAGCAACATCCTTGCAAAATTCACTGTGGCATATTTTGAACATTGAACATTAAATAACATGTCAAGGAAGCAAACTGCAAAAAAATGAGTTTTGACAAACGGATGTTAAAGATAGGGTTTTGTGTACATGGAACTATTGAATTTACAATCATGCTTGACATATTGTTACTTGTTTTACATATTGTAATGTATTAATGTATTAATACATTTAAATGATTTTATTTGTGGAAATGATCTGCCATTACTTGCTATGTAGATTAAAATTGCCAAGACGTGCTAAAAAGTCTTCTTGTTTTAGTCAGATAAGTCAGTTGATATTGACACAGCGTGTATTGGGGCATTAAACATTGGTATTGACTTTTTTAGCTCGCTTCACGTGATTGTTTATCCCCAAGGTCAGCTATTTGTTCCTGTCCATCATCAACGAAGCGGTGAGCTGTCATTGACCATCGTCTGGACTCCTGAAAATAAAGATAATGACTGTCCCACCCTGGTTATCTGCACACTGAAGATCATTTGTAAGCAGCCCAATTATATCTGCAGTTCCCATCTCATAGCCAGGAGGCAACTCTGAAAGACTAGCTCCCTGTGTTTTAGTCTCGTCCGACAAGTTCATTTTTTCAGGCAAACAAGGCAGGTAGAGACTTCCCTCCTCAGTTGTCTTCTGAACTTTTTTTTTCACTTGAACAAGACTGAAGAGAATGGCCCTACCCTTAAGTCTGAATATATTAGCCCTCTCTTCAATTGATCTCCTACACAATCTTGACTTTAAAAAGCCAGTGCCACTCTTTTCAATACTGAATATGATTAATTTAGCAGTGGCTGCAACTAATGTCATGTTTGTATAACAGGAAAGATCCTTGTGGAACCCAGATTAAAAGCAGCATTAAACAAAACGGACCTATATTACAATTAAGAATATTTAAATTGTTCAAAAAAAACAAAGGAACTAAGGCTTGGAATCAAACATTTCCCATAAAGTTTAACACTCCAACTCATTTGGAGACACACTGGAGTTTCATTTCCTCATCGGAGTTTCATTTCTTCACAAACAGTTTGGAGAGTTCAAAGGTCACCAGAAATAATGAAAAACAAGTTTGTATTCAAATAGAAACTGTATAGAAAGGAAAGCAGATGAAGAGATGTGTTGGTGTGTGTCTGTGTCTGCTTTCATGTGCATGTTACGTGCCTGTATTTTGCGTGTGTGTATGCCTTCATGTACACGTGTGTTTGTGTGTTTCCTGTGTGCATGTTCATCCATGTGTGTGTGTGTGTTAGGGAAAAGGGGGTGGTCAGGTGGGTGAGGGTCTGGGGGTGCTTTCTTTATGGTTTTCCAGGTCGGTAGTATCTCTGTCATCCATCTCAGAGCTGAAAAAAGATCACAAACAGCAGCAGTAACAACAAAGGGGAGGCTTGACGTCAAAGGGATTGACAATTACAGCACTGAGGGGGCCAAGCTGGGCAAGAGACCATTTGTGTTCACATGTAAATGGCCAGAGGAGGTGTACGAAACCAACATGGTAGCGTACCCTTCTCATATACCGCCCCAAGCCCCTCTCTGTGCCCTCTTAGTCTGACCTGAACGTATTTCAGTACAAAGGAACTCCCAGAATCCTCTGTGTCTGCCTGCTTTTTTCAGGGTTCAGGGTTTGGCCTGCCGTTGCTCTTGGAGACAAAAGGCTAAAGAGAAATAAACCAGGAAAACATTTCTCCAGGCAGACTTCAAAGCCAAGCAAAGTGATTGGTTCAGATGCACGCAATTGTCTGTACCGAGTCTTAATCACAGGCATGCACTGGCAACAAATTGGTGCCTCACGTCACATCAAAATGAGCAAGGAAGATGTCTCATTTGAACTCATTACCTCCTCCAAAGGGCGTAAGTGAACAAGACAATACTTCTTTGTTTTTGAGACGTATGGAAATAGGAAAAATGTAGCTGACAAAAGTGACGAATTTTGTTCCTAACGACAAGCTACTGTGTTTTGCTTTGTTTGTCTCGTTTGTTGTGTCATTTAAGAGTCAGGCTGGTTGAGTCAAACTGACAAGCAGGTCAACATCATTAGTTCAACCTACAGACTGATCGGAGTAGAATTCCTCACAGTTTTGCCTCACAACGAGGTTTTGCCGCAGGCTTGGCGAAGTAATCCTTCTATGAAAAGCAACATACATCAAACTATGAAATCTCAGATATGAGAGATTTTATTGTACACACATTGTAAAATGTGAGAACATACTATTTAAAATAGATTGGTTATTGCCACTTTAATTTATTGAAGATAATTTTTTATGTGCTTTTTTACAAAGTATTCCATGAAAATAAAATACAAAATACAAGCGTCTATAATTTATACATTTCCTAATATACGTAGTAATTTTTACCTAAATCAAAATGTGTTATGTGATGAATGCATGGTGTATGTATGGTTTTTTGGCTCTAACCAGAGAAAGCAGCCACAGAAACCATTGTGTCCTTCACTCTGCCACTTAGCAAGCTCCCTACAAAGTAGCAGCAATAACAGCCCTTCACCACTAGAGGGCAAGGTGCCAGCAAATTAATCATCGTTCAACAAACAGCTGATGTTCAGTTCCTGTCATATGATGGTTGAACATGAGTACATGGCAACACCAAAGCACAGAAGCTAGAGAAAAGAATAAGATTTAATGATTTCAGAGCACAAGCAGACAGATGCTGTGCTCAGCTAGTAGAGAAAATGGGAAACCTGCCCACCTGAAGTGCTTTGACAGTGGGGCTGGGCTCTGAGAGATGGCATCTACTGCAAGCTCTCACCTCCACAGAGAGACATCATGTACTGCAAGCTCTGACCATCATAGAGAGGCATCACCGATATGCCAAGCTCTGAACCCCTCCTCACCCACTCCATGCTGTGACAACCTAGGTGAGCTGTCACCTACTGCAAGCTTAGACCTCTATAAGATTAATGTTTAATCTTGGGCAACAGCAGTTCAATATCAGCACAACTTGCAGCCAGTTCCGATCGGCTAGGCAACGACACTGGCGAAAATAAACGGATGCAAATGTCTGACAACAACAAAAGGGCCTACAGCCCATCAATGAGTCAAAATGAGCTCTGAATCGCACCGCAAGCGCATGCTAATCCGCGCTAAATATAAATATGCGCACACTTATTTGAGGACACTGAACACAATTACCAGTTGTAAATCTTTCATCTGCGTAACCCGAGCCAGGCACACAGAAGCTCTTTGAGGCGAGGCACGGGTGAGATGTGCTAACCTCGGCACCTGTGTGTTCACTGTCTGCCATTATCATCTCACGCTTCAGTGTCTTTGTTGTGTTTTTTGCTGGTGACTCATCTCATGGAAAAAAAAAAAAAGAAAAGATGTTTGCTCTCTCTGTCTCAGTCTGCATCCCTGCATACAGACAGATTCTGGTCCTGCCCAACAAGCAGGCAAGTGTACCACATATCATCTCACATGCATACCTTTCTGTCTGTCTATATATGTATATTCACATGTATCATAGTGGTGTAATATTGTTGCAAACTCTGTAACAGTAGGATTATTACTTTGCAATGCTAAAGGCATATCATTCAATGATGCAGGGATCAAAGTACGTTTATATGTACATACAGTGTACACGCTGATGTGTTCACATTGGTTTCAGAGCCTAATCTCTCTCTTCAAAGTAACTCAGGTGTGCAGAGCCAGCAAAGTTAAAAGTGTCTGTTTGAGGTTAGACCTGTCTGTAATCTGCAACCTATAGTTGACCCTGGAAATGCTCCAGCCTTCAAAGTTTAACCGTCCCTTGCCTCACCTCTGCCATTGTTAACTTCCTTTGTTGATATTTCCAAAAAATATTTTTTTTTTATGAATGAATAGAATGGAAGAAAGGAAAGTTTGTATTTTCATATTATACAGTTTTTGGAAAACTTTTGCTTGTTATGGCACATATTCTCCATCATTGTTGGCAACGTGGGACATGGGACAAAACGTGAACATGAAATACACAAGCTCTCCAAAACAAGTCTGTTGTCTGTTGCACTTTTACTTACACTGGCTTCACTAGTTCAAAAAAAATTCAGCTAGGGCAGCAAGTGTAATACGCCCTGACTGCCAGTAGGAGCAGAGCAGAACTGGGTTCAGTTTAAAGTGAGGGTGGGGGTTTTTGGGGGGTTGCTTGTGTGTGTGTGTGTGTGTGTGTGTGTGTGTGTGTGTGTGTGTGTGTGTGTGAGTGTGCTGTGTGTGGGAGGGGGGTATATCAATGACAAGGTGACTAGCAGGGGGAGAAGGGAGGGGGTTATCATTAGTAGGGGCTGGAGCTGGCCTCTGGTAGTTCCAGTAATTACCTCACAAAGGGTGGTGCTCGCCTTCCCACTGTTTTTCCCACACTGCACTGCAGGCTCAGAATTCCAAACGGCCCCAGACCTGCAATCTCCGCGGCTTTACCCGACTAATTACTAAGCTGTCCCATTCTTCACGGCACTGTAATTGCATTTTAGTGCCTTTTTTATTGATGTGGCCCTGCCCGGCCCTTTCCATACCTTCAAGTACTCAAGGTCCTTTAGAAAAAAAAAAAAAAGAAAGAAAAGAAAGAGAAAAGGAGAGAAGCATTATTAATTTGCAGATATACCGAGAAAGGGAAAATTGCCTTGCGCGTAATCTCTTAATTAGCGAAAATATTTTAATCAGGCTCCACTTATATTCGTATTGCTCCTATTCACCTGAATTGGATCTTGCAGCTACCCAGCGCACACTGGGTGGCTCTTTCATAAAGTCATGTAAGGTCAATCCAAACAGACTCATTTGTTAACTATAGGTTCAGCATGAAACCATCTGAATAAATACCCTCACCTTAATGGGATGCCACAAGGATCAAGGCACAGTTATCCTTTTAAGCACAGTAAAATAGGGATTACATATACAACACACTTAACGCCATCCCGTACTCTGATAGTTTACCGTGGCTGAAAACAGTTGTGTTTCTGTCTAGTCTGTTTAGGACTGAATGCAGATTGTATTTCGTGTACTATCATGTTCCTCTGTTCCCTTCTTCTGTGTTCTTGGTAGTAATTAGGAAGTTAGCCCAAATCAGTAGACCTTTATGTCTGTTAGATAAAAAAGAAGAAACTCACAACTGGGGGAGGAATTAAAGCCCACCATAGAGCGGTCTGTCCTCAAAATTGAGGATACTGTTTTTCGTTGCTCAAAAAATGTGTATGATCTAATAATGTTCTGAAAGACACAAAAAACCTGACACTTGCTTTTAAGGTCCTCACCGAAATGTAGGTCAGGACTAAAATGTGGTCCAATTTAATCTCATCCCGGATAATACACTGAAAGGCAAACCTGTCTTGCGGACGCTATCTGATGGGAAGCACACCGAGCTTAAACATGGTTGCCTTTACGAGTGGAAATGTTGGGCCAGCAGGAGGCATCCCTCCCTCTTCATCACAATTTCATATACCCCGTTATGGCGCCGGGGGACACGGACACGAACATCCCATTAGGGCTGACGCGGTGTCATCACTGATTACAACAATCTTGCCTGAGTCATGGCGCCTTCATTCAACAAAGCGGTTGTCCACATTAAAAATGAATTAGAGAGGGGTCTGGAGGCCACGGAATTTATAAACCCGGGTTGGCTTCGGCCCAGACTATTAGCTCTCCAGTTCGCTCCTGACCCCTAGGGTCTTCTACCCCCCTTTCCGTTTCAGATGCACAAAAAGCAGCCATGTATAATCAGCCTTTTCCCAATTAAAAGCCTCATTCAAAGTTCCTGTGATGATCTCGCATCTATGGTATTTACCTGTTCACAATCTGGCTGGATAAACAGAAATCTATATAACATATCCATTATTCTTCTCTGGTCTGAAGTTCTGTTCTGGTCGAAAGTAAAGGTGAATTTCGCAGACGCTACGCCTTTCTCCTCGTTGGCGAGGAACGTGGCGTGGGGCATGAAAAAAAAACAAAAAAACAGTGCAGCTGCCTCGGACGGGCGATGAAGCCTCTCCTCATGGGGCTCCGAAATTTAATTTAGAGGGACAGGAACTCACAGTGAGCCCATTGTCCGCCAAAGCCTTATCTTATCTGTCGCACCTAACGTGATTATTGGACTCGCTGGCAAGAAAATGACAGACAGATTTCCACCTACAGCCCGCTTGTAAAGGTAAATATAATAGGGGGATGCACTTGGACTATTAAGTCGGGATTTTTTTTTTCTTCATCCAATTGTTCTGGTCCCACTCTCCTTCATATTCAAAACAGATGGGGTATGTGGAAAGCCCAATCCTCATTTCCATTATACAGCTTTAATACGAGTCAGCCATTTGCTTCAGTTTGATGCCATTCCCCTGTGGTCAGTGTGATTAATAATATTGGGAACACTGGAAATCATGTTTTCTCACAAGAAGACTGAATATCATTTATCTCAATGCTTTTTTCCCCCCCATGCTGATTGGTTGACACTCTCTCCCAGTGTGGCGCAAATCAATCATTTCTACCTTTCCCCTCTTTGATTTGCACAGAATACATTTACACTGTAGAACCTGCATAGTTAATTATTTGTATGTGTCCATGCTTTAACATTACCAATAATATGTTTTATTTTTTTAAGTGCATAAACATACACACATTTGATTTTACAACCATTTGATTGGTTGGGCTTTAACAAAAATATTGGTTGCAATGAAATGAAATGACCTGGGTATTTATGCATGGCATTGAATCCTCCCACTCTAAGGTTTATTTCCATATGCAGCCTTGTCTTTCTTTATTTGAGCTGTTAGAGGTGACATTTTTCACTAATGCAATAAGTAGCAGTTAATAGTCAATGTTTTAGTTTAGTTTAAGGTCCCTATTGAATCTACCCACAATGCACTTCATTATTAATGTTGACTGATGCATTTAAGGGAGTGTTGTTTTATTTTTTATTCTTCACAGTTGGTTGATTTCAGTGACAAATGAACTTGTGATGTTCCGTACGTATAAATACACAAAGCACTTGTTTGAATTTGTCGCTCGAAGGTAAAGACCAAGTGCATGGCGGATAGATTGAATGTGGGCCTAGGGCTAAACCACACAGCGAGAGGATTGAATTCTGTCCCAAGTGTCTTACGAGAGGTCATTATATGAACCTTTCTTAAAAAAAAAAAAAAAAAAGCTGAAGTCCAAAATTCTATCCAAAGATCTGCTGACAGTAATGATGTCCGATGCCACCCTTTGTGAGCCACAAACAGGCAATTATAGGCCACCCATTGCTTTGTTTCTCCATTTTTTTTTTTTTTTTTTTTTACGTCTGATATGTTTGGGCTGAAGGATAATGGCAAAAATGCCCCCATGGGTTCTAATCTGAAGCAAACCGATGCCAGTGGGAAAATTTCTGCTGCGGAGGGCTTTGTGTCAAAGCCCAGTGTGAAGAAGTCTAAATCTGCTAAGATATGATGAGACTGGCCTGTCCAAAAATGCCAAGGTTACCGGACACTAATCTCTCTAATGCCGCTGCCTGAATAGAAAATATGTGCCCATAGCGCGCGTGTTTATTTAGTGGCCTAGTGAGGCTATTTAAAATACTCAAAAACCAAAGCTGGGACAAGTTCTCTTTCCCACCCCTAATACGTTATTCTCCGATGTTCTATTTAGTACAAATCATTACTCTCCATATCCATGCAAGCCAGGCCCAGAGAAAACATCTCATTATGGGATTTAAAGAAATCTGGTCACATTCTTGGCTCTGTCAAGCTGTTCTTCTTTTCTTAAATATCGCTACTTTCTTTTCACGGAAAAAGCTCAAATTCTCAACGTTCCAACGCTGGACAACCAAACAGTTGCTGTTTGAAATAAGAAAAGGGAGAAAGGAAGGCAAATGGCTGACGGATTAGAGGATCTAAACAGAGGATAAAAGGATAAGAGATTCTTGGTGTGATCCAGTTTAGTTTGAAAGATGGAGGGTCTTAACAAGGATTTGAGACTTTAGTCTGCTTTGTGCCGTTGTTTTCGTCCAAGCCCAATGCTTGAGAATTGTTAGGAGTGTTTGTAACTCCCCCCTCCCCATCCCACACCCATCCCCTTAGTACCTGGAATTGAATTCTGTTCATTATTAGTCACTTGACTGAGTGTACAAACATAGAAAACATTTTTTTTTTTTTCTTCACAACGAGAAAGGAATTCCAAAGATTTATCAGCGCCTCTGATATGTCATTTATCAAACCATGTTGGGCTTGCACCACACGGCAAGGCTGTGTGGTCCTCCCTTCCTGACCTGGTTTCCTGTCCTGACACGGGAATGCAGCTGACGTTTTTTTTGCCAGGCGTGAGGGATACCTTGAATTCACCCGACCGCTGCATGCGAGGGAACAGCTGCAGACAGCAGCAAAGCTGTGGGTCAGATCCTCTTGCGCAACGACCCCGCTTGGTACGCCAGCGCGAGCCCGGGTGATCGATGAATCCGCAACAATGCTAACTGCAATAAATCGCCGCCTCTTTTTAACCGCCCCCAACCCCTCGTGCCCCAACCTCCGTGTAATTACAATGCAAAGCTACCCAATTCATCTTTGCCACGATCTGTACATCCCCCTTTCTCCCCCTGAACGCGCTCGAACCCCTGACCCTGTCGTGGCTGTCAAATGGGTTTTCAGTGGGATTCAATAAAGCGAAATGACACGTCCTCAGAGGTATTAGCGCAGGAGCTCCAGCCAGCAAACGAGAGCCTACCGCCTGGCAGCTACTGAAGTATTTCTTTAGCCCTGAGGTAGACAGGTGCGTTCAGGAACAACAGCAGAAAAAAAAAAAAAGAAAACGCATCAGAGTCTCTCACCCTCGGAGCACAGGTGTTGGAGCGGAGAGGCATTACCTCAAAAGACTGGCTTAAAGAGACAGAGGCATTCTTCACTCCTCTATCAGTGCATGTCTGTCTGTGTGTGTGACAGAGAGAGAGGTGTGTGTGTGTGTGTGTGTGTGTGTGTGTGTGTGTGTGTGTGTGGGGCATGAGAGGAGGAGCAGTACATTTATGTGTGAGAGAACATGGAGAGAGAGCAAAATCGAAATGCTTGGAAACCCTTCTGGGTCTGATTCTGAAAAACTGAAAGATATGCCTTGATTTAAGGAATGGCTCAAGGAATGGAAAATGTTTTTTTTTGACAAATATTAACACAGATCAAAAGGTATTTTTTCACAATGAAGCAATCAGAAGCACTGTAAATCACCTTGAACAAAGTGACCTGAGAAATTGATTTACATGTATTCATTCAAATGAGTAAATGACAATCATCATAATTATCATTGTAATGCAATGTCTGCTCTTGTTAGGATTTTTATTTATTATTTTTTGTCTAATAGTATTCTTACAATTTTACAAAATGATTTATGTCAAAAGTTGGACATTTGACATGAGTAAATAAGACACATACATTATAAACACTTACCATCCTACCAACAGAATGACAGACAAGAAGAAATGTTATTTAACATTGTAGTAGTAAATTATTGTCTGTGAGGAGCCTGAGCTTTGAGAATATGTTAGGTGAGATGTCTACGTAGGGCCCGGCGCAGGGAGCAAACAGGATGTAGTCCACAGCTTTTGTTGCTGCTCACAAATTTTGTTGCTGACAGGAAACAGGCATTTGTCACTCCTGCTGTCTGCTGCAGGGCATTGTATGGGTTAATAATGGGGGATAAAATACCGGTTTCACTTGATGTGTGAGAGGGATAGGTGTTAATGGGAGGTGCCAATCATTATAAAGTTTTGCAGACTGGTTATGATGAATGTGGTAACTGTGAATGGTCTTCTCAAAGTGCAGATATAAGCATCAGCAAGGAAATCATTTCAATCACAAGTAAATGCTCCTATTGGCAAAAATACATTACCTCCGTCCTTGGAAGAAGCAAGTTGCCATGAAAATATGGGCTGTCACTTCCTGACACGGACCCGGAGTCCTCACGACGGCTCCCATGTGCTAATGTTGCTAATGCATGCTGTTGCTAAACCTGCCCAAGGGGTATGCAGTTTATTGTGGAAGTCAGGCTGACGCCTTTGCGGTTCAAAAATAGCAAGGGAGGGGCATCTTCACTGAAACAGGGAGTCTCTGTGATGGGAGAGTCTCACCGGGAAAGGGAGTCTTGTCGACCTGCAACGGCCGCAGCCGGCAGCATTTCCCACAAGCAGCAGGAGCACAAAGGGAGCCTTAGCCATGCATCTGCGTCTGCCAAAAGGATCACCTAAATCAACCTTTAACAAACACCAGTGAGGGCGATCGGATGTGATGGATACTGACCCTTTGAAAATGTATCCAGCACCAGCTGCTCTGCCACAGCAGCAATCCGTTACCCTCTCCATAGGCTGTCTTTTTAGCGTTTTCCCCCATGAGTTAACATCAATAATCACCCAGGGTCACCTCCAGCAGCAACGGCAGCTCCGCAAACAGGTTGACTGGAGAAGAGAGGGAAGTCTACTACTTACGATGTACCTATAAACCCCTTCAGTTTCTCCCTTACTTATTTAAGTCATCATTCTGAACCATTCCATTAACCCATTGTAGATATCATTCATCTAGGTGTTGTTTTTCATTTAAACTCTGTGTATTTCTTAGGATGATATTTGTATTTTTCTTGTTTTTTTTTTTTTTTTTTTGTTCTAGTGTCATGTTCTGGATGTATCCAGTTTTGTAACATCAGTAGATAATATCTTTCAACGGCTGTAATGAACACATGAGTGTTGATGAAATATGTCCTACCATTTCATAAATGTCACTTGAGGAATGTTCTTTTGTTTTCATTCAGAAAATGAAGCAACAGACTTTGTATGTGCCACTGACTGTTCAAAGGCCTTCCCAGACACTTCCTCCACACACGCTCCACTTTGAGGCTGCATTTTTACTCTTGTCTATCAAATTATAAACAGGTCACCATGTGGATAGGTGTCTTTAAGAGTAATTCTCACTGAAATTGTCATTTTATTTTCTGTCTGCAAATCCAAGAGTAATACAACAGATGTCTGTCCCAACCACCAGTTCATCAGAGTGCTTATGACCTTGGTGAAAACCAAACCTGCAAGACCCAGAGAATCACTGCATGCAAAGCATGCAAAAATGCATACTTTTGGATACACGGCTGAAGATGGAGAGGAGCCCTAAGTTCACATGTGCAAAAAAACATTGAGAGATCCAAAGGTGACTCTGTGGCAGACACTACCATTTGAAGGAAGCGGTGTCTTACTTTTCACACTGTCCACTTCAGGTGGGGTCCCACAAAAACTTGGATGCACCTACCCCTCCACTAGCACACCCCACTAGTGTCTGAAAGCTCTAGCAATTGTCAATATCATTGAAAGCACCTGATCTGAAATTGAGCCTTTTCATATCCACCTCAGGCAAATTCTAGCACGGAATCAAACCGTGAAGTGAGGAAACGCAGGTGCAATGCAGTCCTTCAAACTTTAAGTAAATCTAAACTCAGACAAAACCAAAATAAACAAAGTTCCTGTGACACGGCCGTGCCTGTTTGTGTAACACAGTGCTTTATCGTTGAGGAATCAGCCCAGGAAAATGAAACACAACAATGTATTTCCGATCATTATCCAGTGCTGGCAGAGTACCTCAGAACTGCAAACATTAAAAGGGCAATCAAAAGCAGCACACCCAAAATTTAATCAATCAAGACTGACAGATCCGCATGCCACTTTCATTTTATTGACAAGTGGCACAGGAGCCAAACTTCTGCAAAGGTTCGTCTAACCACAGAATGCTATGATAGCAGAAGCTCTGATTGCCTCCAAACAGGTTTTTTTTCTCTGACTTGTCACCTCAAAAGACCCAAGGTATTTCTCACCTTGGTTGCCTGGCAGAGGAGTTGTGTCACTTCCTAAATCCTGCCCTAAGCCAGCAAGACGATGGCTTTGTTGGAATTCTTTGCATACCAGCAATTGTACTGTAAGAGGAAGATGAGCAGGCAAGAAAATGGTGTGCCAAGTGTTTTATTGCTATTAGCTGACAGCTGTCATTTTTATGGGCTTGTTTATGTTTATGCTTTGATATGGATGCTGGATACCTTTTTGAATATGCTGACATATGTGTACATTTTAGGTGTTAACAATCTTTCACATGATCAAAGCTTCTGTTCTTTAATGAGTATGTTTTTATTCTTTTCATCAATCCAATTTAGGACTTTTTGCAGAAAGCTGTTAATAACTGAGCATAAATAATTAGTACATATGCAGAACGCAATGGGTGCAAGTGCAAGTGCAGTTTATAGTGTAATTCAGGATTACCAAAGAACTCTCAAAATACGGTGCCCAATGCGACATAAAAGCTTTTGACATGCCTTTTTCAAAGCATCAAATCAAAATATTACTTTTCACCCCACATGTAACAAAAGCACTATCATTTTTCAGTATTTACAAAGACTTCTGATTTTGGTTTTGATCTAACACAATAAATCTGTGTATTAAATGTGTTTTGATTGGCTGATTTAGAGACAAGAAATCAACCAGCCTCTGTCCCTTTGACATTTGACTTTGTGACCTAAAAACAGACAAACATGAGAATAAAAACCTATGTAAAGGTAAAACCAATATGAAGTTTCACCAATTGTCAAATTAAGTCAAATACTGGAAAGCAGATGCCCCTGTGTCCTTTGACCTTGTGACCTGCAGAATATTAGAATTTTGAGGACGTGAGAACATTAAAGATGTGAATATTCACCACAATGCATGCACAAGTAGCCAATTTACAAACAGTTCAAAAACAAGTCAATTAAAAAACATGCAGTAATACACCTTTTGAGGGCTTTGTTGGTGAGACACAGACATTCAACCTCTGCATAGGGCTGTCTTCCCTTTAAAAGAGTGAATGAATCCTCACTGTCGTTTGGAAACCCATGGCAAGGTTAATAATGACAAGAACAACAGGAGCAGCCCTTGGCTAAAAGAACCATAATCATAACTATTCTAAAACGCAAACAAGATTGCTCAAATCACCCAGGCTTATCAAATTAGGTTCCCTATACCAAATAACATCACCTTTCAAGGCAATGGCCAAATGGGCTCATGAACTGACCTTGAAACACCAGGATCTCATCAAGGAAGTCAAGCATGGTCTGAACACTGCAAGGCCAACAGACAGGAGAAACTGTCCCTAATGCTGACCAAGACAGAACACCCCTGGGACCTAGAACATCACTACAGCTCAGGTGGTATGAGCCCTGACATTGGATGGCAAAAGCCAACCAGCGACACCACAAGCTGTAGTGATGCCCTCCTCAATCCATCAGGAAAGATGGGGTTTCAACATGACAGGTCAGCATTCTGACTAGGCAGAAAACTCGGGAAGACACTTCCTTCTAGGAAGAAAGCAGCATTAAAGTTAGTTGGTTCACATGCAAAGACCGCGTGCTATATGCCCTTTGACTAAAAGGCAGGATGGAACTCAAAGGTGACACTAGCACCCTCATGACCTAAAACAAATCAGCAGACACTAACCAGCTCTCCAGCTGTCTTGGACAATGTGATCAGCACCAGGAAGACCACCTGCAGGGGGCGATGTTTCATTCTTGCAGCCACTGAGGGCTCAGAGGCTGGACTTGAGAACGCCTTGAGCACCATGTTTAAGTCCTAAGCTGGGACTTTGTTCCAAAACAATGGAACTTCATTTTGTCCATTTTTTGGTCTTTCCCTGGTAGAATTTTTTATATTGTTTTTTTACATTCCCTGAACTGATTCTAATATCTGAATGTAATAAATGAAATACATAACCTAGCCAACTTTAAAGAGCAACATTCATGATTTGATCAGCACTTGCCGATCTTGCCATATGCTCTCTACCATAGTTTTTCTTATCTTTTGAGAGAGCAGTGAAGGTATACACTTTGGGAAAAAGGTGATTCTCGATATCATCTTTCTGTCATCCCATTTTAAGTATACATTGTGTTGTTAACTTTTTTCAATTTTAAGTAAAGTTGTTTAAGTAATGTTGTAAATGTGTAGTCCTCAAAATGCTGTCCTATATCAATCATTCATCTTTTTGAATGTTGTAGGCTCTAACGCATGTATTAGGATCAATATCTTACAGCATGTGACCTCATCTGGCTGAGGTGACACCCATTTTGAGACATCCATCTTGCTGTGATGCAGTTTTGACATGATGCTGTTAATCTTTCAAGTGAAAAAAAAAACATTGCGTCATAGAAAGGTTTTTAATCTTTTTTTCAATAGAGGAGTAATGATATTTTTATTTATTTTTTTAGTGATGGTAAAAGAGTATCAGATCAAGGGATTCAATGCAATGCAATGTGTGCATTTGTTGATCCGTTAATCACATTTCATTCAGTTGGCGCTGGTGAGAATATGCCTTATGTAAACCTTGATATTGAATTGATAGCCATTGAAAATATGTTTTCACAAACTGTTTTCAACAAATGAAAGCTGGTGTCAATGCTTAGTTTCCCATTCAGTCATGGGAAAGATGGACTGTCACTTGCTGTTGACAGCAGTTTGTATAGTTTTGCAAGCGGTTTTTTGAGATTCTTGCCAAGACTTCAAGAAGGAGGAGTGGCGGTAGAGTGTTGTGCGATGTTTATTTTGGTTTTCAGCACATTTTACGATTTGGACATTTTGGAAAAAAAAAAAAAAAAACTTGGGAGGAAATAGTTTTCAATCAATTCTTGGAAATGTAGCAGTCTATCATTTTGAAAGAACTGCTCAATGTGTGCAACTCCTCCTTGTTTCCATGAGTTGGGAGTAATGTTTTTCCGTTATTGTTCATGAGAAAATCAGGATTGGACCAATACTTACTCACTCAATACTTACTGATTGGGTGTTGAGGATTGATTTATGATCAAGTCGATTTTGCACCAAGCTTTCAGTGTCAGAAACATTACAGAACTTTTGAAACAGTTATAATTTATGACAGATCCCTTGAGGAATATTGAGTCATTGATGGAGAGCTCATTGTATTTTAAATATCTAACTAAGAATGTTTTATTTGGTTGGGGGTGGTGCATTGTTGTTGAGTTGCCAGAAAGTAATGGAGGAAATTTGGAGCAATCAACCTTTAAGCTCTTTTTTATTACTGTTCTTTATTGTATTCTAAGTTCTTCAGGCGGAAAACCAGTTAGAAATGGATAGAGGCTAGCATATCTCACACATAAATGTGATGTTTGCATTTTTTACAGTTGCTATATGGCCTACCAGAGAGAGTGGCGGATTATTCAATCTATATAGGCACTTGTGTCTCTACCAGCTAGCTTGTACCTTGTTGAAACACTTTTAATATTGTTGACTCCTTATGTGGCTTTTTGCTTATGCTGTACTCTGCCTCACTTGTAAGTTACATTGGATAAAAGCATCTGCCAAATGAATAAATGTAAATGTAATATAGGTCCCTCATTGCTTCATTATTTTAAGAAGTGACATGAAAGTGAAATGAGAAAGATCCTATAGATTAAATTCAATGATAATGTCTACAGCACCATTTTGCCTGCCATTTTACCTGAATCAGAGAACACAAAGGAAGAGCAGCACTACCCTTCACCATAGTGCTGCAGGTAGTGTTTCTCTGTCATGGACATCCTTGCAAAATCCCAGCAATCCTTTGCTACCTTGGAAAATAAGAGAAAAGAATAATAATTATACTTTCCATTGTGTCCCTTCATAAGACCCTCATAAGGCATGTATAACATAGTCACGAACATGCCATTACAACTTAATAAAGCATACATCAGCATTTGCAGTGCTTTGCCTTTTGACTGGGTGATTTATCATACGTTATGTCACTTGTCAGAAATTGTGTCACTGCTCTGAATCCCATATTAATAATGCCTTTATTTCCCAATACTTAATATCTGATACAGGGAAACAGATCATCAACATCAACATCATTGAGTGATTGATGAGCCACAGATTATAGCCAATCAGTGAAAAACATCCCCACTGACTTCTTGTTTGGGTTGCCTCTAGCTTACAGAATACCTCCAAGTCATCAGCTCCTGCAATTAGAATTAATTACACAGTAATTACAAAAAAAAAGGAACATGGAATGCACCGATGTGACAATGTATTTTTCTCTCTGTACACTAGTTTTCCCTGGAGCCATGTTGAATGAAACAAGATATACTGTAATTACAAATGAAAAAGGAAATATGATAGGCTTATTGGCTAGGCTGAAGAAATGTATGCACTGGAAATTTAAATAAAAATTATTTCTACCTTGATACACTCGTGTTGCAAGTTTGAATTGTATATCTTTGACTTTTCAAGCAGTTTTTTTATTATATTGACTTTAATTAATTTGATCTGATTGTTTGATTGTTATCTGCATCAATATTACAAACATTAAATCAAATTCTGTGGGTTTTACAAACATGCAACAGGTATTTCATACAGTTAATCATTTTTGTTTTTTGTTTTTAAAGGCACTAAAATCCCAATTCATGTTTGCATAGAGCAGTGCATCTATGCAAAGTAGCACAACTGCAGGCCTGTATTTGTCATTTGGTTGGTAAATGAGGACTGACTCACAAGAAAGAAATGCATTTGTCTGGAGGCTGTCATACAATGTTTCAATTCAAAAGTCCATTTTAAGTCTTTCTAAAGCACTTTATATAAATAAGATTAAGTTAAACCTCAGATGAACACTCAGCACTGTTTTGTGCTCCACTGAGGGCAAATGAAGTGAAGATGAGACTCAAGAGGCTTTTTAAGGTGGATCTTTGTCCCACCTATCAAAGAGGCCATACGGGGATGCTGACGATGTTGAATATTAGCCTTTTGAGTTATAATTGCCTAATTCTCCTGCATGCACATGTTTGGCATTTTGTGTGTTTGGGTAAATAATGACTAATATGCCTGTATATTTCCCTTTAAGAAATTTGTTTCACTTGCCTTGCTCTGATACATATACAGTGAACTTCAGTTATAAGAAATACTGATATAAGAGTCAAACTGCACATAGTGCTCAAAATACTGGGAGAGAATCACTCCCATACTAATACTGTTGCATCAAGTAATATACATTTAAAAATAAATTTGTGGTCACTTACAACATGCAATACAGCACTCAAGTGGGGCACAAAGGGGCATAATTAATGAAAAAGCCATTAGACACTGAATACAATATACCTTGCATTGTGCTAATTACAAAACCAAATTGCATGTAAAATATTTGGGCAGTTTAGACGAGTGCCAGTAGTTTAGATTCCAGTTGACATGGCAGGAATAAGAAGAATGCTGCTTTTAAGAATCAAGTCATCCTGGAAGGATGTGACTACACTGTATTCTAACAGTTCTAGAATTTACATATAGTCGCTCCTTACCAAACTGAGGGAGTGATTCAGGTGGTGTGCTAAGAACGCCAGAGGAAATGTTAGATCTCACATGCTCAGAAACCTTAGACCTGAGACGGCTCAGCATGGAGTCATGTAGATAGCAAACCCGGGCACTGAAGAGCGAACTGCACCAGCGTGGAGCTGGCAGACTCAGTCTCCATTGTTTGAAATCGAGAGGGAATTGAAGGAAAGAAAACAGAAGTGAATGTCCAATTGTGCAATGTGTCGCGCTGGGCATTGGCCAGGGTATTGGGATGATGGCGTGGGGCATACGCACTGGTTACTGGAGAGGAGTCAACGGCAACAGAGACCCACGCCCAGACCACCTAGGAGTCCCATTTCGAGCTCTCTCTTTTTTTTTTGTATGGGTTTTGCCAGCGTTTAACTCCCTTCAGCCCCCAAGGGAAATCGGCAGGAGCCTGTCAGTCCGCTGACTGTGAGAGAGAAGAGGGATTGGGGGGGGGGAGATGACATATCACCTGGCTGAAGAGCGAGGGCGGAGGACGCCATGCCAAGGGCACAGGCAGCAACGGGAGCCCGGGTGTCCTCAGCATCTGCACGGACAAGCCACCGCACATTCTGCCCGATTAGCTAGCCGAGGTGGAACGGGGTTACAGGTTTTTTTTTTTTTTTTTTTGGTTGCCTCTCTCTCTCTCTCTCTCTCTCTCTGCGAGGTTCAGCGATTTAGCTCAATTAAGGAATTACCCAAGGCAGGGCCCTTGTAAATCCACGCCCAGCTCCCCTCATAAAGGAGCCATTGTTGACGCGCGGTTCGCCGTCAACTGTGAACCGGAACTCCCCCCGCGCTCGCTCGAGCTCCGGTGACAGCTCCACGGAACGAGGAGAATCTAATTAACTCTGTTGCTCTTTGATGGCTTCCATAAATTTTGCGTGCGGTTTGGCACGGGGGTTTCTCTGTCACGACCTGGTGATGATCTGTCATTCTCCTGAGCTTCTGAGGAGTGGATCAAAGGGCGGAGCGTTTCACAGGGTCAGAGAACTCTTGAAGTGGTTTATCTCAGTTTTGTCAGGAAATCAAACATTGTCCTACTATTCATTACATTACATTAGCAGATACTCTTATCCAGAGCGACTCTCACAGGTTACAGTTAACATGTTATCCATTTATACAGCTGGATATTTACCGAGGTGTTATGCCACGTCAATCAAGTGTGTAGTGCTGTTAATATGGGGCACTGTGTCTTCTAATATTAATATCTTCAGTACTAAGAGACTAAATGATTGTTCTTGCTTATTGTTCGTCTTATTGTGAATTTAGATCATTTTCAGTCAAAGAAACAATATTAATATCAACTGTGTGGGTGACATACTGAAATCACAACAATTTTCACTTTAGGGACAATGAAGTCTTATCTTACCTTGTAAAAGGCGGCAGTCACAATGTCCTGACATCCAGAATGCAAGCAGAGAGATGGTGGTTTGGACTGCTCATAATAGCAGGTTTGGAATGCTCAGGAAGGATTATAAAAATGTCAAGCATAAAAATTTCTGCAGACCTCCACGTTTTTCTACAGATATGCCTCTCAGCTCCTGACTTTGCATTTTCCACATAACTCTATGCTGTACGCTCCCTGTGTCAATTCCATCATGAAGGGCACTTTATTGATGGAGGCACAAAAATGTTTTTGTGTTTGTATCCATTTTTCCAGATTTGTACACATGACATTCTCTCCTGCTATCTTTAGATTCACAAAAAATATTAGTCCGGTGGGCATGAGAGAGACTACTATCACCATCTCCTTGCACCCAAATGTTGAATGGTTTTTCCTCTGATGTGACAAAAATAGTGCTAAATTAGACACTTTGACAGCTGGTCCTGATTTACAGATTGTTCTTATATTGATAGGGGGGAGATTTTCATTCAAAGTCAGTATGTAACTCTAATTATTTGTTTTGTGTCCTCTAATAGAAGCTTCAGATTTTATTCTCTATGTACAGTAACCAGGTGTAACCAAGCCCCTGTAGCTTTATTGAACATCAGTGCTTTCTGACATGCTCATGAACATGAATATAAGGTATTCAAGTGTAGGATACAAAGAAATGAAATGATTTATGGAAGGGGAGAAGGAATTCCCCCCTTTTGACGTACATATTTACTTTGCGAAGACTATGAATAATAATGAATGCCCTCAAGTCAAATTTCAGCTTTGAGGTGGGTGTTTGAAACAGCGTTGCCACCTCATTTTTCAGAAGATGCTAGAACCTTCATGATTGCTTCGGTGGCTTTCATGGAAAGAGCCAAGACCAATTTAGCAAAGTCAATCTGGAGGATCTTCAATGACCAATGTCCCAGATGCACAGTGCCAGTGAAAAAACAAAACAGAGAGGTTTGTTTTAACATTAACATTGTCATTTAGCAGACACTCTTATCCAGCGTGACTTACACAAGTTGCAATTTTGTCCATTTATACAGCTAGATATTTACTGAGACAATTTCAGGTTAAGTACCTTGCCCAAGGGTACAACAGCAGTCCCCCAGCAGGGAATCAAACCAGCAACCTTTCGGTTTACAAGTCCTACTTACAATTCCTGCTCTTTACCACTATGCTACACTGCTTTGATATCGTTGCTGTGTCGGTTTTTCACCTTCATCTTGATCTTCTGCGCCAGTGCTCACGGCTCACAGAAAACGATGGCCAGTGCCAATTTCAAAGCTGGGCGTGGCTATAGAGAGGATGATAGATAAAGAGAAATGAGGTTAACGACCGCATATTAGCAGAGCGATGTTTATTTAAGGCATTGTTCCCACTGAATCTTGCTGTTGCCTGACACCTCTCTGTGCTGCTGTAGGCGCTGGCACCATTCTCATACTTGTGGTGCGAAACGTTTCAGTGAAGATGAACACTTGGATCCATGCTAACTGCTTTCTCCTTTTTTAATCGGATCCAAAGCAAGAGGTTTACCATAACAACACTTGTCCTGAGGTTTGTTCCCACATTGCATCTGCTGGCGATCAATTAAGCCCCGCCCCCAAAAGTAATTTTTTACCCAGCGGTAATCTACCACTCTTTAAGAGCTTTGTGGTCGCAGGCATTACAAACACGTCGCTACAGGACACTTGCGTCAAAAGTTTTGAGGACAAACTCCGCACGGAGACCCCTGGGGGAAGCGGTATCGTACAGTTTGTTCTGCAACCGAAGGGGGGACGGGCGCAAAATGTTATGTAAATCCCCTTAACGACCTTTTCAGGCGGTCGACAATCGCTAAACAAAGGTGATTGGCAGCCGACACCGCGGGGCCCATTTGTCTCTCGCCCCGGCCTGTCTCGCTCCATACTGCCCCCTACTGTGCGAGGCGTGGGGTAGGGTGCCCAGTGGCACCCCTTGCCAGTGGGTAGAGCCAGCCGGGGCCCTCACATGGCAACGGCGGAGGCCGCCGGAATAATGTCCTGTTTGTTTCCTGCCCCCCTCCGGATTTTGGCCCCGGTGGTATCCCACCACTTCGGGCGCAGAGGGAGGCATCCACGCCTGTCTGCCTGTGTTCCCATGTCGCCCCCACCCCCATTGTACGCCTCACAAGAGCCCCATGGACCACGTGAACGGACGGGACACTTTGGCCGGCATTGTCATCGTTATTATGAATATTACGACCCCCAAACCCCCCCATCGCCTCTCCTCATGAGGAAGGGCTCACAAAGCCCAAGGACACAGGTGGTCTTTGCCATCTATACTCATACAGACTGTATATCCGCCATCATGACAAATCCCCCCCCCCACTCAGTGTAACACACACACACACACACACACACCCGTTGTCCCCGAACCCCTCGCTGGGGCATTTTATTCTGCCCGGGCCTCATCTCCGAGGGGAGTGCGGCTGCCCCCTACTGAGTTGCAAGCTCCACTTCCTACAGTGCGGCCTGTTTTGTTCCTTGGCGGTCCCCTTCCATTCAAGCCCAATGGCCAGGCTCACTCTCCTGCCTGGTCCCAGAAAAAATCTAATAGGATTTGCGTCCATTTGTGTCTGAAAGACCCCTGGAAATGAATAACGCTTCCAGAATTCATAATCCACGCCGGGGCCGTCGGCCCCCGTATTTCGCCATTTTTTCGGCTTTCGCCGTTTCCAGTGTCGTGACTATCATGGTCCCCAGACATTCTCTGCTTCGCGGCCACCATGTGCGGAAAGCCACAGCTTGATGGCGGTTTAAGCCCAGCTGGGTTTTAGGGTGGAAAGGTGGGCAACAAGGTGGGGGAGGGAGGGGGGTGTGTGTGTTGGAGGGTGGGGGCCGGGGGGTGTTGGTGATATACGCCCCCTACTGTCCCAGCTGTAACCTGCTGTCTAGACATCAGAGGTGTCACTCCTGGTACGGACACGGGCCACAGAGGAAGCATGGGGGGCCTGTGGCGGGGTAGCGTCTGTTGGGACTCGGGGCTGAAGGAGCACTACCTGCTGGATCTTCCTTCCTGTTCCCAGGCCATGGTACGTTGCACATCTGACTGCTGACGGCAATTTACTGCAAGCAGGCACTGGCTGCAGTCATGGCAGTGACCGCAGTTTATTTACTGACTGATGCATTTTGTCACTTTTTTTACTAGTTAATGCAGACCACTGAAAAATACTAACATTCAGATTTCAAGGCACACCGTCTGCTATGCCTCCCAGTCATTTCATTGCGTGTTTTTAATTGGTAAACATTGCTTACGGTTGATGTTATTAATCAGAATTTCTTCCTGTTGCTTCTTCAAATGTGACAACCACATTTCAAACCACAGTTTAGGTTTCCAAAGGTTGTTTACTGCTTGCTTATTGTATCTGGGTTTGTGTATTTTTTCTGTCATGGGAGATTGAATTATTATAGAAAGGGGAGTGTAGGTTCATTATCAGTGCCAATGAAGCGTTATGTCAATGGAGCATTATGTCTGCCAGCATTGCCACAGCATAAATATATCATAAATAATAACTGTTTATCAATCTCAGGTGAGATTGATACAGGCTGATACATGTCTACAGACTCAGAAATGTGGAAATCGACAATGCTAATATTTGACCTTACATTACATGCATGTGTTGGTGCTATATTGATATACTACTTATTTCCAATAATCGTATATAGTATAACTGTAAAGGAGTGTAAAGATCAAGTCAAAAATGATTTAAAGGTCTAATCTGATTCAGATGAATGCAGGATATTCAGTATTGCATTTTAAATTTTATACAGAAATATAGAATATCACACCCATCTAAAACAGCAATAATGTAAGTTATGCAGTGCAGATCATCGATTATTTGCTTTCACACACTTTGCAACCTATTTTCATCTTTGAAGCAAAGTCTGTTTAAACCAAACTTAGGTAAATCGTTTCTGTCCAAAAGAGATCACATCACAGTTTTTAAACATTAGTCACCTGACTGCATTTTGTTTAATGCCTTTGTTTGGGAGTAATTTTATACACATTTGTTATTGATTGGATACTGGCCCCACTGAGTAGGTACTACTGCAGTGCTCCACCGAAGACTTGACAGGGCAGCAGTGTAGCATAGTGGTTAAGGAGCAGGACTGCCTCAGTAAATATCCAGCTGTATACAGGGATAATATCATAAAAAAAAAAAAAAAAAACGTAACCAATGCAAGTCACTCTGGATAAGAGCATCTGCTAAAATGCCAAAAAATGCCAACATCACTGCCCTCTGGTCACTAACCCAGTGCCTTGAGCACCCTCTGCACAACGGGCCCTGTGTATACAAAGGAGGGTCGTGGTGGTCCACAAGATATGTTGATCTTTATTGCAGCTGTAGAAAACATTAGGTTTGAGGTCACAAGGTAAGAAAGCATGTTGTATATTGTCCCCTAGAAGGAAGCATTCAAAAGCGCTGCTATACACAGTATGTTAAATACACATAATTATATGACTAGACATAGAACAGAATAAAAAAACAATGCTTAGCATATTGCAGAACTGAACAATAATAGTGTTCACTTCCTTTTCAGGCATTAATTCACTAAACCCTTAATGTGTCATAGACATGGTAATTCCAAATGTATCGTACACACAGCGATCAAAGGCAAAACAGTAATCGCATTTCCATCTCTAACATAATCCCTGTCGATGGTAGTCAATAGCTCCCATCTCTTGGCATATTACAGGTGCCTACTAAGAATAAAGCAATCTGTATCTGTTCAGCCTGCATTGGAGTCGGAGTGTGTGTATATATATATATATATATATATATATATATATATATATATATATATATATATACATATATATACATACATATATATATATATATATATATACATATATATATATATATATATATATATATATATATATGGGAGGAGATAGGTGCTGTGTCTATAGTTTTCATTGCCGTTCTTTTTATACGGAGAATTTCAACTTTTAGCTGAACTGTCGGGTTTATGAACCAGGCTGTTACACCATGCGGTATAACATTGCGGCATGATAAAAAAGGAGCAGATAGTTTTGCTATCCAGTGGGAAAGCTCTGAGTTGTTGGAGAGTACAAACACTTTTTGATGGGTAAGTACACAGTTAGGACCTGATTTCCTAAAACAAATTAGGGATAGAGATTAGTGTTCATATTTTATTAGCCCAGAGATATATTCACACAAAGGACTAACAGCAGAAAATTGCCTAAAGATGATGAATCCGTACCAGAGCTCAATTAAGAGATTATTCCAATTTAGGTAATTCAAACTTTAGTGGTAGGAAAGGCTTCCTTTTATTAACACACATGATTTAGAAAATGTATCAGTTCACACTGTGGGTTAACATTGCCTGCTGTGCTTGTGGAGAGCTTCCTGTTTCCTGTTTGTTTGGTAAGAAGATGTCTCAATCACTCCTCATAAATTCAGAGTATGATGAAAAACACCCACAGGGGGTCTGCAGTACCAGGACTGGGGAATGCTGCAATCCATAAATGGAAAAGGTTCTGAGACCTGGGAAGGGTTTGGGAAGCATTGTCCCCTGTGTATTAAGAGGCTCACATTATCACAGAATGATGCCGTGTGTGACGCAGAACTACTCCCAGAAGAAGACTTGCCCTGGGAGAGGTGTGCTGCCTTTTCCTTATCACGGGCCTGCACAAAGCCGTCCCTTTGCCCGCATGGCGCTTTGTTGTTGTCGTTTCTTGTTGTTCGGGTTTGTGGGTTAGCTGCTGGCTAGTTTCGCTGATCAGAGCTACAACACCAGGTAGCAGCCTCTGACGGCACCTTCAAAGGCATATAATACCTCAGGTGTTTTTTTTTTTGTACCAGGAATGTTTGCAGCAAGGCGTTTCCTTCCCTATAAATTTAGGGATGTTTAGATTCCTCTCTTTTATCGTCTTCCAACTTTTGAACAATTCAGATTCAATCATGTCCTAGGCCTCTGTTCGTCTTTCAGACATCGTAGGAAAAGAGGTTGGCTTTTCACTCCAAGTTGGTATCCCTCATGGTGAAAACAGGTTATCAGCAAGAAAAAAAAACAGAAAATAAAAAGGAGACACGTGTATTTGACATTGCGCCATGCAGGTGTTTCTCCCAGAACGAAACCTGTCAAAATTCACCGCCTGCACCTGTGATCTTAGTCACCGTTTTTCTTGCAGAGGGGGGCCCTTTGTCATTCGTTCCATTGGAAACAGCATTGTTTCGAAGCCAAACAAAGCTCTGTTGCCGGATTTGCTCCGCTCGATCTTGTTAACTGCGTTTATTAACACGGCCCCGGGGGCCCGAGCTAGGACGGAGGGACTCACCCACAATCTCCCCGCCGCTGTGGAGGCCCAGGTACAGAGCGAGCATTGTTGGAGCCGCGGGCTTCCCAGCGCTGTCTTTCCTATCACGCACAAACTTGCCGCCTCCGTCGGACCACACATCAGACGCGGCGGCATCGCGAGGTTATTCTTTTTTCCTCTCAGTTTTATTCTTTTTTTTTTCCATCTGCGAGATATCTGCACCGGGAAACAAAAGAGTTACTGTGCTGCGTGCGCGATCGTCAGCGCAAAACGATGTATGAAGTTTTGCGTTTTTTTTCATTAATTGTTCCTCAAATACTTTCGTCCTGTCTTTCCTTACATTATTTATTTGCTTAGCAGACAACCTCATATGTGGTAAATTGCACAGCTCACATTTTACACATCCATTTGTACCGCTGCATGTTTACTGAAGCAATGCCGGTTAAGCACTTAGCTTAAGGGCACAGTAGCGGCCCGTCGCATGTCACGACAAATAGGGGCTGCTTGTTATTTTCCAGTGCCGGTACATTTGTGCCATTTGTCATTTCGCCAGTAACGATCAAAGCGCTGCGTAAATTGTCTTTGGTTTATAAATGCCTTCTGTTTCTTGCTGGGTCAGGTCTAACGCTTCTGAATTCAGAGCTGCCGTTTAAGTATTGTTTTTTTTTTTGTTGTTTTATTTTTTTTAGGTCTGCAGTTAATCGCAATTATCAGGTGGGGATAGGTTGTAAGGGAGAACTTTTGTGGCAAGTAGTCCATATTAATTAAAATTAATATTACATATATACATTCTGTACTCAAAAGGCAAACAATGAAACAAGATAACATAGACTTTCTCACGCAGTACTTTTGAGTGAAATCAAGGTATATGACATTAGTACCAGGAAGACATCTTGTTTCTTTTCCACTTCGCAATCTAAAAGTTGCTCTTTTGTAGTACTTGTCTTTTTTATCATTTGACTCACACTGTCAAGCAGCATATGCTCTCTTCTGTTAAAATTATATTTTCTAATATTATCTGTTATTGTGTATATTGGTCTTGAGGTCCTCCTGCACCTGCTGATTCAATGGTTCCAATAAAAACCATAACATTTGAGGAGGAACTTTTTTTAAGAGCCAGTTACAGGAACCTTAGCAGGAAGTACCAGAAAGTCTAACAGACAGAGGGGTATTCCAGGATCGGCAATGGAAAACACAGTCACAGAGATTTGCATAATACAAAAAGAATCCTGGATCCCTTCAGTTAATCAGTCTTTTCCCTTGGTGCTGGTATGAGGAACTCATGACATTCGTTTATGTTGGCACGTGAAGTTGTAATATCATGTTTCCAGACCTTTGGTTGTGTGAAGTCCCCATCGCTTGATAGATATTAGAAGAATAACAGTAGCAGCCATCCTTTGCAGAAGTGATACATCATTGTTGAAGTGGCATCTGGTTTGTTTTCTTGCTCATGCTGAACAGGTATGTGTGTGTGCGTGTGTCTGTGTCTGTGAGTATGTGTGTGTGTGTGTGTGTGTGTTTTTGGCTACTGCTTAATAGATCATCCACTGGCCCACAAAAGCAGAGCCAGACAGTTGTCATCGTACCATCCCTGTCCCGTCAAAACTTTCAGTGGCACTGAAGCTGTCTCAACACAACCCATATACCAATTAGGCAATATTATGCTTTTAAGGTATTTGTTTACCACGGTAATGTTGAAAGGTCCATCCTTTCTGTTATCTCTACAAAGTGAGATACAGAGATAGCTCTGAAGTGACAAAATTCTAAGTACTTTCTCTTTAAGTGTAAAAATCTGTGTAGAGGTCTTTCATAAAGCCTGATAGTGCTTTAGAGCCATCTTAAAACAACAGGAATTTACAAGTGTTCACGAGGGTTCCTGACAAGCTAAGAAATGAATAATATAGCTGCAACAACTCCTGGTATGCCTGCATAATGAAAGTAGCTTTTTGGCATGAAGTCACCATTCCAACATTTTAGGGAATGCAAACTGGGGGGTCAACAAGCATTATACTCTGGTGTCTGTCATAGTCAACGCTCTCTCTCTTTTGTAAATGGAGATGGAGTCATGGGACTATGTGTCTAGCATAGCAATCTGACCAGTGTGTTATCACTCACTGGTCAGATTGCTATGCTAATCTCCCTTGATTTGACTTCACTGTACTGAAGAAATGTTTCCCCCTTTTTTCTTTGTGCTCATAGGCTGCCACATGGAGACATACTGCACCCATCCAGCAGCTCCTTTCTGAGACAACCCAAATTCGGCAGTCAAATGCTACAATATGACAAAGATGGAGAAATGCAGGAAATATCACGCCCATCTTCCATAAATGGAGCAGATGCATATTAGGATTGTACTGAGAATCATCAAACATTCAGAATCAGAGCAGTGACCACATTGACTGCTGCTATGAATGCTGGGAAGATGCAACAGAGGACAACATAGAGTCTGGGTACAGCACTATTCCCTTGGATTACAAATTGATTGTGAGCATTCCTAAGCAAAAGCATGAGGGCTCAAAGTTCAGGATTGATTATCTGGACCACAAAGAGACTTTAGAGTTGCATAGTGCATAGCACACCTGGAGCACAGAAGCATCCAGTGCAATTTAAGCAGCATTTAAGTAGCATTTACACCAGTTAGTAACAGACAAGATACAGCACTGTTTTCCACAGGACTACAGCGTTTCTGGTCATCATTCCATCTCTCATTTTAATCATTTAACTGGAGAACGTTGATTGCTTCCATCACCTTTTGTATCAGGCGTCAATCAGCGGGTGGCTGTGAGCATCTCGCAAACCCTCAGAAATGTGGATCTCCCGAGCGGGGAGCTGACGCCACTTTTTATGGGAAGTATGCACGTTTTAACAAAGACGTCAAGAAACAAAGGCACCAACAGCACGCGGCGGTTCCACCTGTTAAATTGCTCACGGAGTCTCCTTTGCCCACCAAAACCAGTGGCTTTGTGTCTGCATCCATTCATGCCTCAGCAGGACCACAATGGAACTCTGCCCCGTGACATCATTCAATTTCACATTCCATGCCTCCAACCTGCTAGGCAGACAACCGATGTCACACCACAAATCAAGACGGCGGTTGCAAATTAGAGCCAAATGGAACCAAGTAGCAAGCACAAATTAATTTATGAGAAAAGAGGTTAGGTCCTTCAATGTAGTCAGCTTTACCAAAGCATGCACATTTTCTTTTATGTATAAGGATTCCTTTGAAGCTCACCTCAGCAATTACGTGGCTGCAAATAAATGTGACAACTTTTTTTTTTTAGATTTTTAGATACCTTAAATTTTTGCGGAGACGATGGGTGATGGTGGGCGGAGAGTTATGTGAAGGAAAACCACATTTATGCAAAGCTTTTTAATTAGTTAATCCCCTTGGCTTTGATGATACCAGGAGACCTCAAATTTAAAGGAGCCTGTTAAATTAGACCTTTAAGGATAGATCTTGAGGAATTCTTAAAATTGCTGTCATTTGATGTCATGTCAGATACAGCTCAGAGGGATGACGCCTGGCAATGAGAGATTTGACGTTATCTTACGAACTTGGTCACTGCTACCATTTTTAAGCTAAAGGTAAGCCTCTTAAACCTAGCATTGTAAATATGTTACATTTTAAAATGCATTAAACGGCGTCTGTAAACTACCCGATGCTAACTTCTGAGAAGCTGTATAGCACTCTTAGTATTTATGACGTCTGCCACATTGAATAAAGTACCTCAAATGGATTGTTTGTTTTGTTTTTCACAATTTTCACTCACTTCCCCTTTCTTTAAATATTAGCTCATAACAGTTTGGTGCACATGTGCATGGTTCTGAAATGTTCTCAAATGAACAAGTGCTCTTGTGTGACTCTGGAGAAATAATCATAACTAAATCAAATTTAACAGGCTCAAAGCTGTGGTAAACTGCAAAAAAGCTGTATTATACTTACAGTGGCATGTTTACATGCACATTAATATTCCAATGTTAACCCAAACATTCAAGTATTTCAGCCATGACATGAGTCAGGCAAACACCTTATACCGATAACCATGACCCAAATAAGACAGTGTTCTGGTTATGAGAAACTTGAATAAGACATGTGGGATATTCATATTCAATGCTTTACAAGGAACACTGGGTCAAAGTTCACCCATGAGCTAGCTGACTTTGCTAACAAAAAAGTTTTGGAAAATATTTTGGAATGAGAAGGAGTCAGTTGTTTGCAATAAGCTATTTTTCAATAGTGTTCAAAAGAAAACACGATAATGCAAAAGTGAGCATCTTCCAAGCTGTTTTCCCAAATACAATAATTAGCAGGAAAATTCACACCCATCTTTCACAGAGCTAATTCTGGAAGCTCTGGCCACACTTGGGGTAATAATGGTAGGACTACTGTGTTCATGTAAATGCAATTACTCATTATCTGGTGATGAAGTAAAGTTTTTCTTTCACAGTGTGCATATACAATAATAACACATGAATTAGGTCTGGGGTGGACTGAACAAAATACTCAAATGTCACATGGGTTACATTAATGAGATAACATAGTAATAGCAGGTTATTATCACACTATCAGAAATCAGCAGGAGTTTTGACATTATTTCAAGTTAGGCCCCAAATAATTAAAATGACTTTGCATAGCGAGTAAGCAAGTACTTTGTTCTCCCTCATGAAAACATTTTTCCACCTATTCTAAACTATATATTCAGTCCAGAGATACCTAACATTGCCCAATATATTGTCAAAAGCACGACATGTTTATTGCCGGCCATAAAATCCGCAGAGACATTTTGATGTATTAGTTCATTTCGGAAGACAGTATTTCAGCGTGGCTTTTCCGCGGAGGCTGGGTCATGATGGCTGGTGACAGGCGCTCTCCAGCAGAAGCCAGATTGCAGAGGGCCTGGAGTGTTGTCTTTAGTCAGCGAGGCTGAATCACACTCCGATCAAACCCGCAGGGCCTCGCCTCCAGCCCGGCCCCCCGCTTCCTCTCCCCTGTCAGCCCCCCGACCTCTGATTAACAGAGCCCGATGCCGAGAGCACGGAATGCTGGGAAGGCTTCTCCTTTTCCGTGCCGAGACAGGTCCCGGCAGGGGGAGCTCCCCTGAGGGCATCGATGGACTGGCCGTTTCAGATCGCCATGTCACTGATGGACGTCCTCCGTTTTCCGTTCGCAGCAGCATGCACTGTGGCCTCGGACAGGAGAGTGTGTGCTGCCCTTAGCTTCTGGTGGCAGCCAGACTCAGCTCAGGTTTTTACAGAGGGTGATTGCTGTATCATAGTCAATAATGAGATCTATGATCTATCCCTTTGTGTGTGTGTGTGTGTGTGTGTGACATAGGCACAGCTTTCATAATGGATTAATATATGATCAGTTCACATTGATAGGTTCATGAAGAGAGAAAGAAAAACCATTGAAAAGCAATTATGTCACTCCATATTTCAGGGTCATATGGAACTGGTCACAGAGTGAAGTGTGACATATATGAATTAGTGATACATGTAGAGGGAGAGGTATACACACACACACACACACACACATAAATCTGATGGGAGCAGGGAGGGTCCCATGATCAAGCGGAGACTACGCACAGAGATTCTCAGCCCAAAATCTCAGCCTCTTCACAGCTTCCCCATGGGGACTTTTTGGATTCATCAGGGCTGTTTGTCACCTTTCTGTCACCATATTGTCACTTTTTTTGACAAACAAAAGAGTACACACCATTGCGAAATAACACGCTAGGTGAGATTCAGCTGCCAAGTGCCAACATAGCATTTTGCAAGGCAGGGGTGATGTTTGCAACGCTCATCTTGCTGTTCTTCACAGTCGACTGTTTCCACAACAGTGTTGGCTGTCACTGCCAGCACAAACGTTACTGATTAAAACAAAATGTCCACCATACAGCCGCCACAACAGCCAACATCAACAACAGAGTGAACATCAAGTAGGCCCTTGGAGTGGAGCCCTTCTTGTGTGGAGCTCCCCCGCACATCCACCCGGCACCGCCGATGACGGCCAGAAAAACTGGAACGAGGAAGGAAGTCGACTTTTATCTGCGAGTGCGATCAAAAGTCCGGGCAGGGGCGCAACGCAATCTGTGTTTGTGAAGGGAGGCGTATCAGCGCATCACATTAAAAATGCCTTGTAATTAAGGTTTGGCATCCTTTTATTTGACGATGAGCTTGGCACGGCGTGGCTCTCTGTGCAAAAAATTCCTGCGGGCTCCCTCGAAATCATAAGGAGCGTTGAGAATACCTTGCGCGTTGTTTGCAGATTTGCACGTTCTTTCATCTGGCGTGTTTAGAAAATCCTGCTCTGTGCGTCTGGGGTAATTTTTTGGTGGGAAAAAGGGAAAGAAAACCCTCCGCATCAAAGCCATCATCTACACACCGTGGGTGGAAGTGGGACGCTGTGATTTGAACTACTGTGCGGTCGGCCTGATGGGATTTAGCCACCTAGTTAAAGCTAGCCACCTAGGTAGTGATCTGTGATCCTGACATGTCGGTGGACGCAGATCAAAATCCAAATTATAATTGCTTTCAGACAGATTAGAACACTCACATCTTAACCATTTCACTCTTTTGCTCATCATTGTTTTAAAGCCTTTCCCATACCTGTTTTGTGTGTACAATGTATGCTCAACTTTGTCTCTGATCTTTTCTCTTTTTTTTCATTTTACATTTGAATAACCTTTACTGTAACCCACAGTTTCCCAGCCCTGGTCCTGGGGGATCATAGTGTCTGCACCCTTCATTCCAAAATACCTGATTCAAACAGTCAATGTCCTCTTTGAACCAATGCAGACTCTGCTACATTATGAGTTGTAGTGGTCTAGTGAATTTAGGTAGCCCCACCGGATTATGTAATTGTGCAATTGTGTATCCCTACATGTAATCTTTAACAGAGTTTAATTAAAAACCTTGGAAATTCTGAGTCCATCTGGGTATGAATAATCGTACATATATTGGACAATGATGTAAATATTAAAGACATATTTTAATGTATTTTCTCTAAAAAGAAAGAGTGTGTTACCAGAGTGTGTTGGTATAGCTGGACGTTTGGGGCTGCAGCTGATCCTGTGTTTATGATGCATACTTACATGTGCTGTCTTTTAGAATGCAGTACATCACCTGTTACATTCTTCAGACCAACATCAGTGTAGATTATGGAATGTCTGTGCTAGATTCACAATATGTTTGTCAGGAAACCTGTTTTTATTGTGTTGTTTTTGACCAGGAATATGGTGGGATGATGCCTGGTAGCTTCACGCATATTTTAACATGTCCTTTTGTGCTGGGCTTAGCGCCTTCCTTTGTTCAATATATACTTGTCAAAGGTCTTGAAGAGGATTTATGGAGTTAGATGTATTAGCAGGTCCTAACAATAACTGATCTAATACATTATGCATAATTCTTCCTTCAGGTCACATTCAAGATGTTGCTGTCAGCTCATATTTTATCTTGTTATCTGATTTTATCTGGTTTATGACATAGTAGAAATGGGTACTTCTGGTAAGGGTTCAGGTTAAGTTTGTCTTTACCTTCCTGTTCTCTTATGTTTCTAATAGATATGCTCCAGCTAGACTTACCTCCGAGCTACTTACAGAAGTCAAGCCCAGTTTGTTTTTGCTGCATGTTTTATGCGTGCCCTTCTCTGACATTGACGAACAGAACAAAGGCATTGCATTCATGCGCTAACAAGTTATTTGTGCAGCCCGTTCAGAGTACACAGCGAAAAACAAATTAAACTTGACAACAATTAATAGCTTTCCTAACACCTCCATTTTAAAAAAAGCACCGCAAAGGCACTTCAAAATGCAGGTGTTAAAACAGGACTAAAATGCCAAAGATGGAATTCCATAACAGTGAGTTATTCAGTAACCTTTAAATTCTCATTGAATCTCATCAGCGTGGTGGTGCTCCTGCACATCATAGTCATCAGAATGGTCTTCATCATTAATGTGGCATGGTGCTTTCAGTCAGAGACACCCATCAAAAACCCCTCTCAACCTTTGACTTAATTTTTCACCTTTTTATTCTCAAAGAATTCAAAAAAGGATTTAGTTGCACATCAATTACGGGTCGTATTTTTTTTTCCTGATGAACCAAAGCCTCAAAAAGAGATGTCCAACTTCCCCCTTTCAAGTCGGCAACCGGTACTTAGAATCTCGCAAATGCGCGGGACACAACCCGATCTTCAAAGCGCGAGGACCCAGGTCCATCCATCTTGCCGGAGCGGAGCCTGTGGCAACAAAGCGGACCGGGAGATTTATAGGTCTTTCCGTACACCTGCGCGTCTCGCGGTGCCACGGCAGGGGTCGTGTAGAAGTACAGCGATCTCCAGCCCTGTCATTAGAATGCATTACCCTGCTAATGAGCAGGGACCTGTAATCTCACCGGGAGCAAAGGTGATCCAGCACTGTGGACTCTCCGGTGAGCATCTTAGCCTGGTAAGCTGCATGGGTTTGAGGACCAGGCCTGTTTCTGTGGAAGGCTCCTATGAACGACAGGTTTTGGATTGGTCTTTTGCATGCACCCACTCAACAATTTGGGTGTTTTTAATAATGCCAAAGAAAGGGATTCAGGGATTATTAGGGCAAAGAATTATGTGGTATTTACCTCATGAAATATTTCCAAGACTTATAGTTAAATTCACAAGTTTGACAATGTTACTCCTTACATGGACATGTAAAAGGGATGCAGTAAGTATAATGCATTTCTTCAGTGACTTATATTGACATCCCTGGTATACATCACAATCACTCCAGACTTTTGATCTGACTTTGAGCAATTTTTTATACCACCTTTGGCAAAATAAACATCTGAAATCACTATGTACTCATTCAGAACATACATTTGGTATTCATACAGAAAGAAATCACACCAAACCTAACATTAAAACTTGTATATGTGTTTTTCTTTTTAATTTTTGGAGATATATTGTGACGGAGAACGTTCACCTGTCCCACACAAAAAACCTGAAGTGTTTTAATATGTCTTAAGGATTGGTGTCTTTCCAGTTGCTGCTCTTTCAAAATTTGCACTATGCCTCTCAATTGCATCCAAACAGGTTGATTGCTGAATTGTTAATTATCATTGTCTGTGTATGTAGGCATGTTTAATTGGATGAGGCCTGCCATTGGTTAATGAGCTATACCTGATATAGCTATATGTGAAAAGCCTGTGATTAAATACAGGTGTGTGGCTGCTGAGGAGGAGGCATTGCTTCAGTTGGCTGTGTTCAAGGCTGATTTTGTTTGTGGGCATTTTATTGTTTTTCAAATATTGGCTTTTTTGTAAACTGTACTCTTTTAGTTCATGTTTGAGGGAAGGTGAGAAGTGTTGGCCAGCTTCTCTACAAACATTATCATTTTCCTCATTGGAGGATGCATATCGGAGACCTGGGCTGTCTGATGCTAAGTGTGTAGGAGCTGGGCCAAAACTAAAATGAGAGAGTGGCATGGAAACAAACCAGGACGTCATTCCCCGTGAAAAGATTATTTAGTGTCTCTTAATTAGAGAACAGCTTGACCCTTTTCAAACACGCCGCATAATTAATAATATACCGTGAGTCAAAAAAGTGCCAAATAATAACAGGGTAAAGGTGAAAGCCTGTGTCAAGAGTCTGAAATGTTCATTATTAAAACCCTGACATTAGATGTCAAAAGTACAATACCATTATGTAAGAGGGATGGAAAGAGGAGAAGAAAAAATGAGAAGACGAAACGGAGAGATTGGCACGGGCGATATAATTACCCGATGAAAGCACTGCCATCCAGAGAAAAACCCCAGCGCACTGAGAAAACACAGTGTTCCCTACAAGTGAAGACAACGGTTGCTAAGAAAATATGCTGAAAGCTTTTCCCCAGGCTTTTGGCAGGGCAAAACCACAAATTAAGGTGCCGTGGTGGGAAGCCATTATGAGGCTCCTCTGTGTGGTCCTATACCCACCACAGCTGCATGAGGCTCCCAGACCTCCCCTCTCACGTCTCAGTGGGACGCTGCCCCCGAGCACTGATCCTGATTCACTTCAGGCTTCTGCCGCAAGTAGTTGGGGTTATGGTTTAGGTCAGGTTAGCTGATCCTGAATCAGTGTGCCACCTTTCTGGAATCCTCTGCTGCCAGGGTGCCACAGAGCAGCAACTGGGTCTCCTGACATGGGGAAGCCCTTGAGGGCGCCACCTGCTGGCCATAAAAGAAGGCATCAAATGGGCTGTAATTTCAAAGAGCTTACCTTGTGGGTGGAGCAGAGGCAACTCACGTTATGCTTAATTATAATCACTATGATCACTAACTTTTCCACCATTTTTTACTTCTTACTCCTAATGTGTTGGGAGTATCATTCTGTTTGACAGCCACATTCTGAAGGCCTCCCCCATTTTTCTTTTACGAAGTATAAAAGTGTGTCCCAAGCGTGTAAAGCTACAGATGCAGCTGAGGTTTAAAGCAGAAACCTCTATTGTGCCTTTGAAAAATGTATTTGACCCTGGAGTGTCATGGAAAAAAATCAGTCATGGGTATTTAAGCCACATTTAAACAACATCATTCAGCATCTATCATATTATATGTTGGGGTTTTTATGCATCAGTTACTCTCCTGTAATACATCCAATCAGTACATTAATGTTTTATGTTTTCTTGAAAAACCCACAGAGGGCAGTGAAGAGGCAGATAAACCAGATCCTTCATCATGAGCTGAACAGGGAGGGTCCGGGAATATACCTGTGCTGACAAACTATTAGTGAACCCATTAGAATTAATTAGACTGTCAACATCAAACCCCGCCACTTTCAACATCAAGGATTCACTCCCAGGCTGTGCAGAAAGTCCCCGACTCCTTTTGAATTTCTGCAGGTTGGAGTCATTGGGTTTTCCATGTGGCTGCCAATCATGTACATACCTGCATAGGTTTCAGGCATAATCAGTTTGTCCCAGGGGGGAGAAAGAATTAGAGTCACTTAACAGGCCATGAGATCCCTGTCTTACCTAGATAGCCGATAACCTCTGAAATATTACACATAGATTCTCACCGTTACACATATATTGTGTACATCCGTAATACATCACCTTGATGTATGTGTGTGTATATTGACATTTGTAAGCACCATCAAGTAGTGAAAGATAGAAACTAAGGATGGGGTTCATTAAACCACAAATTACCTAGATTATGGCGACCTCCTCATTACACTTTCATATCTATTGGATCTTTTTAAAAGAAATTGCCCTCTCATATTAAATTTTAACAATAGACACCTGTCTGGTTGCCACATAGAGGACATTGTCCTGCTCTGAGTGACATGTTGTCATAAATCACAGGGGTGACATTTTAATGCTGGGGGTGGGGAGATTCAGGGCCCGTGTCCCTGCCCTCCACCCCCACGATACCAGCAGCTGTCCCGGGACCGTGAGAAGGGCACATGAAAAGCCAAACTGTCTGGAGGGACCCGCGGTAACTGCCCCCAATTTGGCTGAATGGCACTGCATATTTGCCCACATGAATATGTGCCATTGTGTGTGGAGGGGGAGCAATATCAGAGGGCAGAGGGGCTTCGCGTAGCCACTCGGAACACCTGGAAGGCAAGACGGGACATGTAGCTGGAAACAAGGAGGTTTTGTAATGACCTCCTCCTCCACCCCCACCTCTACCCACCGCTGCTATAATCATCATATTCGGAAGATGGGCAGCTCTCATATTGGCTGGCAATCCCAGGTTCTCTTCTTATCAGATGAAAATGGCAACCCGGCATCTCCCCACTCCTGACGGACATCTCGCTCACCCGGCCCACCCTCCTGAGAGTCTGGCAGGAGCGGGGGAAGGGGGGCAGAATCCCTGAGCTGTCCACATCCCGACACCCTGAAGCAGAGCCTGTCCCTGACAATAATTTAAACTTAAACTTTAACAAAGTCCTTAAATATGCATGCCTGACCAATGCTTGAAATTTAGCATTAGTCATTTGGAAAAAGGTCAATGTCTGTTACAATAAAACCACTGGACGTTGTTTGAATTGGACAGAACCAGCCTACACAGAGCCAAAGGTCTAAATCAAATTCATGCAAAGTTTGTTATTGTGATCTTCAGTTCACAACCAATACCAAGAGTTAAACAGGTATTAACGTTAAACTGCCCCCTTTACGAGAAATTTATAGAAATGCATCCCTGGTCTTGCCATGGATGAAAGTGACACCAACACTGATTTAGGTGCCTATCCAAAGAACCCAGGAATGTAAATGATACAGTCAACTACAAATGGTTTAACATTAGTGACTATACCTAGATAATAATGATACAGGACAATGCTGGAGCAAAGGGCAGAGGAAGGAAGCCTGTACTCTTGCATAAATAGCTATGGATGATGCCAAATTATTTCACTAAAATATTTTTCCAGTCATATATACTACACCAAAATATTACAGATGGTTTTGGAAGTGTTACCATCTTTAACAGAAACTCTTTAAGTGGTTGAGATAAGCTCCAAGTACACACTTCATTACTAAACATGCTTACATCCTGTTTTGCATCATAAACTTTTACACATACAAAGACTGTTTTTTCCTCAATATATTCATTTAAAGACACTAAGATGAATTATCTGTTCTTTTTTCCAAATAATCTGATGTGACCTTTGATACACATAATCACTAAAATGTGAGGTTGTGTTCTAACACATCAGATCAATCATTAGTGTCTTGTGCAACATACTCTATCCCATGTGAATGGCACTGAACAGCAGCAGTGAGAATTTCCTTTGTGCCACTTCACAAATTTGGGAGAGCTGCCCATGTTCAGCCAAAAACAACTTGCTCTCGTTGTGTTGGCCTGCTATCAAATGAGCGGCACTTGGGTTTGTGATCTGTGAGTTTATTGTTCTAAAAGTTCTGTTTAGCTGAGCAAGCCGCACGATTGGCTCAGCCCGAGCCTGTTCATGATTTGGAAATGTTGAATTGTGCTCCAAAGGGGTTACGAGAGCAACGTTGTGGGAATATTCAGCTGTTTGGTTTTAGCGTTCGATGTTCTCTAAAGCACCCGCGGAACCGCTGTGCGCGCAGCTGTCCTCCCGTGGCTTCGGGAGCGCTCCCGCGAATGCGGCGCGAGACGGCGGTCGCGCTGTGCCCCGGGAGTGCAACCCGATCCCCGTTGTAACAGCGAGGAGCGCCGAGCGGTGCGTGGCAGGGGTGTGTCGCGGGATTTGCGATGCCCCACACTGCATGTTTTGGCTCTGACTCAGACTCCATGCCCCCGAGTCACTGAGCTTTGTAAACGGCGATGAACATGAATGAAGCCTCTCCGATAACGCCCGCTCCCTTTTTTTCTCTGTTCATGGCTCTTAAGACCCGCGTCTTCTGGTTAGTCTTACCTGAGCTCTCTGTGACTTTGAAAACTAATCTGAAGGTAAACAGTAGGAAAAATCTCAAGGGAGGTTACATTTCAAACACCACTGTACCAAACGTAATTTAAAGTTCCCCTGTGAACCTGCAGAATGATTTTATGTCAATATTACACTTGCATTCGAGTAAGTAATATATTTTACACCACTACTTAAGGTGTATATTTGCATATGCCTTTTTGTCTATGGGTGTGGAAGATGTTATCTGAAATATAGAACTTACATAATTTAAAAAGTATGTTTGCGTGGCTCAGAATTCAGTTTAAGGGCATGTTAACATGGAACATACTCAAATGCATAACGAGATTGTGTGATTTGTTAAATAGGTACAGCACCAGATTTAGGCACGAGGTGAAACCATCTTTTCATTTCATTTTACCGATCAAAATGGGTGGCTGAGCTGTGTTCTCTGCTTGTCAGACTGTTGCTGAGGAGACTGCTATTTGAGCTTTGAGCCCCGAAAGTCTAATAAACTCCGGAGCAACTGATTGATCGGCTCGCATGTCCACGGCTTGACAGACGACTCCATAAAACAGAGGTCAGTGGTTCCGTTATCGCATCCTTCATTAGTGAACGTGACACATCCGTCCGTCATCGGTGTCACTATCAGAGTACCTGGGAGGGCTAGAGAGCACACAGGCTGCTGTCTACTTTGTATGACATTATTCAACCTCAAGAGCAGCTATTGAATTAATGAATCATGAGCTGTGTTTTCATTTCATTTGACTCCAGTTGAGCATTCCCCATAGGGCAAAACTATTTTGTTGACTCTGAATTACAGCCACGTCTGGGTATATTAAGGTAACCTCCATTTTGCATGTGGGCACACAGGACAGCTATGTAGCCACCAATGTTATTGTTCTTCCTGTTGCTCCTGTCTTATGTATTTAATGTATTGTGCAATACTGGCTGTACTTGTAAGTTGCTCTCCATAAGAACACTTTCAAAATAAATCCATAAATACAACATGTAATTAAATTGGTGGACTTGGATGGGGTTTCAGTGGAGCTGAATGCAGACTATTGAAACATTTTATTTTACTGCAGCAGAAGCATTCTGAGGCAGGTAGGTAAAGGCTTCCAGGGCTGAACACTTGCTCACCCCCTATTAGCAGACCAAAGAATAGAGGAATATAAGGAAGAAAAATTGGGGGAACCAGAGAGGGTGCCCATTGCTAAACCTTAATTTTTACAAATTTCTACTGTGTCCAGAGTAACTTAGTCTCTGTTTGGGACCCTGAAGCTTGACCACTGGGTACTCAAGGATGCTACTCCACCCAGCCTATAATCCACTATTCATCCTTACCAACAAACACCCTCTGGTCACCTGGTAGTTCCTACCCACTGAGGCAATGTATCCCAAACTCACCTCATCTCCTTTCTGGTCTGGTCCTTTCTAGTGGTGGGGTGTGGTACATGAAACCAGCAGAACTGCAGAATCACTCATCTTCCGCTGTCAGCTTGCCATTGAGTAAGCATCTTGTCACATGAAAAAATAGTACAATGACACCAAATGCATTTACATCATCACATTCTGAAAATGCACATACATAAATTGTTGAGACAGATTTTTTTCCTGTATTGGGTTACATTAGGTCAAGGCACCAATAGTTTCCAGGCTGAATACAGCATTGAAATTTTCTAAATTTCTTACTGAAATTCTTTCTTCTTCTATCACTTTTTCAAGATATGTAAATGTTCAATTTTCCCTCATTAAACTTTTCTGGGCTAAAATGATATCACGTCATATGACAATAATCTCAATATGTTTCTGTTAATAAATGCAACAAGGTAACTGATTCCTTGTTTTTATGGAATCATTTTTATTAAAGTTCCTCTCAGTAAAAACTGAGACACCCCATTTAATTTAAAACAAACATAAAGCCTGGATCAAGTTTGGATCAAATGGATTTTCTTTTGACTTTCAGGTACATCTTTCAGTAAGTGAAAGGGAAACTCACTAGCGCCCTCTGGTGCAAGTTAACTGCCTGTGTGAGAATATGTGTTAAGATTGCTCACTGTGGAGGATGGACAGTTGTGATGTTACATTTACAATGCAGCCAAGACAATGTCTCTAGAGATTTGTGTTTTTACATTATAAATGAACTGTGTCTTGGTTATGCAAAACAAGATATAACATTTCTCAATATCCTCAATTAAGTGTTTGTCAAAGAGAATAAATCATCCAGTTTTGTCAAGTTTACATCTACTTTTCATGACGGATGAGGAGCATTAGCTTTCTATTAAGGGATATAAACAAAACATATTTAAATAAAATCAGTGTAAGAGTTTAGGCAGTGTAAAAGCTAGCATTATTGTGGACTAGTGCTTCACAGCATACGGCCGAGTGGAATTCTGCTCTTTACTGCAAAGTTAATTCAGGCATTTCTCCTCATCATCACTCTACAGTCACAATGCACCAGCCAGCCACGTGCTCTGGTCAGAGACAGTCAGAACACTACCAGAAAACAGACCCTAACCCCCAGCACAGAAGAAGCAGGGTGTTTGAGGAGGTGTGAAAGAGACATAGGAGCTCAAATTTAACAGTGAGGTTACCCACCACTGCGGAGGAGAAAGATTGTGAGGTAGGCGTCTAGGTGACAGAGAGGATGGTAACATTAGTCACTAAGAGGGGATTTCCATCACAGATTATAATGGGCTTTCTCAACTTTTCCAGCTCTGCTTGGATGTGGACACTATGTAGTCAGTTAGGAGTATACAGAAATATATTTTCATTTAAAAAATAAAAAATACTAAAAACACCTGAAACATACCTCTGTTATCTTTTTTAACTTCAAAAGGACTATCAGATTCTGAATAGTGGATAGTCTGAGGAATGTAAAACTAACTGAAAATACTGACTGGTGGGCCGAAGATGCCTTTTTGGTCATGTTGGTCTAACCGAGGCCCTGTTGTACTCAGAGGATGCAGTTATCAGACTGAATTAACCTGCGCGGTTGGCCCTGTTCTGACACTAATGTACAAATGCAACTAATGCATAACTGGTGAGGAACAGAGGTGATCAATCGGATTTAAGGATCTCTGTGCATCTTTCTGATGTGGCTCCCTGGGCATGTGGTGATCTGTTTGAGCTGTCACACTGGGCGAACGCTACGCTGAGTGGTGTTTTGCCAAGTGGTTTTCTGCTGATTCTGGGGTATCTCTGCTAAGCAGAGGGATCAGGCACTTTAAGTTTAAACGGCTGCGTGGATGTGATGTTGAACGCTTTGTCCTGGGGGAGCAATCGCTCTTGAAAGGAGCGATTTACAGGGTGCTGTTTGAAGTGGACTTTGATTATTTGCAGAGAAAAGTGTCAGCCACGCAGGTCTGGAGATTTTTTTTCTTACAGTAGCAGGAGTGACAGTGAACTATTGTTGCAGCTGAGCCCGTGTTTTTTATATTTTATTTTTCTTTATCTGGAGACAGTATATTTTGCTCCTTCTTGGTGGCGTTTTGACTGCAACAAGTAATAGGTTATATTTTCCAAACTGTGTGCAAGAAAGAGACAACATACTTTATATTATGAAGCAAGAGTAGTGTGACACAGGACTGTCTGTGGGCCAAATGCATTTTGCGCCATAAATTCAGGCAAAGCCATTCTCATTGATGCTCAGCCAAAGACAGATAGATCAGACCGCAGCACTTTAAGATGTATAAAAAAGACTGCACCTTCGACAAATAAATGTATTAATCAAGACTTGAAATGTATTGTGTATCAGAACAAACATATGACTCTTCTGATGCATGTATGTCTTTACAAATATATTATTGATTATATATATTATCATCACTGACTGTGATACACTCAAGTAACTGTTGTGGGAGCAATATATTATCTCATTAGTCAGAGAGGTGCTTGGGCACAGAGGAAGTGATTTAGATTTAATAATTGCTTTTGCCTCTGAGAAGATCCAACACACTGATGTAGCCATTGAAGTAGAAGAAGACTGTAATGAAGCAAGAAGTTGCTACCTAATCCTGGAGTTTCAGAAAACAGAATAAACATTTATTTATTTGGCAGCCACTCTAATCAAGTACCATAAAGAAAATATGTTATACATGCAATACATATGACAGGAGCAACAAAGTAATCAGTACAGAACACCCAGAATTACCGTAAATAAGCATAAAAAGAACAAAAAATATGAAAAATAAAAATGTGATTATACGAAAAAGCACTACACATAATTAAGTAGTGTAGAACCTAACAATGACCTACAAGGCCAACATCATCTTAATAATACTGTTTATATGATACCAGACAATGATCAAAAAAGACTTTGATCAAACTTAACTTACTATGTCATAATGATAGTCACTAACAGTGAATTGAGAAAGCTACGCTATGTTATATGAGATTTGAAGAAAAGCTGCCAGGGATAGGACAAGCTCAGATTCAGGGAACCAAGTGGAGGTCAGAGCAATAGTATTTACCATTGTAATTGGGTCTGTCTTGCAGAGTTTGGGATTATTATGTGACCTCAGCTAAGCTTGTGATAATGTCCCCAACTATTGAAACTTGAAACTTGTAATATTGTGACGCTTTTGCTTGTGTTGTCCTCTACCTCACATGTAAGTCACTTTAGATAAAAGTGTCTGCCAAATGAATAAATGTGAATGTAATAATGTCCACAGAGACCAATGAGTCAAAGGGGAGATGAAATAGCTGAGCAGTGATAACTATTCATATATAGCACTGATCCCTATGAGACATGAAGACAGAGCCTATCAAAGAGGCTGGAGGTAAACCAGTCCATGGCAGTACCAAACATTCCCATCCCTACCAGGGGTAGACAGGAGGATCTGGTGTTCTATAGTGTAGACTGGTACAGAGAGGTCCAGGAGCATAACCACATATGAAAGGAAAGCTGCTCATGTAGAATGCAGGCCTGACAGGTTAGGGTCTAGAAGGTTGTGCTCAGAAAGAAAATGGACATCTGTGTTGAAAAGAGAATAGGTCAAGTGAACTAAAGAACAGAAGAACAGTTCAAGTGTTTTGAAGAGAACTGGGAGAGCCATACAAATCTGAGAGAGGAAAGAAGGAGGAGATTGAGGGAAGACTAGATGAAGGGAACAGTGTAAGGAGGCTGGTAGGCTGCACAGCTGGGGACTTAAACAGCCAACAGATGTCAGCAACTTTATCCTCAAAGAACTCTGCAAAGTCATCTGCGGGGAGAGACAAAGAAGGAGCAGTGGGAGGGGAATTTTGAGGGGAGGAGAAGGGAGAGAGTTCACATGTTTTAGTTGCTGCAGCTTCCATTTTGTCCTGGGGGAAGTGTATTTTCATGAGGGAGGATGATAAGTTGGAGAGGTATGACTGGTAGAGGGTCATGTCAGAAGTGTTCCTGGTTTTCCTCCATATCCTCTCCACAGATCATAGTGTGATCCTTTCATTTTGTAGAGCAGCAGCGAACCGTGCACTATGGGCCTGAATGAAAAGGGGTAGAGAGGGTCAAGTGTAGATGATAGGATAGACATGTGAGTGGATGTCGTGGAGTTAACAGGAAGAAGAAACCAATAGAGGCGATGGAAGAAGACCATAGAGAACATGTTGGAGGAAGATAAGTAATGAAGATCAACAATGGGTGGGATGGGGAGTGAGAGTTGGTGTGAACAGTGGTGGGAGAGGGGGTCACATCATTGAGGTAGAGGTAAGGAAACAAAATAGTAATCCAAGAGTTGAAGGGGAGTGGAAGAGAGGCTTGAAGTGCTACAGTCCCCCACGATCATGAGGTCAAGTTGCCTGCTAGCCTTATGTGTGGGAGGAGACTGTGAGAGGGAGCGGGTGAAAGAGGGAGGCGATGGCAGCAAGCCAGCGGACTGAGTACTTTTGTCCGAGTGAATGCTGCAGTCACCAAGCAGGAACAACAGAATGCCCTCTTCTGGTAAAGTGCTCAGGAGGCATTCCAGCTCTTCAAGGAAGTTGCCCAGTGGGTTTGATGAGAGATAGAGAACAGCAACAGTAGGTTTAGCCGGTTTACTGACACTAATGGCATGGCATTCAAAAAGAAGAGAGAGAAAGAGTGTTGAGAATGGGAAGAAAAAAAATTCCAGGAATGAGAAATTGGTAAGCCAGTGCCAGCATCCCAGCCAGCAGATCTAGGGGAGTGAGACAGCATGTAGGAAGAGGAGAGAGCAGCATTACATTATTTTACATTTTGGCCATTTAGCAGATGGTCTTACCCAGAGTGACAAGCAAAGTTATAAAGTCAAGCACAAACTGCGTCCAGCAAAATGACACAAAACGTTACGCAAACACAAGGTTACCACCAACCATACAGTTACAAACAATCACCTCAAACCAGCTGCCCTTGTTCACGGTTTTTATGCAGCCAGCTGGGGGCAAAATGAGCAGTTCAATGCTTTAACCAAGCAGAAAACACCAGCAGTACAAGTGATATGGTCTTCGTTTCAGAGAGAGAATCAGGAAATGAGAACAAGGAATGGAGGCACAGGCAGAAATGAAGTCTCCCTTCTCAGCAGAAGACTGGCAGTTCCAGGGGCCACCAGTAAGGGTGAGACACTTGAGGAGATAAGGCTGGATGAATTCCAACAACATGGGGGATGACAATAGCGATTGTGTCTCTTATAGCTGCTGGATGAACAAACTGGAATGGAAAAGAGACATTTTTAAAGTAGTGCAGTGGGATGGGGAGTGATCCAAGTTAAGTGCAGCACACAGAGGAGACAGAGCCTAATCAAGGATATCGCAGTCAGGGAGTCAGAATGACTTAAAAACCACACTGCCCTTGATGAACTCCCACAGATAAACTTTGTTTCTTTGTACAACTGAACATTTGAAAGAAGCCCACTAATGAACACAGGCACAAATAAATACTTCTATGTTCTACCATCTAAAACCTATTCCAGCTAAGAGATTTACAAAGAACGACAATCACCACACAAACAGGCAATATCAATTCAAACTATGCTACTAAAGATTATGTTATGTAAATGATACACTTGGAGAATGAAAATGAATACCCACTTAACACCAACAATCACTATTATAAATACATTAACACAGCCACAAACACAAACTTTGTTATATTTACCAAATCTGTTCAGAGAACCATGAGCACTGCCTTAGTATTCTAGGACAGGCTCTTGAGTAACCAAATGTTTTCAATGATGCATACATTACCCTAAAGAAAATAACAACTGTACATAAAACATGAACATTCTCCTGGTAGCCATACTTCTCCAGTGCAATTGAAACAAATACAGAGTCCTTTATAAAGTGAACTCTAATTGGTTTGCGCACTGAGTGACTAGATCATTTAAACTGTTAAAGTATTCGAATCGTTACATATAATAGTTATAAATAGTTTATATTTATTATGTCAGAATTTTAATAAAGTATTGTTTTATAATTTTATCACTTTTACTTGCAGTCAATAGTAACTGCAACAGACATCCCACCAAATTCGCAGCAACGCCTGTCCCATTGTGACACTGTTCTTGTAAGCTACACGTGTACGTTTTTCAACCAATCAGAATCTAGTTCTCAACTTCTCGGAGACTGTTGCTAGTCTAGTAAGAGTGAAGTAATTTACCCAAATCTGTCATGGTAATGTACTAAGAAAAATCAATCACAGATTCGTATTTTTACATTTACTATAACTATAAAGGTAGCATTGCTGTTTAATCGCTGGTTTGGTAGAAAGGTGAGGTATCTCCGTTTACAATCAACGCAAAAACAGTCAAATTTCGGTGCAGGCGTCGCCATATTTGTTTCTGCAACAAGACCCCTCCCATCCATCCAGCTCCTCTGAGATCAGTGGACGTGGCCCGTAAACCGCCATCTTGTGGATACGCCTAGAAGAGGAAGCGAAAGGGACGCTGGCCCTTACCGAGGAAGAAGCCGACATTTTCCATACGGTTTTTTTTTAAGCGGAAAATATCGAATTGAAAATACACGGCCACATTGAAATACCATATTTCTGACAAGTTTCTAAAGTGAGAAGAAAGTGTGGTCGACTGCGGGGCTCCATATTTGCAAGGTAACAAGAAAACGCTGGGGTAGACGGTGCTAACGTTTGCTCGCTAGCAATCTGATATGAAAGGAATGGTGACAACAACGGCCGATGGGCATTTTCACCTCACTGCTGTAAGATGCCTTCGGGGCTAAAGCAAATAGTGACGGATACGAAGAAATTCTGTCCGTTAGGCTAAAATGCTAAATAGAAGAAGACCAGCAGTTAGTCTCGCAGTTGGGAGATTGAATATCCATTAGCAGTGCAAGGCGTCTTCATTTTGTTGTGTTAGCTAAGCGGTAGCTAGCCACAAAATTTCCTTTGTTAACCGTGTGCTAACCAATCAGGCTAACGTTAGCTGGGTAAGTTTGTATGCTATTCCAATATTGCATGCCGTCTTGGCTTAAATTTATTGCACCGGCTAACTTTAGATGGATGACATCGATTACTAGTTAATGTCTTTTAAACTTCTGTTGCTGTGAATGTTAGCTAGCTACCTTGTCAGTTTAATGATGTCATTAGGTAGCTAGTACGTATCTAGCTAATGTAAAATAGTATTTATTTAGTCTAAAGTGGGGAACCTGTAACTATTATTTCTAGCCAGTATGTGATCGTCTCAGTATAAAGTTGCTAACGTTTGTTGCATGGCATTGGCAAACCAAGAATAGAATAATTCTGATTCACATTGTCATATTGTTTAGCTTTATAGCTGGACTAACCAAGGGAAACGTATTAGCCTGACTAGCAAGCTGAGTGTATGTATCTAGTATGCACTCACAGCAACTTTTAAATTACTTCCCAGTTAAAACAGGGAAGTAATTACCTGGTAATTTGGCAGATAGCCAGAAGATTTTATTTTTTAACGTGTGATCCGTTTTATGGTGGGTACAAGATCCCAGATCAGAATGCAACCGGTTCACGGATTTTAGCATTTTAGCTAACTTAGCGTCGTATCATTTTGCACAACTTGAGAAACGAGTTCCCACGGCCCCGGTTTCGAGGTCGCAGTTAATCATTGTTCGAGGTCCGTGTTTAAAAGGTCTTGCTTGTGTAAAAAACCAGGAACACTTGATGGTCTAACGAAAACGTGGAAATGGGAATATTCTAGGACTTTGTGGTTCTTCAACAAACTTGGCCGAGGCGTGAACTTGTCGGGCTGAGAATGAGTTTTAATCATGTGACGTCAAATTTGTGGTTGACGCCCAGCCATCTGGCACCGCCATTAACTCGGGCTCCCACACATCTCCGCAGTGGTGAAAACTGTCGAATTGGCAGTGAGTCATGTGGGGGCAGTAACTTAGCTACGGCGATAGAAATGTTTTGTTGCCAAGTCTTGCCAGCCGTCATGTTCCTGCTGAAGATGACGACGGTTGCTGGGGTCATAGGGTGATAAAGTGCGTGGGTTTAGACGCCCTCGTACATCACGGTTCTTGGGCTGCTCATCTTGCAACAAGTTGTTAAAACCAAAGAGAGGGGGTAATATACCTCTTCAACTTTGAGCAAGTGATGCAGATGTGACCTACTGCAGTAGACAGACATCTTATGTGTCTGTTTTTAGAGGATATTAACATAATTCCTTTCACAATAGTATTGTTGTGATCTTGCTGCACATAGAAAATGTCAAATAGGCTATGTAACACATGGTAGTATTTTACCATTGTCGATCCCATAGAAACCAACGCAACATTAGTTGCTGCAGTGTCTGAGTCTCCATCTCCATTATATAGTACTTAGAGTGAGTGCACTGTTAAGATGCTTACTGATTAGTACAAGTTAATTAGATTTGCATTTGAAATGGCTTTTTTGCAGTCTTTGTGCAGAGGAATGGGACACTGAATCATTACCAAATTGTCTATTTGGCAAGAGTAGTAGTTATATGGGTATATGTAATTATTGGTTTTATAATTTATGATAACATACTTTTGTAAATGTTACGTTTTTCTTCTGGTGTGTTTCAGGTTAAGCCTTCATTTCAGTATGTGTTAAGTTGTGTGAATGACCTAACCTGGTATTTAAATGTGAGCCTTGCAGTCTTGAAACAAAAGTCCCCCTTGTTCACAGCTGAAGTGAACATCTATGGACTGTGGATGGAGTGTAATTGCCTTAATTCTGTTTCTTGTTTGGCCATTTTTGTAGCGTGTATGAATGTTTAAAATTGTGTTTTTTCTAAGTTGTTTTATTAAATGCAAATCTGACTTGTCATTAAAGGTGTTAATATTGCGAATTGTGATTAACAGGAAAGTAAGTGTAGGAAAGGATGTGTGGGCTTTTTCTGTGCAAAACGCCATTGCCAACCTGTAAGGCAGCCTCTCTGTCGTCATACTAAGGTTACTTTTCTGGTCTGTCCCGAATGTTCACATTCATTGCAGTTCAGCTTCCTGTCCCTGCTGGGATGTATGCATATTTGAGTTTTTGCCAGGGGTAGGAATAAGATTTACATGATTGTTCCTACCAGTTTCTACAATATCTCTCCTCTAATTTATACTTCACTTTGACTACCAGAGTCCAAATGAGTCTCCTTGCATTGTAGACAGTTCCACTTTTCTTTGCTGCATCTTTAACCTGAGCGAGGTCATTCTTCTGTTTTTTTTTCTTCCCCCAGTGAAACCCGATTCAGTTTGAATAGAGCCTTTGTCTTGTTAGAGGGTTGGATTTGAGTGTGCCCAGGCTTCTTGAAATTAAGTGATACATGGCTGTCTGCCATGTGACAGCGACATTGCAGTTTGACATTTTCCACATGAAGAAATATTGGCTTTGTTGATTTTCTGTCTGACCTGACTGGACATTATCGATCAGGCTAGTCAGTTAGAAGTTAAAGTGTGTCAGTGTTGAATTAATTCATGGGTTATCACATCTGGTGACCACATGGAAGAGAATAAACTGACATTGATTGCTTCATTTAGAATCATGTACAATACATTTGCTGTTTCCTAATGTCTCGTGGCCCTTGCGTGGTTGGGGGGTGTGCCACATCAACCACCAATATGAGACCCAATAGAATTCTTAATGCCTTGGGGTCTTGTATCAGTTACAGAAATACAATGTAATGAATTGAGTTGTATAATCCCAGCGCATGGGTTTGACCTTAATGACTCTCCATTTTTCTTTCCCAGCTTTCTCCCTCACCACGTGTCAGCCATGGGAAATATATTTGCACATCTCTTTAAAGGCCTATTCGGCAAAAAAGAAATGAGAATCCTTATGGTCGGCCTCGACGCTGCCGGAAAAACCACCATTCTGTACAAACTTAAGCTTGGAGAAATTGTAACCACTATCCCAACTATAGGTGAGTGATGGCCATGGGTGACAGTGTCTTGTGTATTGTGTCTCTTTTACTAGTTTTTCAGACCCAATGATGTATTTGAACAGGTAGACAGATGATCAGTCAGTGTCTCACACTGATAGTCCTGAATTTGCTGGTTTCTTTTTTGTATTTCACCCATCTGTGAGGTAAAAATGCATTTGGTAATATGCTGCATTATGACATGTAAGAATGTTAAATGCATGTACTGTATAGTGCACAATTTAATTTTAGCTGTTTGTGTTAGCTGCAGATGTTTACTCAGTCATAAAAGTTATGATAGTTCTGAAAGCCTCTCAATATGGTAAACCCAGTCAATAGCTGAGTCAGCTGGCTGATGTCATAAATGAATATTAAACAATACAGTTCTTGTGGGAGGAAATGACAGTGTGAGAGAAAGGAGAAGCACCATTGGCCCATTGTCTTTGTGTTACTGGCCAGTGCCAATAATGTGAGAAATGCATATCAAGTGAGGTTTGCCAATAATTTGGTTGACCTCTACAGAAAAGACATTTAAGTAGACAGTGGCTTAAACCAAATTCCCTTGTAGAGAAAGGTTCATATCTGTACCGTCTGACAGGTACAGTGTTGCTTAATTCTTACAGGTTACATAAAAGCCATTACTCTTGGGTGCCACCCTGTCTCATCAAAGCCCGACTGCAGTTCATTAATGTTCTCGCTTGCCTTTTTTCCTGCTCTCTTCTCAGTTGTCTGAAAACCGCTTTGAATGTGTGTTGAATTGTTAGTAATGGTCCCTTTGACTGTTCAGTCTTGCTGCGCTGTCTCAGCTGGGTAGACCCAGGGAATGGTGTGTGAAACATTTCCTTTTCTCCTCCAGGTTTTAATGTTGAAACAGTGGAGTACAAGAACATAAGTTTCACAGTGTGGGACGTCGGCGGTCAGGATAAAATCCGGCCTCTATGGCGCCATTACTTCCAGAACACACAGGGTAAGTTGTGAGGTAACGTCCAGGGGAAACGGAGGTAGCGGGCAGAGGTGCCAGGACCTGAATGTAAAGCCACTGTGGGCTGAAAGCGTGCACTCAGGAGCAAGTGAAGGCACCAAAGAGCTACTGTGACTTGATTATTTGACAAGACTCTGTCCTGCCTGGCAGAAAGCCTGAAGAACTGTTAAATTATACTTCAAACTATACATAGATGGGTTGAATCGCTCTCTGGTTATTAATGGGGTATGTTAGGGAGGGGTATGAATAGGTATTTGACATTATAGTGTCACAACAGCTTCTATTGTGGGTGAAGAATTGAGTTTTAATACTGTATTAATTAGTATTAACAAGGATTCTGATTCAGTTTTGTTCAACGTGGCTGCCCAGCTGATGCAGGCATAAATAAAACAAGCTTTTAATTAGAGAAAAGTCTTGTGATTTGGTTTGTGCTTCAGCTTAATACAGCATCAGCCACGTGACCCCTGAGCACAGATCTGCAGGGCCCACCAGCTAAATATCTTATTTTGAAACTGGAGAGAGGACCTGGTTTCGTGCTTGCCGTCTGCAAGATTGACAGCGGCACATGCAATTGCGTAACAAGCCCTCCAGGTCCTAAATGTTTACAGCTTTCAGGGATAAGTAAACCATAATTAATAACTTGTTTTCCTAGTGTCATAACTATAGATCTCTCTAATTGCGCAAGTAAGTGAAGGCCTGGACTACTTTGACATTGGATGTACCCTTAGTCTTAATATATCACTGCCTGATTGCACTGTAAAGTGGATCCTCATCAGTAGTATTTGACACCCCATCGGGTCAAGCAGTTCACTTAGCTTCTGATTGCACATTTGAACTCCGTAAGATTATAGATGGTATATCAAAAACAATCATTTTTCCAAGGTTGCTTGTTTTTCCATATTGGCCCTGCACAGGGCTTTAAACATCCCCTGGTGGACATGTGACAGGTTGACGTCTGTCCATAAGATGGCTCTGCAGCTGCACTGTGCTTCCTCTGCAGGTCTGATCTTTGTCGTGGACAGCAACGACAGAGAACGTGTGAACGAAGCAAGAGAGGAGCTGATGAGAATGCTGGCGGAGGATGAGCTTCGCGACGCCGTTTTACTAGTATTTGCCAACAAACAGGTATATTCCTGCCGTGGTTCGCTGGTGTTGTAACCAAAGCCTTACAAAGTTGCTTTTCATTTGAAGCGAGCTGGAGCCAATGCAGTGATGCATCTTTCAACAGACTTTAATAGTTGCTTAGAAAGACAGGCTGTTTCTGTTTTTGTTGAGATGGCCCAGATTAACTTTCTAGGTTTTGTTGTGGCATTAGCCATGTGTTTACTTGCACACAGCCTTTTGCTGGGTGTATAAAGAGTATGAAAGGCACAAAGGCCTGTTTTGTTTGAAGAATTTGTGTGAGAGTAGTTTGCCCACTGCTGGGATTTACTCTTTGCAGACACTTTGCCAATGTGGTTTTCAGTGCACTTGTTCATAGCAATGTGAAGAAACGTAACAGAAAATGCAATTTAAAGCACAGTGTGCCATTGTGACAAATATTACTGCAGTGTACAGTTAGTAGAACTATGTGTCCAGTGTGTAAGACCCTAAAGCTTGTAAGGCAGTCTAAGATGGGAGTTTCCTTTCTGTGCAAATGAACAGCTTCAGGGCAGCTTTGGAAGAGCCGTTGTGCAAACGGGCCTCGTAAGGTGAAACACGAAGTGCTCACCCTGCTGTCTGTGTCACAGGACCTCCCGAACGCGATGAACGCCGCTGAAATCACCGACAAGCTGGGACTGCACTCTCTCCGACACAGGAACTGGTACATCCAGGCAACCTGCGCCACCAGTGGAGACGGCCTCTATGAAGGACTGGACTGGCTGTCCAATCAGCTTCGAAACCAGAAATAACTCGCCCCCCGCTCCATCTCCTCCAACTCTATATCTCCTCCTTACTCCTGCTTTACTCCTCTGATGTTGCAAACTGTGCTACTTTGTGGTAACTAGTGCTGGAAGCTGCCCTCATGTCATCTCTCATCACAATATATATTATGAGCCACACTATTTTTAGTTGTGGGGATAAGCAAGCCTTGAAAGCAGACAGGTTTCTTATTTAATGTAAATAGTCTTTTGTTTTTGTAATGAGGAAGCTTCTGGCACTCTTATGCAATATTTACTCTGCCTTTCTCCTCTTCAGTTTTGTTTTGTTTCTTTTGTACAAATTGACAGACGTACATGTACAGCATATGTAGTACTGGAAAAGGGATACAAGAAACTCTTTCGCCGCCTTTTCAAAAGTTCACCTGGCTGTCGCACCGGGCCCCCTTTCCACTCTTTGATGTCTGCAGGGGGGAGATGTTTTCCCTTTTCGTTGGATGCCGGTTTTTAATTTGTACTGTACGAGAGCGTGCTCGTTAAGTAGAGGCGGGAGCCAGTGTTAACCCGAGGATGCACTTCTCGCAGCGATCATGGTCACATTCAAGCGCAGCAGTGTCAGGGGCCGCTAGCAACACTTCACCATCCTACTTAAAAAAGAGCCTGGCACCACCTAGCATGCGGAGGCTACCTAATGAAGTACACACTGATGCTTGTGCCATGAGGACGATTGGTCAGCTTACAGGAGAACTCAGAATGTTTCCAGTAACATGTTGTTTATGTATCAGATACTTCACCAAATACGAGGTAGTTGCTATGCGCAGTAAGCTCCAGAACCTTCTGCCTTGGGTGGTTTTCGTGTAAGAATGTCTCAGCTCAGCAGTTTCTCTTGCCTTGACCTGGGCAAGAGAAGAGAAGGCTGTCTGGTAGATTATTTGGTTTTAGTCGAACCAAGAGTTCCTCTCTGCCCCACTATGAACCTCCAACCCAAGGCAACATGCCCAAGCTCCCTTGACCAGTGCGCTTGTTGCTATTTTGGGAGAGATCTGGTTCTAGAGCATATTGGGCACTACAACAGCGCCTCTGTCTTGGAGGCAACTATCTGACACACGCACAACACACCAGGTCGTAGGTTTTGTCCGGAGCATTGACATGAAGGCCTATAAGTCTGTCTTTTGAAAGGGGCAATTGTTCCTTTTAATGCCTTTTATTGAAACGAGAATAAAATGGATTGGATTGTGGCATGGTGTTAGTATTTTAAATATGTATGAGCTTCATGTACACAGAGCCAGCTGTGCAGTTTTGCTTTTAAACCACCCCAACAGCTCACCTTGGTCTTGGCTATGTTCTGCAGTAGGTACTAGTACTGTCCTCCAGACAGAGAAACATGCTCTTCGATGCCTTTTGTTTTCTTGTCAAAAGGAATGTTTATAAGCATGTTTGAGTCATTCCATGCTAGTATTACACACACACACACCCAAAAAAAACTGTTAGCCTATGAATGCAGGTGACGCACAACCTTCATGCCGTAAGAGCCGATGTCATTTAGTCCACAGTCGTTAGACATGATTGCCTCTTCTCGTTTTTATCGACACTGATGATTGAGTCTGGGATGAATACAGTATGTGAGTCTCTCAGCAGAGTTTGTCTCACAGATCTGACTCTTTACATGATTGTTTTTTTTATGTAAACTTATCTCAGTTTTCATTTCGAAAAAGCACTGTAATTAAAGCTATTAGAATAAAGGGATTCTCCTTGTCTTTCTGTTCATATTCTGCTGTCTGCTCACTATATGGGAAGTTGTGTGTTACACAGAAATGTTAGGACAGTATTGTTTGATGTCAGCATCTCGCTGAACCTTCCACTGTTCGCCAGCTTTAGTTGGTTAGAAGCTGCCGTCAGCATGATGTAATGTTCCATTTTAAAGCTTCTTTGATTTTGCAGGCAGCTAAAAAAGATCTGCTGATCCCAATCTACACTAATCTTATTTACTGCCAATTTGAATTAATTTAGTCTGCAGCTTGGAAAGATATATTAGTATTGTAATAAGCACCATAATAGTTTGTTGCTCTGTGCCAAGTCTGCTCCATTAGTTCCCCAAGGGCTAGAAGTTTCAATGCTAATGGCCACTATCAACATTACTCAGTGTGGTCTTGTGAACAACTGCCTGTTCTGTAGCTTATAGTACATGTAGATAATTCCAGACAGTTCTGATATGGCAAACCAAACACTTGGTGCTGCTGCTGTATTCAGGCAGTACAGTTTGTGGAAAGGGTGGAGACAGGTGTTCCAGATGTGTGTGTATGTACCACCCCCCTATTCACTGGCCATCTGAGGTGGATTGTGGGAGTGTTCCATTTTGCATGTGGGTTTGTAAGGCAGTGCATCAAAATTCAAAGTGTTGCAGAAAATAACTGCACCTGCATTGCAGGGGGCCTGGTGGAAGGCTGGGATAGAGCACCAGGCTGGCTTATGGCAACCCAGGAGAGGGAGCCTGGATGCTCCTAGACTCTTAGGAGGGTGGTGGGGATGCTAGAGGGAAAATTACCAGGAGCTGGCTTTTTTCAAGCAAACACGCAGGTCTTGATTTCAGTGCCAAGCGGAATCCCCCTCAGCACCCCTCCCCCAGCAAGGAACACTCAGACAGGAGACTGCCCCCTCCCTGTCCTGTCATCTTTAGTGCAGGGGGATTTCCAGCATGTCACCCCCCACCCCCAATAAAGCCGAAGGCGTCCTTTCATCACGGCCAATGCCCTTACAGATAGGACAGGCACAGCCATGGTGTGGAAAAAAAAACACAGAAGGGTTTTCTTGGGTAGTCCTCCCAAATAACGTGATAACCACATGACAACCTTAATGTTCATGTAAAGGTGATTATTATAATATGTTCTACACCCTCTGGTAACGACAAGTGGGTAAAGGATAATTTGACTCAGTTTCGGTGTTTGTCTGACTCATTTGATGAGCCGTGGTGACTCCATACATGCACACAAATTAACACATGAAATATGACATTTAAATTTCAAAGCTGAATTATTTTAATAACCTCATTATGTCAAATGGGATAATTCTACATGAAGGATTAACTTAAACCTATTCCCATATGTTGTACTCAAAAATGACTAATATAGTAAGATGGTTTATTTGTGTACATGTGTAATAATAATAATATGACTTTATTGTCCACAAATGTGGAAATTTGTCTTTGGCTCCACAAGTAGTTGTTAAAAATACAGACACAATAAAACAGTTAATAAATAGTACACATACACGATACAGACAGCAGTATAAATAAATATGGATTCCATATGAGTAGCCTATTGTGAGTTAAGCAATGTTATTGCACTTAGTATGAATGATTTTTTGTAGATATTCTTAGTTGCTGTTGCGGCTCTGTAACGTCTTCCTGAGGGCAGTTTAACGAATTCTTTGAACAGGGGATGTGTACAATCAGACACAATTTGTTGGGCTTTGTGTCTCGTGTGTTTCATAAGTGTGTCCCAATTGTTTCTGGTCTCTCCCAATAATTTTACTAGCCATGCTTACTATTCTTGCAAGTCTGTTTCTGTTCTTACCCCAAGGTTCCCATACCATGTATGCATATTAAAGGTCAATACACTTTCCACAAGGCTTCTGTACACGGTCGCTAGAATGGTCTTACTAACCTCATATGAATCTAATTTTCTGATTAAATATAGACGTTGCATTGCTTTTTTAAAAATGTAATCTGTGTTCCCTGTAAAACTTAAAGTGCAGTCAAAGAAAGTTCCTAAATATTTAAACTCCTATACCTTTTCTACAGGCTGATCATGAATCATAACAGGTGAATCCTGGCAGGCATTGTGAAATCTCGTAATCACCAGTTCCTTGGTCTTTTTTCCATTGATGAAAAGAGCACTGTCATGACACCATTTTGTAAGCTCCCCAAAACAGTGGAAATATGTGGATTGATTGACTGTATTCCCTGCCTGCATAAGGCCAACCAGCGCCATATCATCAGCATATTTATATAAATGACAGGTAGAGTTCATAATTTGCATTTCATTAGTGTATAGAGAGAACAAAACAGGTGATAACACACAGCCTTGAGGCGCCCCTGTATTTAGTATTACAGTATCAGAGGAGAAGCCACTGCACCTCACTCTCTGGGGCGGTCTGTCAGGAATTCCTTAATCCACTGTACAAGGTAGCTGTTAGTATTAATATCACAGAGTCTTTTAATCAGAATATGTTTCTGCATACAACTGAAAGCTGAACTAAAATAAGCCTATAAATAAATAAGATTCTGGCATAAATATAATAAGATAAATAAGATTCTGGCATAACTCTTAGACTGTTGCAGATGTTTACTGACAGTGTTCATCAGTGTCAGTGTTGCGTCACCAGTACCCCGGCCCTTCTTATACGCAAACTGGAGTGGGTCAAAATATTCACTAAGTGATGTTGAAAGATGGTTAGCTATGACCCTCTCCATACATTTGCACAGGATACTGGTCAGCGCAACAGGTCTAAAGTCATTAAGCTCTGTAGCTCTTGGCTTCTTAGGGACAGGGTTGATATTGGATATTTTCCATAGTCTTGGAACAGCATGATTATTCAGTAAGAGTTGAAATAATTTTGTAAAAACTGCTGTTAGCTCAAATCTGCATGTCTTGATCACCCTGCCCCTGAGTCCGTCTGGGCCAGGTGCTTTACATGGTTTAACTCTGGCCACGCTGGCTGCTACCTCTGTCTCTGTCAATACAATTGGTGAGTGTGCTGTTGTGTTAATAAAAGCATCAAAATTGAATTAACCAATATCAGTGCATAAGGGATTATCAAATCTTGAATAAAATTGATTCAGGTCATTGACAAATGATACACCTTTGTTTTCTAAGACCCCATGTTTTTTTCCATCCCTGCCCATCATTACATTGAAGCCATTCCAGGCCTCTCTGGCGCTCCCAGAACAGAGCTGACTCTCCACCTTCTCTTTATATTTCAGCCTATTCTTCCTTAAGATTGACCTCAATTCCCTCCTCTTTGACTTCACAAGGTCCTGATCCCCATTAATAAAAGCAGTTCTCCTCTCCATAATACACTTTCACATTTCTGCTGAGGCCTCCAACTTGTTATTTGGAAAGACTCTAATGGATTTCCTGATAGTAACATTATCCTCACAAAATTTCATATATTCAGTTATAGTCTCTGTTAATTCGTCAACATCACTACAGCAGTCAAAAAACATTTGCCAGTCCGTGATTCCAAAACAGTCCTGTAGCATCTCCTGACTCCTTTCATCCCATACCTGAATCTCTTTCACCACAGGTTGCTCTCGTTTAACTTTGGCTCTATATTTCGGAAGCAGGTGGATAACATTGTGATCCGACTTCCCTAGTGGCGCACGGCATAGCGCTCTATATGCGTCTGGAATGTTACCGAAGCACCGATCGAGAATTCTAGTGCCTCTCGTCGGACAGTCAATATACTGATAGAGCGTAGGGAGATCATGGGCTAGATCACAGTTGTTAAAGTCCCCGCGGAAGAACACTGGATGATCTGGAGAGCGTGTGAGTGCAGCGTTACAGCTTTCAGCTATCCTACCTGCAGCCTCTTGATGTTTCGGTCCAGGTACGTACGTCAGGATAATTGTGATCTGTCCAAACTCCCTTGGTAGATAGAAAGGCCGAAACGACACTGTCAGGATTTCGTAATCCGGGGTGCAGACTTGTTCCTGAATGTTCATCCGTGTGGCCTAGTTGTTGTCCATGAATATGCACAATCCTCCGCCGATTGATTTCCTCGACAGGTGCTCCTTTCTATCTGCCCTTATAGTTGTATATCCAGCAATGGAAACCGTTGTTTCTGGCTTTAGCCATGTTAGGCAGATGACGTTGCATAGTTTAAAGTCTGTTTCAAGGCTCAGTCTTGCTGTTAACTCATCAACTTTGTTGTTGAGATATGCACATTTGATAAGGTGATAGTGGGGAGAGGAAACTCAATCTCGTGCGTACACCTCCTCTAGATCCCCTTTTCTTGATCTTTGTTTTCTTTCTGGATGCTTTCCACCGCCCGCTGTGTCTCAGGATCTCTGTACAGTCCATCGGAATGGGATATTTAAAATTGCCGGAGTGGGCCTGGAGCGCCAGCAGCTGATCTCTGCCATAGGTGAGAACGGCGTGCGCGCCATGTCCACTGGTTGAGACACTATTCGCCGAAAACAGCAGCAGCGCGATATAACTCGCTATCCAAGCATTTAATAGTTCCATATTTTTAAAACCGTTTGTTCAGTTATCGTTACAAGGTTAGTACATACATTCTCGACAAAGTTAAAACAAAAAAACCACCGACGTGAAGCACTGGGTCAGCGGCCCTACCGCGCCCCGGAAGTACAGCACAGTAAGTATCCCTGTTCTCCTTGTCTCATGTTTAACAATAGATCTAATTCCATTAGCATCATTGCAATCAGATAAATTATCATTGTGTGCAAGAGGTCAATAATTGACCAACAAGCCACCCTAGATTAATGAGCTGTGGATTTAATACAAGTGAGTGGCTGGACAGGCGGGTGGTTTGTTTTCTGTGATTCTTTTAAGGCCCGGTGGTTTTTTAAAATGATTTGTTTTTCTTCTTTCTGCTGCATTATGTGTGGTGGTCATTACATTCTGTATGGATGTGATGACTGTAGAACAGTCTGATTAGCTGGCCTGCTTTGCAGTCTGGCCTCACACAGAGAATCTGCAGAGCCATTTAATAAAGAGAACAGATTGCATCCAGCACTCTACAATACATCAGACATGTGAAAAGAAACATTAAGTGCTGCTGAATGCCAGCTTGCCAAGATGTAAGTCCCTAAAGGCAGGTGTTTTATCCCCCAAGAAATTGTTTCCAGCTTAAGCGTTCTCATAAAAAATGAATTGCTGTCAATGGTAGACTAAATTTGGCAATGGAGGTCAGCCCTCTCACAGGTCTTTGCTGAGCTAACCCACTGCTGGCCACTAGAGGGGGTGTTTTCACATCCTTTTTGATGTTTGTGTATGTGATACACAAAACAGCTTCCCTGGAGAAAGCACTCCTGATACTGAGTGCTTATTACATGCTTGTTTGTAGTGTAATATAATATAATGTAATGCAACTAAAAGAGAATACTGGAATTTTTCATTTTCTATTGTTTCACTTCTACATATTTTATTTTTGGATACATACAGGGAATATTTCCCAGAATCCAGTCATGGCACTGGTATAAGTAATTTTTTTCTGTGTGTAGACACAGTAGACACATGACACATCAATACAACATTTTCCAAAAATTACTGTTCCTGTAGAATGAATCTGACTGTTAGATGTAATAAGGATTTAAATCAAGATGCCTCATTTACCAGGGGTAAATTGGTAACTGTCTTATACAGTTTTAATAGCCTTCCATCCAATGCTCTTTCAGTGTTGTGTAGTCTTATCTTTACTGTTTAGTCAAAATCCTCCTTGTGGAGAGAAGTGAGAGGTGTGAATACGTAGAGGTTTTGCGAGAAGGAAATTGCTATGTACCAGAAAATTGAATTGTTCCAGTTGATTACATTCTTCTGAGCTGTTAGCATGTCAAATCAGTGTCACCAAGAAGTCTTACAAAATAATTAGAGAATGTAAATTCCTCTGACATGAATTAAACACTCCCAAAAATCATTTAGTTACATTCCTTCTACTAGGCTTGCAATTTAAATGAAACTAGTTTCAACATGTGTTGAACAAGGCTGTGGGTGTATGTGTAGGTAGCTGTGGGTGTGAATGTGAATGGGTGTGGGTGCTTCTAAGCAAGTAAAAGAGCAACTAGTTACACATTGTTCTTACGAAGCCATTAAAACAAATGAAAAACTTATGTAAAACGGTTGTGTAAAAGGTAAACCTAAAGTTTTTACTTAAAGGTCTTGAGGGGATTGAATGGCTCCTGAAGTAACCTTTTATCTGGAACAGAAAATTAACTTGAACAAGGTAATGGCAGCAGGTCTGAACTGAGAGGAAGCCCTCTGTGTGGCCTTGTTTGCACTGTCAGTATCACCTGAGCTGACTCACACTTCACTATCAATTCAGTACCAACAGTTTCCATTTAGAACAGGCTGGGCCTATGTGCTATATCCTGTTCTTTGATATGGACAGCTATAGGGTAAGAACTGCAAGTACACTGCAAGATCTTATGTCTGCCTGGAGCACATTACATTTAACAATGTGGGCTTTTCACATGAGTGGGTTCTTTAAGGTGAAGTGTCAATTTCCCTGCCAAATTGTAACTCTCCTGTGATATGTCTTAATGACTCACTATTAAAAATCTCTAAAAATACTACATACAGAACAGTGGTTTGTAGATGAGTCAGCAGCTGAATTGAGCTGCTACTGAGATTTTTTGGGGGGTGACTGGTTTGTCTGCAGCACCCTCCTCTGGCTGTCTGGGAGTTGGCAACATTTCTTCTGTGCCATTCCTGTCAAATTTAAAAAAGCACATATCTGTGTGACACGCATTGGAGTATGATGCACATGATTCACATATTTAGGCATGTTTTGTCTGGGTTTCAACATGCAATATCCCAATGTTTAAACAATGTGATAACAGCAACTCTTCAGGGAGATCATCCTAAAACTTCACTTAAATTTCTAAATATTTAAATGTGTTAATTAAGAATACATTCCACTTTCAATGACATCAAAAAGTATTGTATGTATGGTATGATGTTTCTAGATACACACTGCTCAAACAAAAAAAAAAACATTTTCCACCTCTGCTATAAATATTTCAATATTAGTCATATGGGTGCTATTGATTCAGTTTTATGCCATTTGTCAAAAACCGGGTGAAATTAGGACACAAGTTCATCGCATGTTTAAAACAGGGTCATTTAGGGGTTTGAAAGTCGCAGTAGTGATCGCACAGCCGAGTGCTTTTATGCACCGTGGCATTGTAGGTAGCTCCTGGCGTCTATCGCCACGGTCTTTGCAGCCCTGCGGTGTGGTCTTCAAAGTGTCTGTCATGGGGGTCAGGCGATAATACCCCAAACAGCCCTGTCAAAGGCGTGGAGCCACTGTGTCTCCGGCTGGGCTTTCACCGCGTTTAGCGCACACTGGTCGCCGTGCCATCCATCAAGCGCACAGCCCTCTTTTGAATGGGGGGAGCCATCACAACAGAGCGGCCCACCGGACTGGGCCACCAAGATCCTGGGCTTGTCTGGGGGAGGAGGGGGGAACGGGGGAGCCGATTTCACGGGGCACGATCAATTTCAGCCCGGCACGTCGAAAGTTATTAGGCGGTTGGTTTTCTTGAATTTCGACTTCCTTGCTTGATTTGGACAAAAATCATCATTGATCGTTCGGGTCTCGGTGGTCTACTTTCCACTTTGCGCTTTGGACTGAATCTATTCCTTCCGGGTATGAAATGAAAGATCACAGTTACTAATTCAGTGGTAAACACCAAAAGATTGTGTTGCAGTTGAAAGATTTATATGCAAAGAGTCCTCGTTAAACAGCGAGGTGCCTCTGTTGCAGTCGTTGTTGGTAAATGGTGCGGTTAGATTTCCAGTCTTGGCTTTTTGTCAAAATGCAGACGCTTGTCTGAGAATATGCTTGCGGGGCACACCGCATCTGCCTCTCTGAACTTCATTCAACCCAACCAGGAAACTCCAGCAGCTCTCCCCAAGGGGCACAATAAATCTGACTGGAATCAATCACATTGTCTTTGCCTAGAGTGGCTGCAGTCTTCCCACTTCCTCTGGAGCTTGATTCCCAAATTTCAGCATTGTGTTTCACCTCTGCAGGGTCCTGGACTCTGAGGAGGACACTCTCTGGACCGCTTGTATTCTTGTCTTTTTGTGATGAAACCGATGACACGTCACAAATGATGTGACGTACCACACATGCTCACTGCACAATGTTTCTGCATTTGGTTCTAGGAGGGTTCGTTTTGCTGACATTTTCAGCACAGCTTTAATGGATACGCTTGTGTTCTATTGTGCCATCTACTAAATGACTGTAATGGAATGTAATGTAAGCTGTCCTTTACTTTGCGTAAGCAAGAGGAAGATTGATGCCTTCCTTGGCCCTCGATGGGGGCGTGCTCTTCTGCCCCTATTCATATGCAGGCATTTCACCCTCTATAAACCCGTCCTGTCCCGGTCCCTTTCCCACCGTAATACCTCCAGTCACACCTAGGTGACGTTGGTGACGGGTCACCCCTCAAAACTACCCGAGATGCAATCAGCCCCAGACTCTGTTTTCCTGTTTCTGCCCTCACAGAGCGATCAAGCCCCAGGGAATGCTGGGAGTTTGGACAAAGCAGGCCATCGGAGAATGAGAAAGGGGCAGTGCTTTCATCCACGGGAGCAGCTGTTTATGAGACTAGGTTTTTATATAGACTTTGCTTTCTGTTGGGCATACAGCCATCCTGCCTATTGAGCTCAATCCTCTACAGCGACTGAAGGCTTCTTGGAAAGTACCTTCATATTAAATTAAATAACTTAGTCATATGAGCTGTCAAACACTTTTGGATGCAAGTCATTTCATAGTAATTACATCTTTATGTATTCTATGTTATTGTTGCCCATAGAGGTGAAAAAAGTCTTACAGGAGTTCCATTTCTTTATGATCTCCTGTGGCTTCTTTCTTTAACCAAGAAAGGATTACAATGAGTTTCTGTCACACCTATACATTGGCCTTTGTCTTTCATTGGGCATTCAACACATTTTACTTACAGAAGAAATAAAATTCTGTACATTGTGTTTAAAGGGGTCTGAAATCTGTCACTGAAACAAGTTTCAATCTTTATTCACACCTGGAGTTTAACATATGGGAGTACAGCGCCTTCAAAATAAGCCACACGACAAATGGGTCTATTGACTGCTCAAAGAGACATCAACTGTTGTGTGCAAGTTCAGAGTGTCCAATTGATAGAGCAGTAAGGATTGACTCACTAATAACTAGCCTCGTTGGGGTGAACTGTCATGGTGCTCTTAACTCGTATGGCCAGTAGCTACATGAAGACGTCCAAACAGGAACCAGGAAAGGAATCGATTTCAGAATCAGCCAGCCCTCCACATTTCCCTTGTAATTACGGGACCCGATCCCTATGGTTCCCCTCTCGGTGGTGAAATTATAAGATGATTCTCGTGTTTGGTTCCCTGATTGCGGGAGCGATAGAGGGGGTGGGTTCAGGGCGGCCATCCGTCTGCGTTAACGTCCTGTAATTATCACGTCCCGGGCCTGCGGGGTGCAGCCTCTGCGCACCTCGGCCCGGCGTTCCACCATGACAGCCTTATTACAGGCAAAAAGAGACATGAGGGGACAGGACCCCCACCCACTGCTGCTCTTAGACCTGAGTGGGGGGGGCATCGTAACTCACAGTAATGCAGGAGGGAGGGGGGACAGGGGAAAGGGGGAAGGGGGTTGGGTCTCAGTGCTTCAGGAGGCATTCCCATACACTCCCTGTACGTTGCTTGTAAATCTCTTGTTAAACTCTTGATTTGGGGGTCACACAGGTTTCCGCACTGTGGATTGCTGCCACTTGGTATGGTTGCTGAGGTGAGCCCACACTCACGGTACATTCTTCAGATGAATGCCACCATCTAGAGAGGGTGTTTACACCCCAATGAAATGGAGTCCATAAGGGCAGAGATCAGAACTGCTCAGAGCAGGCAAAGGTACAAGAGGAGTGTTACTCCAAGTGAAGCTTGCTGTACTTTGGAGCCTTTCAAAATGAGAAATGAAATCAAGGAATGTTATTTGGGTTTCAATAATCATTTGTGACCCATTTGTGCAAAAGATTAAGAGCCATTGTTTTAGTGTAATTTTTGAAATACTAATTGAAATCATCATAAGTGCTCAGAAAGGTTCAGAAATGTTCATCTAGTTGAGTTCTGATTGATGTATTATCAGCAACATCCAGAAGCATTAGAAATTAGAACCATCCTGTGATTTGTGGTTTGCTAGTCTAAGGTTAAATTTTAAACTCAAAATGATGTCATCTTTCTAGGAGATCAAAGGTAAACTTCCAGAAGGAGCAATTATCAAGACTCCCTTGAGCTCATACCTGGCAGTCTCCGCTATCTCATGCCCTAATTGATCCTAGATAACCCATGGCACTTGACATTGAATTGTGGCTTCATAGGTCTTTTACCCCTCCTCTATGAACAATTACAGCTAGGGCGGGTTCCCAGAGAGCTGGAGGTAAGTGCAAACTTCCCCTCTCTCCCCTACATGTGGCCTTCAGTTTGGCCCCCATCAGTCATGGCCCTCCCCCTTCCCATGGTCTTTTGTTCCCGTCTGACTCTTCATCCACGGGTCTCCTCCTCCCCCCAATGCCCCGCCCACACACAGACGCTCTCTGTCCCCCCTGCCCTGCTTAGCAACTGCGACAGCGGCATCCAGCCCCATGGTGACTGGGCGGGGGGGGAGGGGCCCCGAGGCGATGGCTCCCTCCCGGGTGGCTCTGTAGTTAGTGACAAATGGAAATTGCCGGGTCTGTGCAGCCAGCGGGGGTCTCGCAGGCGCGGAAGGGTAGGGGGGCGGAGCCGCACGGTCCGGTTCTTTCAGGTTGACTGAGCCGCTAGGGGTAACGCGGTCGTGCCTGCGAGACGGAGGCAGAGCTGGATGTTGGTGGTGGGGGTGGGGGGGGGGGGGTCTCCACTCTCTTTTGGGCAGGGTTTTGTTTTCTGGATTCCCGCCCCCCGCTGGTCCAACAGCGTGGTTTGTGTGTGGCGGCGATGGTGGCGGCTCTCCGGCGCTGGGCCGAATAAAGGGCCGGCGTGGTTTTCTGCACTCTCCATTGTCACCGCCCTGCTCTTTTAATGCACCCCCACCACCCTGACCCCCCTACGCCCCCCCCACCCCCAGGTGCCCGCCAATAGAACGCCTCCTTTCAGGCCTGCTCAATGCGAACGCAAACACTACACTCTATTATGGCTGCTGGAGTGCATTCCAATGGAACCTCACCAGCAAGGGAGCTGAACTCAGAACAGAAGGGACAAAGCAGCGCTCATTGAAGGAGGAAATAAAGACAGGGGTGAGGGAGGGCTCGCCTGAGATGATTAGCTCTGCAACTGACACAGTGAGGAGGGAGGGACAGAATAAGGTGTCAGCCTGTGTCCATTCTACGGCAGACACTCAATGGCCCGGACATTCTGTTTGCTAAGGAATCGCTGAGGACATAATCAGCAGTTGCATACAGTGATTCCCAATTGCTGGGCAAATTTATTTGAATTGAAGTAACAAAGAAAATTGTAGAGCCACAGTTTTTAGTCTCACATGGAATATCCAAAAAAAGAGGGTATTCATTAATGCTGTGAACACATGAATGAGATGGCATTAAGAGTTAGGAAGCACCTGCAATATATATTACAATACATATCACACAGGCTTTGCATTCCATCTTGCTTTTGTAAATTTGTGGCATCTGGGATCATTTGCTTGCCTTGGCAGTATATTTTGTAGATGAAATGCATATTTCCATATAAACGTGGTAAGTACATGACCTTTGACACTGACCCCTTGTTTTACACTCCCTGTAAAAGAGGGAGTGTAAAAGAAATATTAATGATTGTAGATGAACGATCAGGCCTGACAAGACAAACAAAAAAGAGTTAAAAAAAGAGAAAATAAAAACTCAAATGTGAATCACCGTCATACAATGGACTTTGTCAGACAACTAAACTAGAGTGGGAAGAAGTAGTTTTCCTGCCATCTCAGCGGTGATTCTGTTACATAGCGGCCTGAGGCAGTGACCCTGGATCAGTTTCAGATTTTTCAGCAAAACTAATTTGATGGAATAAGGGTGGAGTTAGCTGATCCTGAATCAGTAATCGGGTGGCAGTATATACTCAGAGCAAGGAGAGCTTACCCACACTGCCCCCTAAGGAATGACCCAAAGACTCTTGCTGAGCACCTGCTACTCAGTCCTGGTCTATGCTGGTGACTGAACTGGTTTAACTGTGCTTGTGCTTCGTTTAGCAGGGTGAGAGACAGTGGCACCTTCCCTCCCTCCCTCCGCCCCGCTCTGCGGCGGGGGCGTTCGATCAGTCGTCCGAGTCCGTGTCGTGGCGGCGCTTGTGGCCGCGTGCTGGGGGCGGCGAGGCGGACCGCGGGCTGGCGCGGTGCCGGGGGGCGGGAGACCCCCTGTCTGGGGACGAGTCTGTGTCGTGACGCTGCCGTCTCCGGGCGGGGGAGGGGGAGCGGGGCCGGGCACGGGGGCGGGGTTCGGCCTTTGGCCCCCCCGGTGAATAGCTGTCACGGGGCCTGGCTCCACTCTGCCGGCTCGATGATGGATGATGATGTTGATGATGGTGAAGGTGGTCGTCCTTTCTCCTCCTGAGAAGCAGAGACACACGTAAATGAATGAATGAGTGGGGAGAGTGAATGAACAAGTGCCGGGGGGGAGATTTCAGAGACCGTAAACTTGTGAGCAAATCCCTCTGAACCCGAATTCACCACTGACAGAGCTGAGGGGACTCATTTTATTAAGGCTGAGGTTACCACGTTCCCCAGTTCTTCCAAAGCTGAAGGGGGCTCTTTTTGTCCTTGACGACCACAGAGCCGAGTCACATACTCATGATGCTGCCTGGACCTACCTTTAGTTCTAGACCTACAATTTTTCCACATTCTCACTTAAGACTGTGACAGAAAGATTCATCAACAGTCACCACTTTCTCATTGTGCACATCTTGGTGAATTCCCAAGGAAAGCGCAGCCTCCATCTCACAAGGGGAAGAAATCAATTCTCAGAAAAATGGTACTCTGGTACCCTCTGGTGTGCAGAGACAAGTACTGCACAATTTGCAGTATTTCACTGGACTGAGTTGCCTGAAAACTCATTCTGTTCATACAAGTAGAAGTTAATGCAGTGATATATGCATTTTGTTCCTGGATATATGTATAATTTATACCATTATGAAATCTGAATGACTTTCTCATTTTCCAAGCAGTGGACTGAATGAATTAGCTAATTTGTCTCATTGCACCAAGGGAACTATTGTTGCTTGAACAAAAACTAACATATATGCTGCCTTCTAGGAAATCAACCTGGCACCCTACTGTAAAATAAATCTATCTACCTTTTATGCTCATCCTCCGATTCAGAATCTGAGGAGGAGGAGGATTGTCTTTTGTGATGTTTCTTCTTCTTTTCTTTCTTCTTCTTCTTCTCCTTCTTACTCTTCTTTTCCTTTTTGCTCTTCTTTTTGTCCTCGTGTCTAGAAGCAAGAACAAGTGCGACACATTTGAACTCGGAAAGGGTCTCAGAAAGCACCATCCAAGCACCAAAGTGAGTATTCTGGAACCAACAGATGTTTTTATCCAACCATACCAGAATCTATCTATGTAGAACAGAAATTGCTCAGTGGATTCAAAAGCCCACTGCTGGCACGTTGCCATACACACAGGATGCTGCTGTAAAAACAATTAGATCCACTACTGAGCTACTTCAGCGTCTCGTGAGGCAACACCGGTTACCTTTGCTCCTCAGGGGCTCTGTCGTTGCTCTCTGTAGTCCTGACACTGGTGGCCTCCTGCCCCACTTCCGATTTATGATGCTGTAAAATAATTAGCTTTGGATAAAGATCTGACTACTAGTATATCTGTGCCTCATGTCACAAAGAGTGAGGTTTTATCTGATGCGCTTGCCATTCCCCTATCTGGCCCTTTGATCATCCCCAGGTTTAACTGGTTCAATAAATCCCTCCCTCTTCACTTCTACAAAATGGCTGCCATACATAAATGAGATGGATGCTCCACATTGGTGGCAGGTGAGGTGAGTCAAATCCCCCCAGTGTAAGTTGCTTTGAATCAAAAGCCTGTATAAAAGTGCAATCCATTATTATTATTTATATTATTTGTGTCAAACTACTCGTGAGAAACCTCACAATACAGGCGCCTTCAACAAGAGTTACTTCCCCTTTATGGACCAGTAAATGTGACACTTACAGTGAAGATGGGCAAGCCCATTTTCGCTGCTTCCTTCTCCTGCTTGGACAGTATCACTCTTTTCGATCCCAAACTAATAAGAGAAGACATTGGTCAGTTCATGCCACACATTCTGGAGGACTGAATAAGTATTCTTGATTGTTAAATTGTACAACTGGGCTCTTGATAAAAAAACATTTGAACTTGGAAAGGGTCTCAGAAAGCACCATCCAAGCACCAAAGTGAGTATTCTGGAACCAACAGATGTTTTTATCCAACCATACCAGAATCTAACCATGTAGAACAGAAATTACCTCAGTAAAAAAGGAGTGCATTCAAAAGCCCATTACTTTGTCCATGACTGCCACTATAAGCTTTCATCATAACCCTGTATGCTTATGAATGCGTCACCATCAGAAACATGTGAAACAGTACACCCTATAAAAGGAATGGATATAACACTGTTCCTAAACAGGACTGACTGATCCAAACTGCCTCTTAAGTCACCAGTAAAGCTCACCAGTCTGTGTAAACACTCTCTGGGTTCATATGCGAAAAAGCACTCTACACAAACCTTCCTGTAGGGGTGTCAGCTAAGCAAATAGATAATGCCAAGAAAGATCTGCAATTTTTTAACAGGGGGGCACCAAACTATGACACCAACATCTGCCATCGCCAGAGGGCAACTTCACTCATGCAACAGCTGAATTCGTCTTCAGCCTGCCAGAAAATTAGTTGTCTCGACTTTGTAATTCAGTCACCTGGAGCTGCCAAGACCCGAAACCCGGTCCACACCTCTGTCATCACCCTCCGCCTCCTCCCTTCGGCACACGTCTGCCAAATCCTAAAAGGGAGTGAAAAAAAAAACGTTCTCCCAGTCAGGAACGCATCTTAATGAGTTAACTGGTTCCCCCTGACATTGTTTGACCTCGGCTGGAACAACGGCCGCTTCTGTTCCTCTGCGATATGAATGAACAGGCAGACAGAGCTACTATACACCATACTGGCAGCACACAAATTATGTTAACATACTACTAAGGAGCTCTGCAGTTGTAATAGTTTGTAACTTGCCTTTTTGTAGAACTCACAAGACTTCTACAAAATAAAAGCATTCCACCTGGAAGCAGCTGCAGCATGGGTTTCAGATACATTAAGAGGGGGGGAACACAGGGTTTTAAACCTGTCTTCCTGAAACTAAGGGGGGCAGTGTATATATAAAATTCAACTAGATTTTCAGGTCAGACTGTGGTGGATTCACATGCAATCTGTAGGGAGTCATTTACATGGTTTACATCATTTTTTAGGGTTGGGGGAAGGGGGTTTAATTGTGTGAGATGCAATATGACGTCAAAAAGGTGGAAAACGTATGCTGTAAATGTCTTCAATGACAAACCTCTTTGGTGAGACCAGTCGGCTGTCTTTTTACATTCTTGTAGCCTCTGTGAAAAGAAAATACAGGCAGTCTTACTGAAAGCTTACAATTTCTGCTTGTACAGAAAAAATACATAACTTAATAATTAGTTCCATATCATCCCCTGTCCCACAGAGGAAAGAGTACTCACAGTGCGGCCATCAGAGCTTCCTGCTCCGCCGCCCGGACAGCAGCAAGCTCCTCCTCCTTTGAGACAGGCCCCCCACCTTTCTTATCCTTTGCGTACCAGGTGAGGTCCCGACCTTTCTGCCAGCGTCCCACCGGGGCCATGAGAGAGTTGCCTAACAAGAAACCCATCAAATGTGAAAAGTCGTAGTCCTCGCGTTATTTTATGCTTAATGTCAAAGAGCACGACGTTCAACTTGGTAACGCCGGTGTCAGTTTGTTTGACAGTTGTGGTCGTATCAGTTGCTCTGTGGTGGGATCTGAGTGTCTTGCTCCTGTTGCGGTTATGCGCGTACCAAAGCTACACGGTCTGACTTTTAAACCTAAATGACCACATCCGGCGTTTTCTATTGAACGTAATAATAAAGGTGCTATAACAACGCATTTAGATTAAATATAGCTTACATGAAGAGTTAAAGATATTGATTTGTGTGACATCATTTTTATTGTAGAGAATAAAGCAGAAGTGCGTACCTAGTGGACATCTACGGTAATGTTGAAAGAAACAACTCATGCAACATTATCGCTAGCTAATAAAGTCGCTGAATGATATCATTCTAATGCAATACGCAATAATTACACTTCATGAGATTTGTGCATAATGTATTGCATTTTCATTAAATAACTATAAACTGGAATTAGCAAGGAACTTATCGCACAAGTCTTGCTTTCTAGTATTTTTTTGTCATCAAATCTCGATAGCTATATAGCTAGCTAGCTTCTAGTCAGAAGAGTAAAGGAAATCGACTCCTAGGGGAAATAATGTAGCTGGCTAACTTGGCGAACTAGAGAGGGTAAACTGTCTATATTTGTAAATGTGTGTAACAAGGCGCTGCAAAAGCGCTTCGCTTCCGTGTCCTTGGTGTGCTGACAACTTAAAATTCTGACAGAGTAGACCGGCATCCCCGGCTTCGCACGTAAAGTGCATTCACTTCGATTGCCAACGTTGGATGTAGCGAGCTAGATTGCTAACCAGCTGGATAGCTACCCCCTGAGACGACACATCCGTATAACCACGCTGAGGGAAACGTCGTTATAATTTCAACAGAAATATTTGACTAGGAATGTAATGAGGGACAACACAAAAGAAAGAGGTAAGTAGCACAGGTAGCTAGGTACATTATATAGATTTACAATAACTAGCTACATTAAAATATAACAAGAAATTGTAGCTATATTATTTCTCCCCATACAGTTAACAAGCTATCTAGCTGGTAGCTAATGTTTAGCTAGCTAGCAACATCCGGAATACGATCATGGTGTAACCTAGGCAAGTTAGCTAAGACGTCTTAAAATAATAGAGTAAACATAGATTTAAAATTGCCTAACTAAATACAGCGAGAAACGATGATGCATCTTGTAACCATAACGTTAGTTGTTTAAAATCAGAGCGCTATCTTTAAATCCTACCCAGCAGCATGGTTTTGTTGCAACACACAGAAGACCATTCTCATAGCTCTTCTTACCCAGGTAGTTTTCCCTGTGTTTATCGCCCTTCACATCGTCCCAGTTGAATTGGTCTTGTCCTCCTCTCACACCCCCGGATCTCGACGATCCAAACATTATTAGCGAAATTGTATTGGGAAAACTCGAGTCTTGTCTAAAGTGTATACGTATCTAGCTATGCGTACACGTGCACTGCCCCTCGTTTGCGGCCTTCAATTTGAGTCAGTCCTGGGAGTTTCCTAAAAACGCCCTCGGCGGAGGACGGCTCAACGTTACCTGAAAACGGAAAGTTGTTCTCCACTGGCTAGAACAATCTCCTCACTGGGGACGTATCTGTTGTTAAAATTAGATTAATTTAACAATAGCAACTTAAAATGTTTACGTAGATAGTTACTTCAGTTCTTGTTTACTAAGTTAAGTAGCGAGCTAGATATCCACACGCCTAATTGACTAAACTACCCTGATGGCTAACGTTAGCTACATAGACAGAGCTGTTTTCTCTGCGCGCCTGAAACATAGCTAGCTTACGTTAGCTTGCTACATACATCCGCATACATCGGTATTGCTGAGAACTGTCGCCTCAACGTGGTGTTTCTAATCCATTTCCTTAATTTAAGTTATTTCAGTTGGAGGCAGTAGTTTAGTGATTCGTCGTAATAACTGGATTTACTGGTATAACAAATTTTCAGAGTAACTTACTTGCTAGTTGATATTGACAAGTTGCTTATCGTTAGGTAACGGTGGCTAAACTAGCAATCAGATTGCTCGGTCAGTTACTTGTACAGTTAGTTTGATTGCAATTCATTCTTTAATTACAACAATTGGTAAGGTGTTTTACGTTTTTCAACTTTTATAAATAAATGCTTTCCTGACCAGAGTTATATCATTGTTAAATACATTGGTTAAAATGAATGAATCAATTGGATGGTCATGATACATGTTTAGTTTGTAACTACGTAGTTAGCTAGCTAACTTCTGTTAATATCTGCTGTGAGTTCTAGTTCGATTTCTAGTCTAGCTGACTGTATTTGTGGTGCTTTTTTTTGCTGAGTGTGTCTGACGGCCATACGTCGTATATTGCCATCTGGCTGAAACGCGATGTATTAGCTAACCAGCCAGCTAGGTCGTATAGAAATGTTCAGATGCACTTGCTTTGGGAAAAGTTTGACTAGTTGCGAGACAATTATCTTGACATCTAGATAGTAGGCCGGAATGATGACGCTGCCATTGTGATATGCATTTACATTTCTTTTTTTTTTGCTGTTTGTCACATGTGGAAAAAGCACGTGTATAACGCTAGAGTAGTTCAACACGACATGTTTTTTTCTGCTTCCAGTTGAGGCAGTTGAGCATTACTTTGAAATGCTCTTTGCTCAGTGAACTTGAGTGAGACAAAACAAAATGGCCTGTTCCTTTAAGAGCAAGCGAACGCGATGCAGTTACCATGACATTTTTTATTCGTCTCTCTGTGATGACGTCGTAACACAGTAGTTTATGGCTCTCATGCGGAAGGCAGTTAGTGCAAGACAGAAGAGGAGACGCTGGAGACATTCTTGAGATTCTGTATCTCCTTCATCCCAGATGTATTTGCGGGTTTTCTCCAGACTCTTCTCAGGTAGGCCTGAAAGCACTGTTTTATTCTATGATCGTAAGCGCCAGCTGCTATTCACAAACAATGTCAGCATCTCGCATGGCACAGCTGTCCTTTCATTTTCACTATTTTGTTATTTTTCGACGGCTAACTGGCCAGTTGGCTAGCTAGCATTTGCAAATGAATTATGCGAGTTCTTGATTATTATTATTCTAAATTTGATGCCGTTTTCTCAAAAGATGTACTGACTGCAGGAGATTGGAGTTGTTACAATATGCATTAATTTACTTGTTCCTTGATTTGCTTGTCGTTAGATTAGATTCATTCACTTACGGCAGGGTTATTTTTTAATGATTTTTTAATACATCTGGTTGATATTATTGTCACATACCTGTAAATCAAGACTGAGAAGCTTAAGGCTGTTTTTGGCCATGCTCAGAGTTTACACCATGAAAATGCAATATGGCATTGAACTGTTGATTATCTGTAACTGCATTATCATGATATGATGGCAATTTGTTAATCTGTGATTGTTATTACTGTCACATGACTGCAGATGAAGGCTCAGGCTATTTTTATCTGTTCTTAATTTCTCACTAACAATGTACACCTTGGAAGCTCAACATGATGTTCATTTAGTGATTATATTCATATGACAGCAGTTATATAGCAGGTTGTTAATGTAGCTTCAGTGTGTACTGGCACATAGATAGAGAGACATCATGAATGAATTGGAGGATAAATTAAAAATAAATTATACTTGACAGGATGTGTGTGTATATGTGTAGACAGATGTATCAAAGATATAAGTGACTTGGATCAAAGATGTATTTGTGTTCATAAAAGGAGGCTAATAAGTTTAGATGACATTTGAAATATGAATATGAATTTTCCCGATACTCCTAAAAGGCATAAATGAGCAGTACACAAATTTACTTGTGTCATCTGATGTTATTGATCTCGTGACATACAAATGCTAATTACATCAGCATTTTACTGATTATAGCATTGCCACTGTGTTCACCTATGCACTGAACAGAGCACTCCTGCACTGTCATTCTGCAGGCAGTTGTGGGCAGCAAATCTAATTAGGCGCGTAACTGATTTCACATGACGTCCCAGTAATAGGGTTAGTGGCAAATATTGATCACATGCTGCAAAAGGCATAGGAGTCATATTAAATCCTAATGTCAAGTCTGCCCATGAATGCAGAGTAACTCTTCCGCCTTTAAGATTTAAATCAGGAGCCTTACCTCATGACTGCAGCTGGTTGGTAAACCCAGATCATATGCTGAGGAAAACATATGCAATGAGGTGGTTGAAGTATGTAAATAGAATTTCATGATGATGATGTACCCTTGCCCTTGGCACTTCCTGCCCCTGGTCGCTGATCCAGCATCACTTTTCAGAGCGCTAATCCTAACACCAACCCATTGTAGGGAAAAAAAGTGGAAACTGATCTAGGATCAGCACAAGGGTCCACATACAAGTTATGTATACAACCAGCCCTTCAGTTATTTTCAGATCTTGCCAGGGGCAGGAGGATTGAATTCCTGTTCTCCTGTCACATGCACTGTGAAAAATGCCCCAGTCACAGTTCAAAATTATATGTTCTGCTGGAAACTGTAGAAATACAAACAGCATTTTCCATATCTGGGTAATTCAGCAGAAAATCTCTATCTAAATTTCTGTCATAATAGAAGAATTTCAGGCACGAAGCTGAAGACAAGTAAGATGACTTTCTTCATTTTAATGTGTTGCTAGAGCGTGTAAGAAACCCCACAAGTGGTGGTCTGTGTGTTAGATTACCAGACAAAGCCAGGATTTGTAGTACTCTGAATATGTATGGACTCTTGAAGGGATTCCATGCCGCCCACATTTCTAAAACTTCTAAAAAAAAAAAAAAAAAAAAGAAGTCCACGTTGAAAATGAAATTAAATTAATAAATTAAATCAACTGAGACTAGTTAGTGCCACATTTAGGTTAAATCTAGCTTTATGTTGGTTACAAACATTGTTTTCTACAGAGGTCTATTCAAACAACGTGGAATGATTCTATGCTTGTGACAATTAACCATGGGTCCTTTTTTTTTTTTTTTTTTTTTTTTTTAGAATTCTAGTCCAGTCTCGTGTTAACCATGTTAGCGTTAGGTAGCAGCAGCTCTGATTTTGACAGATGTAGCAGGGAGCTGTTAATTTGTTCCACTTGGCATACTCAAGAGGCGTGCGCAGAGAATGTTTCTGTCACCCGCAGCTGTGATAGTGGCAGTGAGACTGCATTCATTTTTGGAATCAACACTGAGCGTGCAGGGGATGTGCTGCTCACCAAACGGCCCCCTCTCCCTCTCATATTGTTAGCTTGCTTGTGGACTCTCAGTCCTTACTGTGACTGGCCTAGCATTACTTGTAACCCCAAGGTTGCCAGTGTGATTCTTGCTTGCATTGCAGCTGTTGGATCCCCGGGAAAGATAAATATGCAGAATTCAGCTGTATAAATGGATAATGTGGGGGGGAAAAGTAAGCAATGTAAGTCACCCTGGGTGAGAGTGTCTGCAAAGCAAGATGTAATAAAATGCAATGGCCTTCATATGACAAGGACAGTAAAATGGTGACGCACGAAGGTGCTGTCAGGGCGCTTTGAATGCCATTTCTCTTGCTTCGCTGTTTGGTTTCTTGGTTTGAAGCCAGTGTTTTATTAGCTTGCTACACACTGGATGGTAAAGCAGAACATCACCCTAAAGTCAGAAGTTGGTTTTATAAACATTCAGAACAGCTGGTGGTATTATTGTTGCGTTCTGTAAGCGTCCATTTCAAACTTGATAATCCAATGCTGAAGCATGTTTTATGAAATGTTTACCTAATCCATAGATAAAACCTTAGATTGGATGAAAGCAGAGCCATTGGAAGCATCAACATGTGCAACATATGTAAGGTTAGAAAATGTTTAAGAAGCAGCACAGTCAAGTTGAAGGACAACTGCAACAGTTTTCTGGAATGGACACAAGATGGTGTGAGAGAGCGTCAGATGGAGGTGCTCACGCTACTGTTTTGACAGTGTCTTCATTGTTTATCAGCAGGTGCAGCACTCTGTTTCCACACTTCATTTTGTTAGTAACTAATTTTATGTTGGTTTTGGTGATTTAAAAGTGACTTCAGACTTTACTGTGAATATGAGATGTTTTTTCAGCTAATTTAAAAAGGCCGTCAACAAAGCTCAAGTATTTCTGCTTACATGTAAATAGCACCGATTAAAGTGCGTTTTGCTTACCCGTCAAAACCAGCACAGTTGTTACATGTCACATATGCATAGTAACCTATAAATCTTGGTGGCTTAAATTCTGCAAGAGGTAAATTGCAATAAAACATTGGCAGAGAAAATATGCAATGGAAAATAAAATGTGAACTATATCATCTATATCATCTACCTTTGCTAAATATAATTTGTAATGGTTAGAAGTGCATCACACCCATTAGCAGTGGTAACAGTGGTATTATTTAAAGATAAAATAACTAAAACTGACATGCCATGATACAATTCAGAAATCTTCTCTGAGGATTAGCTAGTTTCAGTAAAGAAGATAAGCTTGCCATGAAAGGCATTCATTTTAGTTTACCACATGTAATTAGGTAGCGATGTCCTATTTCTCATATGAATTATTGTTTGTGATGTGTTTGGGAAATTCTACAAGACAAGTGTGTATGTATATACTGTGAAAAACTGTAAAAACAGTTTCTCAATATCATATTTGTTTCCTCTTTTATTGTAAGATTGCTGACCTCATAAGACAGCCTAAGGCCTTATGCATACAATGGTCAGCACTTTTGTCGGCAGCAACACGGGCACACTTTACCGTGGTTTTGAATCCACAGTCCTCCACTGTGAGATGAGTGGAAGGCCTCCTCAGCAGAGGAGCATTACGGCTGGGGGGGGGGGGTTCAAGGGCGATTTGCTGAGATTACGGTGCGGCAGCTCTCAGTCATTCAGCTGGCATTTTGCCTGGGTGCATAATAAGTGCCTGAGATGACAGTCTGCTTATCTTCCTGTATCCCTCCACTTAAGCTATCCTGTACTCTCTGCTAGCACTTTTATCCAGGAAAGGGCAACCATAATGGTTTGAATTATCAAATAAACAGTACTGATGCTCACTAGTGGTTGGCGCCTAATAGAACAAGGTCCTGAGTTTGTAAAACAGGTCTGAGGCTCAACATTTAACAATTTAATAGGTCAGCAAACAAAGAATATGCATGTATTTTGCTACAACTTGGGCAAAATGGGCAGCTTAAAAGGGTAGGCAGTACTATGCTTTCATAAGAGGAAGTGCTTCTGAGTATCAGGTTTGTGTTACTTTCTACAGCAATAAAACTGTGAATGTTTGACCATTTGGTGTAGAGCCTGAGTTGGGTCATTGATAAGAAATATTGTTTGGAAATATTGAGATAACACAGCAGGAATGTAGATTGTAAGAGTTGCTGTGCTTAGATGGCACACATGCAAGAACCTCTGCTTTTATTTTACTCTTTCTGTTATTAGCACAAGATCAGAATTGCCAGGGCCTTTTGAAGACATTTTGAAGACATTTATTTCATGCAGCTGTACCAGTTAATGGCGTTAATGGTTTCATCCAGAATTTAATTTTGCTATTGTGTCATTACTGTCTGACTGTCTGTCTCGTTTCAGTTTCACTTATATGTGTGGCTAAGGTGTAGTGGTGTCATGGTGTCATGGTTTTTATGAATACATAGACCTTATCCTTTTGCAGGAATTCAAAACATTCAAACAAGTTTAGCCTGCACAGCGGCCTTGCACAAAAAGCAGACATGTCCACACAGAGCATTTCCTATATGACAATATAGGAAGATTTCACTAATATTTTATGAACTGTTCTTTCCAAAAAGGTGGACAGGAAAACAATACATTTTGAAATGAATGCAATATGGTGTGTACACACCTGCAGATCATGGGCCCCAATTAAATCAAATGTCTTTATGTTTATTACATCAGTAAAACAAGCAGTCATGCACGCCAACACCAAACATCAACGCAGTGTCTAAATTTATTTTTTTTGTGTGCACACGTGCCATGCCCGTTAATCTGTTGTCTGACACTATTAGCCACAGTATGTCTGATGTCTGACTCCAGACTAGCTAAGTATTAGGCTACTTGGTATGAAGGTCAGTGTAATCGCCTTTTTGAGCTATTTCTTTCCTCTCGGCCGGTGAGCAGCTTAATGGCAGGTGCTGAGTCCCCTGCCAGAGTAAAAGGGGCACGGGTTACCAAGCAGATGACTCGGCACTTTGTTCTAGACAGGACATTCTCAAAAAAATAGGTCCAGTCACAGAAATAGCTGGCGTACATTGTGGCATGTTGAATTTAAACTTCCAGTCTCGACGATAACATTTCAGAACGTAACGAGCTCAGTAATAACAAGCTCATTTAGGCCTGAGCAATGGGCAAGTCACCAGCCAATCACAAGCAGAAATGAAACTTTGTGGCTGATTTACATTGAGGAAATAAACCAATAAATCACATGCAGTCACTTCAGTTATTGCTGTGTTTTTGGGGGGAATGTAACAATTCAGCAGAATTACCCATTAATTGTTTTGAATTTGTACAATATCATGCAGTCAATGTCAATAAGCAAGGAGAGATGCAAATTAAAATTACAGTGACCCAAATGCAACATACATTTTTTGCAACCTCACACTTTGTTAAAGGAAAGATAATAATGTACTTTGCCATTATTCAGGTTATCATATAGCAATTTAGATTTTGCATAATGCTAAAGTACAGATTGTTAAACTTGTATTAATGGGTCTTACGTAAGTAAATAGAGTGATTCATTTCTTTTGATGGTGTATACAGTACTGCAGCTGGACTGTTTTACTGTATTCCAAAGGTTCCAGTGGTTTCAACTCATTGCATATTAGTCAGAGTTTTTTTGGCACATTCAGGTCATTCTTGGTGTGCTGTTGGCTGACCTTCTGTTAAGGAGACAGAGGAGCCCTGCAGATTGGTGGCTGTCCTGCAGGAATCAGGCCGCCCCTGGATTTAGCGGAGAGTCCGGGATCATGCTAGGGCAATGCCATACCACAGTGGCCTCCTGGTTCAGTAAACAGTTGGCCACTCAAGCTGGATGAGGCCTCAGAGAAGTCTGTGAGAGAGGACTGGTAGAATAAGCACAGCAAACCTTAAATGAATCCGAGCTGGTGTCCCATCCATCCCCAGTATAGCTTACCCGCCCCATGTCATTTTCAAATCCCTTCCTTAATTAAACGTTTTTGGTTTGGTTTTACCAATGTATCTCTGTATCCTGCCTGCTAAAGAAATTACCTTTGGCTTTGAAAATGACGGCCTCCATTCCTGCATAACTGTACCATGCCTGCTAAAAACTTATGGAAAACCCTGCTGTGTGATGGCAGTAATAAGTGTAAGAGTGACAGGTTTGGAGGTTAGGCCTGCCACTCAGAGTGTGTCCTTATGTAGAGTGCTCTGCTCCAAAACATGCATGGAAAGATGTGCTATCGAATCACCGAAAGTATCCGACAAGGACAGTCTGCATTTTGTTACATTCAGTAATCAACAGAGACTCACTAAATATGTAAACCAAAATATATTTTTTTGAAATATTATTAAAAACCTATCATGAAATTACACTACATGCTTAAGAGGACCATTTTTAAACCAGGTTTACAATGACAACATTGATTATAAAAAGTCACAGATACTCTTTCATACTAAGAGTAATACAAATAGTAATACTAATACTGATGTCATAGGAAGACTCTTAAAGTTACTTTAGATATGTCTCAAAGTGTTGAATAGATAGGATTATAAGGCAGTGGTCTGGCCAGATGTGCTTAGCATGTAGCACTATTATGTTCATTTGATGGTAATGCTGAAGTTTTGTACTGTTAGAATTTATCAATATTAAAAGCATGAAACCCATGTAGTATGAAGGCCTTTCTGACAAGGTGCGTGCTTGACAGGGTAACGCTACTGTTCGTGGGCTTGAATCCCAACTCGTCCTTCTTGGGTCCTCAGTATTTGACCTCTAACCTTTCAAGGATAAACCCCTCAAGGTTATCTTTTAAAAGAGTTAGCAGTTGAATGGTTTAAGAGACCGAAAGATGTCTTTGGTGTGATACACAGCCCGGAATATAGCTTCTGTAGCAAATACATTCAGCAGTCTGGAAGTGAGTCCCATAATGGAACTTCGTGGCATAATGGAATGAAGTCATTCTGTGTCAGAAATCCACAAAAATGGGCTGGCCTACATTCCTGAGGCAAAAACCTCAGTAAATTGTTTAAATATGGTGTCTGCTCATTGACTAAGTGACTCATTTCTGTACACGCTAACAATGTCAGTCTAACCCAAATCAGGTTTGGACTGAAATTAAAGCAGGTTTGCAGTTTCTTTTCACTTTTTTTGTGGTGCGCTTACACACGATCACAGTGTGGTTGACGAGTTTTTCCATTTGAAATCATTGTATCTGCTGTTACCTTTTCTTATATTAGTAAGGAAAGTAATCTGAAAGCACAGCTACAATTATGTAGACCTGATTGTGCAGTCAAAGCAATGTTTAAGATCTAATTGCTTGAATGACTGAAAGCTACTCTAGCTTCCTTGAAGTGGAATTTAGGCCAGTGAAGTTCCGTCGTCTTGTTTTGTGTACAAGATAAAGTCAGAGGAGGCAGACGCCCCGTGACCACCCGCCGGGCTACATTATCAAATAGGTCTAAACGGTAAGATTTCCATAGGCTGAGGCGATTGGAGGAAGTGATAATTAGGGCGGGGCAGCACGCCGCCGCTATATCCACCTCCCTCCCTCACACACGCTCACACAACAGCCGAGGAAGTGCCACCTCATTCACTCTCTGGAGCTGCTGCACACGCAAAGACTTACCTTTCCTATCTGCTTTGAGACAAGGTAAGGGAAATATCTAGCTCTTCTGCAGTGCTGCTCATGTTGCCTTCTGTAACAGGGAGTGTGCTTTCGCTGGAACGAGAAGCATGTTTACTGGTCAAGTGAAACAGATGCCTGTAAAGATAATGATGGGCTTAGGGTCCTCTTGCAAGCCAAGTTTGGATTTGAATCTTATTTCCATATGGCCATGAACTGAAAGGCTCTGAGATGTAACGAAAGGGATCGGCGACATATAGAACAGCCTTAGGTTTACAGTCAAATGCATTTAAACACAATTAAGTATCGGTATTTGAACTTTTCATCCTTTTATCTATTTGCATTTCATTTTTGTGTGTGTCTCCATCTGATATGTGCAACTGTACATCTTATGTCTGTTTATATTTAAACACTTGCTGACTTAATGATAGTATTACAATTAATGAAGTATTACAGTGTATTACAGTATTCAGATATTTACAAATACATGTCAGTTATTCACACTAATGACATACAGTTTTCTGTTACATCAGAAGATGATTTGAAACTGTCAAGTTTGACCCCAGAAAAGAACATATTAAGAATTAAATAAATATAAGTCTGACAAATATTTGTTTAGCTTAATGACGGACCATGGCAAAAGAACACGTCACTATCACTTTCTGTTTTGTGGGCCGAGTATTTTCCAGAAATGTTTTGTTCTTCCGTTTTAAATTAGATGCCAAGGGAGAAGGCAAGCTTGTTAACACATGACGCCAGGACTGTTATCACACAGCTAGGCCTAATGACCTCTTGGTGCATTGATTGGATGGGATGGAACTTGCCAGAGTGAATCAAAAAAGCACTTATGTGGAAGCCAAGAGTTTTGATTAGTCTGTTTTCATGCGGTGTTTGGATGCAAGCCTGATTCACGTTGTGATGAGGGCCTCAGGGATTTTCATATGAAATTCCCAGTTGTACCTTAAATTAAAGAACAACCCCTGGATGTTATAAATAGAGTCTGAGGTTGAATATGCTGTGCTGTTTTGCTCCCTTTATCACAAACTCATTTTGCAGAAGTCAGACCCCCCTTTTTTGGGAAAGACTTCCATGAGACAGGTTGGTTTATCATGTAATGATGTTTACCATTTACTGTATGATAAATAACCCTTGGTCTCCTGTGTTTCTGTATTGACTCCATCATGTTGATAACCTGATTTGCCCCTGCTGTCAGTCAAGAATCGGTCCTCCTCTAATGCACCTGAGGCACAGAGGTGTTCAGCTCTTAGCACTGTCTGATCCAAGACTGCCAAAGAATATTTGTTAAAAAGAAAGATCGATTGATTTCTGTCATTTCGAAACAGTGATGATAGACAGATGTCAGAACCTGTTGAGAATCCTCCTCCTAGAATGCAGCTGAGGCACAGAGGTGAAAGAATAGTCTGATCCAGTACTGAGTGCCAGGGAACATTTGTCAAAAAAAGATTTCTGTCATTTGGAAATTGTGATGATAGACAGACAGATTAGAAATGGTCATGATAGAGAGATTGGAAATGGTGTTGATGGAGAGATAGAGAGATTATAAATGGTCATGATAGAGAGATTAGAAATGGTGTTGATGGAGAGACAGAGAGATTAGAGATGGTGGTGATAGAGAGATTTTGTGCTTCTCTGTGGTAACTCAGTTGACGTCGTTCACCAAATGTGGACTGGCACAACCGGAGCACTCTTTTGCCAGTGACGCATTTGGCCAGCTCCAGCTTCAGCCTCCACAGTGCTGATGTAGTACGGCCAGCACACTGGTTCAGCGTAGGGAAAAGTGTAGTGTTTACTCTTGATATTTGGAGCTTGTTACTAGCGAGCACAGAGAGAACTCACTCAGAGAGACACTTTTGCATCAGTGGCAATCCTGTAGAGCACAGAACATACTGGATTTGACAATTTCTGAACTGTGGCATCCAACTCATCATCTCCCTCGCTCCCTCTCTCTATCCCTCCCCCAGCAATGGCAGGACCCAGGCCCGTGGTGCTGAGTGGACCGTCTGGTGCTGGGAAGAGCACTCTCCTGAAGAGGCTCATGAAAGAGTATGAGGGAGTGTTCGGCTTCAGCGTCTCGCGTAAGTCCCACCCCCCCCCCCCCCCCAGCTCTCTGGCCCCGGCCCAGATCAGGGTTAACCCCTCTTCCCCGCGGAACCGGCACGAGCACAAGCTTCTTCGTCAGTGGATTATCGGCAAACGAGATTGACTGCGCAAAGCAGCAAAACAATTCCATCAGTCCCTCACTTGGCCCTGGATTCTGCTCGTTAAAGAACTAAAAACAGCTTTGTGGTCAGACCAGCTCTTCAGGTTGCAGTTGATACCTCTTGTATGTGAAGAAAGTGTCTTTTTTCTATGTATTTGGGTTGAGCTGGGTGGTGACCATCTTTCAGTGCAATTCTTTTGTTAAGGTTTTAATGTTACAGTTCCTACTGAATTTCTTGTCCATTCAAGGTTGCCTGGATAGATTTATGAAAATTTATTTATGAAGATTTATGAAAAATGACTTAATGAAGATAGTTTTAACAATACCTTTCAATGTAAATAATGAATGCTGTGTACGTGACTCTGTATATTTACAGCAGTACCTGTCAAGGTGTGTTTATGATATAATTATAGAGTAGTGTACCCTGTGTACATGGCTTTGTGTACATACAGCAGTGCCTATGTCAGAGTAACGTGCTGACTCTGGCTGTTGTTGTCCCTTCAGATACAACAAGGAACCCCCGCCTTGGAGAGGAGAATGGCAAAGGTAGGAAAGCTGAAGGTGCAAGCAGAGACCTTGCAAAGCTTGAAAGGAGACCGCTCACCTCCACAGAACACAATCGTTTCACTAGCAGTTAACATGTCTGAAACCCAACCAGTATACACAAGTATATCAAACTGACATCCACTCTGAAAGTAGTTTTATCACACATGTTTGATATTGCTGAATTAATTGTAGGTCATTCTGACACAGTTTAAATGACGAGGTGACATACATGGACAGGAAACCCCTTTTGAAGTGGTTATTGCCCAGTAGGATTTCATTTCTCATATGTGGCATATGAGAGTATCTTTGTTTAGGCAGTGTCCTCATGTACCCTCTTTTAAAGGTGCACAGTAACACCTCATTATTTTTTTAGGGTAGAATTGTGATTCTCGTTGAGGGTAGATTCATTAAGGGTGAATGAGCTGGAATTTGAATGGAAAATGTATTTCTGAAAATAACGCCATTGCAATGAAAGGCCCCTTCCCTATTTAGTTTATTCACAGAAGTGTGCCACTCTGACTGTCCACTGACTTTCAGCTCATAGCCTTTGATTAATGAATTTCCCTTTTGTGACTCTACCTGTCGTCACCTCTTTCACATTAATGTTCAGCGACCAAACTCCAATGTCTCACATGACCCCAGTAAAAACCCAAGCAAAAATAAGCAAGTAGCACATCTGTCAAAAACTCTCCAGGGCTTTCAGTCTCTACCTCAAATTTCATCAGTTTCCTTCAAGGTACCTGTGTGAATGTCACAGGCAGTTTTAGCAGGCCAATCAATCAGCCCACTGTATTTCATTAATGTGAATTGCCTGCAAGAAAGAGTTCAGTATTAATATGTAGATGAATTGTATAACAATTATAGCAAGTTCATGTCCTGTACAAGTGTGGAGGGTGAGTGTTCAGGGACTCTGTGCCAGGCTGGACGGAAGTGATGCACCGGGAAGAACCACAGTGATAGTTCACGCAGCAAGCGTAGTTGTTGCTCAGAGCTTTTGATGGGTACAGCCAGGAACGATGAAGCTCACACTTGGGCTTAACCTGGCAATCCCGCACGAGAAGGCGATTACACCTTCCCTTTCTTTCCAGTGACCTTGAAGCTCAATGCTTCTGACGGCATCCAAACCAATGCCAACGGCTCTTGACCTGCACTAGATAGACTCCTCACTCTGCGCTCCAGAGATAAATTCCTCTTTTGTGCCTTTGTTGTCATTCTCTCCATAGGCCTGAATTGTCTCCCTATGCTTCTGGGGGCGGCATTATTGCCTGTAGCAGATGTCCTGTCATCCGTATCGTCCGTATCCTCTGTATCATCTGAAGGTGTAAATCGCTCATCCTAATTTTAATGTGCACCGTTGGGTTAGACCCAATTTGTGATTATCGGCTCTGGGGGTTACTTTCTGAGACATTTTCCAGAAAAAGTTGAGCCCTTAAACAACAGTTGAGTAATTTTCATAGTCAATGCACTCTGTTTTTTAAAATCTTAGAGGAATAAACACTTTTGCACTATTAAATTACACTTTCGAATGAAAAGCTTTTGAAAATAGCCCCCTGATAGAGGCTACCTCATCCAGACCCAGGGATAAGGCTGTTTCTGTGTTCTCCTATAGTCTAGAATAGAGTGTGCAGTACACTAATGCTTTCCATTAGCATTACAACTTGTCAGCCTTTTTTTCATAGATACCTGGTTTACAAAGACCATATTATACGTGCAATGCTTTGGGGCTTGAACAAATTGTAGTGGTTTGGAAATCCAGTAACAGGGGTGGGACCAAACTGACAGTATTATGAAGACACAGTGTATGAGGGCACCCTGAGTTGCTTAGTTAGCTTGCAGTGCATGCTGGGTAGCCTGCTTACTGCATGCCATGCCTGAATGTGTTGTGGTTGAGTGTTTTTCAGGTCAAGAATGAAGCATTGATCTTTTAGCTCATATTAGTGACAGATGTAACTCAGGCTTTCTCTATGGCTGTGCATTTTGGCCATAACTTTGAATAACAAATTAAAAGTGTTTTGACTTTTATAACTTGGCAGAACAAGACAATACTATGGTAACAATAAAACAAAACTTGCCTTATTTTTGTTATTCAACTTTAAGGCCTTTGAAGTGTGTCATACTTCAGAGCAGATTAACACTAAAAGATACTGTAAACAAGGTAATTATCTTGATATTTTTGAGATTTTGTTGGTCCCAATCAATGTTGCATTACATTCTGATCAGTCATAGCATTTTATTTTGATTATATCTTGAGGTAATTCCATATGATTTTACACAAGTGTCACAGGTGTCACTCAGATTTATTTTCCATTTTGAATAATTATTTAATGTTGAATAATATTATGCAGTATAACTGAAACAAGACTATATCATGTTGTCTTGCTAATGAAGATATTAAAATGTGGAATAGTCAGTGGTTTGGTTATCCCTGTAGCGATGTAGTCGATGTGACAGTTGTGTCTTGTGCTAGCAGCGTCCTTCCTTGTCCTTTGCTCTCAGTTCCCTTGTTAGAGCCATTTGTGATCGTGTTGATAGTTCATGTTGTAGGCATGTTTGTTATTATTTTAAGTGAAAGGCCCAAAAAAATTTTAACAAGCAAAAATAACAAAACTGATAAACAAACACCAGCACACATTTTCATTTATTATATTCATTTATTATATCCATTTAACAGGGACGATGCACACCAGACAACACTTCCACAGCTACGTCTTTGTTAGAGTGCCATATTTAGCTCTAAGTTCTGGTGTTGACTGTGATCCTGGCTTAGATTCTTAGACGGTTTCTTGTATGTGGAGTGTGCTGTTCTGTGCTTGTGCAGTTGCCTCCGTGAAGATTTAGCATCCTCAGTCAGATTGCAAATCAGCTACCTGAAGTACGTCAAGACCGCAATTACCTTTCAGAGAACACTGCATTTCTTCTCTGCTTGGCTTTGTGTCCAAGGAGTATCAGTAGCCATCTTTGAACTTTCTAGTATCTGCCCAGAAGGTAAAATTGTTCTAAGAAGCATGAGAATAGAATTGAGATTTGTTGAAAGTCTGTTCTACTTCCCTATATCTACACCACATTATAGCTGATAGACAAAAGAATTAGGCCTGAAAGGGTTAAGGGTTTTAATTAAGGGTTGTGGCAGGAATGTACCATCAAATCCACCTCCCCAATCCTCTTAATCAAGCCAATAAGCTCAAGCGGAGCTTCCACGCAACGTGAAGAGGGCCGCATGGTTCAGTCCGGCAAGGTCACCTTGCCAGCCACGCTCAACCTAGCACCATTGGGCCAGTCACACGTATTACTGCACTGAGGATGTGTAAGATGAGTGTCATTTAAGGCGTGATAGGCAGGTTCTCTGACAGGCCTCATAACAGCGTGTCTGCGGCTTCAAAAGAGTCACTTCAATCACAGGGCACGCTCAGGCATTAAGATAAGAAGGAAATTAATTCCTGAATGTCTGCGAGCCCTTTGTATCCACAGCAAGACGTACACCCTCACAGCTCTGTCCTCGTGCGCGAGAATCTAGCGATAGGGTTATCTGCGAGGCGCGGGCCACTTTTCAAAAAGGCTTATCTGCCTCGTCAGTTGCAGCCTGGCTGATCGGCGAACATGTGACGCGTCTCCTCTCCCAGCTCTGCTCTGACCCTGCGGATTTAGGAGGCGGTGGAACCCAGGCTTTCGTGGGTATTAACGCTCCTTCCTCCCACCACCATCTGTCCCCACCCCCGCAGATTACCATTACGTGTCGAGGGAGGCCATGCAGGAGGGGATCGCCAACGGGGACTTCATTGAGAACGCCGAGTTCTCAGGGAACATGTATGGGACAAGGTACGTGCACGCTATGAACATTAATGCCTTTGGCACGGCCATTCCCAAAATGTATCAGGCATATTCCATAAATTCACCATGTCACACGGGTACACATTTACCTTACATTACATTTATTCATTTGGAAGACACTTTTATCCAAAGCATTTTACAAGTGAGGCAGGGCACAACACAAGCAAAAAGCCATATAATTTATACCTTAGATACACTTCCCCCCCCCAAGTTATCAGCCTGTTTCCTCAGAAAGTTCATACTGGGTGCTGTATGGCTGTTAAAATTGCCTGAATGCAGCTGACACTGGGGCTGTTATTGATTTGAGTTGCTATTGTGTTTGCTATTGCTATTGAGTTGCTTATCCTTACTGTAAATACCACACCAGCTAGTTAATGACCCGAGAACTGTGCCGCTCAAGTCGACTACATCCGCCTGGCCTGCCCTGTTCTGCTCTGTAAACAGCACTGATTAGCTTAGAAGAGGCAGACGGCATGGAAGGGGATTGTAGCCTCCTTTAAGTCAATGTGTCAGACAGCTCCCTCCTCTGGCAAGGTCATGTATAGCAGGTGGTTTGGGACATCACGGTCCCAGTGCACGTGACAGTTCATCCACAGCTCAGGAAGCAGAGGTTGTGATCACTGGCACAGTAGTCCTGTACAAGTCACTAATACTGAACAGGATATAACTCTGCTCTGACCTGTGTACTAACCAGCTCCCCGTACTGGCTGTTTGGTTAACCAATGAGTGTAGCACATCCTATCAGGAATCAGAAAGCTCCTCAATAATCAATCCAGAAACCTCTTCAATATTTCTGAAAAATCCTGTTGTTTAAGTAGGCTGTTTAAGTAGTTTCAGTAGGGGGCTGTGTCTGAAATAGTAAACTGCACAGTATATGCTTTGAATTCTTAAGCCTGCTCTAAGCCTGAATGTGGACTCTAACATGGACTGGCCCACTGCTCTCTACAGTAAGGCCTCCGTGCAGGACGTTCAGGCCAAGAACCTGATCTGCATCCTGGACATCGACATGCAGGGTGTGAAGAACATCAAGAAGACGGACCTCAACCCCATCTACGTCTCCATCCAGCCCCCCTCCATGGAAATCCTGGTAAGTATGGGGCAAAGTGTATGAAATGTCATAAATACCTATGTTCAGCACACACTCAGACTGTATCTCATAGTCCTGTTGTGGAGAGTATTTGTGTATTGTATGTAGTATGTCTTAGCATTTTTACTACGAAGGTTTTGGTGGTGTTATAGTCTAATTTCTGGCTTTTGGGGTAATGCATGTTCAATGTGTCATGGCTCAGGCAGGGACTTGGGCGCAGACAGGAATGCAGGTTGCAAAAAACAAGTTTAATGAAGCCAAAGATCACAGTCCAAGAATCGAAGTCAAAAAACAGGCAAGGTCACAATCCAGAATATCACAGCAAGTAAAACGCAGATCAAGTAAGTAAGTAAGTAAGTAAGTAAGTAAGTAAGTAAGTAAGTAAGTAAGGGCAGGCAGGCAGGCAGGCAGGCAGGCAGGCAGGCAGGCAGGCAGGCAGGCAGGCAGGCAGGCAGGCAGGCAGGCAGGCAGGCAGGCGGGCAGGCAGGCAGGCAGGCAGGCAGGCAGGCAGGCAGGCAGGCAGGCAGGCAGGCAGGCAGGCAGGCAGGCAGGCAGGCAGGCAGGCAGGCAGGCAGGCAGGCAGGCAGGCAGGCAGGCAGGCAGGCAGGCAGGCAGGCAGGCAGGCAGGCAGGCAGGCAGGCAGGCAGGCAGGCAGGCAGGCAGGCAGGCAGGCAGGCAGGCAGGCAGGCAGGCAGGCAGGCAGGCAGGCAGGCAGGCAGGCGGGCAGGCAGGCAGGCAGGCAGGCAGGCAGGCAGGCAGGCAGGCAGGCAGGCAGGCAGGCAGGCAGGCAGGCAGGCAGGCAGGCAGGCAGGCAGGCAGGCAGGCAGGCAGGCAGGCAGGCAGGCAGGCAGGCAGGCAGGCAGGCAGGCAGGCAGGCCCATGGGACCCGGCCAGGGAATGAGCCATTTCAGCACAGAGCTGGAACACAGGGGAAAACCAAAAGCACATGGATGGGGAAAACAACAACCAGGCTAACAAGCCACTGGCCTGACACTATCTTTGATCTATGCATGTCCTGGAGGGTATTTGTATTTTGTACATAGTTTGTTTTAGCATTTTACTAGGAAGATTTGATGGTAATATACTGTTATTTTTGTGTTTTGGGGAAACATGTTTTATGCCTATCATTTTATGGTAGTTTAAAAATTCAATCTGTATACACAAGCCTACTTTTAGGACAAAAGTAAGTACATTTTTGGCTTTTGTGGGTTTAAATAAGTAAAGGAGATGTGGGAAACGGGAAACGTATTGTTAATTTAGTTATAAAAGTAATTTTCATATTATTATATATAACGATGGGGTCTGTGAGACCCCAAACAATAGGAACGTTAAGTCAATTTACGCTTACATTTATTCATTTGGCAGATGCTTTTATCCAAAGCAACATACAAAAGTGCAAAAAGTGGGCAAACAACAGGCACAAGAGCAAGATGTGTACAGGTCATACAATGCACATAGTGCTGAAGCTGAGCGCAAGGTCAGTGTCGCAAGCCAACTAATCTGAACTAGGATTACATAATCAAATACAATTACAGGGACAATAAAGTATCGCTATCCTACCTAGGTAAGTAAGCAACAAGTACAAGACAGGAGTCAGATTTACAAGGTCAAAGTTACAAGGTCAAGTGGCAGAGGTATCAGTCCAGGTAGAGTCTGAAGGGTTGGGGTAACGGAGTTGTTCTCAGGGGGGTGGGGAGTTCATTCCACCACTGGGGGCGATGGTGGAAAAGCGTCGTTGTGAGGAGCGTGGGCCTTTCGTTCTGTTGCTGGGTGGAGTGAGGCATCCGGATGTAGCAGAGCGAAGTTGACGAGCGGGTGCGTAGGGTAGGATGAGGTCCTGGAGGTAGGTCGGTGCAGTCTTTCTTGCAGCAGAAAAGGTGAGAGTCAAGGTTTTGAAGCGGATCCTGGCTGCGATTGGGAGCCAGTGGAGGGATCTCAGTAAGGGGGTGACGCGGGAGAACTTAGGAAGATTGTAGATCAGCCTAGCAGCTGCGTTTTGGATGAGCTGTAGCGGCTGAATGGTGCAGGCTGGGAGGCCAGCTAGGAGGGTGTTGCAGTAGTCCAAGCGGGAGAGCACGGTGGCCTGGACGAGCAGCTGGGTGGAATAGGTGGTCAAAAAAGGACAAGTCCTCCTGATGTTGAAGAGGAGGAATCGTCAGGAGCGTGCCGTCTGGGAGATGTAGTCGGTGACGCCCAGGCTCTTCACAGAAGTGGAGGAAGTTACTGTGGTGCCGTCAACAGTAACCGAGAGCTCTTGAAGAGGAGAGGTCCTGGCGTGATGTGTTGATGATGGAGGAGAGATACGGGCGATCTCACCGGACACAGACTGGAGGAGGTGGAGGAATGGGGTCGAGGGGGCAGGTTGTAGCTCGGTGGGATGTGACGAGTTGAAGAACTTCTGAGTCGCTGAGTGTAGAGAAGGAGGGCAGGTGGTGGCTGGGTGCCTTTCCGGTGGTTGAGGCTGTGGATGGAGGAGTGAAGGAGTCCTGGATGCTGGACAACTTCTTCTCGAAGTGAACCTTGAAGTCTTCTGCAGAAAGGAGAGAAGGGGAGGGGGGGGAGGGAGAGGAGGGTGGAAAAGGTAGAGAAGAGATTGCGGGGGTTAGTGATGTTGGCGTAAATGCTGTCAGCCGTAAATGCTGTCAGCAGGGAGTGGTAGGACGCTAGATCTTCGGGGATCTGGATTTCCTCCACTTCCTCTCGGTGGCCCTCAGCGCAGTTTTGTCAGAGCAGAGGGAGTCGGTTAACCATGGGGAGGAGGGCGACGGCCGTGATGTCCTGGAGATTAGGGGACAGAGAGCATCTAGGGACTCAGATAGACATGTGTTAAAAACAGTTGTAGCAGCATTAGCAGACATGTTTCAGAAAGAGGAGAGGGGAGGGAGGGAGGAGAGAACAGTGGAGGTGAATGTGGAGTGAGAAAGGGAGTGGAGATTCCTCCTGAAGGTAGTAGCGGTGGTGTCAGAGGAGTCGAGAGTGTATCTTTCTCTCTCCAAAGTAGTGATCGGATACGTGGAGAGGAGTCACTGTGAAGTGGGACGTGGCGCAGTTCTTCGTGAGCACAAGGTCGAGCTGGTTGCCGGCTTTGTGGGTCGCAGGAGACGGGGAGAGGATGAGGGAGAAGGAGTGCAGGAGCGAGAGCACGCTAGCCGATGAGGAGCTGTCAGGTTGGATGTTGAAGTCGCCCAGGAGAATCAGCGGGTTGTCCGGGAGGGAGCTCAGGAGCGTGTCAAGTTCCTCAATGAAGAGACCGAGTGGACCTGGGGGGCGATATAGAACGACAATGGTGAATTTGACAGGATGAGGGACAGTTATTGCGTGGAATTCGAAAGAGGTGATGGAGAGGCTCTGGAGGGGTACAAGGCAGCATCTCCAGGATGGAGATACTAGCAGACCTGTGCCCCCTCCTCTGCCTGAAGACCGTGGTGTGTGTGTGTGAAGGAGTAGGATGAAGACAGGGCAGCAGGGGTAGCAGTGTTGGTAGGAGAAATCCAGGTCTCAGTGAGAGCCAGGAACTGCAGGGAGTTGGTCTCAGCGTAGGCGGTGATGGAGTCCGCTTTCTGGACCGATGACTGGCAGTTTCAGAGTCCGCTCGCCACTGAGAGTACCTCCAGAGAGGACAGAGCGGGATGGAGCAGGTTGGCCGGGTTGCGTCCGTGGTGGTTGTATCGCCTGCGAGGAGAAGAGAAGTGCACAGGGATAGGGAGAAAGCACATGGCTTAGTGAGTGGTAAGGTCAGTAAAGAGAAAGAGCGGCACAGGAAATGCAGGCGGTGAGCGGATTGGCGACGAGGCTGCCGTACCGTACCGGCAGCCTCTGACTAGAGTTAAATACCTGCGAGTGCCAATTACCTAGTTCAAAGCAATAACGACTCTCAGGTGGCTATATCTAAGCACAGGCGTGACAAATCGACAAATTAACAAATTAACAAATCAACAACTAGCTGGTCACACAATCACAAACTGTTAGCTACAGCTAAACAACAACAACTATCAACAAGTAATGAAACGATACACTTATCCGTATCCTGGACCGATGTCGAACGCCGACTAGATGCACACTGAAGATGCAGCCTAAGAGTAAGCTATAATTTGAACAGAATATGAGGGTTAAGCTAAGACATCTTGAACTGAGCTACTGAACTGAAATGGCTAATTCATTTCCCTCTGGTTTGTCTATATCAGGAAAAGCGCTTGAGGGACAGGCAGACGGAGTCAGAGGAGAGCCTACAGAAGCGCCTGGAAGCAGCACGGATCGATATGGAGCTCAGTAAGTGTCCTCCTCAGAGGATAGCATTGTCATTAGCGCAGAGGAACTCTTCCAGGCACGGCCAACTTCTCCTTTCAGTGTCAACACATTACATCACATCACATTACATGACATTATTATCATTTAGCAGACTCTCTTATCCAGAGCAACTTACATAGATTACAATCTTTACGTTATCCATCTAGACAGCTGGATATTTACCTTGCCCAAGGGAACAGCAGCAGTGCCCCAGCAGGGAATCGAACCAGCAACCTTTCAGTTGCCCTGCTCCTTACCATTATGCTATACTGCCACCCCTACCACTGTAATCTTTTCAGGAGTGACTGATGGTTTCTTTGGGAATTTAAATCACTTGCTATCCTCAATGTTAGTCAAATGATTGGTCCTAGTTACTTCACTCTCCCAACAACCTGCCCAGCATCAGTATTTGTATTCCTGATTCTTGACCATTATGTGGAATAAAGAAGAGCTAAAACTGATCCAGACTCCAGCTGAATTAGGCCTTGGAGGAAGACGCTATCTCACTGGACTGCAGCTGTTCTGCACTGAATGTGGGCAGTCCTGCATCAGAAGGCATCAGAAGACATCAGGAGACATGTTTCGAGCACATTGGCTTGATCACACCACATTACATAGCATCCTGTGACATTATATGACATAAGAAATAAGGAATGTAGAGAATTGTATAGATTTTAAAGTGGCATTATAACTTGGGATTTGACTGCCTTTTTCAAACACCTTTTTTGTAGGTAAGGAGCCTGGCATATTTGATGTTGTCATCGTCAATGATGACTTGGAAGAGGCATATTCGACATTGAAAGAGGTTCTCATTGAGGTGAGTCTGTGAGGATGTCTCAAAGGTGGTCCGTTTTCCCTGAAAATATTGGACTGCTTAGACATTCTCCGCACCTTGATAATCACATTATCTGTGATGCTTCATAGTTTTCTTTTGTCAATGCATGTTTTTGTTCATAGGGTTATAGGCCATAAGCCATTCCCTCTCAGTCAGGAGTGACCCGTTGTAATTTGTCCTTCTCTTCCCTCACGAACAGGAAATTACAAAAGTCCAGGAAGCCAACAAGTCGTAGGTCGTGAATCTCCACGCAGCTCAGCACCTCTCTGGCCACTCCTTCAAACACAAACCCGCCCGCCTTCCATTCCAGAGCCCGACATTCCGCCACTCAAGCCGGCCCGCCTGTCTGTCACACGTCGCCCGCTCCGGTCCTTAGCTGCCCAATCCTGACGTCCAGCCCGCAGGAAGAGTTCTGGGGTGTTCCACCGGGAACACTGTGCGCTGTACGTGCAGTCCGCTTGGGCTGGTTATTCCTCGCCTGGTGGTCGATAACAGTGCTTCTACCATACAGTAGACAAGACGAAATGCACAGTAGGTGTCATGTTTGTGTTCCAAGACCAGAGTGGGGTCTTGGTTCTCCTTTGCCTGTCAGCCATGCCTTGTTCAGCTGAGAGGGGGGGTTATCCAAAGCTGGGGAAGCTACCAAGATGCCCAAACAGCATGTTTTAATGTACTGTATTATTAATATTTCCAGTTATGGAGGAAGGTTAAAATGCATGTTGAACAAGACTTGGCTCATTCCTTCCACGGCTGAACCAGTGTGGCAGGCAGGTGTAGAAAACTGTGTGCATGGAAAGGCAGAGTTCTCGTCTTTGCCATGCAAGTCAGCCTAGCTCGAAGGACAGATCCTAGCTTCTGCGTTGCAGCCTGCCTGTTCACCTTGGTTTTGCCTTTCTGAAATACAGCTCTTGTATGTTAAAGCCTATGTCAGCCAAGGGCCTGTGGTTTTACATGAACTTGTTCAGAGGACTTTGTCATTGTAGAAGCAGACACCAAATCGACCAGTTGCCCTCATCAGCTCCACTGCCAGTTGGATGTGGTGGATGTCCATTATGAAAGTGTTATAGGGTTATATCTGTTTTTACTTATTTATTTTCATTTAAGGGCAATGAGGGATTCTCAGCCCATGAGCAGGTCTTTCCTACAGTGTGGGTGCAGGCAGCTACCAGTCACAGATTCAGGAATTTCTTCTCTCTCTGAAGTGCTGCTCAAGCACTTACATTTTTCGCAAACAGAAGCACATTTTGTTCAAATTCGCAAACCAGTGAAGCTCAGGAAACACAAACGGGCTGTTTACCCCCGCGTATGAATCATCTGTCACCAGTAGGAATCTCCTCTCCAGTGTTTTAAAGACAATGTATGTTAGGTTTTCTTTTTAGGTTTCAGTGAAGACTTTCTTTTCTGTTGATTGCACTCGTAGGCCACCTCCGAAATGTAGATTTGTGGATCAGTGCTTACATTGGATCCTTCAAGTTATGAAGTAGGTTGGCATTTTTTATCCATTTTCTTATTTATTTTAACGACCTAAACTCCATATCTGATGAGAATGTCATTACTCATATTAAAATGCATGTTAGGTAGTTGTCAATCATGTCATAATTCTCTTATACAGGGAAAATGTGAATCTGCTGCATTTTGAAAAGGAATGTTATCAGTAGGCATATAGTTCAAACAGTCATTATGGTGGTAAACATGACAGCTATTTATGAAGTAAACACGTTTGCAACTTGACTTTGATGGAAAGATCCAAGAAACCAAACCGTCAGATACATTTTCTCACATTGTCATTTGTATAGATTAATTTTATATTGTACATTTGTTCTTTGTGTTGGTTTTTTAAACTATTTATAGGTTTAAAAGGAAACGTTGGATGGTTTTGTGAATGCGCACACCTGGGACATAAATCTCATAAGGTCTTATTCAACATCAGTCAGAATTTGCGTCAACTGAAGGTGGGGAAATAGTTACTAGAATAACCAGGTACCCCTCGTGGGCAGACATTGTAAGTGAGACAGGGAACATGGCCCAGTTTCTAACTGTACGAATAACTTGGAACCAAGCACACACAGTGTCCATACTACTTGAAATTGTGAATATTAAATTCCACATTTACAGCAATATTAAAACCCTGCAAAATATAGTTTGGTTTACAGGGCCTCTGACCTTTATCTCAGAAATACATTTCTCGGTTTTTGGTTCTGTAGCTTGACATTAAAAGAGTAGGCCTATGCTATAAGTAATTAGAATCAATATAATTTTGCTGGAACTAATACTCAAAACACTAGGCTCCCTATCTGGCCAAAGTAAATTACCCTTCCTTATGCTGGTATTTGCTTAGCCTGTTTTTAATCATTCCTTTCAAACCGCTTTGCTTTTTTGGGGGGAGGAATAACTAACTTAACATTAACACCACGTAGCAGTTGCCACATAAGCAGTGTTTATGAATCTTGAATGGTGCATATTTAACATCCCTACGTAGGTGTATAGAAAATACACAGTGGTTCAATGCCTGATTGGGGAGGTGAACCGTCCCTTTACAAACAAGTCCTTGGTTTCAAAGTGTGTCTTTGTAACATGTTTTTGTATCATTGTGCTAGCGTAATAAAAGTTAACATGTGACACTCCATGTACGGATGTTGTTTACGTTTGTCTTACATTGATGAACATTTCAAGACAAATGTCATTTTTCCTTGCCAGTGAACTGTAACTAATGTCAATTTTTAATGTATCAAAGGAAAGAAAAACAGTAGTTTGGATATACATCTTTTATTTTTAGTCCAAATAAATTATATCTTCTTGCACTGTGTATAATTAGGCTTTCAAAGTGCCAACTGGCTACAACAAGCAAAAAGAAATCTATTAAGAGGCAAGGCAGTTCCTAATGTCCAGAAAAATAAATTAACCCAAGCATGTTTCAATCTCTTATGTGAATTTATACTGTGGTTTCATGACTGCGTTAAAAAAAAAAAAAAACAGTACCGTGATGAAACCACTGCCATTACTGATTGAAGAACAAAAACATGCGAATCCAGAGACAGCCTCTTTCATCAACACGTAGGTGATTGTTCCTTGCAAGCCAGCTACGGCAGGCTCCTTTTAAATGTCAGGTCACAGCAACAACAGAACGAATTGTACAATTCTCTGCGTCGCACCATCCTTTTGCCCTTGGATACTCGGCAAAGGTATGGATTGAATACATAGGCGTGGTCTGAGGGTGATGGCTGTGGACAGGGGAGTACTCCGCCCTTCACTCTAAGAGGGGTACCTCCATTTTGGCATGGCCATACTGCCGCCTCGGCTCCTGCTCTTGCAGGTAAGCCCGCAGCTTGTCCGTGGTGAAGCACACGACGGCACCCCGATGTTTGGAGGCCTGACGTGCCCCATGTATCCATGGCAACTGGAGGCAATCGGCAGCTGAGGGTCTTGCCCTGTGGAAACACAAGGGTTTACCGGTGAAAACGAGGATATATAAATATATACGTGCATGCATATACATCAAAAATCATCTGCTACTACACACAGGACAAATGAGGTATCCAGTTGAGTGCTTTGGAGCCAGAGGGCATCCAGTCTTGTACTATAGCTACATTTTCAAACTACAACATCCTACAACAAACTACTTGTGTGCTGATCACTGATCCCGAATCAGCAGGGAAGTGAAAGATTTCCAATCAGTGAACCAATTGGAGCCAGGCGCCAGGAGCTGGTGAGGGTGCTCACTGTGGCTTGTTGCTGAGCGTCTTCTTCACGAATCCGAGCGCCCCCTCAGAGAGGCCAGAGTAGCACCTCCCCAGGTGGACCTTGGCCTTTCTGACCCTGCGGTCCCTCTCATGGTGCACGTCCGAGCGGTAGGGATCGTCTGCACTCAGCCTGCAAGCAGCAGGGTGAGAAACATGTCATAAAGCTATATGATAGTACACTAGCAGCTCACAGTACACTCGACAGTTTTCTTTGCCTCTAAATCAGTGCCTTTGTCTGGTAACTCTCTGCATGTACTCACATTATAAAGGCCAACACTCCAATGGCCCATATGTCTGTCTCTGGGCCCACACCCTGTCCCTCCAGAACTTCAGGAGCTTTGGGAGAGTCAGTATAAACTGATCAGCACAGCAGACTAGTCAAGTTGTCTTCACATCTTGCACAATTTAATATCTGAGCTAATGTAACTCATTTTCTTTATTCCAGGAAAAAGGAGGCAAAGCTTGTTTTATCCAGATTTTGGACTTTCTCTCTCATTTAAAGGAACTCATCAGCATATATCATTTAAAAGATACGAATATACACTGTTGCTCTGCTTATTTGTGGAAATATCTAGATTTATTGCAGATGAAAATCAATATTCCCGCTATATTCAGCACCACATCACCTTGTTTGTGGGAAGACAGGCAATCAGGCAACCCATAAGATATATAAGATATCAGAAATATCAATCCTGTATTATATATAATCCTATAATATCAATCCTATATTATCTCATGAAATCCAAACCAAACAGAATTTAAATTTAGCAGGAGATTCATGAACCTACACTGGACCTTGGACTGAGTATCATGTTAAACCTTTATGAATTTTTGGTTGAATTTAAGGCTCAGAGAGTAAGCACAGCATTGCATTCGATTCACAGGTTTTCAATAAAAATCCCATCAATCCCCTTCAATAAAAACGCCATCCTGAGTAAACAGCGGAAGGGAATGCGAGAAGCTCCACCTCTGGCCTCGGTGTACTCCTGCAGGCGCTCGGTGAAGATGGGCTGGCCCGGGACGAAGGTCCGGGCGGAGCCCAGGTCCACCACCTTCAGCTGCCCCTGGTCCGTGACCAGCACGTTGTCCGACCTGAGGTCCAGGTGGGCCACCCTCCTGCGGTGCAGGTAGTGAGCAACGCTGAGGATCTGCTGCAGGATGGCCTGCACGTGCATCTCGCCGTACAGGTCCCTGCGGGGACACACGGGGAACAGCAGGGCTGTCACACGGTGGCCACGTAACAACGCTGCTGCAACGTTTCAGAAACACTGCAAGAATATGGTGCACGCTGGATTTATCCCTTTCCCATCTTTGAAAGGCTAACTAAAGAATGCATGGAATTTATCAATGAATGTTATAAATGGATCCAAGTCACTGCCCTGCTGTCCCTGCTACATGGAAAATATTCTGTTGGAGGTCCTCTCACAGGCTGTTGTTATACATTGCATAACAGCCTACATGATGTGCTTTTATCCAGCCCTCCTCCTTTCTGTCTCTTGCAAGCTGGTGAAATTTTTTCCATGTAAGAGTCACACTATGGCAATTGTCTCTGGGGAAAGAAAGCTCTACTTAACAGGTATGCCACAGCAACCCAATATTATTCCTGCCATTTTACCTCAGTCGGTCCAGTAAAAATGTAAATATGAAATGAAGAAACAATAATCAACTAGAAAAGTGCATTTCCTGAAGAAAATGCAGAGTGTGCTTGCAACCCGGCAGCGAAAACATGGCAACGTATATGAGACGATCGCTGGGATGTGGCTAAGTGGTTACCAGGCTGTTGCTAGGTGGTTGCCAGGACGTTACTAGGTGGTTGCTAGGCTGTTGCTAGGTGGTTGCTAAGGTATGTAAGGTGGTTGCTAGGGTGTTGCTAGGCGGTTGCTAAGGTATGTAAGGTGGTTGCTAGGGTGTTGCTAGGCGGTTACTAGGGTGTTGCTAGATGGTTACTAAGGTATATGATTTGGTTGCTAGGGTGTTGCTAAGTGGTTACTAGGGGGTTGCTAGGGTAAACAATATGGTCGCTGGGCGTTGCTAGGGTGTTGCTGGGTGGTTGCCAGGGTGTTGCTAAGTGGTTGCTAGGGTAAACAATATGGTCGCTAGGCGTTGCTAGGGCATTGCTGGGTGGTTGCCAAAGTGTTGCTAAGTGGTTTCTACTTGGTTGCTAGGGTGTTGCTGGGTGGTTGCCAGGGTGTTGCTAAGTGGTTGCTAGGGTAAATAATATGGTCTCTGGGCACTGCTGGGTGGTTGCCAAAGTGTTTCTAAGTGGTTGCTAGGTGGTTGCTAGGGTGTTACTAAGTGGCTGCTAGGCGGTTGCTAGGGTGAACAATATGGTCGCTGGGCGTTGCTAGGGCGATGCTGGGTGGTTGCCAAAGTGTTTCTAAATGGTTGCTAGGTGGTTGCTAGGGTGTTGCTAAGTGGTTGCTAGGGTAAACAATATGGTTGCTGGGCGTTGGAAGGGCTTTGCTAAGTGGTTGCTAGGTGGTTGCTAGGGTGTTGCTAAGTGGTTTCTACTTGGTTGCTAGGGTGTTGCTGGGTGGTTGCCAAAGTGTTTCTATGTGGTTGTTAGTTGGTTGCTAGGGTGTTGCTATGCGGTTGCTAGGGTGTTACTAAGTGGTTGCTAGGTGGTTGCTAGGGTAAACAATATGGTCGCTGGGCATTGTAAGGGTGTTGCTAAGTGGTTGCTAGGTGGTTGCTAGGGTGTTGCTAGGCGGTTGGTAGGGTGTTACTAAGTGGTTGCTAGGCGGTTGCTAGGGTAAACAATATGGTTGCTAGGGACACACCCACCTTTGGTGAGTGTTGGGTCACATGACCCAAAGCAGCATATCAGGTCCCGTGGCTATTGGTCAAATGGTGACCAAGTGGTAACACTTTGAAAAATGAATTGAAATCAATGGGAGGATGGAAGGATGAATAAATGAGTAAAAGACGAGTGCGGGTCAGTATGGCTTTCAATGAGTGTTGGGTGGCATGACCTGAGGCAGCATATGTAGTACGGTGGTTGTCAGGCCAAAGGTGACTGAGTGGTAAGACTTTGAAAAATGAATTGAAATAAATGGGAGGATGGAAGGATGAATAAATGAGTAAAAGACGAGTGCGGGTCAGTATGTGTTTCAATGAGTGTTTGGTGGCATGACCTGAGGCAGCACATGTGGTACTGTGAGCGTAGGCCGAAAGGTGACCGAGCGGCAAGACTTTGAAAAATGAATTGAAGTCAATGGCAGGATGGAGGGATGAATAAATGAGAAAAAAAACTGATTAAAAAAATGACAAAAAGACGAGTGCGGGTCAAAACGGTCTTGGATGAGTGTTGGGTGATTTGTCCCGAGGCAACATGTGAGGTATGGTGGCTCTGGGGTGAAAAGTGAGCGAGTGGGAAGGGTGAGAGGAGTGATTTTGAAAATGAATGGGAGTCTATGGGAAAAAAGGGATGAAAAAACGACAAAAACCGGAGAACGAGTGCGGGTACGGCTTAGCTGTACACAAGCAACCCGATCGGGGTCAGCATTGCAAGCACACCGATAAGGTCTAAGAACTGCAAGTCACTCTAGATTACAGGCTGAGAAATCTATTTCTGAGGTGGTGATATGTGTTGGCACAGTAGTCTAGCATCTGAGACCCAGTGCAACCCAGTGCAACCCAGTGTAACTCTGGGTTTGAGGGGGGGCCTTGCCTCTCTGCCAGGTGGTAGAGCAGCTCCCGGCCGGTGCACAGGTCTAGGATCAGTACCAGGTGGCGGGGCCCTATGAAGGCGGCGTGCAGCTGGACCAGATGGGCGTGGCTAAGCCTCTTCAGCAGCTGGTACTCCCGCAGAGCCCACTGCCTCCGGTGCGGCTTGAATGGCGTGATCTTGGCCGCAAAGAGCTGCCCGCTCAGGTCCTCCCGGCACTGCTTCACCACGCTGAAGCGCCCCCTGGAGGAGGACCGAGGGAAAGGATCTGCTTTATAGTAATAAATCTTAATTCTTCTCAGCCTTACTTTATTACAATAAAAACACACACATTGTGCCATAAGATAAATTTCTGTGTACTGGTGTTTAAACGTAGTGGGTATTTTTACGTGACAGACAAACATGTGACTTGAATGTGATGAATGAATTTTAGTAGGATTGCCCATGTATCTCTTTTTCAGTTGAGGCAAGGTGATTATTTCACTTCTTTATAAATGCTACAAAACTTGAAAGTGTACTGTGACTTTCCAGTGAGGCAGACACATTAATAAAACAGTTCTGATTTAAACAACCGTGTTTGTAGTCAAAGCATTTTGTGGGTTATAGTCTGATCAATTTAAGTCACCACCACACAGTCGACTGGGAGGTCCACGATTGCCTGGGATAAGCTCAGTACCTGTTGATCTCAGACATAAAGCTGTAGGTTTTAGGTCTGGGGGAGAAGGGCAATGTGGCCTGTTCTGTAAGCCCTCCAGGCCCAAGGGACTCCATGTAGATGAGGGGAGCTAGGCATTCTACAAAGGAAAAGAGGGGGACCACACAGGACAAAAGAGTAAAATAAGAGCTCTTGTGTGACACCGAGTCAAGAAGAGGTATAAGCTACTTTTAGTCAGCCATTTTGCCAAACATCAATGAGTCAACCATTTCATCCTTTATCCTTTTACCGGGTGTGTTGACCAAATCAAGCAGAATTCAAGGGTAACTGAAGACTGGGCTACAATGAGCTACACACATTGACTAACATATTTACTTCCACACAAGGAATATCAATTACCTGCAATACACTAAAACAGAGTAAAAAAGCTTATCCCTTGCCTTCTTTCTGTGCTCCGATAGAGAAGGGGGCAGAGGACTGGCTGAAAGGTCCTACCCCAGCTCTGTTGAGGCAGGCCACCCTGAATACATACTCTGCCCCGCTGGCCAGGTTACTGACTCTGTAGCAGCTGTCTGCCACGCCCTCTTCCAGCAGTCTCCACCCCTCTCCTGGAAGGTTCCAGATCCCAAAGGAAACAATGATTGGAGGTTATACAGCAAATATATAACAACATGCAATTAATCAAACTCTCTCGGTCTAGAGCAGTCACAGTGAAAAGCATCTGTCTTAATGACGGGAATTCTCTCAGACAGGACTCCTCATGGAGATGAAATTAGTAGATCAGTCAAAATGCGTTTAATTTACATAAAACTGTCATATCCAACCTAGTGTCCCTAACGGATGCATCAACAGGGCACGGCTACCTAATGTTCTTGTATCATAGTAACTTCAATCATAGACAATTTCATACCTACTTTGCTACTCCCTCTCTGTACTCTTACCATCCCTGTTGTACTGGATGCAGTAGGTGAGCTCTGTGATGGACTCTACTGGCCTCCACACCAGCAGCACCCCATCCCCCTGCAGCTGGATGGCCTGCAGACTGGTAGGGAAGGTGGGCAGCTCTGGACACAGACACAGAGGGTTCACGGTGACAGGCTGAATACCCTGGCTGGCCTCAGCCTCTTCCAGCCAGGCCTGTCATTAATCCAAAACTTTCAAGGACCACATCAACAAAATAGAAAAATATTATTCACGTTTGTGTTATTATATTTAAGCTTGGAACAAAATTACAATTAACTCGAGAGCTTTTTTGTCTGCTCAGTTGCAGCTGTCTGCAGTTTAACTGCAATTTAAGCTGTGACGGAACTCTGTTTCCCATCCCTGTTGGGGGAACTCCCTGGAGAGCATACCAGATACAATGAGGGTGCAGGAGGTGGAGGCGTGTCCCATGGTGTTGATAGCCACACAGCGGTAACTGCCCAGGTCCTCCTCTTTGGCTGAGTAAATGGTCAGAGACAGAATATCCCTGTCAATCACACTCAGTCGAATCCGATCAGTGGTCTTCAGCCTCCGGGCCTCTGAGTCAAGGGAGGAAACACAGAGAACTGGTCACCAGAAATCACTTGAGTCAGTGTACTCAACCTACAGAGAGCCCTTGAAAATTAGCCTACTGTTCTATTAGGCTGCTTGTTAGTGGCTGTGTTTGTGACCAGCTGCATTAGCTACAAATGCCTGCCCTTCCAATGAAATTTGTCCAATTGACACAGGGTTTATCCTTTGTGCTAGAATACATTAGAAAGTGTTGTCACCTTTATACCAGTGTATCTCTGGGGGAGGGTGCCCAGTGAGTCGACACCACAATGTGACCTCCTGGCCGAGGGACACCGCCTGGTCTATGAGCTCCTCCACAAACACTGGCTCTGTAACAACATGACAGCAGTATTCTCAGAGGGAGACTGTCTAAGACCCTATTCTCTGAGTACCGATTTCACATCTCTTACACCTTAAAAACACAGCAGATAGAATTGGGGAGATGGTCTCACCTTTATTCCTCTTGAATGCCGGTAGTTTGAAAGGGAACAGCCCAGATGTCCTCTTGGGTGAGACTGCACCTGCCTCAGGTGACTTTCCTCTGGGAAATGGTGGAGAACTCCTCGTCCCAACACCTATGCTCAGTAACATCAAGGGAAATCTAATATTAAATGTTTAATCTCAATCTCAAAGACAATGCACTGACAAGAGTCTAAATTTACAAATTATAAATTTAACATTAAAGCAAAATTGATTAACCTAAATAAATTAAGATTATTATTTATTAAGATTTTCATGAGAAAATATTTTTAACATTTATTGGCATTCCCTCATATATCAAATAATTTGTGCATCAGATAGTCATGGGCATATTAAGGTTCACCTTCTTTTTTGTCCTCTCTACTGGACTGCCTGCCCAGCACAACCTTGGAAAAGCTAGAGACAGATGCCTTCATTCTCTTTGTGATGGACAAGTCGTCAGTCTTTTGCTGCTGCTCTCGCATCAAATTGGTGGAATCCCCTTCGGAAACTTGTCTCCTCACAACCCTCTCTATTGTTGAGGATGACTGGCTTGTCCATGACTGCCGGCGGAAGAATCCCATCAGCCTCCCAGACTTCCCGGGGAGAGGTTTGGCTTCAAGCTCCGGTGTTGAAGTGCATCTCTCGAGCTCTTCCTCAAGGTCTGTGCTCCCATAAAGGGCTTTCAACGACCCAGATTTAGCTGGGAAATCTAGGCCCTCAACTGGCATTTCGCTACTGGTCCTTCCTGAGTGTTGATGACTCTCATAAGTGTGGATTTTCTCCAAAAGGTCCCTGAACTCAGCCTCATCATCCTCACAGCTCTCCAGGTTAATGTATGGTGACACTTTTCCAGAGCACTTTTCAAAAAGGGATTCTTCTAGGTTCCCATACCTTTCTTCAGGGTACACTTGGAGGTCTTGAGAGTGGGCAGGGTGGACTTCTGCTCTAAAATAGGCTTCTTCTGATTTTCTGTCGAGTAAATTTGTGAGAGAACTCTGTGAGCTAGCAAGGTAGTCACATGTCTCCTGGTCTTCAAGAATGCCTGGGAAGGCTTCTTCGGCTGTCTCCACTATCCCATAATCCTCTTTCGATCCTGGGGCTATAGTGTCAGATTCTCTGATGGAATATTCAAAACTTGCAAGGGAGCCATGTGGATCTTTATCTTGAGGTACGCAAAGGAAGATTTCTTGGGATGAATCCGCCCTCTTGCTGAAAACCTCAGTAGCCGTTACTGGTGTGTCCAACTCCTTCGGAGAATGGGATTTAAATCCTTGAGCTTCTTTGCAAGCAGAGATGCCACATATGGTACTGTGAGCCTTCTCTGTTGGCTCTGTGGCCAGCAGAGCCGAATCGCTTCGTTTGTGGATAACATCATCTGATTTTGCTTTGTAAATCTTTGGGAAGTGAGCTCTGTTCTCTTCTATTGTCTCCAAACCCTTGAAGGACAGATCCATGCTTCTGGTTCTCTCAAGGAGTTCCAGCCCATAGCGAGAGGACACAATCTCAGAGACGTCCTGTACAGCAGAAACTGGTATCGTGCATTCCACAAATACCGGGTTCAAGGGTGAATGCTCCTTTGAATCTGACTGACAGTGGCTCACTTTCTGAATGTCCTCTTTAACCCCAGTATCTACAGCCAGGGAGCCCTCTCCTTCATCAAAAACCTCTGGAGAAGACCCAGAAGCAGCCATTAGTCTATTGTCATCAGAGAGGTAAAGCATGTCATTTTCAACATACTGTAATATAACTTCTGTACTAGGATCAACTGTGAGCTGAGGTGTCTCCACATCAACAGCTTCATCATGCACCTTGTCCTTTTCATGGGATGTGCTGTCAAGCTGAAACGCATCCTGGTTGTCCATCACTGTGTCAGCTGACTCTGCTGCTTGTTCAGAGAGGACATCTAAGGCTTTGTCTTTGTCATGTCCCAAAACACCTTGAGAACTAACACCTGTCTCTTCCACATCCTTCCCTGACTCTTGCAGCTCAGACGTGGACTGGATCATTCTTGAATGTTCGTCCAGCGATCTGCTCCTCCTTTCCCTTGGTGTGCTAGGGCAAAGAACAGGCCCACTTTCAAAGGAGCAGGATTTGGTCAGCGGAGCAGAGGATTGTGACGAACCCCTCCTCTGGCTTCTGCCCGTGTCCTCCTCACAGCTGTCCTCCATGTCCTCCAGGAGCGGCTCCCCCAGCCTGCCTGAGAGGGTGGACCTGAGGCGTGCCCTGCTCCTCTCGGGCCTCTTAGTGCGCTTCTTCTGCCGGAGCATCATGCGACGGGCAGACAGCGGGGAGAGCTCCTCGGAGCTGCTGTAGAATGTGCTCTTGATAACGCTCTCCCTGGGGATACGCCCCCCGGTTGAGGCCTCGTCATCGGTGCCCAGCGAGGAGGCGCTGTCCCCCCGTGTCAGCCTGCCAGCGACATCAGGTGACCCCCGTGCGAGCTCGGCACTCAAGCTGCCAGGGTCTGGCGTGACCGGTCTCCCTGACACCTCTGTTTCCATCTCCTTTTTGTTACTGGGAGTCTCTGGGAAAACTCGTTTATCAGAGATCTGGTTCTCAGTTTCCAGATGGTCCTTTCCTCCATCCTCATGTGGGCTTTGCTGGATGGAGATTGGTAGGGGTGTGGCCCAAGCCTCCACCTCATCATAATCAGAGGAGGAGCCACCACTGAAGGAGGGGCTGTCGTGGTGCTGTTGGCTGGGCGGGCTGGCCATTGAGGTGTCTCTGGCTGGGCCTGCAAGTAGCTCTGCAATTGGTTGCAGTTTCAGTGCAGAGCCATAGCGGGTAAGAGAGCGCTGTGGGGAAAAAAATTCAGAAGTTAATCATCCGTTCAACATTTTGGTTTACATAACTGCCTCTAACCTCTTCTGTTGGACAGGAATGCAAGTATTACATACCATCTCAAACTTATAGTTCACGTAGAGCAAAAAAATGGAAGACTTTGTCAAGATACAAGGCCCTTTCTCCTGAGTAAAGCGAAACCAGATCATACTTTTTAATTTTCCTCTCAGGGCATCTAGGTTCCTGGAGGGTACAACGGTATTGAATGGTACCACCTTCCAGCCCCGCTGAGACACACACACTGCAAAAAACAAACATTGCAGCCACCCAAGAACTAGCCTCACCTTGTGTCACCCCTGCACTGAAATACTACATTCATCACAAAATATTTCACACCATCCAATGAGATTATGGATATTTCTGATGAATATGTACCTGCAATTTGCTCCTTGAAATAAAACATTTCAGGTTCTTGGTATTGATATCAGTGGGCCCTTGATCTTCATGAAATTTCTGGAATACAAACAAGATCATTATAAAGTTCATTTACACAGGAATGTATTTATGTACAGCACATTGTATATGTCCCAGCAGTTAATACCTAACACATCTGCATATGAACTATATATATATATATATATATATATATATATATACACACATATATATATATATATAGCACAGGCTTACCTGAAACCATTCATGCTCCAAGCATTCAGCAGCAGTTGGTCGCAACCTGAGGATAGTGAAGAAAATTATGAAACAAGGCAAAAGTCAGTTGGCCGAGCTACCGCCTTAGTTTTGTAATGACAACATTATCATGCTCTTTTTACTTGCTATGCATGTCACAATCAAAAATACTGTATAATAACAAAGATTTTAAGTCAGGCTTTATATTGATTATTCTCAACCTGTAATGCTAAACTGAAACTTTCATTACCAGAACTCCCTAGCCAAAGAAATATAGTCTCCTTAATGATAGTCTTTGAAATGGTTTCCACTCAGCAATACATGCTTTGGACTCATCTTTGACAGTATAATTGTAAATTGTAATATTAAACGTAAAGAATATCCCAAGTGACAAGGTATGGATTCATCATTTCCCAATCTCCATGTCTCTGTGAACACTCACTTAGGATCTAACTGTAAGATCCTGCGCAGAAGGTCCTGGGCCTGGCGGCTCCTTGAGGTGACCTCAGGGGTGTCCCAGGACACTCTCCCTTCACGCACACTCAGGAGAGTTGCGCGGTCGCTGTCTCCAGAGAACGGGCAGTGGCAGGTCAGACTGTTCAGGGAAAGGACAAGTGTTAACACATTAAAAACCATTACAGCTGTTTAGATTCAGTTACAATAATATTTTGTGCTATATTACACAGAATGATACTGTATCATGTTAGCATTATGTTTTGTTTGTTTTATTTGACAAATTTCTGAAAGGACATTGCATTACTTTTCCAGTATATTTTGCTATGTTCATTGTGTATTTTTAAGATCTAACATCTGCATGCAACGTAAAAAAGGTGAATGTGGAAAAAACTGCATTAACTCTAAACTCTTAAAATGGAAAGACTCACCATAGATAAGACAAAACACCCAGAGACCTGATAAGAAGAAGTATATATACACATCATTCCTCCATCCAGCAACATGACATATTTACATACACAGAAGCTATTTGTATAAACAATACCAGCTTTTGTATATCTCAAGCAACTACAACTATTCTAAATAAGGCACTGATGTTAAATTAACAAAATAGAAACTGCATGTGTGTGTACAGGTAATTACCAGATATCTGCTGCCTTAGTAACTGGAGATTGGCAGACAATCTCAGGGGCCACAAATTCTGGTGTTCCAAAATTGCTGTACTGGTCTCTGGAAGAGTCTGCCTCTTGGGAGAAGCCAAAATCACAGATCTTCACCTCTTCTTTCCCAGACAGTGTCATGAGGATATTAGCTGGCTGAGGTAGGGATTGACAAAAGGTAAAGAAAGAGTTAAAAACAGGTTGCACAGTTTGAACACACAGATACATAAAACTGAAAAAAATACAAAGATATAAAAAATAATTGTGACCCCTGGAGTTACAGTAAGCATTAAATGATGGCATCAGTCACTGCACAGCATGCACAATACATTGCCTTGTGTTGTATTGTTGTTGCATTGTTTTTAACATGAATAAATTTCTTCCTTGTGCTTTCATTCAACTGAGACAACATAGAGTTCTGTGCCTCCAAAAGAGACCCAACAGTGGAAAGAACAGAGAGCTTACATTGATGTCCAGATGGAGAATGTTCATTCTGTGAATGTGATCAATGCCCTCTAGGACTTGCTGAATGTACATCTTCACCTGACAGCAGAAAACAGAATATGCACCATTTCAATAAATGTGATAATCAGAAATCCAGGCATCCAGACATGTCTTGGAACAACATATCAACCCTCCCCTCTTTGGAATCACAAGAAATTAAATCCATGTACCCATTTTACACGATTTCTCTCCATTACGGGGCAACAGAAGGTCAACCTTAAACTACAGTGATCCACAATTGCCGTAGGGGAAAAAAAATGAATAAAAAACCCTGTCGATTATCATATTCTTCTCAGACACACCACAAAAAATGCAGTCTGAAGGCAGAGAATGGGGAAGACTTAACTGTCTTGACTGGCTTATCTCACCTCTCTCTCTTTAACTGTGACTTTTAATAATAAATGGTCAAGCAGGCTTTGACTGGAGCAGCTGGCAGCAGTGTTAAGGAAAGATTTCATTTGTCACATTTTTCTTTGGCTCTTCACAGTAGAAATTATTTACCCCAATAAGAAAATAAAAAAAATTGTTGATAAAAGTGTGTCTTCAAGCACATGAGCATTTAAAGATTTCTTGGAGGATACAGCTCAGTGAGCAGCACCAGAGTGTGGCGGGAACAGAAGGAGTCCAGCAGACAGGCCACCCGGGGGTGGGTGACGCGAGCCAGCAGGTCCCTCTCCTGAAGGGCCCTGCTCTGGCTGCCTCTCTGCAGGGGCAGGAACTTAGCTGCAAAGCTCTCGCCATTCTCTCGATTTGTCACGCGTTTAACCACTCCAAATGACCCTCTGCAGAGAGAAAGAGAGGGAAAGGGAGAGAGAAAGAGAGAGAAAGAGGGTGGTGATATGTATGGTAGCAGTGGCAATAATCTGAAAGTAAAGAACATAATTCAATATGAATCTTTTTTCAGTACAGCAGTAATTGCAGTTACCTCCCTATTTCTTCATGGATCTCATACAGCAACTGCAGGCTCCTCCTCTTCCCCTTCTCCACAGCACTATGCCCTGTTTCTTTCTGTTGCATGGCTGTATGACCTGGACATGGGTATGTAGCAAACAAATATCACTACTACTAGTACTACAACTGCTAATAAAAAAGTAAATAATAATAATAACAACATTCATATTTGAGCCCAAGTGCAAATGGCAGGGTGACTCAGAAAGTTCGCAATGCTTTCACCAGAATAATTTTTACTAAGTGGGCTGCTATGCTTGTAAGCCTCTGCCTACCACCTACATCTCTCCACCAACATCACTCAGAGTGCAATCCCTACTCTTCAATGAGCGAAGCACATCTTTTGCATGCCAGTTTTATGAGCACTGCTAGGTGTTTTTGCTACCGTTTGGTGGGTCCTGAACTCACCAGTGAAGCATCAGATGAGTATATCAGCATGCAAGCCAGATTACTGCTGTCTGTGACTGCTGACTCTGACCTGTCTCTACAGTCAGCTGGGCCTTGCAGGAGACCTCTCCGCCCGCATTCCTGGCCGTGCAGGTGTAGACACCTTCGTCTGTGCTCACGGTGTTGATGAGAGAGAGGTAGAAGCACGGACTGTGCTCTGCCAGCCTGACATGCTCACTGGCTGACAGCTGCTTTCCATCCTCCAATCAAAATGCAGAAAATCAAGCGGTCAAACAACTCAGCACCAAGGTGTCATAACAACAGATCAAATGCATTAAGCAAAAAAAAAAGAAAAAAAGGAAAATCAGGGAAAAAAATTATTTTATTAATTATTACAGTTACATGCAATAACCACAATGAAAGAGAAATGTATTACATCATTTAAGTCCTAATATTGTTCTTTCTCTTTTTCTGTAATAAAAAAGTGCTTAATGATCATTGATTTCAGAGAATTCATCATTTATGACATACAATTTCTATCTATCAATGAAGAATAACATGAGTTAGAGGAGTCTACCTTGTGCCAGGACACCTCAGTGGCAGGACAGCTAGTGATGCACGCGACAAAGACGGCTGTGTTCCCTCTCTGTACCCTTGTGTCTGCTATAGGTTCCTGGATGACGGGGGCTGGAGGGGTAGGAACACACTGGCTGAAATGGGAGTCTTTGAAATTTCAGTGCATTTCAGTGACCGAATACTTTAAAGACTACTGTCCAGAGTGTCATGGGAGGTGTGTCACACACTTCCACAATATCTTGATAACACATTAACACACATACCAGGTGGTGCACATGTTTCCTTCTCTGTTTCTACAGCTGCCTCCCTTCTGTCGCTGATATGTGGTTTCTTTGCATTGGAGTCAGATCTGGAAGAATAGCCACATGTTATTTACAACACATGCACTTGAGATAATGCATGTCCTAGTCATGAATGTGTGATATGGTTATACAGTATGGTTACATTTCATGAAAAATGTCAAATCCCCAATGTTTGGTGAATTAAAAAATGGTGAATAAAAAATAGGAGACAGCACTGAAATGCTTGAAACAATGGCTGTGACTTTTTCAAAGGAAAGGCAGAATAAATATGCTTTATAGTAACCCTAATGGGCGATAAAACTCCAAAAAACAGCAGCAAAAGAGTGTGAATACAGGGTAAAAGTTAGGCCTGGGCTATGAGACTAACCGTGTCGAGGGCTCAGAGTATACGGACTGGAAAACCCTCTTGCAGAAAGCGGCAGGGTTGAAGTCAATCTGGTACCACTTCTTGACTGGGACACTGGACACTTTCACAGGTAGCAGGTCTGAAAGCGCAATGCACAGGAGTCACTTCCTCTGCCTGCTGGAGTCGAGTCACTACACAAGCTCACCGCTTATCTGATGGCTTTGTGTGGTTACTACAGTACCAGTCAAGAGTTTGGACACAACTTTTATTCTTTATTTTCACTATTATTTGCCATATTTTAGAAGAATAGTAAAGACATTAAAACTATGAAATAGCACAAATGGAATTATACAGTGACCAAAAAAGTGTGAAAGAAATCTTATATTTTAGATTCAAAGCAGCCAAAAAATATTTAAATTTTTTTTGAAAGAAATTCATACATTCAACATTCATATTTGTCTAAGAAACACAATTCAAGAATTTAAGCATAAGTCATTATCAAAACGCCTTTGAATGCCTGTTTCCCATTATATTAATCAGGTGTATTCAAACATTTGACTGGTACTGTATATACTGTGGGGGCAACAGCATGTAGATTTCAGAAAAATACAGTACTTCTGACTGAAGAGCTGTAGTTTCAGATTAGGGCCCAACTATGATTTATAGATGTTTGATACACTCCAGCAGTATAAAGGTGTCGTCGACATACTCTTTCCTTGTATTTCAACCATTAAATTCAAACATCTGTAATCATAAAAGCATGTATTGAAGATGAAGATCATAAAACATATGGTTTGAAAGGAGTCTGAAGGGTTCCCACGACTAAAACTGGATGAATGAGTGAATTATTTACAGTTGCTAGAGAGCCAGATAGCCTGGACAAAACGAAGTAAAGAAAAGAAGTCTTAATTGAGAAGCTGTTTAATCTGCAAACACATAAATTTGCCACAGTACAGTATACCAGCTATCATTTAATGCAAACTGTTCTGCTTGATGGTCTATTAAAATCAACTTAATTACTAATCCAAGCTTTAGTTGTTTAGTGTACCTATGTAATCAATTACTTGATGCATTTGCAGATTTAATATATAAAGATGCTACCAGTTTATAGTTGGGAATACATATTTGGTGATCTGTATCTGAGGAGATACGAAGGCCCCTGAGATACAAGTGACATCAGCAAAGCCAGGTAACAGACCTCAAGGAGAAATATCTGAATAGCTTCAGTGGAACATCTGAACAGCTTTGGTTCAGCAAGATAAGCAACAGGAAAAACTGCATTAGTCATGATACTCACGCTTTAAGGCTGGCTTAAACCTTAGGCCTGAGAGAGCACAGGGAGAAATTGCAGAAAAACTCTTATAATAATAGTGAATGGGTTTCTACCATAAAACAGTAACTGGATTTCTAAATTATCGCAGTAGTGGGTGGGTCAGCTGCAACATAGAAGGGAATTCATGACCCTCAATGAACCTAATTTTACAATGCTCATAAGAATTATATTAACATTATACTCAACCGACCCATCAATCAGTATATTCTAATTGGTAGAATGGCCATGAAGATAAAATGTAATACATTTAAAGACAATTATGCAATGATGTCTCCTGTAAATTACTTTATAGCTATACAACATCAACCCCATAAGACACTGAAGGTAGACAAATCATGTGTATTACTTTTAACCTTTAACCGGCATTCCAACATTTACCGTAAAGCTTTATGGCTACCCACCGTGCCCTGGGGCGCTGGTGCGTCCCACGTCCCCTGTGGGTGGGGGCGTGGGGGTACGGGTGTTCAGCTCCTCTGTGGCCCCCACCTCAGGGCTGTCGGAGGTCAGGGTGTCCTGCTCTCTGGGGCGCTCCTGAGAAATTCCAGTGGAGCCCTCCATCTTTGCGCGACGTTTCCCGGAGCCTGCTGTGGACACACAGGTTTACAGCACGGGCGAGCCGGCTCCTGGTGACCTCACAGGTATGACACATGGCCAAGAAATGGGGTGGAATAACTGTGGCATAAACCAGCATTGGTTGAATTCAAACAGCAGAGTGAGGGAGGAATGAGGACCATTGAAAACTGACCATTTATCAGGATACGCCATGAGGACCTGAAAGAATATGATTACTGTATTTTTTCTTTTTATGATAATGAAGTGATCCTCGAGTGAGGCGCTCCATCCTATAAGCACTGACTGATCAGATGATAAGCCACAGATCAGATGTCAGATACAACCTCAATGGATTTCAATTCAAAGTGGACATGGACAATGCTCCAGTAGACATGAACATACAGATAGCCTATTCAGATAAGAAAACCATACCACTGTTGGATAAGAGAAATAGAATGACAACAATCATTAATAAGCATTATATATATTTTATTTTAAAAACTAAAGCTGCTGTCATTCTCAAACATCTTTGTGTACACCCAATCAAGCTGCCATTTTGCTTTAGACGAGTTGTAAATATGTAAGTTACTTTTAGCAAACGCACAAATTGCCAATGAAATATGCTGTCCTCCACTCTCAGGCATTAAAAAGAGTTGGGCAGACTTTCTGATGCACATCATACTACAAATGAATTTGTCAGGTTTACTTAACTGTTGACAGTTAAAGATGTAGAAGGCTTGATAAGATCCTTACAGCACAAAATACATGTTAACATGGAAACCAGAAATGAAACAGATGAAAATATGCTCCTATTGGATCTGAATTCTGATGCATAATAATAATAATAAAAACAGGAAAACGCATTTGATCCTTCAGGTGCAAGATATTTATTGAATCCAAATCAAAAGCTTTACTTGACACACACTTGGAATACCTCAAACATGGCTAGCTCTATAATATCAGCTTCATGTATAAACATTTGCAGGGGTTCTGAACACAGGTGTGCTTTTTGTGTTAGATCTCCAATGCCTAATTACCTTTTTTTACATACGATTTCAAATATCATTTTCCAGTATCCATGAAACAAAACAGTAGCATCATCCATTAACCTCTGCTTCTTTTTTATGAAGCAAAGTATAATAAAATCAATCTTCACACATACCTTAGCGCAACTGGTAATTTATAATTCCTTGTCTGACGCTAATGCATACATCTTAAATCGACTTTAATCGTCACCCAGTTTAATAATTTACCATCCATGTCATGCTCCAACATCACCTCTATACAACTTGATCTTGTGCTTTAAAACCGGTACCAAACACTGAGCTGGATAAGGAGCCTTATATAATGAAAGAAATTAATTTAATAGGATAAATGCATAAGCAGCTTTCAATAAGCACATACACATCATGCTGTCTGTCCCTTGGTAGTCCTCCCACTTGTCTCCTTTTTCAATATATTGCCTACTTTACAAAACCAGTCACTGTGATAGCTTCAGAGGGCAGCAACCCACCTTACATAAGCTTCTGCCATTTATCCTGTAGGCATTCTAACAGCTCACAATCTAAATAGAAAACATGGTGTTCTACAGAGCCCTTTCTTACAAGATGAAATAGCCTTGCTATTTGTAAATGGTAGGTAAAAAGAGCCTTGAAATGCTCAACGTGTCAGTCACAGTACTACAAAAGATGGGTAAATAGAGGTATCAGAGTTCTGAAACTACAAAAAAAGGATAATACTGCTGATCTAATTACACTATCCTGTACCACACAGTTATTCAATTTCTGAGACCGTTCTAACCAATATCAAACTAATCTAAAGATCATTAACAGTAGAAGTTTCTATTTCTTCATAGGCTATACCCCTGTTAAAATCAACACAACAGTTTTGTACCGTACATGTACCAAAAAACAAAGCTTTGATACAATACTTTGCAATTCCATCGCACAGCATCACATAGAACCTTGAATGAATCTTTAACAAACGTTCCTTTCTTTTGTGTAGAACAATATCATCCACAGTTTGGTCTTTGCACTATCCAGATAAATTAATTCTGACTGCCAACACTGCAGGGCATCATTCTTAACATGTTCCTTGTTATTCAGAGTGATCTTCCATATTACTAACAAGTAACACTGTGTCTGAGTAACAAGGTTAGTTTTTCTCCTTCACTTGAAGACATATGTAAGAAAACACGTTTTACTGATCTCATACATATGGTTGAAAAACATTACAATTCCAAGGCACAACTGTTATCTCCTCAATAAGTGGATGGATAACATTTTTGAACCTTTTAACATAAAGTCGGTAATTATACAGTGTCTATTTCTGCATGTTTGTATATGCATAGTGCCCTCACAAACAAAGGGAACAGTGCACAGCAGTAGAGGTCTTGTGACTGTACTTGCTGTCAAGGCAACTATGAATTATCTTACCTGAGCACATTTCACATCGATGTCACAAACACATATTTTTGTGCTGTTAAAAAGAATGTAAGATAAAACTTTCAGGTTAGTACACCTGCTGACCTGTATTTCGCATTCAAAAGGAAGAGAAGGTATCCTTTTACAGGAGGAAAATATCAAATCTTTGATCTTCAGCGTCTCGTCATCAATATGGAATGATCCGCAATTTACAGTAAATGAAAGCTTTGCATATGCCTTTACATTTAAGTAGGATTTACAGAAATGTTCCCATTTAAGACTAAAAGGGCTGTTTCATGTCTCTTTCAGATTATATTTGTTTTCTGGACATACGAGGGAGCAGAATTTTCTGGTTTACGGTTTTGGGTGTTGGTATTTGTCCCTCTTGCTGATTTGCAGAGTAACTGGCTCTCCCACTGATGTGTAGTTGAAGGTACGGGCAGACACTTCCGTTTTGAAGCTCTGATGCCCTCCCTCTGTGCCTCTCTGGACCTCTGTGCTGTATGAAGGCTTGACCTCAAGCTTAGCGTGGCTCTCGGAGGCTGCTGGCTGTAGGAGGGAGTGCGTTCCACTCACGCGTATGGGGACCTGCCGCTCCCCTCTGGAAGAAGGGTTAGTGGACATGAACAGGCTGCTGGAGAGGTGCTCCTTGAAGCGGCTGAAGAGGCTCGGCCGGGGCTTGGGGGCCACCGGCCGTCCCAGGTTCAGCAGAACCGGCTTTCCAATAGTGGGCTCGTTGATCTCCCTCTGCAGTACCGCTATCTCACTGGGCTTGTCAGCAGCGGACTGATCGGCATGTTTTGTGCTCCCGTAGGTCTCCCCTTCCCTCGGTACATAGTCCTCGAGGTCTGCCAAGGTAATCGCCCGACCATCCCTGGTCAAAATCTTCAGGTCTCTGTTTCCCAGCTCGTCCTCCTCAGGTTCTTCGACGATGACGGTTTCCTCATCCGGCCAGTCCTGCTCCTCGCAGCACCCAGGGCTGGCTGCTTCTTCTCCATCGTGGGATTCCGGACCTTCAAAGCTGAAGACAAGAGTCTGACCAACGGTGGCCTCCATCGGAGAAGCAGTTCCCTTCAGCTGGATGTTAGCTGATGCATTAGCCACATCACCCTCTGGGGCTGTGGCAGGCTCAGCTGAGGCTGCCTGCTGGTCTTCCCAAGACAGCGGCTGGACGGTGACATCAGGAAAGCCATCCTCCGGCACGGAGGCTCCGGCCTGCTCCACCAGCTTGTTGTTGGAGTTGTTGGTGTTGGGGTCATCTCGAGGGGACCGCCTTGGCCTGGAGATGATGACGGTCTCCCTTTCGGCCGTGGCGGAGGCTCCGGCCTTCCTGGGCAGCTTGGGGGACTTGTTGACCTTGTACTCGATGATCTCCTCCACCTCCACCCACTTGGGCTTCTTCTCTGCAAGCCTGGCCGCCGCCCCCGCCGGCTCCGTCACGTACAGCGTGGGGACGATGGTCTTCTTGACGGTCTCCTGGTGCAGCCGGGCAGCGCCCGGCCGTCTCTGCCTGGCCGCGGCGGGCTCGGGGTTGGGGGTCCTCGAGGGGGAGCGGCCCGGGGACGCGCGGCGCTTCATCCGCGTGTTCTTCACCACCGTGGTTATAGTCTCTTCTCTGATGGCGGACAAAGCACACAGGGTTTGAGAATAACGCCAACAGCGCCTCCCGTGGGATCCACACTGCTGCGCGGCATGCCTTCTTCACACCGGGTGAGTGGGGGGTTAGTGTGCGCCAAGTCCAAACTCACACAGACGTAGGCCAAAACAACCCTGTGCGCATCACCATGCCCTAAGCAGACCTGTCTCAGGTCCAGCAAGCCAGAGAACCGAGCACTAGGTGCGGCAACATCAATCAGTCCTCCAGATACAGCGCAGCTCTCCACCGTTTTCTAAGCCTACTAAATATTAACTCCAAAAATATCACCCTCAAGATTCATGTTAAATCTTGGTGAAGAAGATCACGCAAATAGCCTGGCCACACAGTCACACATATTTCAAAACCTATGAAATGTGCTCAAAAGCAGTGCAAGTTTTAAATGGCTCATTGAATGAACGTAATGCATTTTCCTTATTAATATTTACTTACTGGATGAAACTGGGCCTTAATAAGACTGAGATGAATTCACTGCCATCGTCACATATTGCACTGTAGATGCAATATCTTAAATTTGCCCATTTGCATCTGTTACTACCTTTTAAAGATGAATTAGAAAATGTCAGAGGCCTACTTCAATTCTTTCTTTTTTGCATGGGGCTATTTTGTGCATAACATTCTATGCACTGACCATTACAGATTACCTCTCTGCAGCCCAAGCACAGTGGCACAGAAAACATTAGTTAACATTAGTGTTAGTGCCAAAATTGGTAATTTATCAATATATTTTTTATTGTGTGAAGGTGAACATGGAAATACATATCGTGATGTGTTTAGAAAATATTGAAATTCCACCCAGTAGCGTTTAAGGACAGAAACAGAAAGACACAGATGAGTGAAAATGGCGAGTGAGTCAAAAGGATGAGAAACATGATGGAAATGAATGAAGATGTCTTTGTCTAGTCAAACGGTGTATATGTTTTAGCATATGGAAACCCACGCTACAATGAGGAATGCCTCACCAAGGAAGAGGCGCATAGGCAGGGAATCAAGTCCAGTATTTTAGGTATGTCTGCTTCGTATAGGCCTGTCTATTGACCCTCCAGGTAATGAATGTGTTGTACAATAAATCTAGGGACAATATTACATTTTGGGATAGAGCTGAACATTACATTGATAAAGCAACTCCATAAAACAAAGGACATGGAACCAGAATAGGCATTGGTCTCTCAGCACATGTGCATGTTACATGTTCCTTATGTTCTTTGTGCTGAACACAGGGCCGTTTGATTCACTGCGTATGAGTCTCCCAGGCTGGTGAGAATGGGTTAGCCAAACATGCATACACGTGAGACAGAAGACACACGGACATGCACTCGGCAGCCGTCAGTGTTATAAGTCGGTGACACTTACATGATGATGGTTTTCTTTGGCACTTTAGTCTCCTGCTCTGTGACTACAAGGAAAACAGGATGGAAAGCATGGGGTTAGAGAAAATGTAAGAGCTTGAAATGACTAACCAGCCTCCGAAAAGCCTCTCAACCACACTGACCCGACACTGATTTCTCCTCCCATAATAAATGAATGGGCTTTCAAGAGTGTATAAACATTATGGGACATTCCTCGATCTATACGCATATGACTGATGTGCGGTCATCTGTTGCCTAGTGACGACTGCGCAAAGGTTCGCACCCTTGACGGCCAAGCCACAACCACGTCCACGATCAGTATGGTACTCTTGTGTCATGTTGATACATACACTCTCACAATGTTGCAGTAACATTGTTGTGTGCACATTATGTGAACGTTATGCGTTAGCTACACTGTTACTCAGGCTACTGTGGTAAAGGGAGGCGTGTGACTTATAATGAGGCTTGTTAAACTATGGAGACTTCCGGTGATGTTAGAGGTCAGTGTGAGAGAGGAAAGCCCTTGTTGCTGGTTACATGGAGAAATAATGTGATGAGAACAACAGACAGTGTTGCAGGTTTAAAACGCAAGCGGTTGCCGTTTGTCCATGAAAGGGGAATTAACCTGTTTTACTTTGGTTCAGTTCAAGTATTCATTTGTTCCCACAGACACTACCAAAACACCTGCTCCCCATGAAGGATTGAGTTGGGGGAAACAAGGATCTTGAAATGGCAATTAAGAATGGGTAATAAGTTAAAAAGCCATCTCAATTTTATGGGAACATTACTTCAGGTTTTGTCTCAGTTTATCAAAACATACGCACATTGGTAGCATAATTCCCTCATTAACTGCACATCCAATTCGACTTTGGTGTGAATTTTGAGAGTTGAACTCTTGGTGGAGAAGGCAAACCAAGCTCACCCTAAGTGTGCATTAATGGGAGTTTGCATTAATGCGCATCACTGCAAGGTTTTTTAGCAGATGAGTGGGAATGAAGTGAAGGACAGTGGAGGGGGTGGGAGGGGGCTGGGGTGGCATGCCACAAAGCGTTAGGCTTCAGAGTGGACTGTAGGGGGCACTGTTTCCCCCGATCTGCTTCAGGAAAGGCTGGGGTCTCCAGCAAATTTGCTACCATCTCTACCAGCACTGAATCTAAACACAAGTTTGAAAACTCAAACAGTTTCAAATTAAACTAGGAAACTCCATTCGGGTTGCATTTGCAAGCTCCATACAATGTAAACAGCGTGGCCTGCAGAATAAAACTCAGCAAGAGTTGAAGCACGGTGATGAATGAAAGTGAAAAGTGAGAGTACAGATGGTGACATCATGGATCACGATATTCACTCGCTCTCATGCACCCACTCTCTCTCCAAGTGAAACCCAAGCCTATCATAAACGCGCACTTGCCAATATAAAACTGCTGACCCAGAGCACTCTGGCTTTATGCCTACTGTATAAATCAAATCATGTTATGAACATCACCATCATCTCCTGCCTTGTAAATGAGTTCAAACCACTTCCGACTCAAACCAGTACAATGTCTCCATCTGATAACTGGTATAATCTGCTGAAATATGATTTGGCTCTGTATCTGTCACTTTCAACACTTTTTATAGCTCTTCAGATATTTTACTATACAAAAACATTTTGCTAATAGAAAATTTTTCTTTAAAATAGCAAAGTATTTCTGTAATGCTGTCCCCCTCATTCTCTGTGTCATTTTATCTAATCCAAGTCTGAATGCAAACCAATGATTTAAAGTGTAATCAGGAACTTTGCTTCTTGTTTTTGCTGTGTATTTTACTATGTTGAAATGACACTCAGTTAATACGCAACAGTTTTTATGTTCACTTTCGACAATGGATTTTGAGATAAGGTCTTCACTATATTGGAATCAGTGAATGAGGGGAACGGTTTACAGCCAGTCTTTACAACATTATATATCAAATATGCAAACAATTCAGTACAATTTTCATTGTCACAGTCACAGTTCACCATCCCTTTATGGTATATTATTCTAAAGAAGACACAGCTCTCGACACATGGATAGCAAAATATTCCAGCATGTAACACATAAGAGCATACTCTGAGATCAATCAAATAAATACAACAAAGGAAGAGAAACCAGAGGCTAAGTAGGTATTGTAGTACATGAGTTTGGGCACAAACTTTTAACACCACTGAATTACTTCTGTAGCCAGCTACCAAATACAGTCACAGTGCTCAATGGGATATGTAGCCTGAGTGTATAGTCACTGACAAAAGAAAAGACCAAAACTGCTAAATCCTACCCAAATAGTATTGCAAATTGTCAGACAAGAAAACATTTTCCTTGGTCACCTTGAACAATAAGAGCTTAAACAAGCTCAAAAAATGCTGAATAAAATGAAAAAAGATGCAATAATGCATTCGTCCCCTGTTATAAAATTATTTGATTCTGTCCAAAGCATTGGAGAACTAACTGTCTAACTCAGAGCACAGCTGTTCCCAATGGCCAGCCCTGGAAGGTTGGTCTTGTGCTGGGTTGTTGTTTATGACCGCTGTGTGCTGGGTGTTTGTACAGTACTGGATGACGGATGAACTCCTGACCACACAATTCTGCTCCCACTGATAACTGCAGGAGACACGCGCCCCCTGGCTGTGAGCGGTGGAATCTCCTACCTTCGATGGTGATGGCCTGCTCCCCGGTTGTCGCCATGGCGGACTGCGGGCACAGCTCTGCGGCGCACCTGGCACTGCCCAGCCGATTGGATAGCTAAGAGGGGGACAGAAGGGGAGACAGACAGAAGGGGAGGGGCTTAGAGATCTGCACAAATCTGCACACTCTGTCTCTGTGTGCATAGACATCCATTAAAATTAAACCAAATCAAAGTCTGGGCCTACCCTGCCGTTAGGCAAAACCTTTAATGAGGTATGTACAATAGATGGGAGGGCTGGGAGTGCATTGTTATTTAATCATGTGACACATTCTGTGACTAATTAACACTAGCAGGTATGGAATTCAGGAGCAGCACCTGAAGGGCACTGAAAGAAACTGCTGAAGAGTACAACAGAGGTCAGTGTCATACCCACACTGGTGACTGCCTCAAGTGAGTGACCGAAAAAGAGGTGCGGGGCGGCACCCCAAATTTATAGTTTATTAGAGCAGAAAGCGGGTGGGGCCAGTACCTCACACTCGTAGCGTCCCAGGTCTCTCTCTCCAGGGTTTTTAATGACGAGGACCAGAACCCCGCTGCGCTGCTCGCTGTAGGTCTGGTACTTCTCCTGATCCGTCAGCAGCCGGCCCTCCTTAAACCACCTGCCCAGAACACACACACAGGTCAGCTCACGCACCCCCGCTGACTATTTTGACTTGCACTTACACTTTTCTGTAGATTCTTAAATAAATCATATATGTGTTATATATACATATAGAGTGTTATTTAAGTCCATATAGAGTGTTATATGAGTGCATATAACACTGATATCACTAGATAAAGTTGGCTTCAGTCAAAAAAGCAAAACTAAAACACACCATGGCTTGTTCAGTGGATTGACACTGTATGTGACAATTCTGTGCGAAAACCAATGTGTGTGTGCATGTGGTGTGCATGTGCGCGTATATGTGTGTGTGTGTGTGTGTGTGCGCTGGGGGAGGGTATGCTCTGGTACCTGATCTTGGGGGTGGGGGCGCTCTGGATGGTGCATGTGAATTGGGCGTCCTCGCCGGGTACAAGGAAAGCATTCCGCAGCTTGTTCACGAACCGGGGAGGAACTGCAGGGGGTGAGAAATACAGGAAAGTTACAGAGAACTGCTCATAAGGGGAGAGGAACTAATCATCTCACCATGTAAGAATGGGAATATAAGTGTGAAAATCCCAGTAAGCCCTGTCTGCCTGTGGTCGGATGGCCAACACACAGCCTTTTTGACTGCAGTCCTGCTCAACACCCACCCTGCACGGTGATCTTGCCCAGGGTGCTGGCGTTGCCAGCGGAGCTGGTGGCGAAGCACATGTACTGGCCGGAGTCGTCAGCAGTCATGTTGTCCAGGATGAGGGTGCAGGAGCCGTCAGGGTCCTCGATGATGATGTGATGTGGGTCGGCCTCCACCGGGCGGCCGTCTGGCGAACACAGGTAGCTGCTTTACGTCTTCTGTTTCTCCAGTCCCCACAAACATGCACGCACTATCCATGCATGTCCGCACTTATTATTTTCAACTTGTGATAATACCCGTTTAACCACATCATTTTACCTGTGACTATGTCAAATGAGCAAATAAAACAGTTTGCAGTTGTCATAAACCCTCTCATCATTGAGTAAGTCTCATTTGCTAGGCTGACTGAATGGTGCTGGCCGTGACCTCTTACCCTTGTACCAGGTGACCACAGGCTTGGGCACGCCTGTGACCTTGCAGGCCAGCTTCACTGTCTGTCCCAGCTCTGCTGTGCAGTCAGCCAGCACCTCGTCAAAGTCTGGAGCACCTGCAGAGAGACACGCACTAAATCACTGAGTGATTCACTGATACATGTATACACTACATCAGTGAGTGATTCACTGATATATCACTAAACTATATTCACTGCTACAGGCTGACTGTGTGACATTGAAAAGGTTGGGGTCAGAGGTCAGAGGTCAGAGGTCAGAGGTCAGGGCAAGGCCAGGGTCACTCACTCCAGGCAGGCAGGCTGTAGCGTTGCTGCAGATCCCTCAAGTCCCTCAGCCAGGAGTTCTTGATGATGACAGTTCGGGCCTGCAGTGTGTACTTCCTCACAGAGTCCTCGCGCTCATGCCAGATCTCAAAGGCACGGTCATCACCCTCCACTGTCTCGTTCACATCGATGTTGGTCAACTGGGGGTGGGACAGCAAACTGTCAGCTATGGTGTACTGAAACTGACTGCCCCTGGGCAGAAAGACAGAAGTACACTAGATCCAGCTTCCTGTCTGTGTCACCCTTACCTTCATCATGTTCTTGAAGGTATAAGCCTGGGTTTCTGTATTGGTGTCTCTCTTGGGCTTGCAGATGATGACGTAGTTCTTGAACAGGAAGACGTGGCGATGGTGCCCCCTGGAGGATGTCCTGATTCCGGGGGCCCCCTCCCACACAGTGAAAGGCCCCTGACAGGAAACAGGAAATCAGTTCCATTTGCAGCCCTGCTACCAGTACTCTCATCAGGTCCATCTCCAAATTCTCATGCAAAATTACACTGAGGCCATCCAAGAAAAAACTGCAACACCTCCTCAACTCTGTTTAAGAATCAGCTCTAACAACAGGCTAGCTGTATTTAACTTTAAACTGCAGGTTGAAAAATAGAAGTGTACTCATACACGTGAGCAATAAATCTGCTCATTTGAAGTAAATATAGAATCACAGCAATAAAAACTGCAATTCAAGTAGGCCTATATATTTTGCTGCACCAAATCTCTTGATAAAATGAGCTGATACTTAATTGTCACATGAATTGCATTTGGTGTATGGTCATCAACTGCTTAAGTGTATCCATTTCAGATTTAAATGCTTTATTTCTGCTGACATTCTGTTCATTACAGCTGTGTTAAAGTCCCACCCTAAAGTTGTAGTCCTCTTTGTAACAGATACTGTAAAAATCTGCATTCCCATCATGATACCATTTCACATGGAAGCTGCAGAATGGTCTGGAGATGCAATGATAGTACTGGCTTCAGACACTGCAGCCAGGCACTGGCAAGTCACCTGTCTGATGGGCTCGCCCAGGGAGATCAGCGTGGCAGGGTAGTTCTCAATCAGAGAGACGTGGTGTGTGTTCTCGGACCGCTGCGGGAGGGATGACACTATGGAGTATGCCTCTTCCAGCAGGCAGCAGTTCTGGCCGTTCCTCGCTTTATTCCTGATCAGCTCCTGCACACGGACGCATTCCGGGTGAGAGGGTGTGGAGTTAGCCAATCACAGATGCATGTGTCTAGACCACATCTTGGGCCAAGCTGTCAGCATTCAGCAGCGTATGCTATGTAGAATGTCAAATGTCTGGAACACCATTTACAAATTATTTATTCTTATAATCTATTATTTCACAGGTTTAATATTAGCAGGTAAAACATAAAATTGTTGCTGCATTATTTCTGGCAGGTATGATGTACCATAAAAAAAGTGACAAAATTAAGTGACTGTGGGCAAAGTCTAATCATCTTGGGTCTTTAACTTCAGACACCAAAATGGATGCATTTGCTGAAGTCTCATAACATGTTTACATGTGCATCTCAGCTTGGATTATTAAAACAAGAAATGAAGAGGACAGGTCTGACAAAAGATGTCTTCTGAAAAAACAGAAAGGTGAAAAATGTCAAAATGGTGACAGTATGGCTTTAAGGTCAGGGAGGACAAAGTAAAGTGATCTGTTGTGTGTGCTTGCTATCATATGAGTGCATTCTGAAATGGAGTTGGCTCTCCCTTACCTTAAGCAAAGCCTTGTACTTCTGTATTCTCTCCAGGGGCTTCTGTATGTAGGCATGGATGCTATGCACCGGGCCCTCTGAGGGGTCAACATTGGCCAGCTCCTTCTCTGTGTATTCCTGGTGCAAGAGATAAAGGACGATGTTAAAAGAGATGAGCGGGGCATGACAAACTAAGGATTACACATGTCCCTATGTAGCATCTGTCCATGAGAAGCTTCAGTATGCTGAAGTTCCAAAATGGCTGCTCATTGTCCACTGTCACCAAAAGGCCTCACTACACAAATATGTTAAAGGAGCTGAAACACAAATACCAAAAATAAGAGAGCATTGCAAGTTGTCAGGATACAACAACAGTCTTGTTTTAAACTGAAATCCTAGCAGCTGAATCCCTACCACTCTGGTGCTCTTACCTTAAAATACTGGTGGACACTTTTGTCACTGATAGCTGCCTCAGCCTGGGACTGTCCCACCAGGTACTGGAGGTACTTCTCAAAGCCCTCCACGTTTCTGAGGAACTGCAAGGCCACGTCGTCATCTGTTTCACATTCGCTCAGACTTGGGAGCAGGGAGCTAAATAGTAGAATGAAAAGATTGGATTAGTCAAAGACATGTATTTACCGTCCACACACTATTGGTGGAGTTATTTTCCCATATAAATTGCCCAATAAAATTTGTCTGATGAAATGGTGTTATGATGAGAATGAAATGAAACGAGGAGGAAAGAGAGCACAGGCTGTTCTTGGGAGAACTGACAAACGTGTGATAAGACCCTAAGCAGGGAAATATGAAAGAAATTAAGAGGCAAACAGACACCCTCACCTGTCATGGAAGGCCTTGATCCCTTCGATATTTCGGAAAATGGCCTCCTTCTGGCCACTGATGTTTGACGGAGTGTCAGGGCTGCTCTCAACATGCTTCAGGTGGTGGGACACAAAGAAGTCCATTTCCTTCACAAAATCCGCCTCAGTGCTGATAAGCTCCTGAATCAGTTGGCTAAAAAGAGATAATGATAGTTATGATAGTACAGCCATCTTTAAGAAGCCCCTAAGAAACATTTAACAGTTGAAAAACTGGATAAGCCACAAACATTATGACATTCTGGACACCACATGGTGTGTAAACTCTGAGTGCCATCAAATGAAGATAGATGTACAATCTGTGAGAACTTTTACATTAATATGCACAGTGTTTCAGTAAATCCATTGTCTTGGACGTACCATAGTCTCCTTTTGTATTCACCCTCAGTGACCTGCTCCACCCCCACCTCTGGGATCTCTGCACTGTCTGGGGACAGCTGTGGTAAGGAGCAGGAAGACACAATTTCAGTTATTTGCTTAAAAATTTACAGATAATCCTTTACATAGAAGTCACATTACATTATTGTCATTTAGCAGACACTCTAATCCAGAGGCACTTACATAGGTTGCAATTTTACATATTATCCATTTAAACAGCTGGATATTAACTGAGTTAATTCTGGATTAAGTACTTTGCCCGAGGGTACAATGGCAGTGCCCCAGTGGGGAACTCAACCTGCATCCTTTCAGTTACAACTCCTACTCATTACCACTACTCCACACTGTCAACAGTTGTTTTGCTTGTCTCCTTAAAATTTGCTGTAATTTTTAAATATATATCCTAACAGTACGTAAGTTAATCTAAAACTATGTTTGTACCTTCAGTTTCTTGTCGAGGTAGGCAGGGGAGACCCAGCCCTGGCGAGAGGGTGTGGTTTTGGTGGGTTTGGTGCGGACCAGCCACTTGAGGGGATGGGCGGAGTCCAGCACCTCCACGTACTGCCCTTCCTTGAGAGCTATGGTCTCCACATTGGCACCAGTTGGGTTGTAGTCGGCGGTGGCAACATAGATATCAAACATCTACAGAGAGAACATACAATTTGAGATGGTCATTTGTCATTATGTTAACCTCTTAAAATAATTGTTTCATTAATATTGTGATGAACAGGTATTTTATATCATTCAAACTAATGACACAAATGACTTGTTAAAAGACACTTTATGACTTGTTAAAAAAGCCAGCCATGTAATTACACTTCTCATCCTAAATAACTTTCATGACCTTTACGAAAATGTGTTACATTTTTGGCTGATTATTTGAATTATTGTGAGAACGTAATAATGCAATCAAGTGAGTGAGTACAATGGAAAAGACTGACTGAAATGAACTAAACTAAAGATGAATGACTGACATGAAGTTCAGGAGACGCTGAAAGAACGGGAAGAATGCAGTCCTACCTCTCCCCTGGACTCGTCATCGTCCGACTCCGATGAGGAGTCCACGATCAGAGAGGCAGGGCGAGAGCGTCCGTGGTGGGGGGAGGCCGAGGGCGTCTTCGTCTCATCATCACTGTCAGCCCCCGGCACACGTAGAGACGCTAGAGCGTCAAGGAGACAGAGACAGAGAGAGACAAGGAGCTTAGCTGCACACAGAGCTAAGGGGGCAAGGTGATGCAGACAGCAGCAATCATTTAATGCTGGGAGTAAAGGCAAAGGCTAAAGTACTTTATTCATGACACAAGAGGAACACTAATGCATTTAGCATCAGAAAGCTGTCTGCACTCCAGAAGGAAAAATTAGACCATGATCTGTTGGAGAAAAATATGGAAATTAAATAACAGACAATCTCTTTTCAGGACAGAAGTACAACAGGCTGTTGTACCAAAGGCAAACAATTGACAAAATTCAGACAGCAGATTGCAGCATAGCACTGACAACTGTAGACAGTTCAGACAACAACTTGGACCTTTGGTCCGACATTGGCTGACAGCTGCTTCTGGAATGAGAGTATGACTTTGACAGACCAAGGTGGTAATGTTCTTTTTTTCTCTCAGCCTGGTTGTGCTCTGCTTATTACTTGGATTTCAGTGCTGAAAAAAGGAGTGGCCAGCCGATAAATTTCAAAAATATTATTTCCTTTTAAGCAAAGTGAACAAAAGGCCTTTTAATTTTGACTGTAGAGTTTGGATAAAAAAATTAAAACTATGCACAGTAAAAGGGAGATCCGGAAAGTAAGACACTGGCAACATAATCACCCTTCAGATTAATATGCAGAGGTCATTACATTTAATTTAAATAACCTCTAGTAACCAGGCTTTTTGCATTTGTGGCCAGTTAGTGCTCTAGTGACATGCACAGGAAAATAAAGCACATATATTCCATATATTCAGCTGCATCTGCATTCATAAATGTCTGAATATGAGCATATATCCATAAAGTATAAATGGTAAAAATTCATTTATACAGGACATAGACCATTTGAAGCAACAAAACTGGAAGCCACACATGAAAGCACATCTAGTATAAGAGTTGTTAAGAGTGAATGAAATAAAAAAATTAAAATTGATTACTTGAAGGCATAAATTCAATCATATATTTTTACCTAAACATGATACATTAATTACATAATTTATCTGACAGCTCACCACCATCACACAACAGAGATCTGGCCTGCTGAAAATGGTCAAGCGTACATTGTTCATGTACCGTCGGTTACCTTCAAATCAATCAAGAGTGAAAAAAGTGAAAGTGTGAAACCTAAATAGCAAAAAGCTATACCTTGTTTCCACAAGACCCCCTGCTGTTAGAGCTTAATAGGCACAGTAAGGAATGCGTGCCACACATGCCCATGGATTTTAACACAGTTTCACTGCTACTCTGACAGCTCTCTTGCAACAGAGCCTTTGCTCTTTAATATTTCAGCCATATTCTCTCTTTCTCATTTCTGGTTAGGGAAAGTTACTGAACGATACAGCAATGGTGCTGGCACTTATGTTTCTCAAAACAACCTTATGAAAAACTTTTTATATGCCACTGTACTTTGTAGGAAACTATGAAAATGTAAAGAATATTCCAATATGTGTAAAAAAGAATACTGAATTTGTTATGAAATGCACATTTCATATTATATTTACAAATGTATGAAATACAATTTTGAAATATAATTTGCAGTACATGAATAATCTGTGAAACAATACAAACATTTTCTAATAAATGCAGTATTTTATAATTAATATATTCAATATTTTGTAAACTGTATAGAAGGACACAGAAGGGCATAGAAGGTCAGTGTGGCATTGTGTCCACAGACAGACAGGTCGAGGCTGAGAATGTCTTGTGGAAACAAGGTTCGGCCATTGTGAAAGTATGACTTGATGGACAGCGGATACATACTGGATACTTTGGGCCATGACCTCATCCACTGGAGCACTTGTTCGTTCTGAAAGCTGTCTGAATAACAAATGAATGGTTGAGTGAGTATGTGAGTGGATGGATTGATGGTTGGATGAAGGAAGAGATGAGAGAATGAGGGAATTGGTGACAGGGTTGGAAGGGGAGGGAAGGGGGAAGGAGGGGATGCGAATCTACCCAGTGCCAGACAGATGCTGGCTGGCTCAGCGCCGTTGACCCAAATCAGACAGACATTAGCATGTGTTATGTAAGAGGCACCCCTCAATTTCTCAATCAAATGGTAGACATTCAGATATCAAGTGTCAAGCAGCCGGAAGAGGCGATTTTGTGTTTGTGCAAGGTGACATTAATGAGACATTTTCCGAATTCAGTTTTCTAAACTAGTTTCCTTTTCATGTGTCGAGAGGCCAGTTCTCTCTCCAGTTCACTACGACTAGTTTCAAATGCATCTCATGCAGTCCCCCCTCTGTGTTGCCCATGACAGACAGCTGCACACTTTGCTCGGTTAACAGCTCACACGCAAAGCACACACAGAACAATGACATATCACAAGACAATGAACGTTAGCATGCTTCCAAGAAACATTTAACATACAGCATCAATACACTTCACAAAGAGGTGATATTGCACAGTTATCCATGATATTAACATGGTACAGTAGATATATGTTTATAAAAACAGGAAACATTTCACTTAGTACATTGTCTGCCCTGTTCTCAAGGTTAATAAAATTGAAAACCTATTTTTAACTGAGTAAACATAAAATAACTACACCAAATCATAACTCATATAGTCATCTATATATTATTTTAATTAGTTTTAACTATGATTATAAATTTATAAAGAGGTACTGATAGAGTACTGCTTATATTGGACGTGCAAAAGGCACATGTTTTTTGGACCATTGAAACAGAGCCATGCATGAGCTTAAGGGTCTGCAACACTCTATGTAACATAAGAGGTAAATGGGAATGCCATCCAAACATATTTCCAGCAGGGGAGGCCTACAGTCAACACTCCCCCTTGAAGAGTTTCAATGGTACATTCCATGGCTTCTCTCTCTCACCTTGGCTGATCTTGGCAGATACCATCTCTGTGATCTGGGAGGTGAGCTTCATGAGGAACTCTTCTGTACCTACTTGGCCCAAAAAGGTGCTGGCTGCCTTGCTCTCTTCTAGGAATGGTGAAATAGATATGGGTCAATACTGGATATATCATGCATATATAATGGATATATAATGGTTTTGACAGAGAGAGAATGCATCCAGGAAATACTGAAGCATTTCCATTAAAAACTTATCATCAGATTTGAGCACTGTAATCCTGCATGTTTTACCTGATATTTTAGCCTCCTCTTCTGGGGGACTAATAGTGATCCCAAGAACCCTGCCGAATGCAGAACACATGATCCTTCACACAAGCATAATGCATATGAAAATCCCTAAATACATGACCAGCTCATATATGTATCACGCATCATATAATATATTAGTTAGCTGCCATTCTACATGACCAATTTGAGGATTTATTTTTCCTTCATTGTCGATCATTGGATTGGGTCAAGCCTATTAACTCACTCTTGAGGGGCCTTGGTCTTTGGTTCCTCCACTGGGGCCACCACCGGAGGGGCTGAAACAGAAATAGGAATTAAACATACAAAACCCACACCTAAATGTACAGGACTCTAGCCTTCTGCAGTCCAAAGTAAAACTGGCAAAGATTTTATTTTCAAGGCCTGGTAGTTCAGAGACAAACCATGTAAGAGGCCAATTTCATCAAACTACATAAACTTTATATGCAAATGATGGACATACATACATAACCACAACTGTTGATGAATACACATCCATATGAGTGAAAGACTACCATACCTATACCATTTCCACTTAAATATATTGTAAGATGTATTTTAAAAAACAATTCATTTTGTAAACAGTTTCCTAAGTCAATGCAACAGACCGAGAGGTGGCCGTATCTAAACATCGCACCCTTGCTTGGCTGTGGGAAATCACACAGGAAGTCGCGCCCCTTACCGTCATCCACCTCCAGGTGGGCGGTGCAGATAGACTGGCCGCCCTTGTTGGTGGCGATGCAGGTATAGGTGCCCGCGTGCTGCTTGCCCACGTCCATCAGGATGAGGCTGTGCTGACGGTCGGAGCCGGCCACCTTGTAGCCCGGCGTGTCGGGTTTGATCCACAGCACGTCTTCGGGGGACTCCTCTTTCAGCCAGGTGATCAAGGGCACCGGGGAGCCTGTCAGAGACACAGAGAGGTCACCTGAGGTTCTGAGACAGGTAAAACCAACCCTCATTCATTTGGTTGGCAAGCACAATTGTTCTGGGAAATGAACACCCACAATTTCAAAAGCACACATTATGTAACCAATAGATACATTAACATTTTTACTCAGAGAACTTAAGCATGCTACTCAACAGTACAGAAAAAGGAAGCAGCCTATTAAAACTGACGAAGGAATAGGTGTGGTACCTTCCACTTTCACGGATAAGGTGATGCTGGCTCCCTGCTTCACTTTTCTGTTGGGGAACCTCTCCAGGAAGCGTGGAGGCACCAGCAGCTCTTTGGCACCTTTGGATCAAACATGGTTAGAGCTGCTTTAGGCTACACATTAAAACATTACATCAACACACATACTTTAGAATACACCCTTAAAGTCCTTCAGCAGTGGAAATAAAATAATGTAACTGTTTTTCATCTACTATGTGAGGGCACTAGATCAAATGTGCTTATTACACGTCATAGAGATAAGAGTACAAAAACCTTTACTGCTCTAGGATTGAAATAATAGTGGTAAACCTACCTTTGATTTTACCAGCTTCATCAGGCAGGTGCTCTCCAGGAGCTGGTGAAACAGGGCATCCATTACCATAGCAGCGGGAGTGTTTTTGTTATTATTCAAAGTTCGTTCAGAGCAATTAAGAGATCAACCAGATCACTGCAAAGCGTACACACTGCATGATAGCTAAAAACTACCTCTAGAGGAACACTGCACTGACAGTGAGATAATTCAATGGATAAGTTCATTATTCAGTGAATAATACTTATTTATCAACGCATGATAAATGACAAGGCCACAGTGAAAACTCCAGCCAGATGTGATGAGTGGTTGTTCTCTGGCAGTAAGGGGAAAGGGCCTGGTAAACGCACCAAGGACGAGCAGCCTGGCAGAGGAGTAGGCGGAGCCGGCAGCGTTGCTGATGTAGGCGGAGTACTCTCCCATGTCCTCCCGCGTCACCTCCAGGATCTCCAGGCTGTGAAGGCTCTTCTCCTCCAGCACCAGGATACGGTCTGAAGGCCGCAACGGCTGCCCGTCTTTGAACCAGTACACCCTGGGCCGGGGGTACCCTGGGAGGCGTGAACAAACAGTGTCACATGGAAACATTCACCTGCAATCCACAGGTTCTAAAGAAGAGTGATTTAGACAGCTAATCAGTAACTGAATCACTGCTCTAAGGTCTATCAAAAGCTTAAGGGAGGGGTGACAAGCATTTGAACGTTCATTAGGCAAAATCACTGCAACAATGAGGCACAGGTCACCTCAAAAGGCCCAATAATTAAATTCTCTTCTCTGATTCAGCATTCAGTGCAGAGACTGTGCCTCACATTCCGTATACAATGTATATATTTTTCTGCCCCAGCCTTTCCCTCTGCATCAGTATGCATTATTCAGTGAGCAGGTGCAGTGCTAACCTTTGACCTTGACCTGCATCTTGGCAAGGGGTGCCCCAGGGGTGACGTGGACATCATGCAGCTCATCCACCACTTGGGGGAGCTGCTCCTCTTCTGTCACAGATTCAAAAGCCTCTGTTTCTCTGTGGAAAGAATCAGTTTCTGCGCTATTATCCATGGTGTGATAAAGGGTTTTATGAAGAGGTTCTCTTACCTCTTTGGATGTGCTGAAAATGACTATCAGAGCTAATGCCTAGACGTCAGCCTGTCTCTATTCTTTAGCTATACCTAGCAATGTCTACATTTCAAATGAACTTTTCAAGAACTACCACCTTACAGTAGCCTACCTTAAGTCAGTCTAGCTTTTCTGAAGGTCAGAGCCCGGTGGTCTCACCTGGACATGTATCCTTTGGCGCTGATGTAAGAGGAGGTCTCTGTGGCATCAGCCGCAGTGTCATAGTCTGAGCTGCAGGACACTGCAAAGAGAGAGGCCTTATTAATGCATTCGTCTGAGAGAGATGACTGCAGGTATTCACCTCTGATCAAGAGCAGAGCTTTCAGAGGCTTGCAGAGAAACACAGCCTGTTGGGAGCAACACACAGTGTAATTCTGAGAACAAAGCTGACAAAGCATATAAATGTCCCGTATAGGTCAATAAAGCATTCCAAAACCAGAAAATCACACAGCACTGAAGGGGAACATGACCTGAAGGGAAGGTGTTATTAATTATTGGTGTATAACAGTAATAACAACATGAAGCGATGTTTCAGAGTGTTTTCATCTGAAAAAGTCCTTCATATCCTTTAAAACACAAAGGATGGCTTAGAATGTAATGTTAGGGCCTCTCCTGATCTGTCACAGCTGAAGTGACACTATAGGATGGAGCTTCAGAGTTGGGGGCGGGGCACTCACAGTCCACCCTGAGCTCGGCCTTAGTGGAGGCGATGCCGCTGCTGTTCTCGGCCATGCAGCGGTACACGCCCATGTCGGAGGGCAGCACGGCGGTGATGATGAGCTGGTGGCAGCCCTCCTGGTCCTCGTTGATCATGTAGTGGTCGTTCTCCTCGATCAGCTTGCCGTCCTTGAACCAGCGCACGGTGGGCGGGGGCTTGCCGATGACCACGCAGTCAAAGCTAACCGGGTAACCGTCCGGCACGTCCTGGCTGTGCAGCTCGGTGAGGAAGACCGGGGCCGCTGTGGTCGAAGTAAGGGATCGAGCAGGGAGAGATATCAATCATCTGTCCTGCTCTATGTACTGCACAGCACCTGTCATTTCAGTCTTACTGATCACCAATTTCAGGAACAATCTTGTGCTTATTTTATGGCCAGTGTGCTTTACTAAAGAAGAGAATGCCTGATTGAATGCCTTTGCATAACCTTAACATTACAGCAATCCATGTTCTATAGTAACATAGTTATACAGTAAGAGATGTGGACGGTTTCTATCATAAAATTGATTTTCAGGGGTAGGATTTCTCCACAGTTTTTGGATCAAACGGCCTAAGATTTCATATCTGTCTTCTAAGATAATATTTAGGCTGCCTGAGAACATACAGTATGAATGCTCAAAAATGAGCCACACTGATCTGCTGAGTGGTGAGTGCATTTTGTCTCAAATGAACCTATGTACAGTGCAGTTCCATTTTGCAAAGCAGCGTGTTAGAAAAGAGTCATGACATAGACCCAGCAAGAGCCAGGGCCCTCTTGCTTCGACATGACAGACAATAAGACCAGTTTGTGTGGTTTTTGACTTGGACAGTAGGGGGCGGCATACCTGGAGCTCCTGTCATGAAGGCGGGCAGCTGCTTCTCCTCTGTCTGAGCGGAGGTCATCTTCATGATGCGCAGCTCCACCTTGCGCGGGCCCCCCTCCAGGATGGTGGTCTCAATGGGGACCCCCTGCGCGGTGAACATGTCCTGGAAGCGCTGCGAGGCCGTCTGGGCCTCGGCGAGGGTGTCGAAGCGGATGTAGATGTACTTGTCGTCCTCGCGGTACGAGTGCGGGTCCGGGGGCGGCAGGTCGCCCTCGTCGGCGCTCACGAAGGGCTCCTCCTCCACGTCCGGCGGCAGGCGGGTCCGCAGGAGCCGCCGCAGCCTCTTGCTGGCCTGCCGCAGCGACTCGTCCATCTCGCTGCCCGACGAGCTCTCCGGCTCGCTGTCGGCGCTGTAGCCGTAGGGCAGCTGCAGGGGGCGCCGGCCCGACGACTCCCGCAGGCTGCCCACCGTCACCTTGGCGCTGTGCGTGGCCACGCCGAACTTGTTGGTCGCCTCGCAGGTGTAGACGCCCGTGTCCTTGGTGGTGACGCCGGTGATGACCAGGGAGCAGGTGCCGTCGTTGTAGATGTCGATGTGGTGGTGCTTGCCGTCCGTCAGGGGCTCGCCGTCCTTCAGCCAGCGCACCTTGTCGGGTTTGCCCACCATCACGCACTCCAGGTGGATGGTGCCGCTGGGCTCCTTGGTCTGTTCCTTGAAGACTTCCTTGAAGACCGGCCGCAGGTCCTTGCGGGCCTTGTAGCCCTTGAAGGCGGCCTGGATCTTGATGGCTGCCTCCATCATCTCGGATTCGTCATCCTTGGTGATTTCCGTGGCTGGGGGCTTGGCTGCTGTCTGCTGTATCTCCTTTGTCACCTGCAATTTCTCAGAGACCATTTGGCTGCCAGCGACAGTTGACTTGCTGCTGATTTTGAGGTAGTCCACCAGGGAGGCCTCCACCTCCACCTTCTCCACCTCCTTCTCCTTTGCAGCCTCCTTCGGCTCCTTGCCGTCTTCTTCAGGCAGCTCGGAAATGGAGTCCAGGGTGGGCTCCCGGCTCATGCGGCGTTTCTTAGCCATCACCTCCCAGAGGAGGTGCACGTCTCCCTCTGAGGCAGCCTCAGGGGGCAGGCTGGGCTGGCCTCCTTCCTCTTCTGTGCCTAACCCTGCCTGAGAAACCTCAGCACCTGCATCCAATAACAACAGTTCACTTCAGATCAAAGCATCTTTCCGTTTGCTAACCATGTCTAATACACTCACAATCACAATGTTCAGCCTGCTGGGGCAGCAGCCTGAGATAATATTCTAAAACTGAATTGCTTCAGTAAAAACATCCAGCTGTGCACACTAAAACTTGAACCTGTAATCATGCTTGCTTTGACATCTTCAAATAAGTGCCAACGTGCAGGGAGGGTACCTTCCAGGTAGAGGTTGAGGGAAGTCTCGGCTTCTTCTGAGGCCACGCACGTGTAAACCCCCTGGTCGCTGGACTGGAAGTCCGAGATGAGCAGCACCTGCTTCGTCCCCTCTGTCACTACCTGGTACTTCGTCCCCAGCTCCAGCTCCTTGTTGTCCTTAAGCCAGGTGACCTGGGTGCCCTCGCTGGAGAGCTGGCACTCCATTTGAGCTGACTTGCCCTCCTCTGGTGGTGGGCTGGACAACTGCTGTGTCACTGTTACTGGTGCTTCTGTGGAATGTTCAAGATTTAGAGCAAGGCTGTAGGAACAAACTGCTTTATTCAATGCATTTTACTACATGCTACAATTCATGCCACAGCACACTACTTAATAGTAATTAAAGTCAGGAAAAAATTGAAAGGATAACTTCCACCTCATAACTGCTATGGAGGCTACTAAGCCAACAAAACGCCCCACAGTCAACACTGTAATGTAATGTAAAATACATGCACAAATAATTTGATTTTCCACAAGACCTCTGAGTGCCCATAATTCTCAGATTCATAAATCATTTATTTGATAGAGTTTCTTTGAACATGTGTCTAATCAGTGAGAAGGTAGTTAGATTCTAAGAAAACTGCCCTTCTGCAAACAAATAGCTCAGGAGGAGAGAGAGTGAAAATTATTAATAAGAATAAGAATGCTGGCAGACATATTGAACTACAGCAGTTAAGAAATGTTGTGGGCATGCAAGCAAGAAAACAAAGTAATGCTAGATGTTAATGATGAAAATGAGATCAATGGTAATGGAATCTTATGTGTTTCACAACCTGAGATACAACAGATATTCATTAAGAGAGTTAAATGAATCTCTTCTGCACATGCAGGCATTTCTAAAGAAGCCAACAGAGCTCAGCCACACCACCCAACAGTTACAGTTGAATTGTGGGTAAGCACTGGTGTGACTGCGCCTTAACTGAGCACAGGTACACAGTTCATGCATTCCGGAAGCAGTACCAATGCAGCGCAGGCGGGGCGCTCTCACCTAGCTGGACAACTTGCGGCAGGTGGACGGGCTCCCCGATGCCCACTCGGTTCAGCGCCGCCACGCGGAACCTGTACCCTGTCCCGGGGATGAGGTTGTCCACCACAAATTCCGTGCTGCAGATGGGCTCGGTGTGGCACGGCAGCCAGAGGGCGCTGTCGGCCAGGCGCATCTCCACCCGGTAGCCCAGGATGGGGCTGCCCCCGTCATTCAGGGGCGTGAACCAGGACAGCGTCACTGATTTGTTGGTCTTGCTCACCAGCTCGAGGTCTTCGGGCGGGTCAGGAAGACCTGTGGGGGGAAGGGTTAGTATGGGTGAGGTAATGTAATGTAATGTAACGCAAACATGAAAATTAGCAGGGAAAATACCCCTTTTGAGTAGATTTTATGTTGAGGCAAATGTGAAAAGATTGCAAAATATCTTATTATATCTTATTATAATGCAATGCATAATAGAGTATTATTGTATGCCATGACTGTTTTTTTATTACCCTATGAAAAACCTTCTCAAACCTTCAATTTTTGTTTTAAAATGGCCTTTACTGTCAAAAGCTGAGAGAAAAACTGAAAACTGATTCTGGAAGTGGTTCTGCATTCTACACAAAATCTTTGTAATGGAGTCAAACTCAAGTAACGAACTACCAAAGCTCTACGAAACACGGACAGAGAGGGGCTGCTTACCGAGGACCGTGAGCTTGGCCATGGAGATGGCGTCACGGGCGGCGAAGGTGATCTCCAGGGGGGGCTGGGGGCGGACCTGCTCCTGAATGAGGCGGTACACGCGGCCGTCCGCCTGCATGCTCCAGCCATCGCCGTGGCGGAGCTCGGCGCCGTTGGCATACCAGGCGACCTCGTTCTCAGGCACCGGCTCGCTCAACATGCAGCTGAACTCCACCCGCTCGCCCACGGAGGCCTCCTTATCCTCCAGGTGCTTCACCACGTTCAGCTGCCAGCCTGCAGACACAGCGCCTGCGGCGGGTTAATGTGCACTGCAGAACATTGTGGTCTAAATGTGCTTAAAGAAGAAATGGTCTCTGTAAAGGACTATTTTTACAAGTATATACTGAATATATTTGTTGATATTTCTAATTGTTAGAGGAATTGCAGCTCACATTTTTATATTTTTTATGTATCACGATTTTACTTCAGTGGCATAAAAAGCTTCTCTGACAAAATATTCCACACTACAACAATCACTGGTACCTGAACAGCAATTGACTATGATTACAACAGACAAATGGTAGCAGCCGTCCATCAGGCAGAGCTATATCTAATCACTCATTTTGATTGAAGTGAAGATTTACAACACAGTCTGCAAGTCTTTTTGCCCTGGATATTTTAACGGAAAATAAAATTGTGCCTTGAGTTCACAATGAAAGCCTTCACTGCCAGCTGTGAAACTCTTTAGTCAGTTCCACTGCATATTAGACAGTTAACATGCTTTCTAAAACCTGATGTAACAGGCGTACTGAGGTCACCAGAGGTGACAGGTGTAGCGCACCTTTGACGGTCAGGAACGCGGAAGTGACTGCCCTGCCGGCCAGGAAGGTGACGCTACAGCTGTCTCCGACATGCAGGTCCTTCATCAGGAGGAGGTGGCGGCGACCGCTCTCGAAGGACACGATCTCCACGTTGGCCGACTCCTGCACGGGCCGGTCATTGATGAGCCAGTGGCAGTCCTGGGTCTCTGGTCGGGACAGGGAGCACTCAAACAGCGCCTCCCCGCCATCGAACGTCTCCACGTTTTCCAGCCCCTGGACGATATCGATGGGCTTGGCTGTGGGAGGGAAGTAACACTGAATGGCATGTGATGACACAGAGACCTCTGACTCTGGTTAAAAATCACTAAGACCCAAATATGGATTCTGTCTTTGTTTGGCCATTAGTTTTTCTCCTATTTAGCTCTTGAAATTGAGTGAAATTGATGGTCAAGTTGATGAAATAAAAAAGCTAACATGGCCACTAAATACACACAAGCACACACACACACACTTTTGGAGGTGTCATGGCTGGCATATTGCTAGAACAAAAGTATCTGAAATGAGCTCATCCGCAGATCCATTCTATTCCTACTCCTATTCCTATCATAACTGAGCTGACTGTCAAAATCTATGAATGAAGCCTTCTGAAAATGTTACCCTTTGGACCTGCCCTGTTGACAAGAAAGATCAGCAGACTAGATCAGAGGACCCACCTTGGTTCATCAAAGTCACCAGGCCTGAGCTACGCCCCAGTTGAAGCGTGGTTAAGGTGACTAGGCCCGAAGACAGGGTATGCCTCGGTGCTCACCTTGCACCTCCAGGAGGGCGACCACACGGGTGCCCTCCGCCTCGCAGGAGTACGTTCCGCTGTCCTCCGCGGCCACGCGGCTGATGTACAGCCGGGCCACGTTCCAGTCCTGCTCCTCCACCACACGCTTGCCGTCCGCCTGTACCGGCTGCCCGTTCCTCTTCCACACTGCCTTCACCGGCCGCGAGTACTGGCAGATGAACTCAGCCGGCTGGTCCTCCACCACCCGCAGGTCCTCCATGGCGCTGACAACCTCTACTGTGGGATCTAAAGGGGTTTTTTTTTTTTTTTTTTGGGGGAGGGTCAGGGGACATGGGGGTCAGGACATGCACTGTGCCGGCTGACCCTTAGGCAGCCAGTCCCCAGGATAGGGTGACTAGTTTGGTTTCAAATGCCTGGGACACGTTGGGGTAGGGTTTTCTTTCTCCAAACCTCCTTTATATAGACCAAGCTCACACATTTGAGGGGACCATTCTGCAATGCATGAATTTCTGCTGTTAGCAGTTGGTTGAGTAATCAGCCAGACTCTCCTTTCAGGAGACACCTTCAAGTGTCCTTCACCTACACATAAATTATGGTGAGCCAATAAGTGAAACAGTAAATTGTCTTCACAAATGTAGAGTCAGAAAAACCTGGTCTACTTCAATGTGTCCCATAGCTACTGCCTTAGTAGTGCCCACACACCACAAGTGCCATAAGCAAATGGGGGGAGGTGAGGGAGGGGGTTGGGGGTATAAGGTGCAGATGCATACCAAGGGTGGTGTCAGAGGGGTGGAGGATTTAGCAAGCTTTTAGTGCTTGCAGGCTGGAGGACCGGAGGTGAGAGTGAGCATGGAGGCGGAGCTGGCCGGTGCAGGTGGGTGGAGGAGTCAAGATTTGGAGCAACACGTCACGGGTTTTCCCTCCTGCGCACGCACTCAGCCTCTTTCTAATTATACTGACTGGTTTTCCCATTCGAACTGGACCAATGTTTCAGTATACAGTAATTGCATACACCATATTCCATAAATCCAGTCAAAAGCCTATGTCATAAATCTGGAAAACTGCTAGTACCAATGTACTGTTATTACCAATTTACCAATGCAATTATCAATCAACCCCACTGTATGGATAACATGAGCACATACTGCAACTCTTATAACATACTTACCAACAATGTATCACCATTGATTCTGTGTGGTTCTAACATCCCTTTAGATCCTAGATTAATTGCATTCATGGTATGTATTATCCGTGGTGCTTATAAAGGAACCCATATAAAACTAAAAAAGAATATCTATGTCTCATTAGCATGAATGCAATTAGGTCTGGATAGAACAGCTCTTATATGGGTCCAAATGGCTCCTCTGGATGATAACCACAATAGTCCCTTGCCAAAGGTGGACAATGTAATTATTTCATCAACACAACAACAAAAAAAAATCTAATTAGAAACCATGTCAGATGTTTTGTTGTCGTTGTTTTCCTTTCACATGGCAATTTTTTTTCTAAAACATTATCATAATTACATAATTACACGACATAATTACACTTGTGGGACTCATCAAATATGTGACTGGTTCTTTATCATACAAGATCAATACATAGGATTGATTTTGTGTTTTTTACAGTAGAAAACTATGTTTGTCTTATTTTTGAGACTTAACACTTAAGTAACACTTCTTGAAATAAGAAAAAACATATACGTAAAAACAGCTATATATGACAGATATAGGGCCTTTATCATGATTTTTTAATTTAAGAGAATCTTAATATGAGAAAATAAGAAATAATACTTTCTCTATGCACTCACTGTTTATTTTTTACTTTTACTGCATGATGACCAAGGTGCATTACAAATATAACTTTCATTTGAGATTTCAAAAAAAGATTAGAAAGATGAGGCTGTTGGTCTGAATTGATGAAATTAACACTATTAGTTTGTATACAAAAAATATACTTTTTAATTTTGGGGTGGGCCAGAAACAACCCACATATCAGTTGCATATTGGTTTTGTATTAGTATCATGCTTTCTGTTGGGTTTGCTTTAACCCAAAATTGCCCCACATGGCTGTGCCAGTTATCAGATCAAGGCCAGTTTACAATGTAGAGCCATGTGTGAAATATCTAGTGGGCAGGAGCTACCTTACCGTGTTGCTCGAACTTGTACATGTATGTTTGTATCCACAGTGGATAGAAGCATACAGCATGAAACATGTTTGTATGTTAATTTCTTTGGTTAAAATGAGGTAACTAACCAATCCACTCATGCATGGAACAGGCACAGAATACTGTTAGCTGCCCAGACCTCTAGTCTACTGAAACTTATCACCATGGAGAGCTATTAACCCTTCTGAGACAGGACACTGGCAAAATTTCAACCAGATCCTGTAGGGCCCTAAAACTACTCAAATCTATATTGCCTGAGGTTCACTTAAACATTAATGATCAATTATCAGCCTATAAACATCAAAACCAGTTAGAAAGTATTAACAGTTTTAACGTTTACCTGGCGTAATGCCTTTCTGTCCTCATCCCTTTATTAGAATCAGTGCAGCTTTCAAGAAGTCACATTTAAGTTTAATTAAAAGTGCTAAATATTTGTAAAAGCCAAACCAACTGTAATTTATGGATCATGATTAAACCTAAATAGCGCATAACTATGTTCGATGGCACTATATGCTGCTAATGATTCAGTATCAATACAGCTACTTGTCTGAACCTATTGACTGTTCTTAAGTGAGTTTCTCAGGATTTATGTCTGCCAAATGAATCAATGTAAATGTTCACTTTGAAACTGGGCCCAGGGGAAAGGGTTAACCTGAGCTGCCCTCCCGCGTTCCTCGCTCTCCTTCCCTCTCTCTTTCTCCACGGTACCTTTGACTAACAGCTTGGCAGTGGACACCAGACTCCCGGCTTTGAAAGTGACCGTTCCCGAGTCGTCGTGGGCCAGGTTCTTTAGGCAGAGCGTGTGGACGTTGCCCTCCTGAACCCTGATCTCGCTGAGGGCGCTCTGCTGCAGGGCAGTGCCGTCCAGCCACCACTGCACCCGCCTGACCCTGTGCGACAGCTGGCAGGAGAAGGTGGCCTGCTCCCCAATAAAGACATCCGCGTTCTTTAACCCAGACACTATCTGCACCTCTTTTTCTGTGGGGCAATGCAAAGAGACCGGGCCTCAGCCATGGAGAGCCATCTCACTGACGGCCAGAAACGCACCCTCTCCCTTCTTCTTTCTGCCTCTTTTGCCCATCATTTCTCTGTAGCAGTGTTCTGGCTACTTTAAATGTAAATTAATTATGACTAACGTGCAGGATATGCCTTCTAACAGCTAATGCACAGACTGAAAGGGGAAATCTTATAATTTCTGGCATCTGGCAGTTCTATCAAATTCCTCTTACTATGGCACCATTTTCTAATCTTTCCTTTGCGTCCTCTCTTCTTTGTTATTGTGAATAACAACTGTAAAGAAGCATAACATTTGTCATATCATGAGCTTCTGAGGAGCACAAACAGTGTTTGTGAGATTGCTGAGGTTAATAACAGTAAACAGTTGTTCGAGAATAGGAAATGTTTTAACTTTGTGTTCAACGTTAAGGCTAAGGTTCTTTATAACGAGATGGCCTCTCTCTCACTCTTTCTCTCTCTCTCACTTTCACTCACATCCTATCACACATTACAACCATTTACCGTTTGTTCACTGTCTCACATACCCATACATACACTTGAGAGAATTTATCAAGGTGTATAACAGGATTTGCGGATGGCCTTTTCTGGAATATCAATTCTTTATAATATTATATATAATACACTGTATCATATACAGGGTATACAGGTTCTAAAGGTTTATGAATGGGTTCTACACTGCTTAAATCTGGAGGGCCAGCCATTTTGGTGTGTGTGCCCATGTGTGCATTTGGACGCATGCAGCTCTTTTGGGTCTGCTGGTAAACGATGACAAAAAAATGTATTCTGAGTCATTTAGTGCTGATCACCACTCCACTAGACCATCTAAAGCGGCCCCCAAGCGGTTTAAGTTACCTTGCACCGTCACAGAGGCTGTGGTCAACTGTTCTCCTGCATCGCAGGTATAGTAGCCATTATCCTCGGGCTCCAGGTCGTGAATCCACAGCTCCAGCACACACCCCTCCTGCTTCATTTCATACTTCCTGCTGGGCTGCAGCACCACGCCTCCCTTCCTCCACTCCACCGCAACTCCGGGTTTAGAGAGCTCACAGCGCAGAGTAACACTGTCCCCCTCCTCAGCCTCTTGGTTTGACAGCTCCTGCTGGAAGAACATGGGAGGCTCTGGAAAACAGGTGGGAAGAGAGGAGGATGTCAGGACCGGTCGGAAAAAAAAAAAAACAACAACACAGGCATCTTGGCGCATGCCTGAATAGACACGTGCAATTGAAGACCAAGAGTTTTCTGCGGTTTCAGCAACACTGACTTTGCAGTGGAACGCCTCTGATCTTCTGCTCTAGTCTTCTAGACCTTCCAAGTTGGGCCCCTTTCTGTTGTCTCTTTCTACCTTCCACTGCCATGGCTTTTCTCAACTGTACGTCCCATGTGACAGGGGAAAAGGACATTGCACCCTCTATTCCGCTCTGGAATGTGGCTGGTGGAGCAAGTGGAGCTTCTGTGTGCACCCCTCCTACCTCCCCAAGCTGGTTGTCTCATTACCACGTGACAGGGGTGCCTGGGTCAGAGGTCATGCAGGGCAGGGTGGCTGTATCACCCAATGTGTCCTGAAGCTATTGAATACTGGCCTAAACCCAGCCACACACCTGATGAGGGCCTACCAGGGTATTCTTCCTGACAGGCGCTACTGCTTCTTACAGCTTCAAATGTAATACTTGAAACTACTGAATCTAATACTGAATTTTACATTATATACACATATAAGCAATATGTGTATATATACACATATAATAAAAACAATTATAAAGCTATATATGATGTTTATCCCTTTTTCTGAGAATTGCAGAAAAAGGATGAAGTGTGTAAGACCGCTGTGGCAGCCTTAAAGAGAAGCAAAAGCATCGTCATCACTTAATGTGATGAAGCCGCTGCAGCTGGTGAGGTGAAATGAAGAGAAAAATCAAACAAAACAAGAGAACAAGTTCAATTTGCAAAGTGCCTTTTTACTGAGCTGAATATGGAAAGCCACAAGAGCCTGGCTCTCAATAAATAGCGTACTTTGCACTCAATGATTGTTCTTTATTTTTGGATTTTTCGATTGCTCCATCAGAGTGACCACTCTGGTTATGAAATGAAGTGGCACAGGACAGAAGCAGGGTGTGGGGGAGGGGAAGCTGAGCTAGGCAAGCTGAGATCGGTGGTGGCACACAGCGTCTTCCTAGCGAGGAAGGGCGAAGATGCAGGGAGAGGAAGCGCTTGTGATGGAGAGAGAGGCCTCTCGCCATCCTCGCCATCTACCTTTGGGCCTCTCCAGCACCCGCAGGCGGGCGGTGCTGGTCTCACCGCCCACCACGAAGGACACGGTGCCCGACTCGTCGGGCGTGACCATCTTCAGCACCAGGCGGTGCTGGTACCCGTGGCAGCTCATCTGGTTCAGGTCGTTGTTCTGCAGGAGGTTGGTGTCCAGCCACCACTCCACGTCCGTCACACTGGGCTGGGACAGCCTGCACTCGAAGCAGGCGTCCTCCCCCGTCGTCATGGTGACGTCCCGCAGCCCCGCCAAGATCTGCACGCGCTCTGCAGGGGGAGAGGGGCGTTGGAGCGAGACCCACCACACGTTACCCAGGCGACAGCGGGGCTTTTCTGAGGACGGCTTGAGAGGCAAGCGCTAAGAGCAAGAGCACCATAGGCGGGTATGGCTGAGGCAGATAAAGAGTTAAGAATGCAGTACACGCAGTACTTCAAGGGGCGAGTCTTCTAAATTCCTAAAGCTTATGCAAAAATGCCAAGAGAACAACATCAGTTAATGCTCAAGACACAGCTTCTACTCATGCTGAATTTCCAGTCTTTTCCTTCATACGCATACGCAAGCTGCACATGCAGCTACATAACTCTGCTAGCACTAGGTAGAGCTATACCTTGTGTTTATACATATACAGTTTTCCTACTTCATTTCCCCTGCATGTGCATTGCAAGAAAGAGTAAGCCTGTTGGCCCATTCGATGCGAAATAAACACCATGTTAAATGCGAACAGATGTGCACAGAGCCGCTGAATTGGCAGGGTTACCTTTGACGGTCAGGGTGGCTGTGCTCGTGCTGGTCCCCGTGTCGCAGGTGTAGTCGCCGGTGTCCTCTGGCCTCAGCTTGTGGATGACCAGGCTGTGCTCGCAGCCTTGCTGCTGTATGGAGTACTTCCCCCCCTGGGTGAGCACTTTGGAGCCCTTCCTCCAGGTGACGGTGGCATTGGGCCTGGAGGTCTCACAGCGTAGCGTGACGTCCTCTCCCTCTTTGGCCTCCTGGCCCTCCAGGTCTTTCTGGAACACCACCACGGGGACTGTCGGTGGGATAGAGTGACAGGGAACATCTTGTTAGTTGTAGACACCTGATTGACAGGCACTATAGGCACCTGCATGTCGGGAATGGCACCCTTTTTATGGCAGTGGAATAATCATGGAACCCAGAATTCAAAATGTGTCGCTCTTAGTCATCACGGCAACAGTCACAAATCATTGCTATTGGGACAGACAACAGAGAATACGCAGTTTGTGAGTTGCTAAACCAATGCCATCCGTGTTGGACACCCTTAATAAAATCCAAAGATGCAAGTAACAGATATTTCAGCATATGGAATTACTTGGTGTGTTCTGACTTCCCACCTCTTTCAATGTTTCATTATGCTTTCTGTCACTGTCAGTATGTTTCCAGCAACTAAATTGCAGCACACATCACAAATGTATTTCTATTTCCTTCAGACGATTTCTAGATCACCTTTTAGATCACCCACGGCCATCAAGGCTTAAACACAGAGGACAATTAAAACTGCATGTAGTTAGGCTGACCTGGACTCTGGACACTCCAACAAAACCAACACAACACAACAATTTTTCAAGACTGGATCAATTTACAAGTAAGTACATACATACAACGCACCCACAAAACAAAAAACAAACTTGCCAAAGACGCAAGCGTAACAATGACGCTACTCAACTTTTGGCCTGCAGCTGTTTCGTGTCAAACATTGTGTAGGACGGAAATGAAGACTGCGTGTGACCTTGGCTGATGAAGCATCCGAACCCGGTCTGCGTGGAACACACCTTTGACCGTGAGAGAGGCAGTGGTCTGCTGGTCGCCCGTATCGCAGGTGTAGTCTCCCGCGTCCTCTGGCTTTAGGCTGCTGATCACCAGCTGGGCCTTCGTGCCCTCCACCTTCATCTCATGCCTGGGCCCCGGCGCCAAGGGGACCTCGCCCTTCCTCCACTCCACCTCGGCTCCGGGCACGGAGAGCTCGCACAGCAGGCTGGCGCTGCCCCCCTCTTCGGCCTCCTGGCTCTGGAGCCAGCGGGTGAACAGCACGTTGGCAGCTGGGCGTGAGGCAGAAGAGAAGGTCTCCACCGTTACGTGGTGAACTCGGATTCACGAGGGGCGTAATGTTGTGCATAAGGGCAGTGGGTGAACGCATTTAGGTGTGACAGGATGGAAAAACGTTCTGATGGCAATGGAGCATGAACTGAATAAGACTTCGGACTGAACAACCCATAGACCATGGTTAAACCCAAAAAAAGACTGATGGAGGGATCCAAAACATAAGCTACGGAATGGGACAGATGACTCCTTGTCACCATTCAATAGGCCATTGGAAAGCCAAAAGAACAGGAAGGACCCATCGAGATGGTTGGAGCGATGAAATGGATGAAGTTGACGGGATCCAAGTCTCCCTTCGGAGGGGGGTTCATGAGGAGCCTCGGTCATCTTACCTCTGACCGTGAGCTGAGCGGAAGAGGTGTGCGGTCCAACGCTGAAGGCCACGGCGCCCGAGTCCTGCCGCGTGACGCTCCGGAGGATCAGGGTGTGCACCCTGCCCTCCGCCCGGATCTCGTTCATCTCATTGCTCTGCAGCGGAACGCCCTGCAGCGTCCACTGGGCCTGGGGCACGTTGTCGTGGGAGACGAGGCACTCGAAGAGTGCGTCCTCGTCCTCGCGCACTGAGCGGCTCTCGAGGCCTTTAACGATGGTGACCTCACGCTCTGTTCAAGAAAGCCCATCAGGACGGTTACTGCTCCAGAGAGGTCATACACGCGTACGCATTACTTAATATAGACTCTTAATCTGAATCAAAACTTCAGACCCATAATCTGATCAAAAGTCTGCCTACAAGCGAAAATTGCTATTTAAAATGGGTAGTATCTTTTGATTAGAGAATGGGTCAATTTTAGTTTAATCTGAACCCTAGGAGATGAAACACAATTCATCAGGAAGAGACAGGAACATAGAAAACAGAGTCATAGAAATGACTTCAGCAGCATTTAACACAACACACATCCAACACAGAAACAGCCACTGAAATTCCTCACGGGGCCCAGTAAGAATGGGTATTATTACTGCATAATGGCGAGGCATTACTGAATAATAGTGTTTATGAGCCACACCCACTGCACTGACGGAGTGAGAACAAAGGTGAGACAGTGATGCCGTGAGGTTAACAGTCTTGCACAGTAAGGCTTCTATGTTCCCATGCCAACCACGGCCAGAGTAAGCTTAGTCCAGTGAGCATTGCAGAGGAGGTGGTGATGAATGAGAAAAAGGGGAGGAGCTGAGGGGAAAGGATCAGGAGAAGATTTGTGTGATCCTTTAGGAAGCCGTTAGGTCATCATCTCTCCTACCCTGCACGGTGAGCGTAGCGGTAGTCTTCTGGTCCCCTGTGTCGCAGGTGTACTCCCCCGAGTCTCCCGCCTGCAGGTTGTAGATGACCAGCTCCACCACTGTTCCCTCCTGCTTCACTTGGTACTTATCGCTGGACTCCACTGCCTGGTCGCCCTTCCTCCAGGTGACAGGGGCGCCGGCCTTGGTGACCTCGCAGCAGAGGGTGACGGTGCCCCCCGCCTCGCCCTCCAGGCTTTCCAGCTCGGTCCTGAAAAAGACGGGGAGGGCTGCAGGGGGGCACGGGCGGGGCAGGGGGGCAGAGGGATCGGTGGGTTAGGCTAAGGAATGCGTTCAGATGCAAACTGCACCTCCACGTAGTCACAGGCAATGACAGCGGGTTCCCATTCGATTGCCTTCCATTTGTAATTTCCTGCTTCAAAAAATGTGATCAACAGAAAGGTAGACACCAGTCTGGTCTGCCACACTCTGGCATGGAGAACAGTACACTCTTGTACCATAGAAATGTACTAGGCAGGAATGTTACAGTCTAATGTTGCTGACATGTGGGCACTGTAGCCCACAGTTATGCCCATGACCCAGGAATGAAGTTTTCCCGCTCATCTCCTGGACCTGGGTTGCGTAAGCATTATAAAGTTCCACTTGTTTGCTGAAAATATCAGAATAAACCCAATTACTCTCCACCCCCCAATCTGGGTGTGATAAGGTTTATGAGTAAATAACACACTTGAAGCAGCTTTGCTGTGGCTACATTCATGACAAACCCTCCATACAGACATCTCCGAATTAGAGATGAAACTGATAGCGGTGCCATCTCATGTATCCGGCCTCATAACCTGTACCGTTGTGCAGTCGAAAAGCCTTTTGTGCCAGCCTACCCTTCACTGTGAGGTGAGCTGTGCTCTGCCGATCTCCCGCGTCGCAGGTGTAGTCTCCGGAGTCCTCTGGGTCTACACTGTGGATAACTAACTGCGCCCCACAGCCTTCTTGGCTCATTTCGTACTTGCCGCAGGGACAGAGATCCATGCCTCCTTTCCTCCACTCCACCAGAGCTCTGGGTTTAGAGAGCTCACAGTGCAGTGTAACACTGCTCCCTTCCTCAGCCTCCTGGCTCTGCAGCTCTTGAGTGAAAACGACTGGGAGGGCTGTTGTTGCAAAGAAAGCATATGCAATAAACAGATAACTGAATCTGCAGGACATACTCAGATAGTTCTTCACGTATCACTTATCACTCCACAGCCAGATGGGGGTGATGAGAATGGTGAACTGAACACATGGTGAGGAGAATGGGTCCAAAGACAGAAGCAGTTAAAAATAGATGATGTATGACTGAGCTGCCGCTCTGAACAAGCTGAAATCCTTGGCCAATCAAGTATGTGTGATTGGATCAGGAACTGGGTGTCTTAAAATAAAATTGAGGTGGGATGTGGAAATGCATCAAGAAAATCTTTATCTTGTTTATTTCAGATGCCTCCACTATAAAAGTGGTATTTTTACTCATTTACACTCCCTGATTGCCTTGCTGAAGCTGCTTTAACTGTTTAAAGGGTGGCACTTCTAAAGAAGATGACCAGACCAAAGACCAAACTATTGTCATGGCTACAGAAAAGAGGCCAGTGAGTTTCCATACTAAGTGAAGAAAGAAAAAGTAAGCAGAGGTAATGTATGAAAGATGAAAAAGACCAGATGAGGAAGGCTGAAATGAAAGCATGTGTAACTGCTCCCAGAATCAAGTTTGGAAGTTCAGATCCACTGAAGCTCAGCAGAAAAGCCTTCACACATTGAGCAGTCTTCCTGTGAATGGCCTGATTTGATGAAAGTAGATCACGTGGGGTTGGAATGACAGGTGAAAAGACCAGGGTAAAGACTGACTCTTTCCTACCATTGACTTTCAGAGATGCAACAGTTGTCTTCTCCCCAGCATCACAAATATAGTTGCCCATATCCTCCATCTTCAGATGATGAACCACCAGCTCCACGACTGTTCCTTCCTGCCTCATTTCATACTTCTCTCCAGACTGAAGCACCACACCTCCCTTTCTCCACTCTACTGGAGCTCCAGGTTTAGAGAGCTGACAGCTCAGTGTAACACTGCCCCCTTCCTCAGCCTCTTGGTCCTGCAGCTCTTGTGTGAAAAGAACTGGGACGGCTGGGAGAAGTTCAAACCAAAGAGAGAACAACACAAAATGAAGTATAACTGTGGCCTCACAGTTAAGCACAGTGCACCAAAGTCTTCAGACATATCTTCCTCACAAGTAACATCAAACTGAAAATATCACAGATAAAACATGCACTTCCTTGACGGAAAATGGCAGATTTTCTGCAAGATTTTCTGAAGATGGTATTCCAAAGTGCAATTGTGAGTGAATTTTGGACATACATGATATACACATACACACACATACACATACACACACATACACTCATACTACTGTATATATGTTATATTCACACATGATCTTTACTAAAATTATTACCTTTAGAAGAACCAAAATGTATGAGATGAAAACAACAAAAAAAGACAATCTGCGATTTAGAGATAATACTGCAGGTACTACAGGTCAATGGGTGTTCTTGGGCAGTGAGAATATATGTTAAAAGGCATTACCGCTCTCATACAGGTCACACAGTGAACAGGTCACACAGTGAACAGGCAATAGTGTGAGATGACGAAAACGCACAAAACTGAAGTAGCATGTCAATAATTGTGAAAAAAATACATATATATTTCCATCCTACCATTGACTTTAACATGAGCAGAGCTCTCTTTGTCTCCTGTGACGCAGCTGTAGTCTCCAGAGTCTTCAGGCTTCAGATCACTGATCTTCAGCTCTGCAGCAGAGCCCTCCTGCTTCATCTCATATTTGTCTCCAGACTGCAGCAGCTCCGTTCCCTTCCTCCACTCCACTGCAGCTCCAGGTTTAGAGAGCTCACAGCGCAGAGTAACACTGCCTCCTTCCTCAGCTTCCTGGCTCCGCAGCTCTTGAGTGAAAACGACTGGGAGCGCTGAAGAACCAAGTTTAAACCAAATCTTCAGCAACAGAGACCATGATGATACAATGGTAAAATCAGACAGACTGTAGAAAACAAAAGCTAATTTTCTTCCCCACAAAATCAATCCAGACAAAGCAGAGCTTTTATGTATTAAATCTACGGGCTCATCCCAAACAAACATAACATTTTTTGGTTTTATTTTCCATAGATTAAAATATGAAAATGTGCACATGGCTAAATCTTAACACCTTAAGATTGATTTCAGTATGTATTCCAAAGAGTGACCTTCAAGATCATTATAACTGCATCAAGTTTATATTCAAACACTGACTCCAGGAATCAAATACGTTCACAAAATTTAACTAAACTGATTTTAAACTCGGCATGAAATAAAAATTTATACAATTTCATAATACTGAAGATGCACCAATTCAGCGATTGTTACATTATTTCATGGAAACTATATTTATAACTTTATTTTTAACATCAAAATATAGTAATACACTATTTGACCCAGATTGTACATGACACCAAAACAAAACAAATTCTAGTAGTCTATTCACGAAACAAAACATTTTTTGTGTACATAAACGTGTTAACACTCTTCAACCGACACGTGTAAAAACAGGGATTGAGAGACAATGTAAGTAAATCAAACTATTAACACACTGCACATGTTATATCCTAGTCAATCAGTAAACATAAATCTGCATTTTTAGTGAAAAAAAATATCAATAACAAACAGGTTTACATTCTTGCACGCCGACAAGTCTGTTATAACAGCTTAACTGAACGACACAGAGCTAATTGCATCAAAATTGCATTCAACACTATGGGATCCATGCAAAAACCGGAACACTGCAAAACAGAGGTACTTTCAATGCCTGAGAGATTATACACAGCGGGCCAGGAGAGATGACGAAACAAGGGAGGTTAAGACGAATGGATGCAAGGAGACAGGACTCTTGAGGAAGGGATGTTGGTCCTACCATTGACTTTAACATGAGCAGAGCTCTCTTTGTCTCCTGTGACGCAGCTGTAGTCTCCAGAGTCTTCAGGCGTCAGATCACTGATCTTCAGTTCTGCAGCAGAGCCCTCCTGCTTCATCTCATATTTGTCTCCAGACTTCAGCAGCTCCGTTCCCTTCCTCCACTCCACTGCAGCTCCAGGTTTAGAGAGCTCACAGCGCAGGGTAACACTGCCTCCTTCCTCAGCTTCCTGGCTCTGCAGCTCTTGAGTGAAAATGACTGGTAGTGCTGGGGAACAAGGTGGGGAGAACATGGGGAATGAAGTAATATCGACAGGGTCTTCAAAAGGACACTCCAAATCTTCAATCTTTGCAAGGAGTGGAGCAGTCAAAATTTCAGCTTTAAATAAATTCCATCACAAATAAAAAAAATCCCTTAAATAAACCAAAAAGACCAATAACAGCATGATACTAAAGACAAATGAATGACTATCATTTCTTAACCTCCAGTTGTTAAAAAAAAATCCCTTTAGAAACCATTCATAAAATTCACAAGCCCTACCTTTCACAAACACTTCTGCAACCGACTGTTCGTCTTTGCTTTTACAGGTATACTTCCCAGAGTCATTCTCTTCTAGGTTGTGTATCACAAGTTGTACGACAGTTTCCTCCTGCTTCATCTCATATTTGTCGCCAGACTTCAGCAGCTCTGTGTCTTTGCTCCACTCCACCGGAGCTCCAGGTTTAGAGAGCTCACAGTGCAGGGTAACGCTGCCCCCTTCCTCGGCCTCCTGGTTCTGCAGCCCTTGTGTGAATGTGATGGGAAGGGCTGGAGACCCACGAGCAAAGATCAGTCAACGAATCGATCAAATACTGTTCAGTACAGTGATCTACTGACCTTACAAACAGCAATCCAGGTGAGGGCATTGCATAACAAGAAAAAGAAACTGAGAGAAAAACAATGACCTCAATATTATACAACACAGAGATAAATAATACAAAAATGTAATAACCAAAAAAAGGAAGGTGACGATAGATCAAAATCAAAGGTGTTGACATAACGTTTTAAAAAGATCAGTTATGAGAAACAAAAACAATAGGAGTATGCAAAAATCAATGAAATAATAACTGAGGGGAGCTATACAGAAATGAGATATGCATCTCATTTCAGCACAAACATCCTAAACAAAACCCAGACAACAGTTCTGCAAGCTTTTCAGAGGATGCAACACATGGTAGTGACAACAGACAGAAATCACCCATCATTCATTTCTTCAGACCGGACCTATTGTATTGAAATGAATGGATATAACTTTATTGTTGAACTCGAATAACCTAGCAGCCTATCTTCTGGTGACAGAGACCCACTTGAGAACACGGAGACGACATCAGAGCGAAGATGTGCACCACTTCAAGGTGGAAACGGATGAAGGTTACACATGGAGACCTACCCCTCACGTTTACTTTGGCTGTTGTCTTCTGCTCTCCGGAGATGCAGCTGTATTCCCCAGCATCCTCGGTTTGCAGGTTCTGAATGTGGATTTCGGCGGTCGTCCCCTCCTGCTTCATCTCATATTTGTCTCCAGGCTTCAGCAGCTCTGTTTCCTTCCTCCACTCCACTGGAACTCCAGGTTTAGAGAGCTCACAGCGCAGGGTAATGTCGCCTCCCTCCTCAGCCTCCTGGCTCTGCAGCTCTTGTGTGAACGTGACGGGTAGTTCTGATGGATCGTACGCAAAGGTGAACCCTCAAACATATCACAAGCCACAAAGGGGCAGATACATAACTTAGACAGCAGCTGCGAAGGACAATGTGAGTGGGCTTTCAAAAACTTCCAAGCCATACGATTGGTTCATGGACCTTAGCCAAAACATCACACACGAAAACAAAACCTAAGGACTAAACAGCTACAGCATCAACGGACTATCCGAACGCTCCTGAGGAGAAAGTCAAAATACAACATACGTAATCAAGTCAATGAGAGAAGAGACTATAAGGAACTCATCTAGTGAGATGCCTTCCCATGCCAAGGCGATAGGGCTTCTTTTGTAACAACTGTGAATTGTCTTGTACAATACACACAATTTCATTCATTTTGAAGACGAATATGAAAGATTCCAGACTGTTCATACCATTGACTTTGACGCTGGCTGTTGTACTGAGGTCTCCACAACTGCAGCTGTAGTGTCCAGAGTCTTCAGGCTTCAGATCGCTGATCTTCAGCTCTGCAGCGGAGTCTTCCTGCTTCATCTCATATTTGTCTCCAGACTGCAGCATCTCTGTTCCCTTCCTCCACTCCACTGCAGCTCCAGGTTTAGAGAGCTCACAGCGCAGGGTAACACTGCCTCCTTCCTCTACTTCCTGGCTCTGTAGTTCTTGTGTGAATGTGATGGGGAGTGCTGGAGAATCAGCAATGGCAAAAATACCGTAAGTACAGAAAAGAATCGATCTGGACACAACCATTAACAGCTGAGCAGCAGCTGAGCAGCAGCTAAGAATTGTTGGGCCAATGCAAAATTTTCATTAGCCTCATTTCATAGTATAAAAAAGTATAAAATCACAGGTCAGAAATGGTTAAATCTGGCTGTTCTGCAACTAACAGTACACTGATATTGCAATCGACCATGTTTCAAAATTTCAGCCTGTACCTTCCTCTTTCCCCTTAATTTGTTTATTTGTTTGATGGGAAACAAGAGCAACACACCGGCCAGTCACTGTTGACTGGATGAAATGAATTACTGGTTGAAACATTTGGACCTTTCAATGTGTCGTAAAAAAATATGCATACAATACCATCCCCAAGGCACTGAGATACTGACACGCAGGAAAACAGGAAACAAGACGTAAATGCCACACAACTTCACCAATGACAGCTTTGATCCATTCACCCCGAGAATTTGGGTGATAATACATTTCAAAGTTGGTGCAAATAACAATGAAATGATGTCTCTTTTTATGAGTGGGAGCAGTGAATGTATAGAATCAGGTCAATGGATTCAGTAAAAGCCTTCACAAGTCAATCATACACTTATTGACTTGGGCACAAATCAACCACAGAATGAAACCAAAGCAGCAAGTGCAAACACTCATGAGCTCAATGCTACAAAACAACAGCAAAATAACTCCAGAAAACACAGCAAATCAATGTTTACAGATTTGCAGCACTCAAGACTGGAAGTGCAACATCCCATCAATGAAAACAGCAAGTCACCACGCCATAATCCCTCTCCTACATCTAATCAGTTTCATCTTGAAAAACTGTTTTTGCTTTCTCTTGGTTTCTGAGCACTAGTGCCTACTGGGTAATCTGTCCAAAGTACACTATGGTTTCTCTGGGGAGCAGAAATGAGAGCCCACATTGTCACATTATTATAAACTCCCCAAGGAAATGAATGAAAAATGGAAGGCACACCCATGACATTAACTCATATTCCAACGCAATAACTTAATTAACAAAGCCAACTAACGCAAATAGAAGACTCTAACATTGTACTATAAAACACTCTGGTTTACACATACTATTACATCTTAAAGTTCCAAAATGAATGTCTTCCATTAAGGCTGCTTCATGGTTACTTTCATTATTGTGGGCCAACACTGGCCACAGATGCAAGGGTGCTCCATTTAGGGTGAGATAGGACATCTTCATTCCTCCTCCCACAGGCTTTGACAGACACCGTTGTCTTCTGGTCCCTGCTTGGCCAATTGCAACCTGCACTGCCATCCAGATTCAGGTGTTTGATCTTCAGCTCCGGAGAGTAACATTTCTGCTTCATTTGTAATTTCCCTCAGACACCTGTATCACCACCCCCTCTACCTTTCCACCCGGAATCCACGCTGAGGAGTCTAGTGGTCAACACTCTTTGGTCTGCTGGTTCCCGAGTTTCTTTCTGAAAGTGACCGGGAGCTCAAAGGATTTCTCGGCTGGGATCACACTCCAAGGAGGAGACATCAAGAGCCTCTTTGGATTCTGCAGCCTCTATCAGACATAAATGCCTTGTAATGCACCAAACATCCCTGCCTTTTAGCAAATACAAAGAAGATATAACCTCCACTTAATCAGACATGGGCACTGCTCATTCATACTGCTCCAAACTGATCAAGATTCAAGAATCCCTGCTAACGAAGGGGGCAGAAACATCTGAATGTTTCTGAATTGTCCCTGTAATCACTAGGCCTATCCACAGTCAGCATAGTAGCAGGTGAAAAGGAAAACTGGTATGTGCAATGTGACCACGACCCCAGAGATAAGGACATCAGATTAGAAACTCCCCTGCATCCCCCAGTTTCAGTCGTTTTCACTGAAAATGAAGATCCTCTGCCACATCAAAGGCGGTGCAAGCTTTATGTGAGGGAATTAACACAGACAATGGAATTTTCCATGTAAGAGCATACAAGGAGTATATGCATGCTCACTCATGAAATATCAAGCTATTTCACATCTTTCCACCGTACATAACTTTTAGTTTTAACCAACTGTTCAGTATTTTTCAAAATGCTTACATCTGTCCCAAATCATGCAACATATCTTTGCAGCCTAACATGATTATGTATTTAATGCAATGCAACATGCAATACAGCAGAGAAATCTGGAAATTCCTTCAATGTTAAGCAATCTGTGACTTATTGCACTCCTGTTCATTCTAGCACCCCCTACCACCACACCTCAAGCAAAGACTATCTGGTTGGTCCTCTTATTTGGTCTCAAGATTTGATATCAAACATCAGAAGTGAGAAAATGAAATAAAACTGAACAGCAAACAAAGGCACAACACCCACGAATGGCACAGACAAAACAGCTAGCCTCCGTAGAAACCATAAAACCCTGTTCCAAAGACAACAACATTACAGCCAATGGAAATTAGAATCGCCATAACATGCAGGCTTGACAAAAGCTTGTATCAAGAGATCTGTTTAAACCTGATTGTGTAATGCTGACTACAAATTCTCAGGCAGTTTGCCACAAAAGCACAGGCAGTCTGCACCCTGGACAGCAGCCAATCACTTACTCCGTACTGCACAGCACAGGTAAAACAGACAAATCTCGTAAACATGAAACCTTAAACACAAACAGCATCACAATATTGATCATGCATGCAGTCGTATTATTTAATTCAGACAACTCTGTCACACAAACAGTGAAAATAATGAGGATAGCCTCATGGCTCCTTCTAAATTTCTGTATATATACACACGAGAAGTGCGCAAACAGGCCAAATGAAACAGGAGAAGCTCAGACAAATCACAGCAAAAACTGTAAGCCATCAACAAGGCAACCCAGCAGCCATGAAACAAACTGATTATAATTAACAAAACACAAGGAGAAGTGACAACAGGAAGCTGGGTGCATCTCTTTGTAATGACCAAGGAAGCAACAGATACATGTCAGCCAAAACAGATAAGATAAAATCACAAACATGATCTTGATCAAAGCCAAAATAAGGTTAATCATCTCTGCATACAGTGCAGTAGAGACCGTTATTTGGGGACCAGTATTTAACAGAGGGGAAAATGGTTTGTGCACAATCTCCTGCAATGGGCATCCCCCCCTTCAATACTTCATTGGAGGTGACTGGAAGAGCTGGAGGATCCAGAATTATGACCAGACATCCAAGCTGACACACGGATGTCAACAACTCTAAACTCACCAGCTGCTAAAAGTTGCTGAGCACAGAAAGCACACAGAAAGTTCTGATGGTAGACACATCACACATCATATCATCATACCACTTGTACCACTGGCTTCTCCTTCCTGACTGATCTCCTTTTCTCCTCTGCTTTTGGAGGGGTTAGCAGCCCCAGCAACTGACTAAGCAGACTCCTTTATCTATGCCGACATCCATTACTACCATGTTACATCCAGTTATACAACAGCATATCTAGATTTCTACTAGAAATCAATTTAATCAATTTAACCATAGTACCTTGTCTGGAGTTACAACAACAACGCCTCCATGGACACAAACAGAGGGCCCAATGATCAGGAATCCAGGGCTCTAACTATTACACTGCATGATGCCTCTAAGGTACTAAAGCTGACAGAAGGCGCAACTATGCCATTGTGATACTGCCGACAAATAAAAGCACAATACTGACAAGATGAGATGCAAAGCAACTCCAGAAAACACGATGGAACATTCCACAAAGGACCCATTTAACCTGAAATTAAGAGTTGCAATGATGCATTCTATCACTTACGCTTTATCTGTTCCAGTGAAACTGACGTCTGCGTTTAGTTTTTACAGACACAAGATTTGTGATTTACTGTGGTAAAGTAAAAACCTTGATTACACTGAGGGACCACTTCCTCCTACCACTGACATTGAGGTGACCTGTTGTCCTCAAGTGTCCATACAGAGACTCTTCAGAGACTCCAGATTTGCCTCCAGATTGAGCTTCAGATCACTGATCTTCAGCTCTACAGCAGAGTTTTCCTGCTTCACCTCATATATGTCTCCAGACTTCAGCAACTTCGTTCCCTTCCTCCACTCCACTAGCTCTTTAATGAAATTTCAAGACATTACAAAAATATTTCTTTAAGTTTCAGGCCGGACTAATGTTGCTGAACAAGTAGGCTCTTTTCAGGAATCCACAGAGTAAGAGAAACAGGTCAGCAACAATGCAGTGATTATCAGAATTACAAACATCTTCTTGCAAACACAGTTCAGCTAAAGCTGAAGACAGAGAGGGGGATCTACTGGTCTTATAACTAACACAACATTACAGTAACATTAGAGTAACATCACAGTAACTGTGACAAAAAAAGAAGACCAAAGGTAGAAGCACGCAGCTTGACTTTGTGCATTAAACAAAGGCCGTATCTTAAATGGAGTGTAGCCAAAAAATGCACAACAACAGAACCCAGAACAACAGCTGCAGCAAAAAGTTATCATCTTCAGAGTTGGAAAGTTGTGCTCATTCTTGTGTAAGGATGTACGGTACATTTAAAGTAAGGCTTGGGGATCTAAAATAGATGTAATAGAAGCTCAATAAATGTGAAGAAAGAAGTTTTCCTCATTGATTGCAGACCAGCCTCCACCATAAACACACCTAACTTTCCCCAGTGGGCACAACGCAGTGACGAATTCCTCCTACCCTTGACTTTGAGGTTCGCCGTCGTCCTCTGGTCTCCACACACACAGCTGTAGTCTCCGCTGTCCTCTGGCAGGACTTTGGCAATCTTCAGCTCTACAGTAGACTCTTTCTGCTTCATCTTATATTTGTCTCCAGACTTCAGAAGCTCCGTTCCCTTCCTCCACTCCACTGCGGCTCCAGGTTTAGAGAGCTCACAGCGCAGGGTAACACTGCTTCCCTCCTCAGCCTCCTGGCTCTGCAGCTCTTGGGTGAAAATGACTGGCAGCGCTGGGAGACCATTGATTTCAATTGTAAGTTGTAAACAATCCAAAAAATACTCTTTATAAGAAGTAGTTGGCTTGACAGACATTACCTAATAAGGCTCTTTTACATTAGAGTCCTAAAAGCAAATACATTTCTACAGGTAAATTACTTTCATTTGTAGTGTTTGTGTTTTTGTTAAATGAATTTAGTTGACACCTTCATGGTTTTAAACATGCCAGCAGAACACAAAATTGTAAGTAACCCTCATTATAATAAATAAAACCAGCAATATGAATATGCATAATTATTAATGATTAGTAGCTTTCACAATTGGTGAGAAAATATGATGACACGTGATTGACTTTTGCTCACAGTAATATAACCACTGACTGCCATCGGTGTGGGCATGCAACTTTAATGTGCTTTAATATTGCTTAGTGGCAGTGCTGAAGAAGCAGAAAAAGCAGGAGAAAGTTCCTCTTGTTGATGGGAAGTGAACATAATAGTGACATCCTACCATGCACTGTAACTGAGGCTCTAGTCTTTTGGTCTGCGCATTCACAGGAGTATTCTCCAGCATCCTCTGGTTTCAGGTCTGTGATCTTCAGCTCGAAGGATGTGTCTGTCTGCTTCATCTGGTACTTGTCTCCAGATTTCAGCAGCCTCTTCCCCTTCCTCCACTGTGCCTTCACTCCAGGCTTGGAGAACTCACAGCACAGGGTTACGCTCTCTCCTTCTTTGGCCTCCTGGTTCTGCAGCTTTTGTTTAAACTCAGCCGGGAGAGCTAAAATCAACAGGAATGGTAGGAACAGGTGATCACAAAGCCTCTCTGGATGACACCTGGAAGACACATCTGGTAGCTCGGATCTTCTTAACCGCTAGTAATATCAGTAACGTTTCTAATTGATAACTGTGTTGTTGGAAGATAGATGACAGAGGAGAAGGACGACCCCAAGAGAAGAATTGAGCATGATAATAAATAACACTGAAGTCCGCTTAAGGTTTGTGTTTGGGATTCTCGTGAGTTTCCATTCCATGGCACCTCCTGCAGTACTAGGCTGGACAGTGGCATCTTGGTTTCACCAGGTCACACTCCCTGAGTAGTGATGTCTTTATTGCCTTCACAGGGCAGCTTCTATCCATGATATTTACACATATGGCTTACATCCAATTACAGCAAAATGTCCCTCCAATCTAAAAATAACCCCGGAGAAACTCTTTAGTCCACCTAAAGAATATACTCTTTTCAAAGTGTCCTAAGTTGTAAGTGTATAAAACTAAAGCCACCTCTGGGATTTGGTTTTTTTGACTCTGCAAGGCTGTAAGTGAAACCTTAGGCAGCACTTAAACATTCATAATAATAATTATACATCATTCATGGAAAGGAACTACCTACAATACCTTTTAATCTCACACTACTGAGCTCAGACACAACCTAAAATACCAGCCAAAATGGCAACTAATTCTAACACTCCACCAACTAAACTAGCTATAATCTATGTCTCAATGATGCAAAGACACTGTCTATAATATAAGTAACTCAGCTGCCTCAGGATGTTATAGGCAATCCAGATGTGAAATGAAAATGCCAACTGGCTGATGTGTGAGAGGAAGAGGGTCACAGTCGGATCAGGAGTGTCACACAGGATCCTGGCGCTGTGAGGTTTCTGGGGGTGATTCTGTCCTTACCCTTCACGGTGACCCGGGCTTCAGTGCTGGCCGCACCGGCCTCGCACTTGTACGTGCCTGTGTCCTTCTCCTCCACCCCGCGGATGGTCAATGCAGCTTCCATGTCCATGCGACTGGTCTGGCACTTGGGGGAGTCTTGTATTGGGAGCCCATCCTTGTACCACTGGACATGACAGCTTTTGGAGGTCTGACAGGACAGGACCAAGTCGTCCCCTTCTTTGGCCTCGCAGTTCTTTAGTTCTTTTGTAAAAGAGGGGGGCCTTTCTGAAAATTACAGAAGGCCAGCAAATGCATGATAAGGTCTTCCTTGTGTTTACAAAGGTCTGAGATGGGCCATTTCATCAGCACTGTACACTTCCATTAAATCAAGAGAATACACCAGGCCTGTAGCTCTTTAGCCGTTAATGTAGTGTTCGAATTGCACATTAACATCACTCAATAACTAACAAAGCTATGACTCAGGATTTTCATTTCAAGAGCATCACTGTTCCTGTTCCTGCTATGTTAAGAACAGTCAGGACCAGTGATGACAAGATTATAAATCATTGCAGGGTGTGTAATCATAAAAAACAAAAATATAATTTCATCCAATAAAGATGTAAAACAAACTGGCACAAACTGAAATATGTATGAACATACACAATTGATGCAAATACTCAGCAATATGCATTTAACACAAAGCAAACTGTAACTCATATTAGACATGCTCCAAAGTAAAGAAAGTGCATGCTGTGACCAGAAATGAAGTCAAAGAGACAGCCAATCACTTCTTTTAGTTAGAGGAAGAGAGAGGAGTTTGAGGTGGCGGCCTGTAAGGGTGCTGAGTTAAAAGGGGACAGTGAGAAAAAGACAGACACACAGACAGAGAGAGAGGGATAGAGTGAGAGAGAGAGAGAGAGAGAGAGAGAGAGAGAGAGAGAGAGAGAGAGAGAGAGGTGCGGTTTCAGAAATCATCATTAATGCCGATGAGATCTGATTCCTCATTTTTGCTTCATTGATTCCTGTTAACGTATCCCATTCTGCTTCTGGCACATACACACAGAACAGCCAGAGCCAAGGCCACAGAGGGAGGGGTGAACAGAAGAAAAAACGGGAAGTGGCATCATGTCACCAGACACCGCGGAACTCCACTTTCAAGACACGCAAGTGCATTAGAGAAGACATAAGAGGTGTTGGGCAGAGAGGCGGGAGAGACACGCGGCTCTGTGGTCTCCGGGCTGCCAGGGAGCAGGAGGAGGTTACCTTTGACCTTGAGGAAGGCAGAGGCCTTCTTGTCGCCAGCCTGGACAGAGATGGTTCCCGAGTCCTTGCACTTCAGCTTCTTGACAGTGAGGGTGTGGTAGCCTTCAGGCAGAACCTGGATGTCGTTGAGCTCGTTGGCACGCAGTGGGGTTTTGTCCAGGTGCCACTGCACCTCGACACGTTCGCTGGGGGTGATGCGGCACTTAAACGTGGCCGACTCCCCCTCTAAACACTCTACGTCCTCCAGCTCCTCCAATATTTGCACTTTTTGACCTGGGCGTGACATGGAGACACTGATAAGCATGCACATCCCTGCATGGGCTCTAGTTCTGGATTTAGTGTAAGGAAAAGATGAACAGTAATGCTATCAGCCATTCTCTGTGTTCTTTTTTTGCAACCAAAACAGCCCAAACCACACATTTTCACAAATTAATTAAGGCTAGCAGTTGTTGGAATTGAGAGCCTGTTCATTATGCATTAATTAATTATAACTGCATTACACACATCTACAGTTTCTAAATCAAATATTAATATGTGGACATTACACCAGGAAAAACAATATTTCATACCACCAGTAGTGACAGCACTAAGTACTGAAAAACTAAGCACTAAGAAACAGACTTAACAAAAAGAGATACCACACCAGTGAAAGAACATCTGCAAGGCAAAGGGCACTTTTCCACCTTTTCTGTGCAATTGTACAATAGGTCATTGTTGAGAAACTAATAAGAGGACATAAAATGTAGAAAAAAGAGGAACATATACTATAAACATCACAAGCTGTCATCATACAATGCAAGCAATGACAAAGCCAGACAACTAGACATGGACACATGAAATCAGGGGAATGTGCTCAATTAAATGTAACCAGGCAGTGCCACAACAGCTTTCAGCTCTAATGTAACTATAGTACAATACAGCAGCAAATTCTCTTGCAAAGTGCAAATTTCATTGGGAAATACCTCACCTCTCCAACACAAACAGCATAAAACAATACAACAATGATGAGTGAACATCATCTAAGCAACAATCATCTTGCCCATGCAAGTTGTACACAATTACCCATTTATTACTCCATAACAAAAGGCACGCATAAACCATTCTTTACAAACAACAAATACAGCAACAATACAGAGGAACTAAAAACCCACAAATTGCAACAGCATTTCCACTATCAACAACTTCACTCAAACTGTAAGCTGTCTTGCAATCATTTTAGCCTCTTCAGTAGTCAGCGTGAAGGCACCAAGCATCAGTCCCTAAATTTGTTGACTGCAATGTCTTACTGTTCTTGATTCATTTATGACTCAGTTTAAAGTAGCACAACCCTCTTGGCGTATAGTCCACAAACAGGCAGTGTACCACCCAGGAAGTGGGAAACCTTTGGTTTGTGAGAGCCACACAGCAGCTGCTGCTCCAGCCCTATTGGTTCCCCTCTGGAAGAAGCCCCGCCTACCCATCAGACCACCCCCCCCCCCAGGACTTACCTTCCACTGTCAGCTTGGCCTTGCTCTGGACGGTTCCCACGTGGCAGGAGTAGGAGTCGCCGTCGCTCTTCTCCAGGTCCTTGATGGTGAGGGAGAGGAGGGTCCCGCGCTGCTTCATCTCGTACCTCCCGCCCGCCCTCAGCTCCACGACGCCCTTCTTCCAGGTCACCTTGGTGGCAGGGCTGGCCGTCTCGCACTCCAGCGTCACCGTGCCCTTCTCCTCAGCCTGCGTGTCCTGCAGCTCCCTGGTAAAGCGCTGGTCTGACTCTGGAAGTGAAGAGGCAAGAGGACTGTAGAGGGGAGAGGCTGCAGCATTTTAACGGTCATACTACCCCCTACTCTGAGTGACAGGTACTGTATTGTAAGATGCACGGTGGTGCTGCACAGCAGGTGTTCACTGTATGTGTATTCCTCAGTACACATTGAGCAACATTACTTGAAAACTATTTTATTTGTGTAGTTATGCTACAATAGCATTAGCATGGTAAGCATGGCTCCTGCATTACCTGAGTTTAAATACTAATCATGTTGTGGTGTCTAGGAGCAGTTCTAAGCATTGCAGAGCTGCAAAATCATTAGCTGTATCACTGTTTAGACAATGTAGCACAATAAGCATAGATAATAATATGTTGTAGGGCTGAATTAATTAGAATTAAACTATTTTTGCCACCATATAACATTAATAAAGCTTTAATTCAATTCATTAATGACATATTACAATTTAAAACCACAGGCAAAACAGTTGCAGGGGACACAAACAAACACATAAGTAAACAAACTCAGTGTTATACAAAGTTAATGACAGATAACTGAATAATGCATGAGTTTAAGTCAAGAATTTTACAGTTTAGTAGTATCTAGTATAAAGGGGGCACCAGTAAGCATTTCCACCTAAATTGAGGTTCTCTAAGAATGTTTCACATTAAATACATCACATGCACAGTAGTGAAGGGTTAGTAAACAGATGAGGATTCAAACTGTGACACTGTGTTGGTACCCTCGATCAAGACGCTGAAGCTGATCGCAGGCCCCTGGTTAGCGGTGTGTTAATTGACCAAATAAAGAGTGAAAGTCAGGTCTTTGTAAGTTTGAAGGGAGCGCGGAGGTTGCAGGAGCTTCGCTTGCGGGAGCTTAGCTTGCGGGGAGCTCTGCTGGCAGGAGCTTCGCTTGCCTTTGACGTCCAGTTTGGCCCGGGTGGTGACCCCGCCCTCCACTTCGCAGCAGTACTCCCCAGAGTCCCTGGTGGCAACGCTGCGGACGACCAGCCTGACGAGGGTCCCCTCCTGGCTGATCTCGTACTTCTGGCTCTTCCTGATGGCCTTCCCGTCCTTGGACCACTTGACGCTGGCGCCCAGCTGCGTTACTTCGCAGCTGAGCTCCGCGTCCTCCCCGGGGGCCACGCGCACGTCCTGCAGCCCCCTGCTCACCTTGACCGCCCTCCCTGCACCAATCACATTCAAGCTGCTGTGTACTTTTCCCCTTTACTGCGGCCTGCTTCTCTGCTTTTCAGCCGTTTATCTGGTGTCTTGGCTAAATTCCCAATCAGGCTGTTTCATTGTGGCCATCTAATAAGCCCCCAGGTTAACCTGAGCGAATAATTCCTTCCCTAAGGTCATGATTGTAGAAACGAACTGGTTTCCAATTTACACTACCTCATAAAATAAAGGTTAAATAAAAATAGAACATACAAGTTTTCTTTGAGCCATCGCATCATGGATTTGCATTATTGTACATCATAAATCTAACATCCTAAGACTGAATGCAAGATTTACTTTAGCTGTGCCTGCTGATTAATTTGAGTTGGACAATTACACAATTGGACAATTACACTATTACACAAAGCCAGCATTATTTCAAAGGAGCCCCAGTTGTCAAGCAAACAGAGGGCAGCAGACTGACCTTTTACAGACAACTCATTATTTTGACTTGGACAATTACACAATTGGACAATTAGACATTTACACACACTAGCATTATTTCCAAGGAGCCCTGTTGTCAAGCAAACAGAGGGCAACAGACTCACCTTTTACAGACAGTGTGGTCTTGGAGGTCAGGTTCTTGATGGTGAAGACAACGTCCCCAGCATCACTGGCAACCACATCTTTGATGCTCAGGGTATACTTGCGGCCCTTGCTGGAGACCTGGAAGCGACCGCCGCTGACCACGGGCTGACCGTTCAGGGTCCAAACGCACTCGTCCGTGCTCTCGCGGGACAGGATGCACTCAAAGCTGCAGTCTTCCCCTTCCTTCACCTCCACTGTCTTCAGCCGTTTGGTGATGCCGATGGTCAGGTCTGCAATCAGGGCAGGGATTTAATACAGTAAATCTGAATATGGCATTCAGAGATGCAAACCAAGATCATTGGATTCAAAATCATCACACATTCAGCCATTCTACTACAAGAAAGCCAAAAGTCCTATGAGGCGCTTCAGCCCTTGTGACATACTGTATCTATGTATTTTTTGAGTTTTAGCAGTCCCAACCCTTACTAAGTACAAAACTGGTCACCTCACTATCAGCCCATATATCAATCAACCTAAATGTGTATTTTCAATGTGAAAACATGATTTTCATTTGGACAAGTCCTGTCCTGAGAGTACTGTCCCACAGCACTCTCTAGGTCTGATTCAAAGCAATGCTAATGCACATTTTTATAACATAGGCTAGTTGTATGTATAAGAAGCCAATAAAACCACAGACCAAATGACCCAAAAAGTACCATACTGCTACTGTGTATTATACTGATATGGGGGTTTTCAGAACACATGGTGCTGAAAACACCTGTGCAATTTTTTGTCATTGGTCTTGATGGAGCTTGAATACGGTGATCGCACCTTGCACAGACACTTTGGACTTGGCCAGATCGGTGCCCAGGTCGCAGGTGTACTCTCCAGCGTCGTCCTGGCTCAGGTTGTGCACAGTCAGGCCCAGGGACTTGCCGGAGTGTAGCAGCTCGTACTTGTCGCTGGCAGCCAGGACCACGCCGTCCTTCCTCCAGACAGGGGAGACCCTGGGCTTGGATGCCTCGCACAGCAGGGTGATGGTGCCCTTCTCCTCTCCTACCACATCATCCAAGGACTTGAGGAAGACCGCCCGCTTCTCTGGAAGAGCCAGGAGAGAATGTTACTGAGTCCCTTTCTACCTGGAGCCCAGATTGCATGTAACTTTCTCCCAGTGCTCAGGTGATCTTGCATATAAATAGTGACAGAATGTGCTGTAATGTGTTTCTTTTTACCAGTATTTCAGACACCTGATTTTTGTGCTTCTTTGTCTAACCAACATGCCCTCAGAAAGATTATGTCTCGTTTATGTGACTTAAACTCAAAAGGAAAATTAGCTGTCATTGATTCACGATCATGCCATGAATGTGACTCAAGCGCTTGAACCTGATTTACCTACCATTTCCTTCTCACTGTCCTAACAATCAACATACAGAGCATCAGCACCTCTAAGCATATTGCAGAGAGCTCAGTCCTGTTCATGTCCTCCATGCCACTGAAACTAAACTGTGTTACTCTCAATTCAACTGTTGTGTTACCTATGGTTATCTACACTTGATCTTGCTTTCCACAAAGGCCTTATAAGCCGCTCTGAATAAAAACACCAGCTAAATTTATGAATGTAAATATGCCTGCCGCCGGCCCTCACCTTTGACCTTGAGGGTGGCAGACTCGCTGACCTCCCGGACCTTGACGGTGATGGTGCCGCCGTCCTCGGGGGCCAGGTGCTTGAGGCTGAGGGAGTGGACCTTGCCCACGTGCTGGATGTCGTTGAGCTCGTTGGTCCAGAGCGGCGTGTCGTTCAGCAGCCACTGCACCTCCTCGTCGGCGTAGTTGAGCTCGCAGGTGAACGTGACGTCGCCGTCCTCGTCCACCTCCACATCCTCCAGGTGCTTGGTGATCTTCACCTCCCGGGCTGCCGCCGCACAGTTATAATGAAAGGACAATTTCATAATCACAGCCACTAGCTACTGTATGGGGGATATACACTCAATAAATATCTGCTATGTTTTCAAACATGTTAGTCATGTTTCATAGCTACAAAATAATGCATATGTTGCATACATTACATGGGAAATGAAAATGCATATTTATATCACAATCTGTAATCTAAGTTATTACAACATGTGACACATATGCTATAATACAACAAGGTCAATCATTTTCCTGTTTGTAATACATATGTATCCTAACTTTGACATATACTGAATACTATATATATTTCTTAATTGAAAAGAGCTCATTCCTGACCTTCCACAGTGAGAGTAGCCTTGCTCTCTGAGGGCCCGGACTGGCAGCAATATTCCCCGGAGTCCTCCCTGGTCAGATTCTGGATGGTCAGTTCTACTCGGGCCTTGTCCTGCCTTATGCTGTACTTGCTTGAGCTCTTCAGGGCAGTTTGGCCTTTGAACCAGATGAACTCTTTGGGCGGAGCAGAAAACTTGCAGCTGAGGGTGACTGATTCTTTCTCTTTGGCTTTTGTGTCTTTGACTGGAAGTACAACCTCCAGAGGGCGCTCTGGAAAAAAAAAAAAGCACACAAGAATCAGATTTTGACTGACAACAGGGCATCACTGTTAATTTAGAAGTAATTCAGGTGTGACTTTTTTGCAAAGCAATCACATGCATGCCCATATTACCAAAATAGTATGTGGAATGTTGAACAGGCCAATTTACTACAGCAGAAATGCTGGCCATATTCCAACGCAGACTGAAGACACACCTCTTCAGATTGCATCTTGGTTCCACCTAAGTCCCCACCCCCTAACACCTGCTACTTGTATTACTTGCTGCTTATTTTTACTTGTAGTATCGCAATGTGTTATAGATACTGTGATTTAGTGCCTGTGTTCTACATGGTAGTGTACAGTATGTGCTTGACTTAGTTTTCTAGCTTGTCTAGTTTCAGGTTAGCACATGTCAACCTGTGGTAGTGCTTGAATGCTGCTGTGCTCACATTCACTGGTCTGAAACTGTTGCTCATTTAACTTGAATGGATACACTTCTGTTCTCTTGCGCTGGAGGTCACTGTGGATAAGAGCATCTGCTAAATGAATGTTATGTAATGTAAACACCTAACTGAAATTTCCCTTAGAGACTATTTATGCTAACAAATCAGGTTCCATGATTGTGTTTACAAAACTCCAGCTGAACTTGTGATCTTGTAGGTTACAGTCTATTATGTAATACTGTAATATGAGGCTTTGATACATACTATATCTGTAGTAGTAATATAGTATATGTAGTAATACAGTATATATAGTACACAGTACATATATATATATATATATATATATATATATATATATATATATATATATATATATATATATATATATATATATATATATACACACATATGTATATATATATAGAGAGAGAGAGATATGTTTGGTAGTAAATTTATGCCTCCAAAAAAGCTGTCTGTGTAAAGAGGAATGGCTTTTTTTGAGCTCCCAGGGTGGTGGAGGTGTCTAACCTTTCACGGTGAGCTGGGCCACAGACTTGCTCTTCCCAGCCATGAACTGCACAGGGCCTGACATGGCGGTCTTGGTCTTCCTGAAGACCAGGTGGTGCACCGTGCCCTCCTGCTCTATCTCTACATCAGCACCGGCCTTGAGCGGCTCCCCGTTCAGCGTCCACTTCGGAGGCTTCACTGCCTCCATGCTGATCTCCACCTCGAAGCGCGCCAGCGTCGGGCTCCGTCACCTCCGCCGAGCTCAGCTCCCGCACGATGCTGATGGCTTGCTCTGTGAGACACGGGGGAGACGGGAGCATATCCGCACACTGTCTGTTACCTACACACCGACACATTCACAGATGCAGCCAGGCAATGGACAAAAGGTTAATGTTTTATGGACTGCAGCATGCCAAGAAGCAGGCAAAGGTTTGTGATTTTTTTTTTTTTTTTTTTTTGCACTGTTTGCTTGGATTCAAGAGAGGTCCCATTAAGACTGAGCTTGTGCTTCAACTTCTGATTTCAGCTGAGAGGCAGTTAGAGATTTTTCAGATTACAGCCTTCCAAGAAGCAACGCTCATAGGTTTCTGTGCATTTTTTTTTTTTTTTCTCAGCTTGGAGAGAGATTTCATTAAGACTGAGCGCCCAGCTCAAGTTCAGATTTCAGATAGGAGGCAGACATCAATTTCAGGGGAACTGAGTAGTTGCTGTCAGTAGACCCCAAATTGAGTCATCACAGGTGCTGCACAGCCACGGTCACCCTTAGCAAGCTCCTGCATCTGCTCAGCTCCGCTCCCACCCCACCCCCTCTACTGGGCAGGAGCCATTTACCCTCCACAAAGAGCTGGCAGGAGGTCTTGTCGTCGGCGGCGTCGCAGGTGTAGGTGTCCTCATCGTCGGAGCAAATGTCGTTGATGGTGAGCTTTCTGTAGATGCCCTCGCTCACGATCTCGTGCTTCTTGCTCTGCTTGAGCTCCGTCTTATTCTTGTACCACCTGACCTTGGCGCTGGCGCGGGACACCTGGCACTCCAGGTGACCCCGGTGCTTGTACATGGCGATCTTGTCCCTGAGCTTCTTCACGATCCGAACCGGCAGCTCTGCAAAAACAGCGACGCGGCGTAACCGCCAGGCGGGGGAGGGGTGAGACGTCAGCTCGGGGGTCCACAGTGCCATGGTGCGCCATGTTTGGGGGACCGCGATGGGTAGAACCTAAATACTCATGGGTCCCTACATCTCACGTTTTCTTTACCCTGCAACCATTCTATTCAGCTGGGATTTAACAGAGCATATGAGGTAAGACCTCTCCCTTAAGGGTAAAAGAGCAGTATTCCACCTGGGATTCAAACCCAAGGCTGTGAGGTCGAACCGCTGTATTAAGTGGTGCTCCCATTTGGTCCACCTCAGGCTCAACAGCATTCACCCTACCATAATGCTGACTCATGTTAGCAAAATTAGGGTTTACACAAGACACCACCTTAAACAGCTGCACACATTAAGGCCTCTCTTTGAACTTCTATTGCAAAGAGAAACGGGTAATCATACACAGAAGTGTTAACTGATACAAGATAAGAAACTGCTTTCCTGCTGAGTGATGTTTCCAGTTTGTTTCACTTCCACCACACGTTTCTTACAGTTACCTTTCACCTTCAGTTTAGCCGTTGAGGAGGCTTTTTCTGCTGTGAATTTGATCTCAGCAGCATCCTCCACAGTCACAGACTTGAACAGCAGCACGTAGGTTCTACCTGTGGTCGAGAAAACATTGAGGAAACTGACTCTATAATAATGCACAAACATGGCCTAGACACATAGGGGGAAAACCACACAACATATCTTACGGAAAAATTAAAAAAAAAATGAATTCCACAGTAACTAAGTTTGTCCAATGTCAACTCAATGTTCCTCATACATCTTTCTATCCTGATGCTGGAACATGTTCTATTTCAAAAGGACATGACAGACGTATCTTCATCACACCTCTAGCCAAACCCATATTTAACCTCACTGGTTTCATATGTCACTTTATATCTCTTCCTGTCTCCTGCAGTAACAGGCTGGTGTGAGCAGTTAGCCCATTAGTTATTATGAACCTTCATAAATTAATTTTAGAAGTGTAGAGGTACCTTCTGATATCTGACTGTCGTGGAAAAGAAACATAAATAACACCGTTGGGAGGCTGCATTTAAAGAGATTAGCTGTCTCACGTGCAAATTCTCAATGGGTCTAAAAACAGAGCCTTGAGCTCACTGATAACTTTCCTGAATGCATGCCCATACTGCCCTTCAACATAAGCTTTTGAGACAGGCATAGACTCACTGATGACACATTGATGGGCATTTTAATTTGTGCTGAAACTATCTGTTTCAAATACAACTACTACTAGTCATAAGTCTTAAATGACCAACTGACATTGTTAGCTGTACTGGAATGTCACCTGTGAAGTTAAAAGCCAGGCCCCCTCAGATGAAGTCATTCTCTGGTCCAAACCCTAGCCCACTCACATTATAAGTGTATCGTATGCATATCTGAATTCTACATAATATATATTCAGTAGCTAAAATTACTATTCAAGCTATGGACCAAGAGAAAGTATTTGGTTATATAAAGCAAACACACACCAAATACATTATCTGTGAAAGGCTTACAGATAAGTTCTTGACATTCCCATCTCACACTTTGATAATCCCTAGGTCCTCATTGATGGGCAGCAACATATCTCCCATTGGAGCTCACCCTCTTGTCTCATCTTGATGTTGTCCCCAGCTTTGAGCTTGCTGTCGTTCTTGTGCCACTGGCCCTCCACCTCATCGTGCGAGACCTCGCACACGAAGGACGCGCTCTCCTTCTCCATCACCTCCACGTCTGCCAGCTTCTTCACTATCTTGATGTCTCGGGCTGAGGGTAGAAGAAGCGTGTCAATGAGGAGGAGGCCGTTACAACACAGTTCACCTCCAAAAGGTGAGTTTCTCATACAGAAATCAATGCATTTCGGTGATTACATTTCATGTTCATCGATATACTGTAATCGGAGAGGTGCATATACCGTGAACTGTGAGTTTGGCGGAGGTCTTGTCGTCCGTTACGTCACAGACGTACTGGCCCTGGTCCTCGTAGGCGCACTTGTGGATCAGCAGGCTGCGCTTGCAGCCCTGTGAGTGGATGCCCAGCTTCTTCCCCGGCTTCAGCTCCATGTCATCCTGAACACAACACATCTTTCAGCAGGGCTGTTACCACTGCTGCATCACCAGTACCTGCTTAACAGAGGCCCCTTCCTCTCTTTATCCCACTGTCCCGCTCAATTTCTCCCATTTCAGCTGAGATAAAACTCCCTCCTCAGGGACATCACAGCAGGGCTGGGACTGGAACATAGATCCCTCTGGATCAGACTTCAGTCTTTCATTACTACATCAACTGTTGAGTTGTATGTCCTATGACTGGCACACCTTGTCACACATGCCTGTTTCTGTCTTTTCCAAACTTCCATTGTTGTTTAAGTAAGCTCTTTTGCAATATCAGTTCCCTTCTGGTTCAGCCTTGAAAAAGGCATAAAATCAATGCAGTACTTTGTAAATAAATCTTAATTAGCAGTGATTGGTGAAAACTGAGCCATACTGTATGTAATCCACCATCAGATATGGGTAACTGACTGGAAGCGTTAAGTACTTGCACTGCCTCCTTGTATAGTTTCCAAAAGAATCAAACTAATGTTGGCATGATAAAAATGGCAACAGTATGGTAACTCTGATGCAAAAATAACTTTCCACATGATCCTCTAATACGGTTAAACAAAAATAAATAACCTTAGTGGAAACAAATTACCTTGAACCACTTGACATCTACATTGGGTCGGGAGACCTCGCACTCGAAGGTGACCTTCTCCTTCTCTGGAGCACTGATGTCCTCCAGAGGTTTGGTGAACTTCACAGCAGGCTCTGTGGAAATGCAGCACTCAATCAACATAAACTGAATTCAGCTTAAACTGGGACTTGCATGATGCTACACTCCAACACACACCTTCTCTGACACTCTCTACCAATGATCGTCATCTTACAGGTACATAAAACTCAGGGCTAAAAGACTTCATATGAGGTTGCTTATACATTAGGTATGCATGATGGCCATATTCATACCACACACAACAAAGAAAAGTCCTGCAATGTAATGTAATACTTTTGCATTGTTATGGGTGGGTATGTATAATAAATACTGTTCAACATTCAGAGAGCCAGAAATATGGATCAGGTTCATCTTTTGTATGGGAAAGAACATGTCTTCTGCATCCTGTAGTCTACTGAGACAGCAGAAATGATAGTAATGCTAATAATTAGCTTTTTGTTGCCTGTGGTCTGTTGAGATGGAAGAGATGCCAGCAATATTAATAATTTTGGACTATAATGTCATTTTCATAGGTGTTCTGATTATTAACCCCCCCTTGAGGTTACCTGTGACTGTGAGTCTGCCAGAGGTGGTCACCCTCTCAGCATGGAACTTGATCATGCCTGCATCCTCCATCTTCACATTGGACAGGGTGAGGGCATGCTTCTTCCCCAGCACAGTGATGCGACAGTTCGACCCGGCTTTCAGCTTGATTCCATCATTGGTCCAGTAGCCCTCCACATCGGGGTGGTTGAGCTCCACCTCGAACGTCACCGTCTCCTTCTCGTGTGCCTTAACGTCCTCCAGTCCCTTCACCACTTCGATCTTCCTCGCTTTGGTACAATAAAAAATTCAACAATCAATACATAAAGAAATTAAACTAAAAATAAATAAAATAAAGTAACAGGATCTTAATATTGCATATACAAAACGGAACGCAAAGAGGGAGTCACAAATACCAATCACAAATACCAATTCAGTTCACCGCTCGTCTACGCAGTGGTATGCCAAAAATCTCTTTAAGACCCCATCCAGGCTGATCTACATGCATGGGACTGGGGCAATGCTGTGTCTCTTACTTTCCACAGTGAGTTTGGCCTGGGTCTTGTCGTCAAGCGTCTCGCAGGAGTAGTAGCCGCGGTCGCTCATGGTGACGCTCTTCAGGACGAGGGTCTGCCGGGCCCCATTGACGCGGATCTCCACGTTGCCGCCGGGCTGCAGCACCACGCTGTTCTTCATCCACTTGACGTCGGCCGACGGCTTGCTCAGCTCCACCTCCATCTTCACCTCCTGCTGCTCCTGCACCGTGCAGTTCTCCAGCTTCTTCTTGAAGGTCACGGGCATAGCTGCAAGGAAGCACACATTTACCACAGTGCTATTATTTCACAGCCTAAAGTGAGCTGGCTGGGTTTCTTTAATTACTACATTTTAGTTTAATCTGAAGGGTCAACTGAGACCTTGATTTTTTTTTCTGCAATGACAACCTAGGGAATCAAGGTGGGTAGGGAGTGAAAGGGATTATCTATTCAGTTAACTGTAAGGATTATTTTGTGGCCAAATGTTGAGAGCCAGTTTGGGAATTTTACCAGGTCACTGGGTCAACACCCCTGTAACACCCCTTTGAAGTTCCATAGGGACATGGTGACTCTAAGGTAAGTCTAAGGTGCTTCAAACACCTTCAAAATACTCTCTAACAGACTACATGGCCCTTGAAGAGAAAGACAGTGTAGACTGTATGCACTACAAAGACAAGCAGACTTCTCCTCACGTTGCACTTGGAGGTTGGCTGAAGAGACTTTGCCCTCGGCGTCGGCAGTGATCTCCCCGGCGTCCTCCGTGCTGACTGAGGTGACGGTGAGGGAGTGGCTGGTCCCCTCGAGTGTGATCTTGAACTTGGGCCCTGCGGTGATGGCCGTTCCGTTGCGGAGCCATGTGACCTTTACGTCGGCCGGGGTCACGGTGCACTTAAAGATGGCGTCCTTCCCTTCCACCGCCGCCACGTTGTTCAGCTTGGCTGTGAACCTCACCAGCCGAGGAGCTGAAACACAGTTTATGTGTTTCAGTATTACAAGTTACATCTTTACATCCTTTGTAATGCTTCATAACATATTAATAATGCTTTATTACATTTAACATAGGCATTTGTATATATTCATGATATAATCTATATGCATCTTTACGTATCACAGTATCAAACCCCAAACATCCCAGACTTTTACACAGCAGTGTGCATACTAACAATCCACACAATGAGTTAGAACAGGAATATACACTCACCGGCCACTTTATTAGGCACACCTGTCCAACTGCTCGTTAACGCAAATTCCTAATCAGCCAATCACATGGCAGCAACTCAATGCATTTAGGCATGTAGACATGGTCAGGACGATCTGCTGCAGTTCAAACCGATACATCAGAATGGGGAAGAAAGGTGATTTAACAGTGACTTTGAACGTGGCATGGTTGTTGGTGAAATCATGGTGCTGAATATTTCAGAAACTGCTGATCTAAGGGATTTTCACGCAAAACCATCTCTAGGGTTTACAGAGAATGGTCCTAAAAAGAGAAAATATCCAGTGAGCGGCAGTTCTGTGGGCGAAATGCCTTGTTGATGCCAGAGGTCAGAGGAGAATGGCCAGACTGGTTAACAAAAAGGCAACAGTAACTCAAATAACCACTCAGAAACAACCAAGGTATGCAGAAGAGCATCTCTGAACGCCCAACACGCCTCCAACCTGAAGGCAGATGGGCTATTTTAGCAGAAGACCACACCGGGTGCCACTCCTGTCAGCTAAGAACAGGAAACTGAGGCTAGAGACTATAAAAGACTCACCGTGATTGGACAATAGAAGATTGGAAAAATGTTGCCTGGTCTGATGAGTCTGCGAGATTCTGCTGCGACATTACAATGGTAGGGTCAGAATTTGGTGCAGTGAACAACATGAAAGCATGGATCCATCCTGCCTTGTATCAACAAATCAGGCTGGTGGTGGTGGTGTAATGGTGTGGGGATATTTTCTTGGCACTCTTTGGGCCCCTTAGTACCAATTGAGCATCGATTTAACGCCACAGCCTACCTGAGTATTGTTGCTGACCATGTCCATCCCTTTATGACCACAGTGTATGCATCTTCTGATGGCTACTTCCAGCAGGATAACGCCACCATGTCATAAAGCTCGAATCATCTCAGACTGGTTTCTTTTGAACATGACAATGAGTTCACTGTACTTTTAATGGCCTCCACAGTCACCAGATCTCAATCCAATAGAGCACCTTTGGGATGTGGTGGAACGGGAATATGTTTCATTAAAATGTGCAGCCGACAAATCTGCAGCAACTTCCCTATGCTATCATGTCAATATGGACCAAACTCTCTGAGGAATGTTCCTTTCAGTACTTGCTGAATCTATGCCACGAATTAATTTAGTTCTGAAGGCAAAAGGGGGTCCAACCCGGTACTAGCAAGGTGTACCTAATAAAGTGGCCAGTGAGTGTATAATGCATTGTATATTCCACTGTTAAGATGCAGTGTGTCAGTCTACAAATTTATGGCAGTGAGGTGTTGTGCCAAAGTAATGGAGTTTGACGACACTTTACTTGCCATTATAAACATATACAAATGCCTCTTAACAAGATAAATTAACAGTGATGCATTATGGAAATGTTGTAAATGAAATCATTATGCTGAATAATATCTCATAACAATACACTTCAAAGAAAATTTAACAAATGTTTCCATGGGATTACATGCCTAAATAGATTGCAATACAACAAACAAAAAACAGATTGGCTGGATATGACAATATGGGTATTACTGTATAACAAAAAAGTAATAATAGTAAAAAAAAACCTCTCAGAAAAAGATCACAGAGGTCATCAGAGGCTTAGCACCCCCACAGGCCTCCAATCTGAAATGTAGGCTGGCCATTTTAAGGATACACGGGGCACTTGCATGACAGAGACAAATTCTGTCCAGAGACTATAAAAGGGTTTGTGAGGCTACATATGGGTCACTGACCTGGGTGCATATGAGATCAATGATATTTCTGTCTGCCAAGATTAATATGCACATGGTACAAACTGTGCATCCCACCTTTCAGGTGCAGTATGTAAATCAAGGCAGCGTGTGACCTGCTCTGGTTTACACCAAATTAGACTGCCCATTCTATCCAAGGGACCGAGGCTGTTTTCAACTGAATGAATATTCCATAAAAAAAGATTTATGACCCTCTCTGGACTGACTAGTTTTAAATTTAGCACCACATCCAGCAAAAATAGTTATGCTTTCCAAGTGGGCTAATTGTAGTTAGTCACTCCACCAGAGGCAAATAAATAGCATTGATGTATTCTTTTGATGTACGTTACAAAAACAGTCCCTTTTAGGTACCGCACAGCGGTAGGTTCAACAATTTATACAAGGAAAACTAAATCCAGTAATATGTTTCATTAAAATATGCATTAAAAGAATTCATTAAAACAATTTCCCTATCATCAAGCATCAGTTTTGTAATTACTGTGATGTATACCTATGTTCCTTTCATCACTGTGGGTGGTATTGTTGTCCTGAATAAATTTAGGTATAAGTGGCTTAAAAGAGATAGATCAAGAAAGTAGAAAGCAGCTGTATCCACACAAATATTTATTCCAGTTAGGACTTATTTACTTTTAAACATGCTGATCTACTCACAAATTTATAAGAGATACAGCGAAGGCAATAAAAATGTCTGTCTACATTTCTCTTAAGTAGTTCAGCATTGTCTAAACTCAATACCTTTTAACTAATGTCACTAAAATGTTTGTATGTTTGATTGTATATTTTTGATTGCATGTTCATCCTTTTCCCCTTTGAGTGCCGTTTTCTCTGCCACCTGTTTCTCCACTTGAACTTGCTGTTGTGTCATCAGCCATTCCTAATTAACATTATAAACAGTACATTTACAGTAAATTGCACTTTAGTATTTCAGAGAGACCAAAATCAGATTTAAAAATATTGAAGACAGCGTGGACAAGACACAGCCCTTTATAACCTCACAGCTTACCTAACGGTTAAAAATACATTATAAATAAATTTGGCTTATTTCTGCCCTGTGAACCAGTGTCATATAGACATCTGTAGAGTCTGTCTCTCAGTATCCATTGTAAATCCATTACAACATGCACAGCACTTCATGGCATGATGGGACAGTGATAACCAGGAGACCTTCTAATCCTAAAACTACAGTGCACTCTCCCACCTTTAGTGGAAATCTTGACAGAGGTCTTGTCATCCTTGCATTCGCAGCTGTACTCCCCTTCGTCCTCCGGGGCCACTCTGGTCACCGCCAGGACCCGCTTGGAGCGCCGTCTGCGCTCATGCGGAACTTGCTGCTGGGCTTGATCTCGGTGCCGTTGTGGCGCCAGAGCACTTCCCCTCTGGCGCGGTTCAGCTCGCAGGTCAGTGTCAGGGTCCCGCCCAGCTCGGCGGCCACCGGCTCCAGCTTCACAATGAACTTCAAGGGAGGCTCTGAGGCACAACGGAGAGTTTAGCTGTTTAGCTCTGACTCCAGAAAAGACTGTGAGACAAATAACCTCCAGTGTTAGGAGAACGTGTGCTTACATTGACTAAAAACACTCTGCATCTCACTTACTGTCCAATACTGATTGTATTTAATGAATATACTGTATAAATAAATACAGTTGCCAAAACTACTACCTAGCTAAAACTCAATGTCAATGCAGTGTGAAAATAAGTTTACACAATATCTGAATGTCATTTAATAGATACTAAATTGAATGGTAGACAACAACTAATAACAGTACATTTACAACCTCCCTGAAAACAGTGCTAAATACAGTTTGATTAAAATATCACACAAATAAAAAGTAGTTAACTCCAAACATCTTTACTTTTAAGATCAAAATGAATCCAAATAGAAAATAAATGTATTAATTTACCTTTGACTTGGACTTTGAAGTCAAGCTTGTCATCAGCAGTCTGGCAGGAGTATGTGCCACTGTCTTTGACCTCAGAAGACTTCACCACCAGGGTGCGAGACATACCCTCCTTCTTCATCACATACTTCTTGCTCTCCTTCAGCTCCACACCGTCCCTGAACCACCTTACAGTAGCGTCTGACGTCAGTTCTGTGGCCAGTACAATATCCTCACTCTCCTGCACCATCACTGTGTCCTTCACAGCAGACTTGTTCTGGAATTGGGCAATGGATTCTACAGAAGAAGATATTGCATACAACAGTAGTTAACGGAGACAGACCTGCGGAATGTGAACGGACAATATGGATGTTACAGAAAGAGTCGCCTGAAACAAGAAAGTAATGACGTGACCGAAAAAAAAAGTGACCTGAGAAAAAATTTCCTGTTCCTGGAAAACAGTATTCAGCTTAAACATTTCAGCAGTCAGTATGAGGAATTCCAGAAAAAAAGAGACCTTTGAGCTCACCTCTGAGGTGAATAACGGATGGTAGAATCATACCTAACGCTCAACGTCACTACAATGACAAATAGTAAGTGGAAGAGGGCATTTGGAAAAATGGATTAAATCCAGTTGTCCTGGTAGTGGAGAGAAAGTTATTGTGTCTCCAATAAATCCCAAAGAAGGATCCAACATGGTAATGTGAAACATCATGAAGAGGTGTTGAGTTAATAAGAGCAGATAAGAGGGTCCAATAAGGTCATGACTAAATGCAATTGTGTCCAAAATGACTGCCTCTTCCTATCAAAGTCATGTCAGTGTTCCAAAATATCCATATAATGTTTTAATATTTCAGTGCTTCTGTAATTCCAAGAGAAATAAGATAAAACAGAGTTATTCATTTCCGAAAGTAAAGCAAAACAACCTCCCATGGAAGTGGAACCTGAGTGTGAGCAGCCCAAAGTTTCTCTTCCAGGAAAAGTGTTCCAGTTAGACATTTCCGCAGATAGGCACTGACAGCGTCCAAGGTCCAAAGATTGAAGCCAAAATCAGAGAGACCCTCCCTACCTGCCATCTGTATCTTAAAGAGCAGCTTCTCTGTTCCAGCCTCACAGATGTACTCCCCAGCATCCTTCTTCTCCACGCTGTCCAGCACCAGCTGCCGGCTCTTGCCCTTTGACTCCACGTGGATCTTCCTGCTGGAGCTCAGCAGCTTGCCGTCTTTGTACCATTTCACCTCAGTCTGAGCCTCTGACACGTCACAGCTCAGAATGGCTTTCTGGGAGAGAGTGGCTTTCACCTCCTTCTGCACGGACTCCGTGTTTGCAAACACAGCCTGGGGTTCTGAGGGGAGAGTGGTGGAGTGTTCAGGTACATCATCACAAACCTGCAGTTCTGTGCAGCTCAGTATCCCAAAATCACAAAAACAGACTCTGCTCTGGACTGAACAGACATGGGGAGGAGCTGGAGTCTCCGAGAACCTGAACTACACCTCCATCATACACTCAAACAGTGGCAGGACTGACACCAAACATTGATGCAAATGGGAAAGCCTTGACCATGATTAAACATGTTACTGATAATGAACACATGGAAAACAAAAAAAGAAGATACTGTCACTGAGGAGAAAACAATTTTTTAACAGTGATGATGACAAATAAAGAATATGGTGGCTATACTATAGATGCTGAGGAAAACTGGATCCAATAGCCTGGTTTAAACTTGGTGCTGGTAAGTCAAAGGAGGGAATTAATGTGGGTGCACTATAAATGCCTAAAAGAGAGCACTACATGAATAGATGGAATATGACTGACTAGACAAACTTATCACACAGTTCAGTGGATCAAATTATGTCATGACTATATTTAGCCATTTGTGATTCCTTGGCACTGTCCTGCAGGCAGAATTCCTTACCAGCACTGACCGGACTGAATTCCTACCAGTTATATGGAACTTATCCCTCCACAATATTCATAGTGCATCTCATTTTTTAACTACTTTCAGAATACCTGAAACATATTTTTGTTTAGTCAGTTAGCAGACACTCTTATCCAGAATGGCAAATTTGAACTTGTACATAATCTGACCTATTGTCTTTAATTCACCTTCACTGGAGAATAAACTGAACAAAAATTCTTGCTGATTATATGAGGTAATACCAACTGACTGTATTAGGTATTCCATTTAATTGAGTCATGGCAGGAAAGTGAAATATTGTCATGTCTCGCCTCCAGGAAATGATTATCCCTTGTGGACAAAGCATCAGACAGGGAGTGACAGCAACTCAGCAGACTGAAGCCAAATTATAAAAACCAGGAAATGACGGCAGAGAGACCCTCCCTACCTGCCACCTGTATCTTAAAGAGCAGCTTCTCTGTTCCAGCCTCACAGATGTACTCCCCAGCATCCCTCTTCTCCACGCTGTCCAGCACCAGCTGCCGGCTCTTGCCCTTTGACTCCACGTGGATCTTCCTGCTGGAGCTCAGCAGCTTGCCGTCTTTGTACCATTTCACCTCAGTCTGAGCATCCGACACCTCACAGCTCAGAATGGCTTTCTGGGAGAGAGTGGCTTTCACCTCCTTCTGCACGGACTCCGTGTTTGCAAACACAGCCTGGGTTTCTGAGGGGAGAGTGGTGGAGTGTGCAGGTACATCATCACAAACCTGCAGTTCTGTGCAGCTCAGTATCCCAACATCACAAAAACAAACTCTGCTCTAGGCTGAACAGACATGGGGAAAAGCTGGAGTCTCAGACAGCCTGAATTATACCTCCATCAGGAGCTCAAATAAACAGTAACAGGGCTGACACAGACAATGCATCACACAGTATCGGGAAAGGTACATATTTCAAGTTGCAAATACATTGTCTAACAGAAAAAGAACAACAATATAAGGGAAAGCAACAAAGATGATTTCACTGAGGGAAAAAGGAACTTTAAAGATGGATAATGACAATCAGTTGAAGACTGATGAGATGTCTTCTGTCCAAACAGCCTGAATCCAGTTTGCTTCCGAAAAAAAAAAAGAATCCTTGAATACCAAAAGATAATGTGTCACCTTCCTTACTCGTAAGTGAAGAAGAATAATTCTGCACTCTGAGAGGAAAGATTATGCGGTGAAATATGCTTGGAGCGTATGATGAGAATCAATGAGGGCATCACTATATTTTACCATTAGTGAGATGCTGGCACTGTTCCAAAAACCAGAAGTCGTCTCCAGTTATATCTGACTGCATTCTAATGTTCTTTCATGAGAATCTTAAGCCTGATTTTGAGGTTCTCCATTTTTAAGGCATCCATAATTGTTTGAAAGTGAACATGGCACAATGTGCAAATCATGCTGATAAATGGTGGAAATGCATCATTTGCACATGTCCTTGGAAGATTGCACTAAAAAGAGAGAATCCCATGGTTCCCACTCCATGAAAATGTCGTTCCTTGTGAAAGCAACAGAAGAAACTAAGTGACGAGAAGTCCAAAAACTGAAGCCAAAAGCAGAGAGACCCTTCCTACCTGCCACCTGTATCTTAAAGAGCAGCTTCTCTGTTCCAGCCTCACAGATGTACTCCCCAGCATCCTTCTTCTCCACGCTGTCCAGCACCAGCTGCCGGCTCTTGCCCTTTGACTCCACGTGGATCTTCCTGCTGGAGCTCAGCAGCTTGCCGTCTTTGTACCATTTCACCTCAGTCTGAGCATCTGACACCTCACAGCTCAGAATGGCTTTCTGGGAGAGAGTGGCTTTCACCTCCTTCTGCACGGACTCCGTGTTTGCAAACGCAGCCTGGGGTTCTGAGGGGAGAGTGGTGGAGTGTGCAGGTACATCATCACTAACCTGCAGTTCTGTGCAGCTCAGTATCCCAAAATCACAAAAACAGACTCTGCTCTGGACTGGACAGACATGGGGAGGAGCTGGAGGCTCCGAGAACCTGAACTACACCTCCATCATACACTCAAACAGTGGCAGGACTGACACCAAACATTGATGCAAAAAGTACAGCCTTGACCTTGACAAACAAACATGTTATTTATAATGAATACATGAAAAACAAAAACATTGAACATACACTGAGGGAAAGAGAATTCTTGAACAATGATGACAAATAAAAGAGTATGCAGGTGACACTGTAGATACTGAGGAAAAATGGATCCAATAGCCTGGTTTAAACTTGGTGCTGGTAAGTCAATGGAAGAGATTAATCTGGGTGCGATATAAATGTCTAAACAAGAACACTGCATGGAGAGATGGGATATTAACGACTAGACAAAGTTATCATACAGTTTAGTGAATCAAATTATGTCACGATTATTTTTAGCCATTTCTGATTCCTTGACACTACTCAAGAAAGCAAAATTGTTGATAACTGCAATACAGACAGAATCCCTGCCAGTTTTATTGGAATTCATCCCTCCATGATATTCATATATAATTTTTTCAATGCTTTTGGAACAGCTCAAACTTGAACATTTTCTAACCTAAAAAATTAATGAAGGGCAATGTTAAATCAAATACGTTTTTTATATTTGCCTTCAGTGGAAGGTAATCTGTCCACAAAAAAAAATTATTAGTGGTCATACGTGGTTACACTAATTCATATAATTAGACATTCAATTATAATGGAGCCAGGGACAGAAAGTGAAATATTCCCATTTTCCTGTTCCAGGAAAAGATTACCCCTTGTGGACAATGGAGCAGACAGAGAGAGACAATAACTCAACAGGCTGAAGCCAAAAGCAGAGAAACCAAGGAAAGACGGCAGAGAGACCCTCCCTACCTGCCACCTGTATCTTAAAGAGCAGCTTCTCTGTTCCAGCCTCACAGATGTACTCCCCAGCATCCTTCTTCTCCACGCTGTCCAGCACCAGCTGCCGGCTCTTGCCCTTTAACTCCACGTGGATCTTCCTGCTGGAGCTCAGCAGCTTGCCGTCTTTGTACCATTTCACCTCAGTCTGAGCGTCTGATACCTCACAACTCAGAGTGGCTTTCTGGGAGAGAGTGGCTTTCACCTCCTTCTGCACGGACTCCGTGTTTGCAAACGCAGCCTGGGGTTCTGAGGGGAGAGTGGTGGAGTGTGCAGGTACATCATCACTAACCTGCAGTTCTGTGCAGCTCAGTATCCCAACATCACAAAAACAGACTCTGCTCTAGACTGGACAGACATGGTTAGGAGCTGGAGTCCCAGAGAGATTGAACTACATCTCCATCAGGTACTAAAACATACAGGATTGACATTAAACATTGATGCCAATAGTGGCACAGAAGGTACAGATATGACTGATACCAATTCCAAACATATGGAAACATACAAAGATACTTCCAAAGGAGGACATGGAAACGTCTGACCAACAACACAGTGGAAGGACTAACAGTCTTTGCTTCCAGCAGCGACATGAAAGGTGGTCACCCAATGTAGTCTCTAAGAGTAACAAACTCGCCAAAAATAACTAAAGAGGTCTGAATTCCGAAAAAAGACCTTGTGGTGATTCCTTACAGTGAGATGGTTTGAAGGTACAATTTCACACTGATTCACAAAAGAATCTCTTGTGAATCAGCACTATTTGAAAATTGGGCCCTCTACAGCTGACTTTGTTTCCATATCTATTACAAGGTTTAAATATGTTACTTGTGCTTGTCAAAGCTTGTTGAGTCTGGTACTGATGCCTCAGGTTTCCAGTGCTATGTTAAATGAAGTCGTCATCAAAAGAAGCTCAATAACTTCTTTAAATTGCTATGGTTACTTTTTCTGCTATATAGATTTTTCATTTGCCAGTTTCTCCTTTCTGATAGTCACCCATGTTTTGGTTGGGTGTGAAAGGGAGTTTTAGTGCTGACAGAAATATACAACTATAACTTCTGCTAATTATTTACAACTATTTGATGACATACCTATTACTTTCTCAAAAAAGTTTTTTTTTGCTTAGTGCACCAAACGTTTTTTTCTGGTTTCAAGTTTCACATGTGCGTATTGGAGCTATGAATGCATTTTCATAGGATTGTGGCTCTTTCCCTTACCCTTGACGTTCACACTGAATGTTATCTCATCATCAGGTAGTTTGAACGAGTATGCGCCTGCGTCACTGGCTTTCACGTTCTTCAGAATCAGCTTCCTGGTTGTGCCATCCACTTCCATGACAGCGTCCGCGCCCAGCTTCACCACTTCCTGTCCTTTCTTGAACCACTTGCCCTGAGCACTAGCATGGTTCACCTCGCAGGACAAGACCACTGTCTCTCCACTGGCGGAGGAGAACTCTGTCTTTGTCACCGATTTCTTCACAAACGTTGACTTTGTTTCTAAAGGACACAGGAATTGCGCCGGGAAATCATGAGTATACACCTTTTGCCTGCGCTCTCTCAAGAGTCAATGAAAAGAAGGCTAACATTCTGAAAAGGTCTGGTGTGACTCAAACATTGACTCAAACAGGGACAAGTGATTATGCACAAAACAAGACTGTACAAAAACCAGGTTTCTAGAACTATCATTTGGTTCTGAATTTAAAAGTGGAAGACGAGAAACAGAAATGTGACAATCAGTTATACAGACAACACACTGTAACATACCACTAAACAGTGGACAGTTCCAGAGAACAAGAAACAGTTCTTGCAAAGATATATACTGATATATGGAGAATTTGATTCCCATCTGTAAGGGGGGTATGGCGGCTGCAGACTTTTTTCCGCACCAAGAGATAGGATTGGCTTTCTGAGCCAAAGACCCAGGTTCCCTACTAATGAAAGCAATGACAATCTTGTTTTGGCTCTAGGGATTCAGGCCACCCTCTGTAGAAGTTCATGTCCACATTCATTCTTCTGAACTCTGCTGCATATGATTTGTCCTGATTTTTGTCATTGATTCTGTCTACAACTTATATTAAGGAGAATTGCAGTCTGTTGTATATGGGAATTATATGCTTTAAAATTTGGAAATTAAACATTATGCACTGCACAATTCCTTTTGTGGAGCTCCAAAGTGGTTCAGCTGGCAGAATTTGGACCAGGGCCAGTCTGGCTGTCCCTCGGTTGCATAAATAGGAAGAGAAAGGCCTGAAAATACCCTGCTCCCTTTTTTCCATCTGTCGTCATGCTCACCCTTAACCATGACGTGGAATGTCATTTTGTCCTCTGCCGTCTCGCAGCTGTAATGGCCCTCATCGCTCTTCTTTGCATTCTTGATGACCAGCTTTCGCAGCTTGCCCTGTGATATGAAGGAGGTCCTCTGGTCCTCCCTGACCTCCACGTGATCCTTCTTCCACACCACCGCCGTGCTGGCGGACGACACCTCGCAACTCAACTCCAGGTCTCCCGAGAGCCGGGACGTCACCCCGGTGGTGCCCTTGGGCCTGCTCACAAACTTGCCCGGCACCTCTGATGGACAAAAGCAAGACACCATGCTGCTGCCGTTCTACTGCAGAGTTTCCCAAACCTGCCTACCAGGACCTGTGTATTTAGAATCCTATTCAGTATGCTTTAATAATTTTAAGGAAATGCCATTTTCCTTTGGCACTTTGTAAGCATATTCTTTGTTCATTTCAGCAGGGACTAAAAGGAAAATGACATAAGAGAAATGAGAACAGGCACACAACCCTCAAATAATTAAATTCAGCAGAAGTTCTAACCCAAGAGAATGCACTCTAGATATATTTTAAATATTTTTTTCAACATTCAATTTGAACTCTTTCACACATAACTGAATCTAATTACATCAACAGTCAACCATCTGGTTTGATGTTATTTATTAACAATGATAAGATGTTTGTGCACAACTGTATGAAATATAAATGCTTTCATTTTTAAGATGGTCCAAGTAAGAAGCGTATTAAAGAGACAAAAGCATCAGAACCAACACGATGGATGTATTGCTAATTTTAGGGTTATGTGTATTTCTTATTATTAATATGGCCAATCAGCCTCTGACAAGCCACCTCCATAAGTGTGTGTGTGTGTGTGTGTGTGTGTGTGTGTGTGTGTGTGTGTGTGTGTGTGTGTGTGTGTGTGTGCCTGTGTGTGTGTGTGTGTGTGTGTGTGTGTACGTGTGGAGGGCTGGATCCTTGTTTCATGCAATTGACTCAGACACCTGCTGCCATCCCTCAAACACAGCCTCTCTTGCTACATATGTCAGCTGGTACGAGAGGCTTTCCACACCCAGTAGGTCAGAGATCACTCTTATCCCCCTGTGGTTGCTTTTGCCTGTGTAGTGACCCCAGCTGAAGTAAAAATACTTTATTATGCATGATTTGCTCAGCAGCTAGACTGTTGTTTGCTTAGTAACCTTTCCTTCATCGCTTTCAATCACTGAGTGCAATTTACTTTTCACAGCTTCATTGCACACCCCATGCCTTTAAAAGCAATAATTTCGTAATTTCCCAGGAGACAATGATAATCATATACACATGAAAACTGTTAAGAGCTGTTGGAGGCAAATCTGACTTTTGCTGCAGTTATATAGTAAAACTGTTTCACCACTATTGTGTGAAATAGCATTCTTTTTAGACTCACTCACTCAGACTAACTTCTGGGTATGTGCAACACAATTAATAAAACCTGGATCAAAGTGCAAGGTGCCATTGTTTCACTTTTGCTCTAAAAACTACAGTAGACGTCACAGTAGACAACAAAAGACATCACAGTAGACAACAAATGATGTTAATTTCCAATTTTGATCCAATGCTTTTTGATCTGAATTTAAATGCATGCCATTCCTACCGAGATCACATATTGAGTATGGTTCAAACAGAACTGTAATGAAGTGTAATGAAACTTTCTTACAACTGGATGTCATGGTATTGACTGAAACTGTCATAAATGTTGAAATATTAATGCAATTTTTTAATTTGTTTATACAGTTGCATTAATAGTCAGACATATGTTCTGCAAATACAAGCCACATTGCCAAGCCTAATGCTTTGTGAGAATTTACATTATATTGTGCAACTCTTAATATATTAAGAGTTACTCTATATTGTACACAAACCTGCATGGCTTGCGTGATCGCAGCAGTGACAGTGGTACTGTACCTTTAAGGGCGAGCTGCAGTGACAGTCGGTCCCCATCGCAGACACATTCATAGACACCCACGTCCTCCTCCGTCACATTGTGCACGATCAGGATCCGCTTCCGGTCCGTGCTCACGCTCTCATACTTCTTGCCCAACCGCAGCTCCTGACCGTCTTTCATCCAGATCACCTGTAACCGTACCGCAACCGTGAAAAAAGTAACTGCCATTGTGTATGAATAGCCAGAATGGTCCAAATCAGTACAGGTTATTGGATGTTGTATGAGCACGTTGTAATAAGAAGTCAAGGGACAAAATAAAATATGCGAAAATATAAAATCAGTATGATGAAAAATGCTAATATATGTCATTAACTTGCTTATCTCCCCTGGTTTAAAATAACATCACTCAGAAGAATTTGTGCAACAGAAGCTTGTCAAATATACACATACATTGATATACTATGCACAGTGAAGAGAGTAAAGAGTTTTACAAGTATAGCATTAAATTAATTGCAAAAGAAGGTACTGTATTATTTTACAATTTTTCAAAAACAGTAAACTTTTAATATCGTGACCAGCACAATGTAAAATTTAAATAAAGCAAATTATAATCAGACTGATTACAGGCAAGACCCTTAGATGGGATATTGTGACAACTGTCACACTCACAGTAGTTGTTCACTGTGAGCCCTTATGAGGTTGCATAGTTCTGGGATGGTTAAATGATTGATTAGATGATACAAAGGTGTCTGTAGAGAGCCAGTGATGTAACTTGCAGTATAGGGTCAGTCTGATTGGCCTAGTGTGGCTGGGGTAAAGAAAAAATAAAACCTCATTCAAATAAGTTATTGGGCTTCAGCCCTTGCCAGCTGAACCCATGCCAGCAGACATCTCCCTTTACCCACCGAGATCTTGGCGTCTGATACTTCAGCCTGCAGCTGAGCAGAGGAGTGTGCAGTGCAGCTCACCACCTCAGTGTGCGCAGATTTGTTGATGAACCCTACCGGGGCAGCTGGGAAATAAAACAGGCACTTTTGTCACCGCAGGTACTATAATTGCTTATTCAAAAGTTCTTTGTAGAATACACTGGAACATCGACCAAACCAGTTTTTGGTGATATATGTATTTCCCTATCAGCGTTTTCATCATTGGTTTTTAGTGGGTTTTTCTGGAGTCACTACATACTGGATCTCGCATGTTTAAGGCCTGTTTCCGTGCATTACAGCAAAATGAAATGTATGCATTGGTACTGTTCACTGCTACTTATGTGATACATCTGCAGGGTAAAGCATTGATTATAGCCAGGGGTTAGCATTATGCATGCCATGTGGATCACGCCCTTACAACGCAAACCAGTGCATCTGTGCTCCCAATGGAGGTTATTAGGGTTCATGCAGTCCTCCTGTACCCCCTGGGGCCGGTCTGCTTACCCTTCACGCTGAGGGTGCAGGTGCTCTCCGAGCCCCCTCCCACGAACTTGATCTCAGCCCTGTCCAGCTCCTCACGGATCTCGCGGATGACCAGCGTGTGGGTGTTCTTGTTGCGTGTGATGAGGTAGTCCGCGCCGCTGCGCAGGACGCGGCCGTTCAGGGACCAGGAGCCCGAGCAGACGGCCGACAGCTCCACGGAGAAAGAGGCCTCCTCGCCCACCGTTGTGGTGCTGTTCACCAGGCCGCACGTCACCTCTCCGGCGGGCTCTGGGGGAGACCACAGAGAAACTGCAGTCAAAGGGCTGCAAGAACCGCAACTGTGACACAGCTAAGAGTGACCCATGGACTCAACAGTTCTTGAATTGAGTATCATAGCATGCCATACAATTGCCGATGAGCTTGTCTGAGCAAGTTCCAATTACAAGTTTAAGTGTTTGGAAAGGGGTGGGATAGTTGACCTTCTGCATGTTGTTGGAGTAAATTTAGAGTAGTGTGTGTTGTGTTGGAAAACGCACAGGGTGGTAACATTAGGTGTGCCGTTTCAGAGAATGCACATGGCTGTGATGCGTTAATATGGTGACTTGCTGTGCTAGGATAGGCAAGTGGCAACATGGTTCTGAAGCTCACCAAGGTAGAAGGTTCCAGGCACCTCCAGGCTGGGGCTCTGGCCGAAGTCGTTGAGGGCGGTGATGCGGAACTGGTAGCTGGCCTCCTCAGTGACGTTGCAGACCGTGAACTCTGTGCAGGACACGCAAATAGTGCTGTGGCACCTCACCCAGGTCTGAGCGCCCAACTTCCTGCGCTCCACAATGTAGCCTGAGATGGGCACAGGCCGGTCGGTGTCCGGGGGCGACCAGCACAGCGTCAGCGAGGAGGCGGTCTTGTTGCGCACCACAGGGTCGACTGGGGGGTCTGGGGGGTGCTTTCTTGGGGCTGTGGCGCAAGAGGGAGACGTTCAGTCAGACACCGTTGGCCAACATATGGTGCAGTGCTTAAAGAACAGAGGTCCCAGTTGGATTTGAGGGTTGGAAAGTGCTGCTGTAACTCACCTCAGTTGCTCCAACTAAAACAACAGCCATGTCAGTTCATTATAATTTACGCAGTTCAGTTCTAAAACTGAAAGCATTATAAGCTGCCTTTGATAAGGAGATACACGAGCAAGCAAATATGCTTTGTGCTCCCTTGAGGTTTGGAGGCCTTGACTTGTCTTTTTTAAGGAAATGGTAATAGATATCAGCTATCATTTTTACGCAATTTGTCTGATCTGATTTATTTACATAAATTACCCAAGACGTCCTGTGAGACTGGTTCAGAACCCTCTTTCCTTTCAGCTTTCTAGGCCTTTGGCTCTGGCCCAGTCCACTAAGGGACATCTCTTTTTAATCACACGTTGTGTGGGAATGGTAAGTATAGTTGCCTGTAACTGTACACTGGGTGCAAAGATGTACCAGACTTAAACACATCCTTATCTAGGAGGCTCCTGGTGCAGACATTCCTGCAAATATCCAGGAGCTGTTCCATGCTTGCAGGAATAAGGTGGGACTAATCAGATACTGTACAGGCCTGGGCTAGGCATGTAAAATGGATGTCTCGTATTTCAACACTATATACTTAGGGCATATGCGTGCATGCTAGCACATGCTATAAACCTCATCAGTGTCATTAATACTGTGCACTGTGTTGCACTTGCTATGCACTGCAGTAAATGTGTTGACACACAAAGACAGCAAAGCAACCAACTAATTAGCCTGAATTAAGAAGTAAAGCTTCCTCATTTGTGAATTCACAAACTGCATTAACATTTTCATACCCTGCATCTGACCACTTGTGGATACTGATTTATGGATGCATTAGCCATTCTAAGTTCCCATAGCAATTATCATCTGCCAAGCCTTCCAGACCAATTACAATACCAACATTTTGTGGTCAGTGTGAACATACTGCTAAAAGGAAGGTCAACGTCAATACCAGGAAGATTGACAGGTATGAAGAGCTTAAATGTTGGTGGGGGAAAACATTAGCTATTTTATTGTTCCATTTCTGAACATTGAAATACCAGTGACTGTTATTTAGCAAGTAGGGGCTTCCCTTCTATTTCAGTCACAGTTGATAAGAAAAGCTCTCTGAAATCTGATGCTCATCTCTCATTCATTGGTAATTTTGCTTGTCACACCCACCTCATGGGAGAGTGTAGAAACACTAAAGGAATGGAAGTAAACTAATGAAGCACATGCTATTGAATTGACAGATTATGATTAAAAACTAAACTCTAAATGTTCCAGGCATTTGACATCCCTTGAATTAAATACATTTAGTTCTGAATCCGGGTAACATTTCAACAAAGCTGCCATTGATTAAATTTATCCATGTTGTACAACAGGACTGGTGATGTGTGCAATTTTTGCCAGTGTACAATAATTTTCCCATTCCCATACCCAAGAACGTCAAATTAACATGCAAAAGTGTGGAAAGTGTGTGTCCCTCACCAGTGACGGTGAACCGAGTGGATGTCTTGCAGTCCCCGGCCACGAAGGCAATCTCCCCAGAGTCTTCGGCGCGGCAGTCGCGGATGGTCAGGGTGTACTGGCGGCCTGAGAACATGATGCATATGCGGGCATCCTCCTTCAGCCTCTCGCCGTTCCTGGTCCAGTAGACCCCCTCGCACGGTTGCTCCAGCTCAACGCACAAAATGACCGTGTCGCTCACTGGCACAACTGTCTTCCGCGGGAGCTTCTTGGTGATGTTGCCTGTGGGCCAAAGACACAGGTCAAACCGTGCCACAAACATCTGGGTGCCTACCCCCCCCCCGCCACACACACCTAACAGCCTATCCTTCAGAGCCACACACACCTAGCTGCCTCTACACCAGAACCACACAGACCTCAACACCAGTCCACCGGTGCCACAACATCACCTCAAAAAAGTGAAAACACTGGCAGAAAGCCATGTAGTTACTGGGCCCAATCTGTGGTGAGGCTATGCATTCATACATTTTGCTTAGATTTTAAATACCCTGTTCTCTCCTTACGGAAAAAGTATGGGCACAAAAAAGGGGCCCAAAACTTATGGAGGTGTGTGTTTCCAAAAATGTTATGTTTTGTATTATTATTCAGAAAAGAAAAAGAAAGCCATAGCCAATTTATTCTGTTTATTTGATAACCGAAAGTATGAAATATACTTCTCTAAGTTTTGACCCAATAGCTTCCACCTTTCTACCTTTGGCTGGGGGTTCTCTCTTTTTCCCTCAACTTCTGTGATTAACAGTTGCGACATACTGACTTAACCAGCATACACACTGCCCCCATGTGGCCAGAGTTTGAGATCTTTGTACGACAAAATCACGTGCAATTTAGCTACAGTGACCAGTTAAATTCAACACCACAAGGCCTGTTGTAGGTACTCTGCTCCAACTGTATGGACTATCTGACAGCAGGCCTCAGAGTGTGCGGTAGCGTGCGGTACCTAGGACAGTGAGCTCGGCCACAGTGCGGCTGCCCTCCTTCATCTCGCAGATGTAGACGGCGTCGTCGTTGGTGTTGACGTTGCGGATGGTGAGGCGGCGCAGGGTGCCCTCCTCCTCGATGCCGTACTTGGCGCTCTCCTCCAGCCGCGTCTCCTCCATGTACCAGCTGGCCTTGGTGGCGGGGACGGGCACCTCGCACGACAGCATGGCCGTCTCCTTCTCCCGCACCTCCACGTCCTGCAGCTTCGTCTTGAAGGGCACCTTGGGCTCTGGCGGTCAATCCGGACAAAACAAACGGTCAGTTGATCAAGCAGTCAATCAGTGTACCCGTAAATCAATCAAACAGTCAAATCAGGTCATCCATGCGTTTATGGTTGAGGGCTCAAACTGCCACCTGGCTTCAAAGAAACTTCCCAGGAAATCACTAATTGTCTTTCCAAAAGTTTGTAAACAAATATTGCAGTTAAGATTGGCCAGGGCCACCCCCAGAGACAAATGTCACACCCTGTAACACGAGACCTTCATTCCATCTGGTGGGACACTTCCCAGAGCATATAAATTCTCCCTACAGTCCTGAAAAATCCATATAACAAAAAGACAACATTTGCTTTGCTAGGAAAGCAGGTATTTAAAGCAAGCACTGTCTTGCCGTGGGCTGTTACTTCTATTAAATACTTTGCACTCATTCTCAATGATACATACATATTGTATAAGTTATAATTTTTCAGTATTCCTCATTTTCTTCAGTCTTCTTCAGCCATCAGAGTAACAAGCTCTTCTTTCAAAAGTAATATATTTCTGCACCTCTTTAAGTGTTTCCGAATACTAGCCATAAACAGTTACAGCAGAAGCTCCATTCATTTCTTATGGCAAATGAAGACATGGTCAACCATATCTTCTATCTGATGTAAAAAGTGTATGAAAATCCATAACATCATTTCCCCCTAAAGCAGGGAGTTACACCTGACCCTGGGGTCAAAGGTAAACTAAATATACAGACAGTAAAAATGAATAATGTCTCAAGTGTTTTCAGATGATTTTAAGACTGTCAATTCATCCTGAAAGCCTGAACTGCAAAATCACACAAAGTAAACATACTACATTGACAGTGTTAAAGGCAAAAAAAATATATTTTGAGAGCAAATACATTTTGCTGGTTGTGATAGTAATACAGTAAATGCACTCTGATTATTAATAACAAGATTGTTTCATGACCCAGTACAAGCATTTTGGGTCCCACCCTAAAATAACCAATGCTGTCCAGTATAGCAATGAACGCTCATCATTTAACGTACTTCTCCTGTAACCCAGGACAACCATGCCAGGCAATCCAAACATCACTGTTCTAAATCTAAACAGTTATTTTTAACCCCACGTTCTGATACAATAGGGCTAAACAAAGATGGCCAAGCCACATTTTTAAACAAAACCATGCACAGAAAAACACACTGTGCTCATAATGTTGAGGTTTGATCTGCCACTGAACTCCATCCTGTCAAACCAATGGAAAGTCGTCAAAGTTCTGTCACCATGGGAAGCCAGCAACCGCTGGCCATCACACCATCTGCGAACAACTCATCGTGGGCAGAAAATAGCTGAAACACGACACCACCCTCCATTCCTGCGACAACGTTACACCAGGCGGGGCAAAGCCAACGTGAGAGTGTCAGGTATAGCACGTTTCTCAGTTTTGCTCTGTTTACTGTGTAAAGCTTTGGATCACATTTAGTTTTTTATTCCAAGTGAGCATGGAGTGAAAGCTCAAATGTTGTTGACAAACAGACCAGTTAGATCTGTACTGGCAAAGTGCTGTGGGCTTATGTGTGACATGGCCTTTTTATGGGACCAATTAAAAATGCATGTCTGTTTGTGTGTGTGTGTGTGTGTGTGTGTGTGTGTGTGTGTGTGTGTGTGTGTGTGTGTGTGTGTGTGTGTGTGGGCATGAAACAAGAGCCTATGTGTATGGTCACAAATCATGAATGAAAATCTACATTAACACCTGTGACTAGAACAAACTCCATTCTTTTTCATCATAAAATCTCTTCATGAACATGGCATGACTGCATGCTCCATGAACCCCTTCCACTGATCTCCATCTCTGACCTGTTGCATTTTCACTGGGACAGCTACACCTAGCCCCCATCTGAGGGTTATACTTTGAAGAGGGGCAGGCTCGACAGCAATGCCGGCCTGAATGGCCGAGAGGCCGGAGCTATATTTAAACAAATGTATGTTACCACTAGCATGAGAGATAGGAATGCAGAGATAGGAAGGAGAGTTCATCTGAGTTGCTCTTGATTATCAGATTTCCGTAAACTGCCTTTGCCCTTTAGGTCTTCAATGACCCTTTCTTTATTTTCTTGGCCTTCGGAGTTAATATCTGTATTCTGTGTGAATACATTAGAAATACTAATTACAGCTGCATCAAGCTAACTGAATTTTCATAGTTGTAATTTTTGGAATTTCATGCATTAACACAGATGAGCAGTCTCACTAAAGAGTAGTAAAGAGAATTCATAAGTCATGGGGCAACAGCAGCATATCATGAGTATATCATAGCATGAGCAATGACAATCTCAATAAAGTAATTCATCAGGATGACATTGAGCCAGTTCCTCACACTAGCATCTCAGCAGGTTGCCAAACTGCTCCTATTAATACTTCATGAGAGAAGTCATATAAAAGCAAGATGCTAACATCTTCACTACCTTCAACAACGTGAACATCCCTACATATAAATAAATGCTAATGCTAGCAGAACTGTGGAATAATTAAGACCTGTCTTTTGTGTATGTTTGTTTATGATCACATGCTGTCCTTTAACAACAACTGAAATGTTTTGATGTAAAATGATAATTCAGTCAATCTGCCATTAACCTTTTTACACTGTAATGATATTTGTATTTGAAAATCACTGAACTATTATAACTGTTTCTTTCCATAAGAAGTTAAGGTGATACCAGCCTGGGTTAATTAGAATTTGAGCAGAAAGTAAATTGGATTTCTATGAGTGCTTAAAGCAAAAGGCAGTATGCTCTGTTATCACTTGATTTTGGCTCATTAGCCTTATTGAAGGTCACCAAAGAAAGCTGAATCTGCTGCTGCGCACTGCTAGAAAAATCTCATTTAAAACAATTATGAGGATCAGTAATGGAGAGCGCTTCAAAAATTAGCACCAAGGTCTCAGGTGTGCACACCTATAACAGTGTAACTGAACAATATCTTTGTGATATAACAGTAACAGCAGTAACACACTGAATGTGCGGTGATTACCAATGCCTGAAAATCAACGGGGTGAACATCTCTCTCTCTCTCTCTCTCTCTCACACACACACACAACACACACTATTCTTTCTGTTCTTTAATTCATAAAAGCTGTTTGTAACAGTTTCAAGTTAAAAATATATCATATCAACTAAGTTCACACCTCTTTCAAGTTACTTCCTTCAGGTTGTTATGCTTACTTCCCTGTTGGCCACGTCTACAAAACTGCCAACCCAGCTGATAGCTTTACCATCCACATGGCACAAAACCTAAAACAAATCTAGCTGTTCTGGCAGATGGATAATTCTTGCCCATGCTCTCCAAAACACCCTTGCAGCACTCTTTTAAGGAACCTCACCTTTAACGATGACCAACACTGCGCTGTATGTCTGCCCGGCCAAGTTGGAGGCATTACAGGTGTAGAGGCCGTTGTCACTCTGCTTGCAGTAGAGGACTTTGAGGATGAAGTTCTCATCCTGGTCTTCATACATCACGTGCCTGCGGCCCTCAACAATGTTGCACCCGTCCTTCCTCCAGATGATGTGGGGCTTGGGCCGGCCCGTGACGAAGCAGCTGAGCTTGGCATGCTTGCCTTCTGTCACCGTGCATGTGCGGGTGAAGACGCCTTTGGGCAGCTTCCCAGCCAGGGCGGCCATGCGGTCGTGGTCCTGGGCCAGGCTGAGTCCCAGGGTGCTCAGCCCCTCGGGGGTCTTGGAGATGGTGGGGGAGGCGGAGGAGGAGATGACCTCCGCCGTGCGATAGATGGTGATGTCCTTGCGCATCTCCTCCTTGCGCTTCTGGAGGTGGGAGAGGAGGGAGGTGCTCTTGTCGGCGTTGGCTAAGTGGCGGGAGTCCTGGAGCTCCACCACCAGGGCGGCGGCGGCCTGGGAGCGGCCAGCCGAGTTCTGGGCCCGGCAGGTGTACGTGCCGCTGTCCAGGCTGCGTACGCACTTGATCCTCAGGGAGCTGCCCTCGCTGTCGGAGGTAATCTTGATGCGGTTGGACTCACCCACGTAGCGGCCGTCCTTTTCCCACTCAAAGTTGGCATCGGGGTGGGCCGAAACCCGGCACTGGAAGGTGACGTCTTCCCCCAGGGGAATCCGGGTCGAGACGGGCCTAGCCAAGAACACGGGCGCCCGCTCTGCCATCTCTGCCGGCAGGGCCACCTTGAGGGTGACGGCAGCGTAGGCCTCGCCGACGGGGTTCTTGGCTCGGCACATGTACTGCCCGCTGTCCTCCAGCGTCAGGTCGTAGATGGTCAGGCGGTACACGTCCCCGTCCTCCACCATCTTGAAGCGCCCCCCGGAGGTGAGCCGCAGTTTCTCTTTCTCCCAGGTGACCGCCGGCACCGGGTTGCCCACGATCGTGCAGCTGAGCGTGGCATCTCGGCCGACGCATACCGCAAAGGCCTTAGGCCGCGTCAAGAACCGCGGGGCCCCACCAAACAGGTCCGGGTCCATCTCTGGTTCCTGCCACAGAAAACACTTTACATCACTAAAAGAATTTCTGTCAAGGCCCTCAGACAATGCACATTTAAACAACAAAAGAGAATCCCCATGAAATGGAAAACTCTGCTGAAAAAAACATGTTAATTCAATTAATGGTTCAACTAGGTTAAGTAATTTGCTGATAAAGTAAAACCAACATAGAGAGCAGACCTCCCAGAGCTGCTGCCAATATCTTTCAACCTCTGGATTTTCTCAGTTTGTTTGCTTCCATAAGTGATTAAATCATCACAATCTTTTTAGACCTCAACAAACAACATTAGGGATATTTAGCTGCCTGCCTGGCTTGACAGATGACACAGCTGTTATTATTGCAACACTTGTGCCTCTTGTGGCTGGGCTTCAAAGCAATGTGCTTATGAAGCTCTTTTGAATCTTACAACACTGTATACTGTAGTATCTCTGGGCAGTAGTTATACATAAAAAGTGTTCTCATCGGCGTTGGCCATGTATACATTTTACATTGCATTGATATTCTTGAAGATGTGACCTTCAGAAGCAATGACCTTTATCTTCCCATCAACACCAGCTACACTGGCACCAATGGTAAAGGTTGTGAGGGGTGAATCTTTAGCGGTGTCTAGCACGCAGCGTCAACCGCTATGGTTTGCGGTAGAGTTTTGGCACCAGCACTATTTTAGGCTCTCACCTTAGGTGCCCTGAGGTATCAACACAATGTGACACAACCACAGTGTTTGGACTCGCACCAGGTAACAAGAGAACGAAATGTAAAACACGGAACAAAAATGTTAAAACGACTGTTCCGGAGTTGGCCAAGCGGCCCCGTCTGTAATCCAATTATCCAATGACCTTTCTGCTGCTAAATGTGAGAGGGCTTTCGCCATCCTTGCGAAATGCAGACTGGGAGCTTGGACCCCGGCGGCCATGAGGGATGGAGATTAGCACCTTCTAACAGGGCTGGAATCTGACGCTACCACCCCCGAGGGGAGACCAATACTCCAGGGAACCAGACTTTTCTGGATTTGTGTCAAGAGCATGACTGGAAAACACCAACACAAGGCTGTTGCTGTGGCTTTAGAATAGCAAAGCAGTTATGGAATTAGCCTTGTGATGTAATCACAAAGTTTCAGGTTGAAATTCAGCTACCTTAAAGTAAGGCATATGACTTTGATTCAGCAAACATTCAGCAGTATAAATACATAATATGCAAAATTTAAGATAGGCAAGCTGCCATCACTGAAGGCATCTGCTAAGCAAATAAACAATATAAGCACTTTACTTAGCTGGCCCTTTACCTTACTGTGCTACCTATTCACCCAACAGCCACACCAATGAGAAGTGACATGGGAAGCCATTTTGTAGCATTTATTTTACAGCGTTTTACTCAGTAAAATTCATTATATGGAAGTTGGAAATATATTAGGATGGACAAGGTGTAAATGTATTCCACCATACACAAAGTTTATCCAGTCAGCTTGGTATGACCATCCTTTGATCAGTGCTAAGCCTTGTTTACTCGTTTAATCTTAGTGTCATAATTCTGTTTAATCTTCTAAGTCATGTATCAATGAAGGCACTCTTGCCTGTTAAGTATTGCCTATGTGAATATTAACTATGGAAGGTTTAGAACCCAGATACTAGGGAATAACTAGATTCTAGGCAACCTAGATAACTCATCTACCTCTGAGATCCTGAGTGCATGAGTTCTTCAGACCTCTCAAATTCTCTCTAGATAAATTTAAATGAGCATCCGTGAGGAGGCCTGATTTATGGCATTAACTTTGAGTAACACATTTAAGTACGTATATTTTTATTCTGCTCTAACACTGTGTTATGTAATAAAATTTCAGTCACAATCTGTAAGAAGAGGGAAAAAAGAATATAGTATAAACTCAAAACTTTAAAGTAAAACATTGCTCAAAGTTACTCAAAGACAAAGCACCCTAGGGGTTAGATTTCACACTGTCTTTCAAATCAAGTGCCATTTATTTATTTTTAATTACTTACTTTTAATGGCAATTATGCACACTTCTCTTTTTTAACCTTCATAGGTAACCAGTGTAATGTTTCTTAGTTTATATTTCTACACCATTTTGGTATGAACAACACATCTATGCAAAACTGAAGAATATGTGCTACTTATTGAAGAGTATCCAATGTCTGTGCTCTGAGCAAGGATGTTTTCCTGTCAATATTGTTGACAGCCTGATCTATGTGAGTGCCATACTGCTTCATATAAACGCACAGGGTAAAATGAGCAGCTGATAGCTTGACAGTTACGATGTAACGTGTTGATAGCTTTGACCACAGTGTGATATATGGAGGGTGGAACCTAAAAAAAAAAATAGATCACATGATCACTAGAGTTCTCAATGTCATTTAATTTAACCTAAAAAGTGGCAACGCTGCAACACTAATAAATAAATGTACTGATGCATTGCTAACGCTGCAGCTTCTAAGATTAAAATAAGCTAATTCCCACTGTTTTAACTTATAATGGCTTTCACCCCTTTGTTACCTTTTTGTTTTCACTCATAAAACATGGCAAGTTGGGTAACAGATTTCACAGCGACTAGCTAGCTTTTAACCTGCAAGCTAGTTGGTAATCTTGTGGTAGCTATCTGTCAAAACAACTAATCAAATAAAAAACAGTAAGCCAGCAAACAACAACTAAATATCATATCCAATATTTATATGAAACAAATGTTACTATATTTTCATGGAAATGTTATAATACTATTCTATATGATCACTTTCATCTCCTGAATAGCGTGCTTTCTGCCATACTTGCCTGGTGATACAACAATAGGTGATAAAGTATTTTGACATTGAATGGCATGGTATCATTTGATTTTCACTAGGAACATATGTAACAGTATGTAAAAATAACTGATAGTACAACTACATTATAGCTGGAGGTCTATTGTCCACCATATTAAAATACTGAAAACTTCTCTCTTTAATCTTTATTCTCTTTCTAGATATGGTTGACTGATGGTGATTTGACTTTATACTTTGTCCCTATATACTTTGTCCCTATATAGACATATGCAAAGACAAAAACTCCAGGACTGTCTGCACCCAGTTAAAAACATTGAATAATTGAATAAATGAATCTCTGATGATGAATGACGATGAATATATATGTGTGTATATACACATATACATACACATATGTTATATATATGTTATGTATATACACATATGTTATTTTCAGTGACAAATTTACTGTGCCATGCATTTTGACATTAATATACTTTAAAGAAAAGTATATGGAATATATTATATAATCAACAAAAACTGGCACAAGGTAATTTATTTAACGTTAAGGTTATATGTCGGATTTTGTATCCAGAAGAACATTTTAAATATTCATAAAAATCTGGGGAGAAGTAATACAGTTCTGAGCACTATCAGCTTAACAAGCACTGCGAAGGTGTGGAAAGATCCACCCCAGGCTTTTTTCCATACGGCCAAAAATAACTTACAGTAATGCTCGGGAACAGGATATGACATCACACGCACGGCATGCCTTCAAATATTCCATGATGCTTAAACAGATCATAGGCTAGAACTTATAAATGATGAAAAATGTGGATTATTTTTACTAATTGAAATGTATGAATAAAATTTATTAATTTTACTGAAAACACCCCACCCCCTTCCCCCAGACACACATACCCAAAATCAGACTTTCAAATTACATACAGTATACTTAGTATAAAGCCTAGCCAGATGAAACAGGGCAAGGAATTCAGTGTTGGCCATTTTTTTGACTCTTTCTTGTCTCTCATTAGTCTGGTCCTCTTGCCCTCTGTTGTGGGCAAATTAATGTTGTTAGTGCTGTCCAGAACTTAGTACTGGTAGGCCATAATTTAAGACAGTTTCAGGCAGCTGCTGGAAGAGGTCCACATCTGAAAAACATCCAAGTAATAAGAAGTCACACCAAGAGATCAAGCAAGCGGCATGAACCCCCTGACATTTGGGTGTCTTCCTCATGGAACCTTGGTTAGAATGTATTTTCTCTTAAAAATTGTACTTCATTGTTTTGTGTGAGGAACTAGCGAAGGCAAACTGTCAAGGATTTTTTCTCTTGGCATTGATATTAAAAAAGCGTTATCTTACACTCATTAACGGTGGCCTGCAGACAGTGATAACCATCCCTTTTGCTCTTCTGTCAGATCATTCCCAAACCAGCACACAGGTGGCGTGTGAAAATGATTTCAATCTTCTGTTTTGTAAAGTAGTGTTGCTTAACAGAGGCAATTTTACATTGCTATTGTGTCTGAGAAGGGGTTGGTGAGTCAGCTGGTGTTCTGGTAAGAACTGGTCTTTGATCTGATCCCAGGGCCTCACCCCTAATCAGTGTGTAATATTACTGCAATAATGCAGACTGCCTGGTATAGTTAAGGCTGAAAGCCTTTTGGGCACATCCTGATAACTTGCCTTTACATTCCTGGCTGGATGGTTACAGAAGACTGGTGCTAGTGCAAGACAAATTGCACTTGATAAAAAGCCATCGATTATACTCAGGGTTATTCCACAACTTCCAACCCACTTCTCCCAAATTAAAGAATATTTGTGTTCTCTTAATGACACTCTTTCTAAACCAGGCAAAAGGGAATACCAATTCATTGTTGTCAACATAATTAATATTATTATCAATATGACTAATATAACAATCTTATTTCTCAACCAGGCAAAGAAGATTGCAAAACCATTGTTATCAACATAATTGTTGCCATTAATATTATTGTCATTATCATAATTCAGTGATTAAAATATGTTGATGTCCGTATTCGGCAAGATGTATTCTGTAAGCATACTCAAATAAAGTAATAGTTTATCATCCTTAAACAAATGCAAAAATGAATACAGCACTCAACACAATCACAGATATCTATCTATAACCAGTCTAAAAAATGATACGAGATGAGTCAATGTTTGTGTTGAGCAGGTTTTGCTGACCTAATTCTTCACAACATTGATTAAAGTTATGATATTGATGCCAGCTGCAGTAAAAACAGAATTTGCTTTCTACTTTTACTGTAATGCCTTTAACATTTTTTGCAGCTCTTGCAATGAAATACCTTTTAGACAGTTTACCTCTCAGGAAAAAGATGGCATTTTACAGGTAATAAGTAAATATAAACAGTGTGTATACAGATAGTGCCTTGTTCTTTTTAATGTTGTCCTTCATATTCACCACACTTTCATGAGCTGAGCAGTAGTATGCCATTTGCCAGGTGTATATGAAAAACTGAGGACTGTAGTGATTTATCCATTTTCTGTAATAATCCACCAGATTTCAGATTTTTAAACATTACAAGGCACATACCTGCAAAGCTTTAAAGAAAACATTCTATTCTGCTCCACACTAGAATTTTGTCTTTCTCAGACATTTCAAACGAAAGGGTTTATGTCTAATGAAAGCCCTGAGACAATTAGCTCACAAGGGACAATTTAAGCTCAACTGGCTTAAAAATCATACAAAGTGGATTCTTCATCAAAAACCTCAATACCCTTGAAAATAATAATATATAAGAGACCCATGGGTATGGAAGTGATTTTCCTCAGGTCTACCGCAGTGTCTTCATCCCAGCTCAAAAAACAGGAAGAGAGACCCCTGCGTCACGCATGAAGTGTCAGAGCAGGTGTTTTACGTCTTGACCTGTTCGACCATTTGTCCCTAAAGCCAAGTGACCTGAATGACGCGGACTCACAGTTTCCACTCCACGGAGCAACATAATAGCACTATATGTGTAACATGAACACACTCGATGAAATTATATTGCGAGAAAAAACGTTCGGCAACAGAATCCCGAGATGGAGAAGATTCTGAAATGCATATGGTCACTGTTCACACCGAACCGTGTCCCTCTGTCAGGCCCATATCATAATTTCACATTCATTTATCTGTGGTTGAGTGCATTGCCGCTCAAATCACTGCATGGTGGTTTATGTGCCTTTTAACTTTACCTGAAGGTTCATTTGATACGCCGTGAGACGATCAGCAGAACTTAATCATAACCAACTGATACGTAGGCTACTGTCAACAAAGATTTTGTTACACTGAACTTTCAAGGTCCAATTTAGTGTGCTACTTGCTCGATTCATCTGCATTGGGTGGGATAATATGGATTACCAGCCACAGTAAATAAATAAATAAATAAAAATAAAACCTAGCGCTGCACTTCAAACGATTGTAATTCCCCCCTTTAACAAAGTTCTGTTGCATATTTATGCCCCTTTCAAAAGGATGACATTTGCCATCTTTGTCACCTCACTCCTCTGAGCTGTATCCCAAAAATAACTTCAGCTGTCCTGCCCCGTCTCGGGGTATGGCCATTTGTAGAAGCGGACGCGGATCAGCTGTTTGATAGGGCAGCAGCGCTGTACCTCTTTATCCAACATCACCGCTATTTTCTTGATTATTTACGACAGAATGGAATGGAATTTCAAGTGCGGCATTCCAATATCGTCCTCGGACAACTGCCTTTCTCACACTTCTCTAAAACGAATCTTAATTTACTGTGTAATGATGTACATTTTATTGACTTCACACTGTTTTACAACAAACCATATGGAATTATAACGGCAGCCACAATCACCAGCGCAGAATAAACCGCATTAGAGCAAATTACGAATTTGATCCGTCAGTTAACAAGGAATTGTTTTCGTTAAAGTAACTTCAACAACGAACATTTCCGTAGTCATCCGTTCCGTCGTATTTAAATTATATACATCATGCATATTATTTTGGTTCTGCTTCCAAGTCAATACTATATGAAAGGCAAACTATCATAATGTAAGAACGCGTCTCACCTCTCTCACTTTAGCCCTTTCACAGGTAAAATAGATGTTTTATCATCACGAGAAAACCTGGCTTGGCAGTTCCGCAGTGATAAAGATATATCCAAGCGATTCCTTACTTCGCGCAAATCCTCAGCGACTGGCGTTAGACGCAGGTAAAATTTCCCGAGGAAATCGTACGGCCAGGATAGTGCGATATCCCCCAGTCCCCCTGCAGCGGCTTGACTACGCTATTTTCCCTTTTCTTCTTTGGTACCGCATGATGCCAAATAGCTGACGTTCTTCTTTTCGGCGCAGCCTCCTTTCCAAAATAGCCGTGTCATTTGCAACAGCGATAGCCTGTCTGTTGGGAGCGTGTGGCTGACAGGGGACCTGCACATAACTTTTAACAAAGTGCGGGCTATCAGTTACGCATAATGTCAGACTAGATTGCGTTTACTAGATCAGTAGTTTCCAAATGCACATATTATTTACACGCGTTACATGAAAATTGAGCGTCTGTATTACCTGTATATTTACACGCGTTACAAATGAATGTAAATAAAGCTGTTGTGCAAAATATGGGCTACGGAATAGATTTTCAAATGGCACGGATTTACTTATTTATTTATTTAGTAAGTCCTTGTAAAGTAGGCTAGGGGGTGCTACGCTGCATGCAGCATGAAGTGCAGCACAACCCAACAGTAACACTATATTTTGAATCTGAACTTTTACATCCCCTGTGCAATATTTGTCCCCAAAAATAATTTCATTTAAAATGTGTTGGCCCAGAAATAAAGTCAACTTAGAATAGTCCTGTCACTACTGTCTATATAGATTATAGTTTTAGATTTCTTTTATTCTCTTTAGAATTAGAATTCTTTGATTGCCAGGTTTACCCTGAGGCCTGCATTTCTTCCTGCAGACTGTGCTGGAGGGAGCAGCCAACTAATTAGGCTGAATGCACTCTTTTCCACTTCTAAATCTCATCAGAATGGACCTGGCAGCGGCTGTTCAATATTACTCAGCACTGCATCCTGCACAGGCGCAGGTGTGTAAATCACTGCTGGTCCTAATGTGACTCTGAGGAGATGTAGATAGCGCTCAGTTTCCACGAGAAGATTCGAAACAACAAAAGGGTACTGCCCTATATGGTTCTGTATTTTCAAGCATTTGAAATTTACTGAAAATATACCTTCTTAAAATATGTCAACAGGTTTACATATATTTTGAAATTTATCTGGTAATGTATTGCCATATAAACTATATATTGAGAGAAATGTGTATATATATTCAAATACATGTCACACACACACACACACACTCACACACTCACATATACATTGTATGAATACATATATATGGCATACATTTAGTTTGGGTAGCATACATTTCAATACATTCCATGTAGTGTTTAGGGGAAAGGAAGAAAATTTCCCCTTGGCAACCATATAGTGTAATTATTTAGAATGCATGTTTATTTTTCCTTTACTATTTGCTTCTTAGAGCATTACATGTACAGACAAACATATGCACCCTATATAATGATGAAGACATAGCTTAGGGTAAAAAGGAGTTGGACAGAACAAGAATGACCTTCTACTTTGCTGTTCAAATACTGTTTATATTAATGTATCTATTTTGCACTTTTTACATGCTGTAACTTATATACTATGCATGAAGGAGATCCACCAACACTGAGCCGTCAGCATACTCACTATTACCTAGGTCCTTTTATATTTGTGGAAGTTATTTAATTTAAAAATACAGTGCAGATTTACAGAATAAAATACCTTTTTCTGCAAACAAAATATTAACAGTAACAAAACTGCATGACACTCATACAGACATATTGAACCCACAGAGAATAGCACATACAGAATACAGTAGCAGATACTACATCCATAATACTTCCTTGAGTAGCTTGAAATCCAATGTACTGTACAGAATTGCCTTCACATCAGAACCTCTCGAGATATACTGATGACACATACATATTTAAAATGAAGAGGGTTCCAGACAGATGATGACTTAGATATGGAATTGAAGGGGAATACTTGTGAAGGGAGGTGTTGGAAATCTAAGACTGCACAATACTTTTATGATTAAGACTATCCCCTGTAAGTGTGGACCCTTGAGAATTTTCCGTTTATGTCCCTATTAGCGTTGTCTTGGCTTCACGTTCCCTCTTAACTGCGCATCTGTTCCTAATCGTAACGGTGATTGCTTTGAAAAGTCGAATGCCTCGCCTGCAGCAACAGCTGAAGTGAGATCACACCAGCGCCATGAAGTGTGGCTTACAGTCTCAGGAGTGATACTTTCCACAGATTACCAGCATTATAACTGTGGATGGGTGTGTTCACTTTTTCCAGCTCAGTTCCTACGCTGTCAGTTTGCTGCAGTGAATCATCAGATTCTTCCCACAAAGCTGACTCTGTCTAACCTGTCTTAGCGCACAAATTAAAAATAAAATGAACAATGAAGAATTAAACATTAAAGTAGTCCAAAACACGCCATATCTCATCTAGTACAGTCTTTAGTGAGAGATCAGCAGTGAAAGTTCAAAGAGCTTAGAGAAAGGTGTTGGCCATTTCCTTATTTGCTGATTCACCTGTAGGGCTCACTGATTTTTAATATCATCTGGTTTAGACAACAGCCATTTTTTGCATCTCTGAATGCATCTTAAAGCCAGGATTATCTCACTAGGGGTTGAAAATAAGTTAAAAAATGGAAAATGGTTTACACGTACCCATAGACCAGTGAGTGTTTACTGTTACATGGATTTCTCCAATTTGTCCCGCCTGCAGCTACAGTTTAAGATGACATATATTCATTCTGGTGCTTTCTCTGGTTCAGTGGCTGGCCCACATCCCATTTTCAGTTCATAACAACATTTCTGACCGAAGACAAATGTACATTCACACACTTGTGTTATTGCCATTGGTTACACTGCTTTGGTCAGACACTCCCTGGCTTCCTGCTGTAAACTCAATGCTGCACCTGATATCTGACAAACGCATCTCCAGAGGCCCCTCAAAGGCCAGGATGTCGAATGATCATCCGAACTTCAAACGTTGTCAGTCCGACAACACAAACTGCTGGTCCCTTGGGGAGTCAATCTTTGAATTGAGTAAACTGGGCGTGATTCAAGGACTTGGGACCCGCCAAACTATCTGTGTGCTGGTTCTGCTCCCCCTACGTGAAGCCCTCTCCATGACAACGGTGGAGGCCGGTGGGCTGACCTGCCGCTTGTTTGTGGAAACTTCAGCCGCGATCACGCCCCACCCGACCGCAGGGAACGAAATGGTCTCTTCCACCGTCTGTCTTTTCCTGGCTCCATTTGACGGACAGCGGCAGGCCGCGGGAGCTCTTATTATAAGACTCCTGAAACCCTATCAGTTGGGTAATCCCGGAGCTATGTGGCCCGCGGTGGACAGAGGGGGGTAACTGTACTTCCCCGCGCCATCAGCCCTCTATTCTGATTTTCTCATGTCAGGCCGTGTGGAAAAATCAATTGTGTCCGCTGTCCACCCGCCATGCCAAGGGGCGCAGTGAAGGCTTCACTTTTGTCTGTTGGGATTAGCAAAGGCAGGGCTGTGGGGTGGTGGGGGGGCAGGGGCAGGGTCATGGGAGATTGGCGGTGATGAAAGCAGCCCTGGAGATGATGTGCAGGTGGCCTTGTGAGATGGAAACATAACTGTGAACTGGAATTACATAATTAATCACTGCCATTAACTGGGGCTACCTCCAAAATGAGTGAATGATATGTAGCGTGCTAGTTGTAATACAAGTTATCCACCTGAATTTTAATAGCCATCTGGCCAGTTTACTAGTGCATATAACTATTGCTGAAAAATATGGGCAATGTTCATTTGACTGAATTAATGATATGGCTAAAAGCTCATCAGCGTGGATCTGTATTTGTTTCTTTTCACTGACTGATAAAATAATCGTGTAAATACAGGATTCTAAGCAATTTAGCATACTTAAAGCATGCTAAGCACTCTGCAATACTTAAAGCATTTTAAGTGATCAGATGCTGATTTGCATTTAGTATTTGGCATTTAGTATCACGTTTTACAGGGAAACGCAGGGAATGCAGACAGTGCCGGGACCATTTCTCCCTCAGTCGTGTCCATCATTAGCACCACTGATGAGTGCCCGCTTGTGGCTATGTCATAACACAGCGCTGCAGAAGAAGGCAGCATTCCCACCACCCTAACTCTGCTTCCTCTCCTTTGAAACTGAAAAAAACCCACTGTTTTACTGCCTCTGCATCGCTTCTGTTGTGTTTGGGGGGCGTGAGACTAGCCTCTCCACTGCAGCAGCCACTCAGTGACATCGTCAGCTCAAATGCCAGGCGGGAGGGCAGGAGCCGATGACTGACAATATCAAAAGCTAATGGTGCGTTCATGACTCTGTGCCAACGCACGCCTGTGGGACCGCAGGCCGCAAAGGGATCAGGGTGTGGCGAGCGGGCGTCAAGTGGATTGTGCGCCGTGTCGTCATTCAGAGAGCACTAGAGGTATTCGGGCTACAGCGTGACACAGAGGGCCTTTATAAATCTAGTCAGATGTTCAATCAGACAGGAGACAGACTCCAATGTGCGGTCAAGGTTGCTGGTCAGAATTTCTGAGCAGAGCACTGCAGAGTTGCTCTGAGTATATTCTGGCTACCCTGTCTGACCCATCCAGCTCAGGAAATCAAGCAGCTGCATTTTTTGAGCCGGCAGACTGACGTCATGCTCGATTTCTGTGTGCCAAATCTATTTCTGCTGTCTGTTATGCTGTATTTTCACAGCTACTGTGCTGCCTGAAGACTCCTCACACAACTACAGAGAAAGGCCTCTTTTCTGTGTTTTATGCTGAAGTGAAACTGACGGACAGTTGCAATAAATATTTCATTCTGTTGTTACAGGAAATGTGTCTTCACAGTGAATGTTACATTACCTGTATAAAAGGAACCAATCCTAACCTTAAAATGACTGTTTACAGAAATACTTCCCTACAACGTCCACTATCAGTAAAAGGAAACTTGTTGGAATTTGAGAACACGTGAATGTTAAATTTTTAAATTTGAGTTTAAGGGGTACATAAAATACAAGCATCTGCTTTCCCACTGGTCTCTGAGCCTAAGGTGACACACGCTATACCAGCTCATCCCACAATATTTGGGGGAGCTCAAGTCTGGCAATTTTAAAGGAGGAATATTACCTATTGAGGCTTGGCAAATCGTTACCTTTGATCCCCTGTTTGGCATTCTGGAACAAAGCTTCACACATCAGGACAGCCAAGGCCTCAAAAGTGAAGCTGTACGTACTGCGTTCTTTGCGATTTCCTTCATCCAGCCCAGGCCAGCCTGCAGGTCATGTTAAATGCCTTTCTCCCTCTTCTGTTGAAATGATAGAAACATGTGAATGCAATGTTTACTTTACCTGCTGTAATACGTTCCATGCAAAAATCATCTGATGGTGTGTCTATTATTACCTCCCCATGACATTTTAATGTTTTACATTTTTCAGTGCCGCATTGGACTTCCTCTAATGAAAGTGTCTGCAGCAGGCAGTCAAGACTGTGTGCCAGACTTCACAGACCAAGCATAGCATCAGCAGTGTACTCAGAGTGGAAATAGATTTAGACAGATTGCCCCAGCCACAGCCACACTCCATATGGTTGAATTCATTTCAGCACTGCTGTCAAGTCTATATCAGATTGTCTCTTCGTCAATGACGAAGCTGAAAATATACCGTCCCCTAAACGTCTAGCTTGTGCTCTGCCTTTATTCCTTCTGCCAATACTGCCTGCAAACCAGTCTGTCACAAAGGATTGTCAATTATCCAGAGAGGAGTTAGTCAGCATTGTTACGTACCCTGCAGAGCAAGCTATTGTCTTGATGACTTTGTGCAGCGTGCCCGGGTGCTTGTGCATCTATACTCTTAGCAACTGCAATTATAAAAGCATGCCGGTCAGCAGGTGCTGTTGAAGCGTGCCGATATCCTTGTGCTACGCGTGACACCTAGGGCAACCGAGGGTGCCACTCTCCCTTTGAATTTAGATTAGCGGGTATTATTGTTGGTGCAAAGACTCTGTAAAAATAGCTCTGAATTCCTCTAAGCCAGGCTTTGTGGAGATGTGTGGCTGCATGTGTATGTATGTGGAAAGAGAGAGCAGAGGGCTAATCACTGCAGCTGAACACTTACCTTCCCGTGTTAGACGGGAAGACTTTATTAGTGCAAATAGCCATGTCACTGAGGCGGCATGCTACCATGCCAGCAGACCCGCTATGAATTGGCTGTTTATTTTAACAGTTTTTAATAATATATATTCAAATTGCCACGGATGCAGCTCAAAATAGGTTTCCACATCCCCAGAAGTAAAAATGCCAGGTCACTTTTCCCACAGAAAATGGCAGTTTAATAACAGGATTCTCTCAAGATTAGCAAAAAAAAAATCACTAAAATTTTGATATTCAGCAGAGAAGAGTTAATTATAAGTTACCACAAAGTAAATAAAAAGCGATGTGTAAAATATACAAAATAGTGCATTGATAAAACATGCTAATAAAGAGGTAGCTATAAAGTTGAAAAACAGAACTAAAATTTAATTGTCAAACCTACTGGAGGATTAGCTAAGTAATGAAATTTCAGGCACACCAAGGCTGGAGGCAAACATCAAGCATCAGTTTACCTGAAACTGTGAAGTATGAACAATGTCAATTAATTTAGTAAACTGGTTGTACACCATCTACTTTGTGCTGGGTGCAATCACATGGTAACAACAACCATACTGTAACTGTGGTTCACTGTACCTTGTTTTGGGCGAGGGTCACTGTTTCACTGTCACAGAACTGTTTGTGTTGAGGACAGCTCCATCCCTGTGGGACCACTTTTGCCACCCGTACAAAGACTTTTGACCTGGACTTGCAAAACAGAGCCTCCCCATGTCTATGTATGGCCACAGACTGGCCCAGGATGACAGGGGAGGAATTTCCCTGTGGAAGACACTCCAAACCCAGAGTCTGTTGGTTCACTGTTGAGATAAGGGGACTAAACCTCCAGTATGCTCAGGCTTACAGGATACTTCAAGGCCTTTATATGCATCCATTTATTGTCACAAATTACACAAATGAACAGACATTCTTGAAATACCACAGAGTAAAAAGGGTATGTAAACTGATGCCACAATACACAACAGTAGAAGTTCATTAGCATTTTGATTCTCCTAAAACAAGTGCATGCCAGTTAATTTGAACCATCCTGAACAATTAGTTCAATCACGATCAATCAAAATGGTTCTTAGTCACCTAAATATACTCCTATCAAAGGCACGTTTCTTAAAAATACATTGGATTGAGTTTGCTTCATCAATTTGCATTTGAGATTTAAAACAAATTATACCTTAAGATGTATACCAATACTGCTGGTCATCCACACACGCACACGCACACACGCGCGCGCTATCATTCCTAAGGGACATGGAGGGAATGTGGAGGGAATGACCTGTGGATAGAAGACATTATCTTCTCCAAGTAACATCCTATTTCTTATGTCCCTATATCATTTAATATATGAATCGAACAAGACGCTTAACACAAGCCATTCCCTCAAATCCTTTATATATACACTTATTAAACCTCAAAATAAGCAAAACTGAAATTACTGTAGTTTTGAGACCAACTTTATGTCTCATACAAACCCCAGAATGTATTTTCCATTTGAATAGGTGGAGAAAGCTCAAACTATAAATGGATTTATTTGATGGATGGATTTTCAAAGACAGCTCCTTAACCTGCTTAAAGGGGTCATATTAAAATCATTAAAAATACTGACTTGTTGCAGGGGGTAAGGACTGGAGGAGCCACTCTTCACTTTCTGGAACAGAAATGCAGAAATTTAGCACACCAATGCTTCAAAAGTAGAAACTGAGAAACCAACGGGAGAGTTCTCCCATGATTCAGTGCATTTCAACTGTATGCCGAATGAAGCTTATGAGAAGGAACTACATGAAATAGAGTTGTTTTGAGATTTAGTGCCTCTATAACTTGTGCCCTCATTATTCTAAATGTCTTCCTCCAGATGAATGTTTTTTTTCTCCCACAACCCAAAGTTATGACTGCAATAGTGAGGCATCACAGTGGAAGCTCCTGAACACTTGTTATTCAGACCAAGGTGGAGAGGGTGCACAGACAACAGAACAGAACTTTCAAGTAATACTTTTTTAATTTTGTTATTTTTGTCAGTAATGTGCTAAATCGCTTTGAACATCTTTAACCAAGTTTCTTAATATTCAATGCATCTCTGCAATACAACAAAATTAAAAAAAAAAAAAAAAAAACACAAAAAAATCAGCACTTGAAATCAACTTGTGGACCACCATACTGGCTTCATACATTGGACAGGTGAGACTGATACAGCACCATAACAAAAATAAATCATAACTGAATTAAAGCTCATTTAAAAGAATAAAATGGGCAAAATGGCTTCTAATGATGCGCAAGGCTACATACAGATATAGGGAATGTAGTCTAGATGAGTTCAATATCTTAATCAGTATCTCACTGAAAATAAAGGTTTATTAAGAGGATGTTAAGACATTACCCTTGCTTTTATCAGATCTTTTTACTGGTACAAATTTTTAATTATTTTAGAACACCTATTTTTATCTTTACCACAATGTCACAATCTTATACACATTACAATGGTTTAGAATGGTAGTACTGTTCAAATATGAAACCTGAACTAACCATGTGGGTATATTCTAAATGCATCCCTATCAATTTAGTATTTTTCAAAAATGACCATTAACTCTCGGTATTCGTTCATATAATTTTTTGGACAACGCAGATGGAAATTTATCATCAACAAATACAATTTACCAAAATGGGCACACTTCAAGTGGCAACAACCAACTGTACTGTAAATTAATGACTACCATTAAGCAGAAACCTTGCACATGATCAGAACTTGACTTTTATTATAATACACATTACTACAATATATTCAGTGGTCCAAAGCCATTAACTTCACTAACACAGTACACAGAGCTGAATTACTCCAGTATGCTTTCCCACATCACCAATACTGACTACAGGCCACAGTACTGTGCTGCCCTGATCTCAACAGGAAAACCTATATTGAACATATATTAATAAAAGTAAAAAAAAGAGGTGTAGAAATATCAAAAATGATTCTAAGACTGTCACTGTCCAATGTCCATTTCTAGAAAACAAAGTGTGTGAACTGTAATGAAATGAAACACTAATGAATTTCTGCAAATGAGGGACAATTAGCCAACCATTTCATCTGTACAAGTTACACAGTTAACGGAGATGAACATGATTCAAAATAAACATGAGGAATTTAATAATCTATCTGCTTAGGGTAACATGCAGTGTTTTCTTCCAACAGTGTTTTTCCAATACATCTCAGGGGAAGAAGGAAGCATTATGGTAAATGTATACAGAATGTTAACTGATTGAATATATAATATGTAATTATGTAACTGCAAAAGGTTAATTGACTATAAATAAAACAAACTAAATACAAGAAAACTCCATTCTTTTTTAGATTAGATAATTTTGTACTTTTGAGTACAAACAATTGAACTCTGTGGCCATGGTCTCCTTCAAAACAACAGCGCCTCACTCAACATTCCCTATGGCCCAAATACACTTTATTCAAAAAAACAGCCTCAGAAAAAGTACACTTACTAACATCTGGAGTAAACTCCTTCAGTTGCAGTTTCTAAACTGTGGCGTTTGGCACCTCAATGCACTTGAGCACAACTGTACAGGTGAAAATGTTTGCACGACAACTGGTGGATGACAACTTAAGACCAAACTGTCTACAGCCATGTAACAATTACACTGTAAAGTCATACAGTACTTACAACACGTTTGATAATTTGAAAGTAAAGAAAACCACAATGTAACCATTGCTTTGCCAACTTGAAATATGGTGCAAAAAAATTACATTTAGTATCTTTTCTCATTTTCAAAGGAATTTTCAAAGACATTCTACTCAAGGTGTAAGACACCATGAAACAGTCCTAAACAACAGAATCCCAATTTCCTGTGTGCGACAGTGGTCCACGGTCCACAGTCCACAGTGGTATGCGATCGACTGACAAAAAATTGCTCACAGGCTCATCTGTTTACTCTGCCCTCTACTGGTCACAGTGTGAAAGTTACAATTCTTTACCATTTTACATAAAAAAAACAATGCATTTCTTTAGATTTAGTTTGTAATTGATTTCCCTTTCTTGTAATGAAGCATAGTATGTGTAAAGGCTTTTTGACCAACATATTCCTACAGCAAGTAGCTGGCTACGGATAACAAACTAAAGCACCCAATACCATAAAAATCTCTGAATAATCATGTAATTATTTAATCCAACACTGGTCAAAATTACATACAAACTAGTCAAGATTCTGCTACCATTTCTTTTCTAAATATTATTGCATAAATACATTCCATGCCAGTTTTATATTTGCCATTAAATGTTGATTATCCTGATATAATGACTATCTGTTAAAGGGTTGCCAGGTCAGGGCTCCACAAAACATTATCCTCAAAGCTCTGTCTTATTTGGAGAGCTGGGTTACTGATGTCGCAATACTTTTACCCAAGACTTTTGAAAACAAAAGCACTGCTTTTGTCTAAGAGTGCAATTTATAAATGCAAAATTTTACTATCATTCCTTTGACTTCACATGCTCAACCATGAGTCATGCATTTTTGTAAAGGCATATTCCAATGGTCTCAAAATGTAACCATTTTCCCATCAAACCTCAAGTCTTGCATGCGACTAAGCAGCTTGCCAACCATCACATTTCTTTTAAATGCAACAGGACCGTTACAACAGTTGCTCCTTGCGCTGGCATCCACTCGTTTTCCCATCCAGATCATGGCACGTTTATATATACATATGGTACCCCTGCGACTGACCACACCCAAATACTCATAATTACAAGGAGGGACCATAAACAGCAAACTACATTTTCACTGGACACCTGCACTGTCCATTTCTTGCTCATGGTGAAAACATGGCAAACAATTACATCCCTTGCAAATTTCAATACAAACACAGCAGCACAAACTTATGTGCCCGCAAGTACAATTGAATGAAAAGCTCTAGCCTTAATTCATTGCCAATTAGTATGACTGTAGTACAAAATACTGAAACAATGAAACCATCTGAATGGGAAAATACTCAGACCTGAGCCATCACAGTGAACATGACCTTTTTAAAGCAGACTTTGAAGGGTATCATATTGCTTACCATGATACAGTTACACTCAGCATAACTATGTGATCCAATCTCATGAGTGAACAGTTTTAATAAACCAGGCAGCAAGGAAAAGGTGCTGAGAAGGAAAGCATTTTTCCTTATACCACAGTTTATTAATCCAAAAAAGAAGTTTAAGAATCCCAAAAAAACAAACACACACAACAGAAGTCACTTCAGACATCCGGTCACACGGAAGAGTGCTTCTGTTGTTTGTTTGACCACTGACCGCAGCAACCCCAATGCTTGTTGCAATACCACATGCGCTTAGACAAGCTGCATTAACCTTTAAAAAAAAAAAAAAAAAAAAAAACAGAACTAAACATGCTACATACTGTCAATCGTTTTCCCAAACACACACCAAACTGGTGTACTATGTAAAACACAAATTAAAACAGCAAACATTTTATATTAAATAGAAAATATATTAACATAAAGGCAAAAAGTGTAGTGTCCACGCAATTATTTAACATTTTGGAAACACTATTAAAAGGCACATATACCATATAATAAGATGCATTCAAAACCAATGCACTCAAACAAATTCTTGTTTCATTGCAAGTACCAAAAGACATGCTGACACTTAAACGCGTGCGCAGACGCAGGCAGACACACACTCCTGATCTACGTGACTCACGCAACCAAAACATTCGTCTACCTTTCTGGCTACATAAAAACATTTTAAAAGTCAATGTAAACAAAGTCTAACTTTAAACACATCCATAAAATCAACAATGTTATATATGGAACTTAGTAGTGCATTAACCAAACTGAAAAAAACAAATACTACTTTGACACACAAAGAGCCTTCTTCATCACTGTTTGTTTAGATCAAATCATACAATCAATCCTTTATAATCCAGTTTGAACAAAGGCAATTGAGACAGGAAATGAATCCATTACATGCAGTCTCAATGATTTATAACCATATTTGTTTCATTTATATATAATCCACAAATAAGGAAGTCAATCCTGGCAATAAGACAAAGCATAGCAGTAGTTTTGCATTGTATTGAAATGTTGGAGGCTAACGAAAATGTCATTCATGCAGATTTACATGGTGTTGAATGGTACTGAATGTCAACATGATATTAACTTTAAAATGCTGATTATATATAAATAGAACAGAATGAACATAAATCTTGAAAATTGAAGTTGGAGGGGTTGAATGTTTTAAGCTTGATTATTAGTATCAGAATTTCTTCCTGAAGACCTTCATCTACGGCAAAAATGAGGTAGATAAGAATCTACTTACAGTACTATAATAAACATGTTTAATGTCACACACAACGATCTGCAAACATGCTAGTCATTAGTGTAGTTACAGGCCAGATAACATGCAAAGTCCTTTCACTGACCAATACCGAATTGCTGGATCCTGTCTGGTTTTGCAGAGGGTAACCTCAAACCGAAAATAATGTCAGGATGAATTTATTCTTCATAATGAACTGCTCTCTCTGCTCTGATCATGGCCATATGCTAATTTATGTGGGTTCATTAGCTTATGTCGATCATAGATTATGTCGATCACGATCATAGCAAAGACAACAGTTCAATCTGCAGGCAAGGTTCATTCACTAATGGTGAGCTAATAAATGTGTCACTGTGAAAATGTGAAAAAAGTGCTTTGCTCTGAATTATAGTGGTTCTTTAAGCACAAAGACAAGTGGGCTTTTGCTGTTGTGAAATATGTTTGACCGTTTCAACCCATCTTCACACTAGATTTGACTGATTTCCTGAATCAACTCCTCAGCATTATTTAAGTTGGTTAAAATGAGGCAAGACTTCTTTTCAAGCCCTGCCATAAACTGCATTTCACACTACAAATATTACACATTTGAGATCACTTAAATTACAAGTAGTAAACCTATAGAAACATTATTCAAAACAAAAGTGTAAATTAAACTACTGTTAAAGTGTTAAAATACAATATTGTGAAATGTGTGAAGAACCTTTTTTTGTGATTATTTTCTACATTCAAATCATGTAGTTTAAGACATACAAACTTAGTGATTGTCTAAGCCATTGTACAAAGACTGTTTGGTTAGCTTCATATGCTGCTACAGCTGAATATGTCACAAACAAGTAATGCAATCAATTATTAAACAAATGATAATAGCTTTGGTAACTTAGTATAGTTAGGTTTCTGAAAACTCGTTGCACACATAACCCAAAAACCACATCTTACATAAACATTTCCTGAGTAAATAGTTCAATCTGGTCTATAGGACAAAAAAAATCCATTAAATGCTATATTAAACAATTAAACACAATCTCAATTATTAAAATAAATATGGAACATTTCTGGATATTTCTTCAACATAATGTAATAAAATATAGATTTAAGTGCTTACCAAGTCATATAATTGTTTTTTTTCTTAACTCACTAAAAGGTATTAGTAAGTCAAAGTACTAATCCTGAGAATAAACGTCATCATCATCTAAAGTAATGCAACATAAAAGTCAATAAAACCCCTGTATTACATGTTACGTGCGCATACTGGCAGCTACTTGCTATTTCTGCTTCAAAGGCAATTCTTTGTAGGATATTTACATTATGAATGCTATGGTGTTTTACCTTTTTGGACCATGAAAAAAAAAACACTCCATAGAATATGACAAATATCCTTGACAAAACTGAAAAGAAATCAAAATTTGGAGATGTTCTGTTGTTGCTGGGCATTCAAAACAGCCTTCGGAACACTACCAAGATGTAAACTGAACACCAAATTGTTTTAACTTTAAACAGAAATTTGCCCAGTATGTACATTCAGTTCCAAACCACTTATTTTTGGCACATGACAGCGGAGTGAGCACAGACTGAAGGAAGCCGGGCCAAATTTAGATTAGTCTTTACCACTGGGCATCTACAGCTTATCAACTACAGTAAAGGAAGAGGGACAGGGGTGGATGGCCAGCATCTACTGCACAGTAACAATGGCATAGTACATAAAACAAAAACTAAGAAAAAGACCAAAACAAGTGCACCAAATAAATGAATGGCTCCAGCAGCCAAGTGTCAAACATTCAAATGAGAAGTGTAATTCATTCTCAGAACAGGAAATGAAACAATACTTTTCACAAAATGAAACTGGCCATATTCCATTTTCGTGCTGATAATCGCTAACATGAACGCAATAACAGGTCATCCGTGTATCCCCTTTACCTAATAATTAAGACGTGTATGAGTATGTTCCCTGGTTACCTCACTTCTGAAGTAACCCAACAGACTCAATCCACTGTCCTCACTTCTCGTTGGCGGCCCTGTTCTCCTGCTCGGCCTTGTCGTTCTCGTCTCCCGGCTGCCCCGTCGGCGGTTTGGTTTCGCCGCCCCCCGGGTCCTGCGCCTCACCCTCCCCTGGGTTGCACAACTCCAGCAGGGCCCGCTCCAGCTCCGCCTGCCGCACCGGGACGCCCGCGGCACTTTTCGGGAGGGTCATCTGCAGGGCGCACCAGAGGGCCGTGCGAGCCTTCCTGGTCAGCGCCACCAGCTCCTTAATGGCTGCCGCAAGGGCCAGCACATCTGCAACAACATCACAGCCGCACCCAAAGGAGATTCAGAGCACTGATAACCCCTGCCCCGTCAACGCTGCAAGCTCTTTAATGGCAGCTGCCAGGGATACTGCAAAGACATCATCTTACTAACCACAGTCAGCCTCTATATGAGAGCTTTATTATCATCTATTTGTTTTCATGGCTCATACCTATTAATAGCCATATCCATTGCTAGTTTTCGAGTAATTCTATTTTGTTCTATTGTTATGCCATTTCATGTCAAAAGGTGGTAACATCAAAACAAAATGTCAATGAATCAGTGCTGTTAACCTACAGAAAACACTTCACTAGGGCAGAGCCTAGTCTTGCATTTGTAATTCAAAACGCTAACTGAAAGAATCTGCAGTTAAAAACAGTCAAAAGTCCTTTAAAATTATGATGATCAAATTTATCAATTGGAATATATTACTGTACCACCCATGGTATGACATATTGGGTGAGACTACTATATTTTCCACCAGGAATAGCCCTGCAAATCTTCAGTAATATGATGTGCTGAGTCATGGAAGTCTCCAATTCTTCCAGTCACCTAAAAACTTAGCAGACATAAGCAGGGATCAGCATCTCCTGCGTGCTCCTGTAGCAGTTAGAATGCTACCAGCTATTTAAAGGAGTGGCTTACTTTGGGACCGCAGTGCTGTACCTTTGTCATCGCTGTATCTTGGCACCCCCTGCCTGTGACGATTGGTGGTGTTGACGATCTCATCCTTGCGGCGCTGCTGGGTGAAGTGGATGGCTTCTAGGTACCGGTCCAGAGTGGTGATGATGTTGGCATGGACCGGTGCGCTACGCAGACGCTCCATCTTCCCAACCAGTGCCAGAACCTGTGGATAAGAACGGGTATGATTTCAGAAAATGTAATAGTACTCAGTAAGGTATAATACAATACAATAATAATACAATAATCCTTTCAAATGTACTGGCAACAAGCGGGATTTTTTTTCCCCTGTGCAGGTTACACACATTTTACACACACATTCTCTGATATCCAGTGCATTAATACAGAATCACTTTACAAATGTGGAATGCCACATTTCTAATGAAATAAATAATCTACTTTAGTTGTTGATAATGAGCTGACTGGTGCCCAGGTTTTCCAAGTTAAATAACTTCCCAACACTGTTGATACAACTTACCCTAGCCTGCTCTCTCAGCTGGTCCACAATCAAACGATCAACTCTGGAGGGATTCGCAGGGAGGCATGGAATGGGGGTGCTGTTGGAGCTTGTAACCCTCTTGCCAGGAAAGTTTCTGGCGAGATTGGCTTCAGTCTAATAAAGCCATGAAGGAGAGAGCTCGAGTTAACAGAGGTGAAAAAAGTAGATATCCACAACCGTTCTTAAGCTTAGTTGGGGAACCAGGCAAATGCAAGCAAAACCAAGTAAAACACACCAATCATCAATCATCATTACATTATTACATTATTGTCATTTAGCAGATGCTCTTATCCAAAGTGACTTACATATGTTACAATTTTATCCAATAATATCAATTTATAAGCTGGATATTTAGGCAACTGTGGGTTCAGTACCTTGCCCAAAAGCAGTACTCCAGCAGGGAATCGAACCAGCAACCTTTTAGGCTACAAGCCCTGCTTCGTACCACTATGCTACACTACCAGCCATTGTCAGACCTCACCTTCTTCCTCTCCTTCTCCAAGGTTCTCCACTGCTCGTAGCACAGCTCCAGCTGCACGTGGAGCTCGCTGGCAGGGCCGCTGCGGTTCCTCATAGGCCTGTACTTGTTAAAGGGAGGGGGGAAGCCAAAGTAAGGCGGCGGCATGTCGGCGTTGAGCAGCTCGTTGACGAAGGGGCTGAGGTGGCTGAAGTCCTCGCTCTGGAGCAGGTCGACGAGGTCGGGGAAGGGGAAGCCAGACTGAGGCAGCGGGAAGCCGCCACCGCCTGCCACCCCCGAGCTTCCTCGGTGCAGGCCAAAGTGGGACGGGGTCGGCTTTTGCTTCAGGTCTGCCATCATGAGCTGGAAGGGGGGCAGAAATTGAGCCGAGTTGAAGTCAGAAACGCTGCTTCTGTCTTGGTCCTGTTTGCGCCAGTAGTTGTTGTTGCTGCTGTGCTGGTGCCGGTTAGAGCCTCCGTACGAGCCGGGCTGAGGGAACCAGTTGTCATTTTTCCTCATCGACTTGCCGTCGTCGCAGCCATCCGGGCTGTGCTTGGTCCGGCTGCGGAAGTACTTGTCAGGATCCTCACCGACGGCCGCACCTCCCCAGCCACCTGCGTAGCTGCGCTGGTTGCTGGTGACAGCGGGCTGACAGTGGCTGTCCTTGGTTGCTGCCGGGTCTAGTCTGGAATGGCTGCTGGACATGTGCAGGTTTGCATTTCCAGGAGGTACTCCACGGGGCCAAGCCCCGGGACGACCCTCTCCGGGCTTGGATCTCCAGTCCTGCCACCCGCCCTGCGAGACCGGGGAGGAGTTGGAGTGGAACGGAGGCTGGGGGCTGGCAGGGTTTCCGTTTGATGAGAAGTTTGTCAAACCTGACAAGGACACCCGAGGGCTGTGGGCGGGGCTGCTCCTCCTCCCATTCTGCAAGCCGGGCTTCCACAACGTGCTCAACAAATCACCTTCAGACCAGGCAGGCCCACTTTTTCCTGGCTGCAAGTAATCCCCGCTTCGGAGCTCTGAGGTGCAGGCTTGGGTGAAATCGCAAGGCAAATCTACAGAACTCATCTGACTCTGATCATAGGGATTTCTGTTTGACTGATAACCATTCTGAAAATTAGGACCGCCATGTTCACCTGCCTTCCAACTTCTCCCATTCACCTTTCCATGTTTCTCGCCATAATAATTCTGGGAGGGGGAGAATGCCCTTCGTTGAGGTTGGTGGACGTTGTACTCCTCAAAGCCTCTGAAAGGATGTTGCCTCTGCTGTGTTGTCTGAGGCCACTTGCCTCTCTGAGGTGGGCTGTCTGAGCCAGATGCCAACCCTGTTTGCTCCACAGAACTACATTTTGAGAATTTATCTCTGGCTTGCTCCATTAAGAACTCCTTCTGCAGTCGTGTGTTGTTGCTATTACTGCGGTTATGAAATGCATACATGCCAAACTCACCCGGTACCTTCTGAAAGCTCCCACTGTGAATCTCTTTACTGCCATCTTGCAAGCAAGGATCACATTCACTTTTATTGAAACCAAAGTCTTCCCTGTGACCAAAGGAGTTGCCTTTTAGCATGACATGCTGATTGTAAGAGCTGTCAGTGAAATGCGGAGAGTCAAGGATGGACAAATCTGGCTCCTTTTGACCGCTGAGAATCCAGGAGTCCATAAGGTCCAAGCCTTGGAAACCTTGGTAAAGGCTTTCCATCTGATCACCATCTATGTTCTGAAAAGTGTCCTGATAAAACTTATTCACATCGATCTCATCCAAGGAGCCATTTCCACCTAGCACCATCTTCCCATCTTGGTTGATTTGGTCACTGTCTGCAGGCCATACTGGAAACAACTTTGAAGATGAATTCCTGTGCAGAAACATTATTTGCAATTTCTTCAAGTTAGAAAGGCCATTTACATGTAACATTACAACAGTAATAAAACAGTTATGTACTTTCACAATTAATTTCAGAGTAAGTATGACAGCATAGAATTGTTACAGCATGCAAACAACGTAACTACAAAAACTTTTTTAACCATTGGAATAGTGCCAATGTGCCCCCTCTCTTAAAACATACCAATCTGCAAGATGTTCAGCATTTGGTTCTTCAAGGATACTGGAGACCATTCCAAAAACATCTGGACCATTACCAGAATAAGGCAGGTTGACCTGAGGCCTAAAAAAACGTCATTTAAAAGTGAATAACTTCTGACATGAAAACATGCCAAATGTTCATTTTCAAAAGTAAAAACTGGTACCCATTTAAGGTACAAACATATAATGTGTATACAAACATATAATGTCCATCCCAGTTGTGTAACAAGGATGTGCACATCCTATAAATTGCTAAAAATACAATATTCTCATTCCCTATATATAAACTGATCAACTTGCTCGGTGCCCAGGGCAGCATGATTTTATTGATTAAACTGTTAAAATGTGCTGGGAAATGACAAAGACAGAACCTGGAGACACACAAATACCTCTCAGAAATGCATCTATTTATGAATACTTTTCTGCGTTCTTCTTCTCAATGTGAATTTAAGTATTTTCCACTGCCATGATCTAGCAGATGTCCAATGAAAAAACAGCATAAACCTAGCTATTTGTGAAACATAAATTGCAATTTTTATTAGGTTTAAGGTTGTTCTAAATGATCGTTAGCTAGCTATAGCTATAGAATATTGTAGCAAAATGCATCACAAGACAATAAACATTTTTAATATTAATGCATTATTGTCAATAACTATAGAGGCAAACGTGACAAAAAATATTGATTTCCCATTTCACTGCATCAGTCCTACAACAGTGACAGAAGCGCAAAAAAAAAATAAAATAAAATAAAAATTAACCTTGTCTGCTTCTCTGTTAACAAGCATGTAATTGTAATCAAATAGTGGTCTTCTATAAGTGCCTGCCAGTGGAGATGCATGTTAACAGCAGACTGATTTAGTTCATACTCTGGTCTTTTGACTAAAACTAAAGGCAATATTTACCAACACTTACATGACCAAAGTGAGGATTCACCAAATATAAGGCTTTTATTTTGTCTGGCTCGGGCTTGCCTGCTGGGCTTTCATAGGGTCCTCAGCCCTCAGTGCACAATGCCTATATACCTCGAGCAAAGAAACGTACTCCATTTACAGGGTGCTCATTCACTGCCTTCCATGCCCATTCATTACCTGGACAAACTGCCATCTGGAAAGGTGGCAGCGGGCTTGGCATCGTCAGTGAATGCTGACCAGGTGCCGTACAGGAGAGCCGGGTCCACGGCTGACACTGCATTTCCGCCGAACACTGAAGAGGGCAGAAGCTGGGTGTCCATGCTTTCCTTCTTCAAACTTATCTTCTAGTGGTGGTGTGAGACATTGGCGACGAGGACAGAGGCAGATAATGCAATGTAACTTAACAAATGGCAGCAAGAATCTACAGAAAACACTTCAACTTCCATTGGTTATACATATAATTTGTATAATTTGACCTCTCATCGTTTTAATATGAGTAACTCCCAGAATTTCTTGACTTTGGGAGAAACCGTTCCATTGCCTATTTTGAAATGTATGAACATACACATTACTGTTTAAGTATTAAAATTCATATTTCAAAAACAGAATCTTTTTATGTCGTCGTTTTATGTAAAACACCACGTGTTCTACATGAACAAATGTATGCGTATAAGTACGTGAAAATGTGACATTTTAAGACCAAAATCTTAATTGCATTAGCTAATTACTCAGTTACCGCGTCATGTTTTGCCACGTCACACTGACTTAAATTTACGACAGTGCAAATTTCAACAGTAAATCAAAATATCAAAGGTGTTTTATGTTAGTTTACCTGACACAATATGATCAAAGTTTGCCTATACCTTTACAACACCTCTTGCATGATGCTTAACTTCAGACAATGCCAACTCGTCTGCTAGGAAATTCACGGATGTTCCAGACGGTGTTGTTTGCAATCAACATTGGCTAACAAACGTTAGTTACGTTAACGTTAGCGTATTTGCTAAATATTTATCCTGATCCAGTCCTAACATAGCTTAGATACCCTTTTAATGTGATCTACTCAATGTTTAGTATGTAGCAGGATGTTTCACGTAACCTAGCTAACTAAAGGAATTCAGGTAAAGCACGAGGGTACCTTGTTACAATAGCTAGTTAGCCACGCAACTTTAACACTAGAAAGGCAATTAAATTAACTTAAATTAGCTAACATTAGTGTCCTTTTCTCAGACTTTCAACCATAACGTTAGCTGTAGATATCCTTTCCAAACACTGTCACAGGAACGGTATATTTAAGGACGTCTGTGCAGTCATTCCACGAATTCACACACAAATTTTGGATAGCATAGCTAGCCTAGTATTTTAAACTATCTAAAGCGCACATTAATAAAAAATGACAAAGGTAGCTAAGATTAAAATTGCCTTGCTATCTCGAACACAGCCTAAACTACCTAAACTAACAACCTAACATCAGCTAGCTAACTAACACATCTCAATTTCAGTCACCACTTAACTAACTTAACAGTTAAGTACCTGAGCTCATATCAACTAACGGTAGCTAGCTGAAATCACTTAACTCCAAGCGCTGAATACGTCTACTGGTAACGTTAGCTATTTAGCTAAACGGAAAGATTGCTAACTTTGCATTCTGTAGAAATTAGTACTAGCGCTGGAAATCAAGGGACTTGAATGACAACCTGTTGATAGTGTATTAGCTAACACATACTGCCTGTGTACCTAGCTTTCTGGCTAGCAACCCATCTAACGTCTCACTACAAGTACGCTACAACTCCTGCAACTACCTAGCAAACTTACTTTGCTGACAATTACTAACGAGTCAGCTAATTGATTTGCTGGCGGATATGAAATATGGCATGTGCGACTGTCATTTAAAGTGCTTCGCTTTTCATGGTTATTGGTCATATTAGCCAGCTAGCCAGCTAGCGTTACGTGTGCAATAAAACACTGCAGTCTGCCCAGCTTCCCACGCCTTGACGAACTAATTTTTGGCAAGCGCCCACAAGCAAAAACCCTGATATAGCTGGTCACCCTCGATTAGCCAGTATACAAAATTTTCGCTATCAAACGCTTGCTACATTGATGCCATTGCAGCGGATTTTGCTCAATAGTTCACATTCAGTTAGAACCCACAAGTTAGCAGGACAACTTGATAAGCTAACTAGACAAGACTAACGTTTATTTCCTAACAACCACAAAAAGCAGTGGCGATGCAGCTAGCTAGCTAGGTCATGGACAGCGTCATTTGTTGTTGCAAGTGCTTGTGATTCGTAACAAGCAGCAAATGCTGCAGTGCTCGTTTCAGAAAACATGCCATAGCGTCCCTTTAGTTAACAAGCTAACTAGCTTAGTTTACGTTCCAGTCCACAACTGACCTGCATGAGATTTCACCTTGTTCGAATCACAAACCATTCCTCTTCCTTCTGTTAGAAGTACGTGCTGCTTTTTCGCGTAATTTTAGGTTCAATGCACAGCTTACGTGTCTTCCTCAGGCGCCATTAGTTCAGCAATCTTTCCGAACTGTTCACGCAGGAAACGCATTTCCACGCATCGATGACGTCATTGGAGGGTGACGATTTTTAGAAGCTGGGAAAATCACAATTGGCCAGCTACACTTCGTTTGAAATGTGATGTTTATGGTTGACGGACAAACATAAATGAACTTAATAGATACTTCGGAAACATGTGCCATCTTCTTCCTGCGTTCTTGCCATACAACTAACTATATTTACATCTACCCAACCATCTATCTAGCAAATGCAGTAATATACAGAATTCCGTTCTATGCCTAATTTCCCTAAGAAAACCACAGGAACGGGTTAGCTATCTGCCGACCTACCCAACAACGACAGCCACATGGAATATCATAACAAAGAGATTTAGTCATCTGACCATATCTGCATCTAAAGTTAGTTAAATATCTAGCGTTACCTGCACTGTTTGTCAGCCCCCTACTTACCTGTCTGCATGTCAAAGCTTGGTGTGACATTCTTGCTGTTGTGTACAAACGTTACATTAAGTAACTACAGTAACTACAGTGATGCTTAACCAGTAATCAAGCCATTTTCGATTTCGTCACGTAGGTATTTAGCCCGGTTAGCTGTTCATATCATGAGAACCGACAACCAAAGCCCTCTTTGCGAATGCAAATCACAGCGGTAGCACAAAGCTTAAGATTTGCATTGCATTTGGATTGCCGGGGTTCATACGTTTTGTTAACGGTCTTATTATACGTGGATTACGTTTGCATCATTGCATCATCTTTTTTCCCCAAAGTTGTACCTATCGACCCAACTATCCAATCAACTGACAGCTTTGCCAGGACAGCTGTGCGCCAGCATTCCCGCCACAGAGCTCTTTCCAACCGATCATTCAATAAAGCAGTTGGGGAAACAAAACCTGTCGATAACCTCGAGATTGGGAAATATTTTTGTCTTCTATGTGGATGTTACAGCATGGTATAGTCTGTTATGACTTTTTCATGGTTTCTTTTTTCGAGAATAATAAAAAATAATTTGTTTGATGTACTGGTTGTGAAAAAAGAAAATACTCTGTTCTAACAACGTAGAAAACTACTGAAAGCAAAATGAGTGACAAGGTAAGGAAAAAGTCATTTCTGTTTATTGGCAGCTGGTGGTGCTATTGCACATTTTTGAAGCAATAGACAGCGAGACCTTAAAACAACTGCAAAAAAAATTCTCGTCCCAGTGATCAGGTCAACTACAAGTATGTAGTGAAAGCGATCTGTAGACATCGCGAGTTTCACTTGATTTTTCATAATGGTTCTGAGTGGTATTTTACATTCTGTTTTATAAATCATTGCATTTCTTATTTAATAGATGAGCTGGTCATACTGCACTGTGCCTATGTGGTTCACTTCTGCAATCCCTGCCATGTAGTGTTCCCAAGTGCGTCTGAGCGTAGCGAAACAAACAAGCTTGACATCTGCATATCGTTTCAGTATTTTATACTCCTGTGTAAATATTTTATTTTACCCTTCATACTAACCATCGTCACATCTCATTGACAAAAATGGGTTGATCTATTATTTAGAGGGCTCCACGATTGTTACAGTTCTATTACTCTTGGCAGTGCTGGAGTCTCAACAACCAGTCAGCAAAACACCCCAGAATGTCACTCAGTCTTTGCCACCATGTCCCAGCTTCTCCAGCTTTACACTAGACAATTGTATCATTTACAAATGTTGTTTTCCTTTTTCTTAGTTAACGTCACCTTTGAGGTAAAATAGAGCAGTGTTATAGTCTCATGCAAAATGAAAGAACCTCTTCCACCTAAAACAAGTGCAGAATGTGCTTGCCCTCTTAGTGGAGTGTACCATTTGCCAAAAGATGGTTCACAGAGTGGGTAAGTTGTACTGACACATTTATTCAGAAATGAATACACAGTTGTAAAACACAGACATAATACACAGGCAAAATAAAAATGCTGGTGATCAGTTTTGCTCTGACGCCATGTCTTCTGATGCCTGATCTTTACCAGTTGAAGTACTTTGCCCAGCTGGGAGGCTCTGAGAGTTTCTGAAAAAGAGGACAAAATAATTACTGAGTGATTCACAAATGAAATATATAAAGCAACCACCAAATGGAAGGAAAAGATGTAGTCTGCAAAACAATACTAAGCAGTATTAGACATCTGAGATGAGTTGAAAGCAGCACTATCACAGTTAGATAACCATTATAGTGATTTATTGGCTTCCCTAAACCTAAACGCATTAATGCTCCATTCCATTGGTAACCATGTAGAAAATATGAACATATATAATTCACAAGTCAAATACCGCTTACTGTATGTAAGGTTGATTTATTTAGATATTGATGTCTTTTCAGGCTTCAGCCATTTATATTAATAAGTACCCTAGGGTAGATCCCATATTAAATTGGCAAATATCTGTAAATATTAGCAGGTGTATATTTGTGAAATGTAAACCTTGCGCTCCTCTGGGTCCGTAACCTCCCTGCAGGACACTGTGAGCGATGCTGGCTCCGCTGGCTGTGACTTCAGGATTGTGGCCGTGCTGGAGCACATCTTCAGAGACTGCAGACAAGGTGAAACAGAGAACCAATCAGCTCCCAGTATACCCATCTACTGGACATGCCTTGCTCCCAGGTCAGTGATATCAGTGGTTCGTGTGTAGGTTAAGCAGGTCATGTTCCTTCGGTGGCCAGAGAGTGCTGGATAATTGATATGATTGACAAGACTTCACCTGCATAGCTTCACTGTCTGGAGATGAACAGTCTTGCAGGAGTCAATTAATACGGTTTTTCCACAACAAGACACAGTACGTTTGAGTTCCTTGCTGTCGTCCCTGCCAAAGAGTTCTGGTCTTAGCCATAGAGATCAAGTCAAGACCACTCTCTCTACAGCTATGCTCAAACATATCAATGAGCAGGCAGGTCTGGACTGTATTTCCATTCTTTGTGATGGATGGGTTCATTGATGCCACATGTGCTGCCTGTGGTCAGAATCTGAACCAATCAAGTAGCTCAATCATGAGATTGACCTCAGATTTACTTCTAGTCTGTATGGATACTGGGGGTATTCTGGTCTTGATATTTTCCACATATCCACATATTCATACTTATATATATCATAATCTATATATTCGCATGTCATATATTTTGTGCTATTCAGATGTTTACATGAGTGGTTTTCTCCCTTGCAGTGAGCACTTCCAATGGCATCTGGGAGGGATGAGGTGGACGGCATGGACTCACCCCATTCTCCTTGAAGACGCACTCTTCCTTCAGATAGTCCACTGATTTGGGGCACACTGTCTCCTTCAGTGTGAAAGTGATGGACTTGATCATGACAGAGCCTTGACCAGGCTCGAACATCGACTAACAGGGAGAGAGAGAGCAGGGAAAATGCAATTCAGTATTTAAACAAACATTCAGCATGGTTGCTGGACACATGAAGAAAAGCATACTTATTTAGCAGTTGAATTACGGCAGAAGTCAAACGTGGCCATACCATTGACCGTAGTGGGCTCTGTTTGGGCGGCCCAAAGGCGTTCTTCTCGTCACTCTTCTGGTTGAAGTCGACAGTAGCCGCTTTGAGGACGTCCATGAAGGTGAAGACGCTCTTGGCCAGAGTGATGGAGACCAGAGCGGCCAGAGCGAGCAGCAACAGGGATCCAGCGGAGTTTCTCATCTTATCTGTATATCTCACTCACTGAGACTGATGAAGTACAGCACGAGCTCGGGGCTATTTAAACCTACCTGGATGAAGGTTTCAAGATGACGCAACTCTCCATGGACACCCGGGGGCTGTCTGTCTAACATCATCATAAAATCACAAAGGTGACAGTCTGTTGCGAAATTGACACTCACAGATTTCAAAATATTTTGGACACCAGATAACTGCACCCTTGCAATCCCGTATTTTACGAGCCTAAGTAAACATGGGAAAGCACAGAGACCTGTAAACAAGGACCTCTATTCAAATTGCCATTAAGTACCTTCCTACTAAGCAAGTCAAGCTGAAGTATTATATAACTATATATTCCAAAATACACTTTGAACGTATATAAGTAAATTAGTAGCTATCATGAAACAAGCCTTAATACATATGAAATATATTTAGGCATCAGTTATGGAAAAAACTTTATTGTATCAAAAATGTTTTAAATGGTATAATGCAGTGCCTAGGGTGGGGGAGAAAACAAAGAGAGGGAAGTGGAAGTTGACTATGAACTAAACTGCAATAGGTTCATTACAAACCATACCGCTACGAATGAGCCCTGCCACCCTTACTGGATTTTTTCAGCAATATTGAATTGAATTTTTGTTCAGCAACAATATTGGAAAAAATCAGAAGTAGTATTGCTTTTACACCCACTCTACATAATTACCTACCTGAGGTTCCGGAAACTGTCCAGCACGCTCTGTCCTCAGTCTGTTACAGAGGCCGTGTTTCCCATAACTTCATGCCATCGCTGTAACTTGCAGAACCTCTCTGGATTGTGTCCAGATTCTTCCCCTGGTGAAGCTGACCAGTAGTTTCAAAGTCAAAGGCAAAGTTCCAATCCCTAAACTCCTGTGTAAGATGAAGGAAGGAATTATTCTCAACTTAATAACATCTCAGACTGGCTAAATGAATCTGTAATTGTTCAAGGAGCTTCTATTGACAGATATTCCATTCAGTCTTGATTTGGGAAAATTCTGAAAATTACCATGTAATGTGATGGAGTTATTTATGGTAAAGGTGCCAATGTAATGTGATGTAGAACACAATCTAGTTCATAAAAGCCTGAGGTGTTCTGCCATTTACCTCTGTTTACCTCTATTCAACTGAACTAGAACCCATTATTTCTGTTTTTTTTTAAGTCATTTATTCATTAAAGGCATATTTCATATTATTAATCTCATTGCAAACTGGGAAAAAAATATATATATATACATATGTATATTAAATATATGTATATATATATATATACACACACCTAAATATATATAGTATTTGAAAAGTTCATATTCTCCAATGCAACCTGAAGTGGATGAAACAGGGAAAGCTTGCATCTATTCTTCAAAAATGACTAAAAGCATTTTCTTTCAAACAGCACAAAGCTTTTTACATGTATGCCTTTGAAACCCTAAAACCAGGGCTTCGGGGTTATATGAAAGCAGCAAATATTTCACAGTTTGGTGCTTTTTCGTTTGAAAACAACTGTCTCATTGCTCATAGGCAAACATGTGAATATGTGTCAGAGGGTTTTCCTGATGATGTCATACACAGTGGTTACGGGAAGCACGGCAGCTGCAGGAGATTGTGAAGAGAGCGTGCTGACCCGAGTTTACTGCCGGCGGCCTCACACGGAAATCCCACATGGAAGCAAGTAGAGAAATGCTCCATACACATGTGTGCCCTTATGAAAATGATTAAATAATACTGCCATTCTGTAAAATACTCCCGTCTTACAAACTGAAAGTGGCCAGGGCCAGTCGTAGTTAACTAATTCATAGTGGTTATTCTTTGACTGTGTTCAACTCCACTCACTACCCTGTCCTCCACACCAGTGAACTGCAGCAGAATGCTAAAACCTAATGCAATAACAATACTTTATTATATTAACATTTAATGATCTATTTCCTTTTCCATATATTTTATAATAACCAGTGTTGATTTAAAATATATTTACAGACAAACAGTATGTATTTGGAACATGCATAAATGGGTTAGCCTCACTTAATGCTGCAGTGGAAATTTACTGGAAGTCCTTCATGTTGACAATTTCAAAACTTGCACAAAGTTCTGATTTCAAACTTGGACAGACAGCCCCCGGGTGTCCATGGAGAGTTGCGTCATCTTGAAACCTTCACCCAGGTAGGTTTAAATAGCCCGGAGCTCGTGCTGTACTTCATCAGTCTCAGTGAGTGAGATATACAGATAAGATGAGAAACTCCGCTGGATCTCTGTTGCTGCTCGCTCTGGCCGCTCTGGTCTCCATCACTCTGGCCAAGAGCGTCTTCACCTTCATGGACGTCCTCAAAGCGGCTACTGTCGACTTCAACCAGAAGAGTGATGAGAGGAACGCCTTTGGGCTGCCCAAACAGAGCCCACTACGGTCAATGGTATGGCCACTTTTGACTTCTGCAAACATGTACTTTTCTTCATGTTTCCAGCAACCATGTTGAATGTTTGTTTAAATACTGAATTGCATTTTCCCTGCTCTCCCTCTCCCTGTTAGTCGATGTTTGAGCCTGGTCAAGGCTCTGTCATGATCAAGTCCATCACTTTCACACTGAAGGAGACAGTGTGCCCCAAATCAGTGGACTATCTGAAGGAAGAGTGCGTCTTCAAGGAGAATGGGGTGAGTCCATGCCGTCCACCTCATCCCTCCCAGATGCCATTGGAAGTGCTCACTGCAAGAGAGAAAACCACTCATGTAAACATCTGAATAGCACAAAATATATGACATGCGAATATATAGATTATGATATATATAAGTATGAATATGTGGATATGTGGAAAATATCAAGACCAGAATACCCCCAGTATCCATACAGACTAGAAGTAAATCTGAGGTCAATCCCATGATTGAGCTACTTGATTGGTTCAGATTCTGACCACAGGCAGCATGTGTGGCATCAATGAACCCATCCATCACAAAGAATGGAAATACAGTCCAGGCCTGCCTGCTCATTGATATGTTTGAGCATAGCTGTAGAGAGAGTGGTCTTAACTTGATCTCTATGGCTAAGACCAGAACTCTTTGGCAGGGACAGCAAGGAACTCAAATGTACTGTGTCTTGTTGTAGAAAAACTGTATTAATTGACTCTGAAGCTATGCAGGTGAAGTCTTGTCAATCATATCAATTATCCAGCACTCTCTGGCCACCAAAGGAACATGACCTGCTTAACCTACACACGAACCACTGATATCACTGACCTGGGAGCAAGGCATGTCCAGTAGATGGGTATACTGGGAGCTGATTGGTTCTCTGTTTCACCTTGTCTGCAGTCTCTGAAGATGTGCTCCAGCACGGCCACAATCCTGAAGTCACAGCCAGCGGAGCCAGCATCGCTCACAGTGTCCTGCAGGGAGGTTACGGACCCAGAGGAGCGCAAGGTTTACATTTCACAAATATACACCTGCTAATATTTACAGATATTTGCCAATTTAATATGGGATCTACCCTAGGGTACTTATTAATATAAATGGCTGAAGCCTGAAAAGACATCAATATCTAAATAAATCAACCTTACATACAGTAAGCGGTATTTGACATGTGAATTATATATGTTCATATTTTCTACATGGTTACCAATGGAATGGAGCATTAATGCGTTTAGGTTTAGGGAAGCCATTACTATAATGGTTATCTAACTGTGATAGTGCTGCTTTCAACTCATCTCAGATGTCTAATACTGCTTAGTATTGTTTTGCAGACTACATCTTTTCCTTCCATTTGGTGGTTGCTTTATATATTTCATTTGTGAATCACTCAGTAATTATTTTGTCCTCTTTTTCAGAAACTCTCAGAGCCTCCCAGCTGGGCAAAGTACTTCAACTGGTAAAGATCAGGCATCAGAAGACATGGCGTCAGAGCAAAACTGATCACCAGCATTTTTATTTTGCCTGTGTATTATGTCTGTGTTTTACAACTGTGTATTCATTTCTGAATAAATGTGTCAGTACAACTTACCCACTCTGTGAACCATCTTTTGGCAAATGGTACACTCCACTAAGAGGGCAAGCACATTCTGCACTTGTCTGAGGTTGAAAAGAATTGTTTTATTTTTTTGTTTCACATAAGATTTTATAATTGAAAGTATATACTGACATAGAGCTGCTGATGGTGAAGTGTAGACCCTTTTACCTGCCGAGGGAGTTCAGCGCAGTGTTCATTCTGGCTGTTTACATTCCGCCAAGGGCGAACTCCGCTATGGCATTGGGGCTGCTGCATGACGCGATCAGCAAACAAGAAACTGCACACCCGACGCTGTGTTCATCGTAGCAGGCGATTTCAATCACTGCAACCTACGGACTGTCCTCCCCAAGTACCACCAGCACATCAGCTTTCCGTTCTAACCATGTTTACAGCAACGTGAGGGGCGCCTACAAGGCCGCACCTCGGCCGCACTTCGGACAGTCCGACCACATCTCCGTATTCCTCTACCCATCATACCGACAACAACTCAAGCAAGCTCCACCAGTAAGTAAAACTGTTAAAGTGTGGACTGAGGAAACATCTGATGCTTCAGGACTGCTTTGATAGTTGGGACGTGTTTAAAACTGCTGCTCTGAGAGAGGACTGTACTGTTGATTTAGAGGACTATGCCTCAGGGGTAACTGGCTATATCAGCACCTGCATTGAGAACATTGTCCCCACAAAAAGATGCAGTAACTACCCCCAACCAGAAACCCTGGATAAACGGGAAGTCCGAATGCTACGTGCCCGCTCCGCCGCATTTGTCTCAGGCAACTCTGAGGAGTACAAAAGGGCCAGATACGACCTGCGTAAGTCTATCAGAGAAGCCAAGGGACAATACAGACGGAAGCTGGAGGGATATTACACCCACCGCTGACTCTCGGCGCATGTGGCAAGGCCTGCAGTGGATCACGGACTACCAGCAGAGGAGTAGGGGGTCACAAACAGCCACGCCACGCTGCCAGATGAGCTGAATGAGTTCTACGCTCGCTTTGAGGCCCTCAACACCCGACCACCAACAGAGAGAGGCCATGGCCATGGAGAGCACACAGAACACATCACTCACTGTGTCAGCCAATAAACCCTCGGAAGGCAGCTGGACCAGATAACATCCCGGGCGTGCACTCAAGGTCTGCTCAGCAGAGCTGGCTGATGTGCTTGCAGACATATTCAGTCTGTCCCTTGAGCAAGCACGTGTGCCCTCCTGCTTCAAGTCCACCACCATTGTGCCCCTCCCAAAGAAAAGCACCGTGACCTGCCTGAATGACTATCCCTGTGGCACTCACTCCCATTGTGATGAAGTGTTTCAAAGGATAGTCATGGCTCACATTCAGGAAACCATCCCGGACACCTCAGACCCTCTGCAGTTTGCTTACCGACGGAACCGGTCCACTGACGACGCAATCAACACTGCAATTCACTCAGCCCTCACACATCTAGAGGGCAAGGACACCGTATGTTAGAATGCTGTTTATCGACTACAGCTCAGCATTCAATACGGTTCAAAAGCTCCTCACCCTCAGGACTGGCACCCACCCTCTGTAACTGGGTGCTTCCAACAGACAGACCCCAGTCAGTCAGAGTTGGCAGCCGCACATCCAGCACAAGAACTGTGAGCACAGGGACCCCCAGGGCTGTGTGCTGAGCCCCCTGCTGTATCTTCACGCACGACTGTGTGGCCTCCCAGAATTATACCAGCATCATCAAGTTCGCTGACGACACAACAGTCATTGGACTGATCACTGGTGGGGATGAGACGGCGTACAGGAAGGAGGTGGCAGATCTGGTGGCCTGGTGTCAGGACAACAATCTCTACCTTAACGCGGACAAGACCAAGGAAATGATTGTTGATCCAAGGAAGAGGGGGGAGCTGCACACACCACTGCAAATTGGGGAGACCGAGGTGGAGAGGGTGAAAACCTTCAAATTCCTTGGTGTACACATCAGTGAGGATCTCACCTGGTCTCACAACACCCAGCACACCATCAGAAGTCCCAGCAACGACTGTACTTTCTAAGAAGGCTGAGGAAATTTGGGATGTCAACCAAAATTCTCAGCAACTTCTACAGGAGTACGATCGAGACTGTCCTTACCAGCTCCATCACTGTTTGGTATGGAAACTGTACTGCTCAGGACAGGAAGGCTCTCCAACGTGTGATTAAAACAGCAGAGTCCATTTCAGGAGCAGCCTTCTCCCCATTGCAGGACACATACCACACCAGGGTCATCAGGAGGGCCCACAACATCATCAGGGACAGTTCACACCCCAGCACAGCCTCTTCGCACTTCTACCCTCAGGCAATAGAAGTATGAAGTCCAGGACATCCAGACTAACAAACAGTTTCTATCCACAGGCAATCAGGCTCGTGAATAGCCGTCTGACACCTGGTCCCTCTCAACCTCTTTGAACCAGGAGTTACTGATACACACATACCTCAAGGAACACCACTCAACTCCTCACACACTACACAACTGTTATTGCTGCTACCCCCCCACCAATGACCATTGACACCCTACAACAATGCACAAGTGCACTTTATGACTGCTGCTCTCTGCCCTTTGCACACACTGCACATGGACCGCAACATTGCACACTACAGTTCTACCTCATTCTACAGTTCTACCTCATTCTTCTTCTTCTCATGTTTCTCCAGTGTTTTATTAGATTTCTTCTTTTTGTTCAGATTTACTTATTTTGTTCAGACTTATTTATTTTGGTAACGAAGGATTAGCAGAGTAAGAATTTCATTGTACGGTGTAACTGAGTGTTCTGCTGTGCACATGACAATAAAACTCTTGAATCTTGAATCTTGAATCTTGAATATTTTACCTCAAAGGTGACATTCACTATGAAAAAATAAAATAATAGTGTAAATGATACAATTGTCCCGTGTAAAGCTGGAGAAGCTGGAACATGGTGGCAAAGACTGAGTGACATTCTGGGGTGTTTTGCTGACTGGTTGTTGAGACTCCAGCAGAACAAGCCTATAACAATGCTGGTGCCTTTGAAATTACAGATCTTTCCATTCTTATCAACCAGATGATGATGATGATGGTTAGTGAAGGGTGAAATAAAATAACTACACAAACATATAATATGTTGAAATGATGGGCACTTGTCAAGCTTGTTTGTTTGGCTACACTCAGATGCACTTGGGAACACTACATGGCAGGGATTGCAACACTGAAACTCATAGGCACAGTGTAGTTTGACTCTCATCTATTAAGTCAGAAATGTAATGATTTATGAAATAGAACGTAAAAATACCACTAAGAACTGTTTTGAAAAATCATGTGCAGCCCACGGTGTCTTCAAATTGCTTTCATCTTCTGAAGAAAAGTCTTTCCTCTTTGAATGGTGAAATATTTGATCTCATTGTCTTGCAGAAACAATATGGTAATGACATCTTGTGACACTGCCAGTTTCAAAAATACCTGCCCTTGACAAGCCTCATATACTATACCTTACATATGTCTGTATTCAAAAGAATATTTGAATGTTTGTAGATGACCCATGGGTAATTTGAGACAATTTGTTCGGAGAATGATGGGTACATTGCACCTCCCAATTTCCCTTTTTATTTAGCATGAAATTAGGGGAGAAGATAACTGCAGATGTAGAAACTGTCTCAGCAAGATATAAATTATGAATGTACAAATGTGTGACAGTACGGCAGGCAAAAGAAAAATTTTGTTTCTTCGTCTGTTTAAGGATAGAATCCATTTTACCAAGTGAACCTTGAATATTTTATTAGTGAAAGGGAGCAAATTTGTGTGTAGAAGCAGCTTTGTGTCATTTAGCCATCTTAGCAACCTAAAACTGTTTAGATTTGGATTAGTAGATTTGAAACTAAACTGTGAATATTGGATTAAAACTCTAGCACAGTAAGCCATAGTGCCAGTAACTGTATATTTGTTTATTTGTAAGTGTTAGGAAATGGTAATAGGACTAAAGAGATGGGCATTTTATATCCGTTCACAGTAAAGAGGAGGAGGTCACTTCATATTTATATTGACTTGAAAGGTAATAAATAATAAAAAAACTAATCATTTGAAACCATACCCTGCCTGCTGGGACTCTTTTCCCAAAGCTCTGCCTTGTTAAGCCTCTGCTGACTGAGATGCACCTCTACTCTGTTACAAATAGTATGTGTGTGGGGAATCATGACAGGAGCTTTCTGTTCATGCATCAAAGTGACCACAACCATGTACGTCATCAGGAGAGGCTGCACAGTATGATATTGCTTTAACTGATCATGATGCTTTTATGTACTAAAATGGTCACTGATGATTTTCTCTCAGATGAAAAGGGCTTGTAGTTGGTTGAGTGAAACATTTCAGACTTTGCCTTAACTTCACTGAGAGAGAGCTGTTCTGCTTTTTCTCCGATATGCATATGTATATTAAACCACAGCAGTTTGGCCTGGCAACCTGTGTCTGCCTCAGGTTATTACTCTCATTCGTTAAAAATCCAAAGGAACAAGTTTTCCCCAAACAACGTGCTCATAAAATGATAACATTGTACCTTGTGCCTCCCCCTACCAAAAACCTGAGGGAGGAAGGTTGCTCTACCAACAGCGTGCTCCTGAACTGATAACAGTGAACCTTACACCTCTTTTTGCAACGGCTGTGTGATTGCCCAATTTTAAAAAGTCTGTAGAACATGTCATCTAAGCTCCAAACAACATAGCAAAACACACTTTCTTCGGGACATTTTTTGGTTTTAGAGTTTTTATTTATTTGCTTTTTTTGGATATAAGGATGTCTGAGACTGTTGGACTGATCAGTAAGGACTTTCCCTTTCTGTAGGTTAAATGGACAGCAGATTTACAAGAAGTGAGATGAGAGAGGGATAACAGTTTGTGTTCCATAACCCCACTGACTGTCACAAAGCCATGTCCAGTGCTAAATCAGCAGCATACTCTTTGCATTTTGAAAGGTGTTACATGAAGTGTTGTTTTCTCTTCAAGGACTGCAGAAGATATATAATTGTATTATAGTACTGGAGTCTATTAACATTCTGTGAAGTGCAGGGAGTGTTTTGGCAGAACTTCATATAGGTTAACTTTGATTAGAAATTATTTATAATTCTCCCAATTGTATTTTTACATTTTTGGTGCATTTGCTGCTACTTACAGAGCTCTGTCATAGCTTGCAAGATTATATTTGTCATTTACAAGGCAGAGTTGTCAATGTATGGGATGCTTTTTACCCAATCACTGACACTCTTCCTTGGGCTTATGAGTTCCTGTCTTCTAACTGTTATTGCACATGAAAAACACAAATAACACTGCTTTTACCACAAACTATTGCTAACTGTGTTTACAATGTACCATTACATTTTAACAGTTGGAATAGGTACAGTCAATTCCATTTTGAGGCACTAAGTGTGCTGTTTGTCCCTGAGTACACCATGACTGCATGCACTCTGCTGTTCTCCTCCACTGGCACATGTCCAAGGGAGTGTTGTGAAACAGAGTCAAAGGGAAAATACTCTCTGTATTGACGTCTCTCTGTGTAAACAGGACTAGGAATTTCCTGGAAGATGGCGTTTTGCATATTCAGCAGCATTCACAAGACAGTGAAAGCGCAGGGATTCAAGATGGGTCAGAATGGGTAGCAGAATATGCATGAATTAATGGCACGCTAAAAAAAAACCTTGATTTAGGAATTATGGTTCCATTAAAAGTCTTAATTGCTGATTCTCAAAGTAATGACAATAGCACAAAAGAATAATGATCAGACACAACTGAAGATGAAACATTCCGCTACCTGACTTCACCATAATATCCCTGCTACTTCACTAACGATGAATAAATAGACAAACAAATAAACAATTAGATATTCCAATTAAATAATACGATTAAAGTATCATGTCCAAAAATAAGAGTTCAAACACAATACTTCACCATCAACACTTGAAACACATGATCAAAAATGCTAAGGTGACGTGTATGTTTTTGACAGTAAGCAAGCACATCCCCATAGGTATACCTTTACATGGAATACACACGGATCTACTCATTCCTGATACAACAGAATTACCTTGTTATTGTCTCTTACGTCTAGCTGCGTTCACTGTACCAGGGCAGCAGTGTGGTGTACTGGAAAAAAGCTGGGCTTGTAACGACGCTGCTGTTGTACCCTTGGGCAAGGTACTTATTAGGGATGGGTCATGATTTTCTAATAGTCATTAAATTATTTAAAAAAAAAAAATCGAATAGTTTATGCAACTATCGTCTTGTCTTAACCCGTAACTTATTTTCTGCTATGTAGCGCGAGTGTTACGTTACATGGTTCGTTCTGTTTTCATTAGCGTTATTAAGCTTCTCATAGTTTTCACCGCCGCATTTGCTATATATTTGTTAATGTTAAATCGCTGTTTCCTCAAACCTAAAATTAGCCTGAATCTTCGAAGAATGGTCGAATAGTTCCCAGTGGATATCGAATAGTATGCAGTAGTAGTTTTGCTTGAAATGTCCCTCCCTAGTACTTAATCCGCAATTGCCTCAGTAAATATTCAGCTGTATAAATGGGTAAAACTGTAAACTAAGTAAGTTGGTCTGGATAAGAGGGTCTGCTAAGTAACAATAATGTAACGTCATACCAAACAGCTGATTCATGCAATTGACACAGACAAACACAAATCTCTGAATGGAGAGTTCTGGAAAACGGCAGCCAGGACTTTTCAGAGGTTGTGTGAAATGTTGACTGACTGATATGAGCTGACAGTTCCCTGTGGCAGGCCTCCCCAGGTGCCATCAGGAGTATCAAGTCCCAGCAAGCTCCTTTATTTCCCCGTACGTGTTGCACAACATGCTATTGCTCCATGACGGGAAGCCCACTCCGGCAGAGTATAAAGACCCGGCCTCCTCTACCTGTCCTCACTCTGCAACGATGAGGGCTCTCGTGAACACGCTCCTGTTTGCCTTGTGCTCCCTGTCGGCCTCTGCTCAGTCTGAGGTCGACCGCAGCTATGAATGGCTTGTCGTCGATGTAAGCAGCCGCTACATCCAGGAGGCTGGAGAACAACACGCTTTCAGGCCAGAGCTGAGCGTTCTGCAAGTCAACACTGTAAGTATGGGAGATCGCCTGCATGTTTCAGTGATGACTTTTAATGACATGATGCCATTTTTTTTTCTTACAAGGTCATGATGCAAGCATATGGGTCTGTGCCAGCCATGAAAATAAATCTCGGACAAAATTTTAGTTTGAAGGGAAACTTCACAGAGAATTCGTAATTTCAGTTTTTTTTTCCATTTAATGTAAAAAATACTTGGAATCAATTAAATCTGAGGAGAATCATAGTTCACCAAGAAGTTATTAATAAGTTGACGGTTTGTTAAGAAACACATTTAGACTGTGTTTTTGTGTTTTGCACATAAATGAAAGGAGGTGCATTGGTGGGTTTTGAGAAAGTGTTTTGAACCTGGATCTCATTAGTTTGGTCCCTTTGACCTTATGTCATGGTTACATTACAAAAATGATCTTTAGGGACATTTAGATAAGACATGAACTGTCAGTATCACTAATGACCTCACCAGGAATCTTAGAGTCATATTAGAGAGCAAGTCACATTAGAAAGCAATCATTTGTAAAAAGATTCATAAAGTTCCATTAGACATTTTATGATATTGTATAACGTTTTGAGTGGCATTGTGAATTAATGGCAAAGTCACCATGTGTGGACATGAGCAACCCCATCAATGCACCTGCTCTCATAATTAAAACATCCAACTACATACATTGGTATGCAGGCTGTATAAGAGGTACAGCTGTAAGGCGCGGATACGAATGTTTGCAATGTAAGCAGTAATAGGACGAATAAAAAGACATGATATACTGAAGGAATGGCACCGAAGGTGGCCTCACGTTTACGTGTCTTTTTTTTTTTTTCCCTAACCCTAGCTGCACCGAGAATCTGCAGAGGGAACTGTGATGGTGAGAAAGCTGAGGTTCCCCCTACAGGAGACAGTCTGTCTGCACACAGAGGAACGGGAGGGCAAGCCATGCCCCATCAAAAAGAATGGAGTAAGAGCTTTAGTCTACTGTCATTCCCATTCCATTGTTTTATGCTCTTATCCAAAATCTATCCCATTACACGCAAACCTACCTTTTGCGTACATCAAACTATAAATTCAATCATTTCCTGGTATAAAAGCAAATGAAATAGTGGTAAAAATTCTGTCAAGCTGTGTGAAATAGTGTTGGAGTATTGCACTTTCTGTCAAAACAACTGTTATGAATTGGCGATTGGGTGGTGCTTTAACTGTGGAATTTTCCACTTCCTATGTAGAAATCAATGCTGTGTGACATGGCCATCTCTGGTCCAGTGCGTGAAGGTATGGCACCAGTCAACACTGAAATAACCTGTGAAACTATGGCCAAGGCAGATCAACTGCAGGTAAGCAGGGCAGGGCGTTGGGCTAAATAAATATTTGATCGTGACACCCTACATCAATTGCTCCAAAGAGTTGGAACACAGAACAAAATTCATCCAGAAAGGCAGGATGGAGGCATGGGGCAGAGAAATGTAAAAGCTGAGGTACTGACACATTGCATGCACCCTTTTGGGTGAAGAGCTTTCTAGCAATCCAGTTTCTGCCTTAAGTGAAGGGTTGTCTCTTAAAAGTTTAGAGACATTAATGCAAGTTTAGGAATCAGCCAAAAAAATGCGGTACATGAAATACACCCACAACGTTTACAAAATTAGAACACTAATCACTTCAGGGGTTGTTGTGCAAAGCCTTATTTATCAAGCATACACCTATAAGCACATTTATATAATGTGTCACTTACTGTCTTAAGCTGTAGCTGAACGTTCTTCTTACTGTGGCTAGGATACTTCACATTTTCACAAAATGTTCACTAATGGAAGGTGACATTATCTGAAACCTGCCCCAAATGGCCACAGTTGCACTTGAAGCGATGCAGACTCTGGCAGCTGCATACTGTAAACAAAGTCAGCCTCATTTCAGTTTGGGTTCCCGACAGTTTCTCCACTTTCTTGTGGATTAGGATACCTTGTAGATTTCCACATTTCATCCGCAGTTCAGGAACGGCCTTGCAACCTGAAAGATACTAGAGATTGGCTGAATATAGCTACATACTGCCCTAGATACAAATAGGAATGATCTGTTGGTCCTCTTACGGATCGCTAATATTACAAATGCAGATGAGAAGCCCATTTGCTGAGGTGAATTCTGAGGTTTACCCAATCCCAAGAATTTCACTTACCGTTGGATTGACTTGGTCATCTGCAGGTCACAATGTGGCCTTGTACTTAGAGTGCAGGCCTTCTCCTCTGTTTGATTCCACTGAATTTCACATCATTGTATGCCCATCAGGCACCATTTCACCGACTGTTCTCTTCTCACATCATTATCTTGACAAACCTTTTTTATTCTCAGTGCTGAACCTGTAAACATGGTCCCAGAGGAGCTCTTAGCTGTCATTGTGGAACATTTTTGAATCAAAAATGCTGAACGGCACTTTTTGGCATAATCTGAGTGATCGTGCTTTTGATCGCAGCAGAAGATCCGGATGAGAAGGAGCAAATCTGGCAAAGGCTCGGGGGGGAACAAGGGCTCCGGAGGCAAAGGCTCAGGAGGCAGAGGAGGGGGCTCTCGAGCTGGAAGCGGCTCCTCCATCGCTGGCGGAGGGAGCAGAGGAAACGGGAACACTCGAACTGCATAGAAGACGGAGGTGCCACGTGATCAACAAAAAGGAGGCCAATCGAACCCAGGACCCAGGCATATGCATCCTTGGTTCTTGGCATCGCAGCCACCAATTCTGTTAGGTTTTTACGTGAGCTCAAATATGTAAATACATCCTTTGCAAGTTTTATAAATTGTGCACAATTAAAAGTTCATAAAGACATCTCCTATAATCTTGTGGGTGTTTGTGGTACAAATATAACAGACAACCAGATGGGTGTTAGAAGGTCAGGAATTTGGAGTCAATAAGCCAAAAATGGAAAAAAAAAAACACAGCAGCCAGGCTCCAAACCCTGGTCCTGGAGAGCCATAGCATCTGTACAGCTGATCAACCTTCATCTAGCTATTTTTGACTAACACATAAAATGCTTGAAGAATGTAGCTGAAAGATGCTATATAAATCAATTCTATTACTGTCACTACATAGTGTAAAATTACTTTAAATGGTAAAGGAGTTTAATGCCCATAGTAAAAGGTGCTGTTAACACTTCAACAGATAGACTGAACAGTCTGAAGACATTTTAAAATGATAGCATTGGGGTAAGAGAATGCCGATATTACATTATGTTTTCATCAGGAGAACTCATCCGGCCAGACTTGCATCACATATATTTTCATTATTTTACTTTTGTTGATATCTTTTTGAATGTTGATAGATCTGAATACTGGCAGAATTTAACATGCCAGCATCACACTACATTCATAAGGAATATATATGTGTGCAAGCAAAGGGGACATTACAAAAAAATATATAAACTGAATACATCTGATATTTTTTTATTTGAAACCAAATACAATATCTTTCAACACACTACAACCATTAAATACACACAAAACAGGATTTGTTTTCTTCTGCTCAGTAACGGAAAACAAAATGAAAGACGTTTCGTAAAGCTGTTCTTGCATGAAAATAATGCAAACCAAGCCGACCCCTCTGACCAATTCTGTAATGGCATGGTTCATCTTTCAGCAAGTTTTTTTTTTTTTTTTTAAATAAAACAAAGAAAAAAAATTAAATATCAAAACCCAAGCACTTAGCACCTTAGGACCAGTCGTTCTGCTTTGTAAACTGGTTTATAGTGGGTGAGAAGGTAACGGAGTGGGTACAGGCAGTGGGTCGGACGTGACATATGTTACTGAACACATAGCTAATTGACATAGGGATGACAAGTGTGCAGAAGGCAGTGTGCGTATTGCTGAAAGAATGTGGGACAGTTTATTTCAAGAGATAACTATGGTTTTTACTTGGGGATGACCATAACAAAGAAGAACAAAAGCATGCAGTCAAGTCAGCTGCAAAGACAAGCGGTTTTTCCCTAAAATAAAATCGAAAGTTTAGATGAGGCTACTGAAGCCCAGCACAGGGATTGCACGCTAACCTTGGAAATGGGATGCAATGGTACCGCGACACAGTTTGCTTTGCACACTTGCCAAAACACAACACCCCTGCATGAAAACATAAATACTGTACATATGTGCTAGGCTTCCAAAAAGCAAAATGAGCAAACCCTTCAGACCCTTAAAAACACATTGAAAGGTGTGGATTATTAGAGCATTCAAGGGTTTTTAAGTCACACAATGGAAGCAACACTGCCCCTACGGTGCAATTTGTACAACTAAAAACAGGCCATATACAGAATGTACAGTACAAGTTTCAAAGCAGCAGACATGGCATCGGTTACAAATAAGATAAGTAGACACCATAATAGCTGCCTTTACCCATTCCTAGAACCCAACACTTCTGTAAAACGCTTAAAGAAAATGAACAACAACAGCAATACCCACTGGTAAAGTAGCATGTTTCCTTGAAGTAGTGTTACGTGAACGCATACAGATGTTTTATTTTTGTTACTTACAATCTGGGAGGATGACATGTTTTTTACCAGATCTGAGCTGGAAGTCAGAACTAGAACAGACCCTGAAGAGACAACACTGTGTGGTTTCCCCATAAATGATAGGAAGTTATGTTACACCAGGTGGAGATTGACTGCTTGCCCACTGCAGCCAGTCCGACCTCCATCGGCAAAGCACATTTTGTTATTTGATTAGATCTTTTCTCAGTGCAAAATGCTCTGTAAATGTTAGCTTACACAGTTAGCTCTACTTTAACTCCTTATTACAGAACTTAAAAAATCTGTACAAGTTCTATGTGGTTTACAGGGATATAGTACATTCAGTATTATGTACAAATATATTCATTCAACACTTGCTATACTTTAAGAGACTGGAGGGAGTTCCTTTGTACAGTGATAATGTCAAAATGATCAAGAATAATCGAGGTGATCATCCGCGTCTGATTTCTATTGCTTCTCTACTGATAAAAATGCTTACAAGGACACCTGGATGGAAAATGTAAGTTTGTTTTATGAATTCATGACAGAGACAGCACTGTTTGCCCCTCTATGATACGGGTAAGTCATATCTAAGCACACAGTATGAACACACATATTGCCAATAGTGGTTTGGTTAATTCAGTTAATAACACAGACATATTCGATAACATTTCATAAATGTTTTTTTTTTCCTTTTTTGCCACAAAGAGCACTTAAAGAAAACAATCAAATCAATTCAATTTGTAGGGGTGCACAATTTGTTTTTGACATCCGGTGACGTTTCTAAAAACTCAACAGAAAGATTCACCTTTCAGGTTTGTTTCAATCTTCTTCTCATAATTGTTGGATTGTTATTAATCATATTTGGCATAAATAAACGTTGCTTATATTAATCTGAACACTTAGTAGATAAATATAATTTAACACATAAATAGAAAAATAGAGAAAACCTTTTTTTGTGGGGCTAGGGTAATTCGGGGGATGGGCGGTGCCAATCATCGAAAGATGGTTTTCCTTCACATAATCTTTCCCTTTCACTCAGGGAAAAAATCATTGAACAAATACCTTTTCCAGAGAACATTAATCTCCAATTGGAAATACCTTGAAAAAAAATACTACATTTGGTGCCCTTGGGCTTAAAGAATATAACTTGAGTTCACAGGGCAGGTGGGACACCTACCAGGGGCTAAGGACAGATCATGACAAAGATGTTAATAACATGGGCATAAAAATGAGCTACTTTCGGATATTAAGCCACCTATGCAACTGTCTGCCCCACTTTCATTGAGGGAACGGAAAAAAAAGCCTTACAATTTCGTTAAATGATGAATTTGCCATCCTATATTTGGGTGCTTCTCAAAAACACTTTATGTTAAGTCATGGAGGGAGGATGATACCAAATTTAAATATGGAGATGTGGCAATGTGTGACACAAATGGCTGTAAAAGAACAAGCATCTAGGAATCTACACATTTACGACCCTGCAGGGCATATTCATGCAGGACAGTACTACACAGAGGCCTTTAAGAAAAATAACTTGTAGGGTGGGGTTGTGAAGTGTTCCTCAAGCTGTTAGTTGGCCACCTGTGCGATCACCTTGTGGGCATAAAGATGAAAAGATTCAAGACGTGGAATAAATAGAACATACAAAAATAAAAATAACACCTTTGGCATCAGTTACTTTATATTACAAGCCACCCTACCCAGTGTAACTAAGACAACCTCTCATAATGCCACCATGTACAATGCAGTGAAAACGACACAAACGAATGTGCCATTCTCAATCTAAACAAGCTCATACTTCTATACACCTGAACGTTGAGAGGAGACTTAACAGTTGGAGGATTTTGTTCCGAGCAATGTTTGCAATACCAAACGTAATCGGTTTTTCTGAAGCACACTAAAGAAAAAATAACACTAAAGACTAATCTTATGGGAAAAAAATGAGACCAACCAAATCCAAAATCCAAAAAAAAAAATCTACGCGGATCAACGCTGCGAGTTAAAATATTAAGTCATACTTGCTCTCAGCAATGCCCTTCGCAGCTATACTTCGGAAAGCCCAATGGACAACAGCCTCCAATACGAATCTACCTGGTTTAGAAGAGTCCCTCAGATCTGGCCCTGCTGGACCATTGTCACAGATATATCTGTTTCACTACTATGTTCTCTTGAGGTGGTGGAACATGCCCTAAGCTAAAGGCCTACTGGCAAAGACTTCACAAAGGAAGAGTGCGAGAAAAGCTGTTGCCAGCCTCACTTCCACTACACACAAATGCACTGTATTTCACAGTCCTCCTCTTTGAATTTTAGGCAGCGCATGGACTTGAGGTCGGTCGAGTTTAGCTTTCTTCTTTCAATAATGCTGGGGAGGGAACATGGCCTACATCAGCCAGGCTTAAGGTTTGCTAACGATGAGGAAATGACAAAGTAATGACTAATAACTAATCATTCAGCTGCTGCTGATGTTCGGACCATGGGGTCAGCGGCACTCCACTGCACGGCCTTCACTGCCTTGCGCCAAATACCCTGTGGAGCGCTTGAAGACATGAACTTCGCTGACCCCTACTGGTGACTTTACATAGACACCCCACTTCACACAATCTTACTCAGAACGCAATGAAGGCAAGTCGAAATTTAGGAGGAGTAAGATGCCCTAGTATGGCATTTACTTTACCTGTAGTCATGCAAGTGAGAACGTTCCACAAATTGGATAAGAAGAAGAGGAGTTAGAGGCCCTAAACTTGCGTTTTAGCACCAGGACAGCTGCACTTCCGACCATAGGCCACAGTACAGCTCCTATTCTACTACTCACTCATCCCAACTTCCCAGACACACACATGGAAAAAACTGAATCACATCCTTTAAACACACAGGAAAAAAAAGAACAATGCATTTGTTGCGTACAATGCCTATTCCACTCCACAAGGCTGATCTATCTTAACATACCACAACAACAGGTGCAGGTGGCGCATGCACGGGACTGATGTCCACTGTCGTGCAGCCGTAAAGTATGCCATTCCATCACAAACGGGCTGGGGGGGAGGACAAAACTGGGATGAGGGGGGCTGGAAGACGCGCCGTATCCCCGCGGCCGCACCTCGGATCCCCCTGGGGCAGGCGGAAGATGGCGCGGCGAGGCGGAGGTGAAGGCGGCAGGGTTCGAAGGGGGGGGGCGGGCGGGTCCCTCCGACCGTGCGTGCTTCATGCTTCATGCTTCACTCTGCACTCCGACAGACATGTCCGATACCAACACTGATAAGGTTTCCGCCAGATGATCTAAGGCCACAACGTTCAAGGAAAAAAAAAAACAAAAAAACATTGTAAAAACCTGCCAACAAAACAGACAAAAAAAAAACAACAGTCAGATGAAACATTCTGAAGTTCCAGGGCCCTGCCACACTGGAATTTGACTGGTGCACTAGGATGGCACAGACGGCATGTGTTTCCATTTACTAGGCTGGTATTAAGGCAGCTTTTTCTTTGTTGGTCATTACTGAAGAAGCATGAGAAAAAACACAGGTGGAAATCTGTATAACCAGGTAAAACGGTTACACTGTTATTGAACAGTGATAAAATGGAGAAGATAGGTCCCAAAAAAACAAAAATAGGAATGTTAAATGCTCACTGCCTGCTTACTGAAAGCTCTGTAAAGTCAGACATGCTTAATCAGTAGTGACCCACTGATCAGGACCAGCACTTACATACCCAGTATGTTAAGGCACTTCAACAACTGCTCCCTTTGTCCTGCCGTGGTGGTGAGCTGTTGTTGATCTCCTCTTCCTCCTCCTCCTCCTCTTCCTCCGTCCATCCTCGCAGCGGGGTGGGGACAGAGAGACTTCCTGTATGGATGGGGTGCATCTGTGCACCTGGGGAGGGCGAGGAATTAGTGTCGGTTTTCTTGCCGTTTTAGCTAATGTTGGCTAGCATGGCTAACAGCTGGGACTATGGATGAATTGCTGGACTGAACCAGGCTGTACTTGTAATACAAAGAAAAGCAACTCCTTAATGCATCACTGAACTGTGGTCATGAAAGGCTGCAGTGTTAAGAGTTTCTCCTCTGACCTCTGGCTCAGTTATTTAAGCTCTGAAAGATTAAAGATAAAATTGTCTTCTTGAAATGTGAGGAAACTGTTAACAAGACATTGTGGATTTGGAAGCATGCAAGCTCAGGGTTTCGGGGACCATCTTGGCCACTGACCTGTGCTGCCGAGGTCCCTCATTGGCACGGGAGTCTGCCACTGTCCCGTCGAACGCTGGGGCAGCGAGCTCTGCTGATGGACCTGGAGGGGACCGGGACATGACAACTGAGGAGCCTTCTCTACTGGAAATGAGCTGAGGAACCGAGGAACTGCTCAGTGGAACCGATTCCATTCAACAATAACTGAGGAGCTGACTCCCTTGGACAATAACTGATGAGTTGCCTCTACTGGATCATAACTGAGGTGCCAGCTCCTTTGGACAGTAAATAAACTGCTGTCTCCACTCCAGGCTGACCTCATCCCTTTCATTCTGCTGTACTGCGGTAACCTGCTCTAAGGATATGCGGAGACAGCATGTAGACTGCCCAAGTTCACTCACCTCGTGCATGTAAATAGAACACGTAGACCGCACATGCTCACACACCTCGTGCATGTAGATGGCGTGGAGGCTCATCTCAGCTGAGGCGAACTCCGAGTGCAGGGCGGAGCTCGTCTGGCCGCGGAGCCGCGATTCGCTGACGGACATGCTGACGGACAGAACAACCGTCAGTTTTCACTGCTGCCAATCATCCCATTATCCACAAAGTCTATTGCCCCTGCTGTTTAAGACTAGCCATCCACACTGCTAGGAACTGCCTGCAGGACCCATGTTATGGCTTCTGAATGAACGAATAAATACATTAAATGCACATTTTTAATGTTTTAGTTAATACTTGGGATTTTTTGAGGTAACAACACTATACAATGTTTGCAAAATGTACCTACAGCAGAAATTTAACTGTGACAATGCACTGCGTAAAATAATGAAAAACTTATTCTAGATCACCATGTACCTGATTATGATCAAGTTTCAGCTTAATATTTATTAATAAATAGTTTGATGCCCTGTAAATTAGCAATAAACTAATGCACTTCACAATATATATAAGGAAACAGCAAAGTTCTGGTTAATGCACCCCAGAGATGTCCAAAGGCAGTGCGTGTGGTGCATGATGGGAGGGCTACCTGTCCACCACGGTACGGTCGCTGCAGTACATGGGGCTCTCGGGGTGGTTGGCGGGGAGCAGGGTGTGGGGGCGGGGCCGGGAGGGCAGCTGGGAGCCGGACAGGGACGCCAGCACGCTGGCGGCGGCCGAGGCGGCCGTGCTGGGCAGGACGAAGCGCCGGTCGCGCCCGGCGAGCCCGGACGCCGTCAGCACCGGTTGGGCCAGCACGCTGGCCAGCAGGTTGTCGGGCTGGAACACACACACACACACACACACACACACACACACACACACACACACAGAGTCAGACAGAGACATAAACACGGGAAACACAGAGATGTGCGCTTGCATACAAAGGCCAAATAAAACGACAGGTAACGGAGGCTGTGGTGAAAGTCAACAACACTAAATCATGTTAATGAGCTTGGGGCACGCCTGTGGAATCAGGGTCAGGTCTAGGAGGAATCCTCTGCTTGTTGAACAGCTTTCTTAATAATCTGGACCACATCTACGACTATGATGAACTCCACATTCTAATTACTGGCCCAACCTTTTTCTCTCCATATCAACATAAAATAATAAGTTAAAAAACTAATAAAATAGGAAAACATTTTAGACATCACCTCACAGCTCAGTAAAACACACCCTTAATACAAAAAAGCATGTTGTTCTTCAGTCTGGATTACTGAAGTATGCCCAGCTAATTTAAAAACAGGAGAAGACTAAATGTTCCAGTCATTAATCTTGCAAAAGCTACCAAAGCACTGGCACACCCACCCGCTACATCTGAGACTTTTCTCAACCAATTACTTAAGCGCTGGGAAGTAACTTCTACTTTTTCTTTGTATTTTGTTTCCCATGATGCAACAGCTCAGAGAGCAGCGTGTGAACAGTGGGGCAGGTTTTGGGGGACGACACTCACGCCGGTGGCGGACTCGTTGGACAGCAGCGAGGTGCACAGGGGCGCCTCGGACAGCAGCAGCTGGGGTGACGGCCCGCCCGCAGCGTCCTGCTGCACCTTCTCCTTCAGGTGGCTGATGAAGACGGAGCTCTCCTGCGGCGGCTGCCAGCGCGGGTTCTTGATGGTGAAGTGCATGAGGGACAGCTCCGTCTTGCCGTTCTCCGCCTGCTGGTACACCGAGGCCTCTGTCTGGCCCTCCGACATCCACTGGACATGGGGGAAAAGGTTTTTAATGATTATTTGTGGCTTTGCTGCTGTCCCTGCTCTGGACGGATCAATGGGTGGTTGTGGGAGAAGGGTAGGTCAGTTCGCAGCTTTGAAAGGTGGTTTACCTTTGCCTGGATGCATTTTGCTTACAACCAAAAAAATGCCATGTGGTTTGCCATCCTGAACACATCCATTAGCTGAACAAAGGTCAAGTTGAGGGCTGTTGCTGAATGACTTTGTTGCTTATGTATTAACTTCAAGCAGTAATGAAAGGATGCACAAGCAATGACAAATATACTGTAATATGGTGCTTCTGTAATATGGGAAAGCTGGATATTCTCTGGGTGGCGCTCTGAAGGCTCATGCCGAATGGCATACAAACCATGGCGCGCTACTTTTACAGTGCTGACCTGCGGGTTGCCGTGGCGACGGATGTCCATCTGGGCGAAGGAGCAGATGTCGCCCACGCCCAGCACCTCCACGGTGAAGTTGCGGAAGAAGTCGATGATCTCCAGGGACTTGTTGCGCAGGAGGAAGATGAGGATGAAGGGCGTGACGATGGGGCTGAGGAGCTCCTCCAGGATGAAGACCTGAGAGACAATAGACAGGGGCAGACACACCACACACACACACAGACAAGAGAGACAGACAGACAGAGGCAGACACACAGAATCAGAAACACAAAGCAGACACACAGACAGACAGACAGACAGATGGACAGACAGACAGACAGAGGCAGACACACAAGACAGAAGGACAGACAGAGGCAGACACAGAGGCAGAAACAGATGCACAAAGCAGACACAGACAGACAGACAAAGATAAATGTAGACAAATACATAAAGAGACAGACAACAACAACATGCAGTCACATTCAGAAATACCCTCTCAAAGTGTGTGAACCTGATGTTTAAACAATAAAACTGAATGTTCTGCCAATTACAACTCATTCTTTCAACTGTTGCTGTGTTTGGTTAGGAATTTAATAAAGCTGCCATTTGTAGAGGCATTCAGTTGTAATCTCTTTAAATACTGAATCAACACTGGGCTACATCCAAACACAAACTCAGACGACAAGAATTGGTCTGTTTCTGAGAACTTGTTCTGCGGACTGCACTTCTGCAGTATCATTGATTTGCTTTTGTTCACTTAGTCATGCATTCTTATCCAAGAGTACAAACTATGCATGATATGATATTATCCACGATCAAGAGGTACTAAACTGTATATACATGGCCAATCCTATACAGACTGTAGCAAGACTTCTTTAAAGATGTCTGCATGATTATTGCTCCTTTAAAAACACCTTGAAATGTGCGATTGCACAGACTTGATCATCGTTCCTATTGCTGTGGCCGGTCTCTTACCGCCTTGTACTGGAAGAGCTGTGCCATCTCGTCGCGGGTCTCGCTCTTGTTGGCGTTGCCCTTCCAGTGGTCCGGCATGTAGTGGATGTGGGCCAGCACACACTGTAGCAGCTGCTCCGGGCACCAAACCATGTGCTCATCCGGGATGAAGGACCTGCAGGAACACAGGCAGACACACGTTAACACACACACACACACACACACACAAATGTACACACATATACACACACAGCTCGAACCATTTAACATATTTTATAGCTTAGATAATAAACTGTGATGCTTGAAAACTTTAATGTCTCCTAAAACCTGCAGGCAAGTGACCTCAAATAACAGTAAATGTCACTCAAAATGAGAAACAATGGCACCCATATCCTGTGGGGGAATACATTTAAAATGACACCATGCGACCATCAGTCATTCTGCCTGTTTTGACAGCGACCAGCAGCTCAATCATTCTTCAGAGGCAGAAATAAATTAGTTTCATTAATTAGACATTTAACAGCAGCTGTGTGCCTGCAGAATAAATGTTAAGCGGCCGGCTGCAGCACGCTGAGATTCCAGCTCACAAACTCCATTACTACAGACACAGTAATCTGTATCAGACATTCGGGTGTCACTGTAAAAAACGCCATCTCTTCCGGATGTCCCCCATGGCCCTCTCCTTGTCTCCACCCCTCCCCCCTCACCTGGTGATGGTGATGACCACGCCCAGCACGGTGATGGCGGTCAGGATGTGCTGCACGGTCAGCACGTCCTCGTCGTAGACGGTCAGGGCGATGAGCACGGCCAGCACCGAGCCCGAGAAGAAGGCCACGTTCTTGGCCAGCACGGCCAGCAGCGGCGAGGTGAAGGAGTTCATGTACTTGGAGACGGGCTTGTACCCGCGGCCCAGGCGCCCGTGCAGCTCGTGGTCCAGCTCGTTGAAGTGGCGCAGGTAGAGGCGGCCGTAGAGGGACCAGCGGCGCGCCCCGAGGCTGCCCGGCTCGCGCCTGATCACCTCCGTGTAGCTGAAGAAGGCGTAGAGCACCTGCCAGACCAGGATGAAGGGGCAGAGCAGCAGGTTGGCCAGCCCCATGAGCAGGATGACCCGGCTCAGCTGCTGCGCCAGCTCCAGCCGGTTGCCCGCCCGCTTGTATTTGGGGTGCAGGTTCCACTTGTTCTGGAAGAGTGAGCCGGGCCCCCAGAACAGGATGAGCTCGAAGTTGTACTTGAGGCCCTGCGTGAGGAAGACCACGTCGCCCAGCAGGGGGAGCTGCAGCTGCACGGGCAGCAGGGACTTGTTGACCATGGCCACCATGTAGTTCTTGAAGCGCAGGATGCGGTGGTAGATGTCCAGCTCCGTCAGCTCTTTCTTGTGGATGCACATCTGCTGCTCCCGCTGCAGGCTGATCAGCCGGCCCTGCACCTCCTGCCACGTGTAGTTGCACAGTTCGTCCTGCGGGGGGCGTGTGGAGAACACGCAGGAGGGTTAGGCAGTGGAAGCAGCTGGGTATAATGTGTACTACAGCCCTAACCTCAATCCTTTATACTAAGTTCAGTGTCGATAAATCAACATTATGTTCTATGTAGGTAAATACAGACACATCAAGGGCATGGGTGCATATTTTGCTGGCAGACATTAATCTCACAGGCGAAATATATTTTTCTCAAATCAACAATCACACTGAAAATCATAACTATGTATATGTAATAAGTATGGCATACAGTGCTTATGATTTTGGGAAGGATGTATCCTTCAACAATTGAAAATACACGTTTCCTTTCACTTAACCCCTGTGTGAACCAGCACTGCAAGAATAATATAGAGCAGCACTAAAACATGTTAAAGTGATACAATTTTTTATGCAAACTTTCAAAGTACACGTTCAATTAGGTGCACAATTATGTGGGCAGCAGTGTTACTGTTTTACAGTACATTAATATAATATGCAATACCTTGTTCGAAGTTAGGTCATTGAAAACCATTCCAGTGCCATCTACTGGTAAAATTGTACACCAACGGGTTAAAATAACAGCAAAGGATAAGAAATCCACAGTGTATTTTTGTTAAAGTTTTGTGCACATCCTCATCCTTTCCCAATACTGCACCTAAAATGGACCCTAGAGGAGTGCTTCTCAAATTTGTAAATCATGAGAAACCTTCCTCCTTGTAGCTTAACTAAACCCACCTGGTTTTAGAGAATTTTGGGCTTTTGTGAATTAAAGATGCGCCGGTCCACACGTACACTGACCTATATTAATGAATAATGTCGAGATCATTGTATGTGCACTGACTGATATGTCCATCCGTAGCTCTGTAGATAAGCTTATTATGCAGCACATCCAGAGCTTGTGGATGTAGCAAGCGGCATACAGCCTAGAGTGCTAGATTTGAGAGGGTCTGTTAAAGAGGGGAGCTGTAGATTTCTTTAATTGGACGGAAAAACCTTACTTTCACGTAAGGCCTGGGTTTAAGTCCCTGGCCAATACGCATGAAGACCCTTTGCACTGTCGGCTCATTTGGCTGCCTTCAATGGCCTATGACCTCTGTCTCCTGGCTTCTGTCGAAAAGCCTTCACCCTGTCCTCATCCGCCCCCTCCCTCATCAGCCCCCCACCCCGGACCACCCCAGGACCCTGCGCGGGGGCGCGGCCTCACCATCCGAATCTTCAGGGCTTTGATGTAGAACTGGCGGATCTCCCAGTAGCTGAGGACGTTGCAGAAGACCTTAATGAGGCGGTAGACCCAGAAGGTGGCGGCCATGATGAGGAGGAAGATGATCCAGCTGTTCTCCCGGATCCTGGAGGGGGGGGGGGAGAGGGCAAATGAGGCAAAGCCGGGGAGAGAGCACGCCCAGCGAGCGACGGCCGCTTGGTAAACTGAACACGTCCCTCTCGGAGGCTGCCGCCAGCACAGGCAGCGGCAGGAGGGAGCTTTGAAATAATAACAGGAATAGCGACACAGACCCAAGCAAAGAGGTGAACGAAAGCTGATGTCACTGGTAAGAAAAGTAAGTGACCGCTGTCTGTGATATTGCAATAAGTATTTATACACAAGCCCACTGTAAACAGGGCCTGCACTCTAATGCACAGCAAATTTTCAACAACAGGATACATATTTTTACTATATCATAAAATTTTAAATGTGATCAATCATAATGCATACATTTCATACATAGAGTGAGGATTTTCCAGTACTTCATGGTTTGTTTTCAGGAAAGAATAAATGGTGCTTTTTTGCCAGAAATGCATTACTATGCCAAACATGAGATATGATGAAAGATATTTCTAAATAACAGTCAGAACAGAATGGCTCAATATGCTAAAACTGAAAAACACAGCACTGGTCATGCAGACCTCATTCTCAAAGAGTATGTGTGAATGCACAACCCCTGTTTCCACAGGGAGGGAAAAGGGAAATCGCTCAACTGACTACAAAGTGCTGGCGAAACTCACGCTGAGAGTATCAAACAGAATATTGAGGGAAAAGTTACGAGAAAATTAAGCGAAGAGAGAGATAAAAGAGCCTGCTGATGAGTCTGCGCTGACGTTTGCAGCAAGGAAGTGATCTTACACAAGGAGCCTGCATCAGAGCGATGCCAGGTCCATCCATTCCATCTGTTACCCCCCCATATGTTAGTCCAGACACACCGCATTAAGTCCCGAACGCAGCGTGAACATGCTGACACGCTGGGGTTCGCTCCTTCAGAGGCTCCCTTAACAATAATCACTGGTGACATGAGGAATGCTTTAGGGGCCTTTCCATTCCCACTGCCTGGAGATTGCCCTAAACTTCGGATAGCAAATTTAAGGTGGTGTTATCTTCATTGCTAACGCAAGGCCTTTGCTTATTTCAGCTTGAAGGGGAAATCTGATGTAAGACATTAAAATGAGTACTTCAAATTTTATACACAAAATCTGAGCTCCACCCAAAGAGCAAGAAGGTTTGGATTCCAATCTTGGTAAAATTGATAGGCGGGGAAACATAAAAACTAAAATACAGTTTTCATTACTGTTCATTTCGTGTTCTTCAGCAGAACACCCATCTGCCTTAACTGGTTTTTGAGTCATGTGGATCAAATCTTAGAACCAAAACTCCCTACTAATAACAAACTATGATACTCAGACGAATAGCAGGGCGTGCCTTGATTAGGTCAAAGCCAAAAGCATTCCCATGACCTTACGTAAATGCTATTTTGCTGAGGGAAGCAAGTCAGTCTTTTGCGGACTTCAGCATGTTTCGGAAAGATGCTAACTAGTGCAACTTGGAGATAACGACAGCCAAAAGAATGCACTGAACTATACAACTGGACATCTGAATATAGTGACGAAGTTTAGTTCCTCAGCCAGGATGGCCATTACCATGTTTCCATCATCTTCTCCAATGAAACGGTCAGATGGATGATTTCTTTTCATCGCCTTCAAAAGGAACTTTCTGAGCTTTAGCGGTCTGTGATCAAAGAGTGTCAACACCTGTGTCTGGAGCGGTTGCAGAGGAATCAAAGCCTCTTCCCCCACGGCTGAATTACTGGCTGTCAGGCTTAAACGCTCAACCAAATCATTTCTCCTGCGGTGTTCATATAAAAGTGGACCAAAGCATCTCCGTTTTGCCTACGGTGTAAACTCGAAGCTCTCTCAAAGCTGTCCTGGCGAGGCCTGAACCCTGCAAAAGCACTGCACCCTGCAAGACAAAAGCCAGAGCAAAACGCACATAAACACACTGTCTGGACTCCACTGAGACTGAGACCTGAGAAACCACTGAGATCATGCATTCCTTGGTCTACTCTGAGATACACCAGCATGCAACATGGACAAACACCCTTCTGAACAGGGACTTTTACCACAGAGTGGTATTACAGTTCCAAGGACAGTGCACATCTAGTATTTATAAATCCGCCTTGAAAGGGCACTGCTTATTTCCAGTTCAATTATGCCACATCCAGCTACATACGTTTCACAGGTTTTTGAAGATTTTTGCACACTTTTTCAAGAAAACTTCAAATTCATTTCATAAAAAAAAAAAAAAAAAAAAAAATCTCCACACTGATGGAGCTATGCCTACACACACTGACGCTGCCTGAAATTTATTTCAAGCTCTCTTGAAATAGTCAGCTGGTAAGTGAAACAGTCCGTTGTGAAACCCTGGGAACGGTCAGATGAGGCTGTGCGTTCAGTATTTGCTGGATAAACAGCCGGTGGAATAAAGCCTACCCCAGGCACGGTTGCCGTGAGCACCGAGCATGCTCAGTGCGTCCTCCCAAGAGTCGCTCTGGGATACGAGTGCAGGCGCAACACATGCTAAATAAGCACAGGCTGCAGGCTCCTTCCTGCTGCTAATGAGCTCTCCCTTTCTAATTACGGTACTTCCTGTACCTGAGGCGGGTGGGAGGGTGAACCCCACGGCCTTCTGGGAGCAGGTTCAGCTGTCAGAGACGCCTCGCTCGCGAAATCCTCAGATTTGCTCTCAGAGACAGTGGCTACCCGCTGTGGCGGTAAGCCCGGTAATCCTGAAGACTGTCACTACCTCTGCGTTGCTTAATTCTGCGGTCTGATACAGCATGATGTATGTATGTACGCATATGCAAATATACGTGCATTGCTTGTACACACATTTGGTATGTTTGCATGAAAAACTGTAGAATTTATAAAGGGGGGGTGTTGAAATCAAAAGACAGCTGTCTGTTCCCAGTTAAAACAATATGCTGATCAGCCTGTCCAACCATGAGGCTTAATGCTTACTAATTTGCTGTGTTTCATCAATATTTATCATGGGCCATCACAACCATCTTCTTTGACTTGCTTAACAGTCCAGCTCAGCCAAGAAGTGTTCAAATGCCACTGTACCATAGCATTTGGGGAGTGTGGAAAGCCCAAAAAAGGATGAGGACTCCACCCCCAGGCGAAAGAGACCCCTCCCATGCAGGGAAACTGGACTCCTGTTTACAGCACAGGGTCTGGAGACATGGAAGAAACCCTCCTGCATAGCGCAGAGCCCCCGGCTATCTGGTTTCAAAACACCCCAATCTGAGCACAAGGGTGTTTTTTCGAGCGAAAGGGGTCAGCTGCATGCCTTCTCCCTGCTGCGGAAGAGGGAAAACACTCGCGCCGCATGTTTTTCACACACTGGCTCGCGGTTTAGACCTGCGCTCCCACTGACGACAGCCTCACAAAAACAATGACAAAAAGCTCTGCAGTCGGTGGGCCACAAGCTGAAACACGGGCCACCAGCTCAATCTCTGCAAGCAAAATACATGCTGTGCTGCAACAACTTCCAGCATTCTCATCATTAAATAAACATTTAAATCTTTCATATTGGAACACAGACAGTGAGACAAATAAGGTTTTAAAGAGGCAAATGAGGGTTGGCTGTTACAGCAGATAAAGGATGTGCGCAAACAGACATAACCTAAAATGGACATTTATTTCTATTTGCAGTGATTCTACAATCCCATGATCCCCTAGGAGGAGAAGCCAGCCCTGACCGAATGTCGTCTGGATTCCTGGTAATAATTCGGACAAGCTGACCCAATAGAGAACAGAGCGGGTCTTGCTTTCGACATCGGCGGTTTTTGAGAATCGCCGAGGGCCAGGGATCATGCGGCAGTCGGGCGGTCTGCCCACTCCTTGCTTCTTCTGCCGAGTCTTACCACACCATTGCTATCGATTTCACGGACCACCTTGCGCCGCAACCAAATGACTTAACACATGGCGGAAAACAAACACGCGAACAGCCTGCTGTTTCAGAAGCGCGTTTCGCAAGCCCCCATATTTTATACAACCCCCGAGTCCAGTGCTGACGTCTGGGCCCATGTTCTGCTAAGGGGTAGCCTCCCCTTCTGATGTGGATTGAGCAGTCCGCTTCAGGAGACCCCCGAGCAACCAGCTCACCGGCCACTTCAGCCAAATCTATTTCCAGCATGCCTTCACTCACCTAAACACTGGATGAGGAGAGGCTGAGCTTCGTAGTGTCCTATAAATATCTGTACATTTATTTATATAGATAATCTTTATTTATTTATTTAATACAATAAATATATGAACTGTTTTATCCACATAATTTTCTATTTATTATCTATTTATTATATATCCAGAAAATGGAGCAGTTTCCTTTAAAATGTCCTTTTGTGGCATATTTTCATTTTTAGTTGAGTTTTTGTCTGTTTTGAATCAAATTTTCATGATTATTTTAATGTAATACTATAGAATAATTACACATGGAAGTCATTTTGTGTTGTGTAAGACCTGACATTTCTGTCTAATCGGTTTAACTCTTGCGAATGAAACACGGTGGTCTGTGATAGGATGCACTTATCCCTGAGCGGTCTCCCTGAGGACTGCCTGTGAGTTAAATCGAAGTAATTGCACTATTATTGCGACCGCTTTAATGCAATCTCAACCCCACGGGTGAAATGGAGCGAAAGAGAGCTACATGATTCCTGCGGAAACACAATGGAAACCCAAACCACTGACAGTCCCTCAGTTGCAATATATTCTTGTATAATAAGCTAAATACGGTTAATACTTTCTCAGAAATTGTAATGGTGAATGTCGCTTTATCGTTCTCATTTCCCGTCTATGATTCTTCTCTGAGGGAAAACAATGAAACAAAGTGATTAGTTAATCATCCCAGACATTTGTCTGTCTCTGAAGACCCATCTAGTTAATTGTGCTTGGTACTTTCCAACACAACACTTTCCTGGTTCAGTTTCCAAATGTTTATTTCTCCCAGAGAAGATCACATTAACGGCAACTAAGACACATGTGCTAAGTGATAACAGTAACAGTGTAACTATTGGCCATTTTTCAAAGCTGTCTCACTTTCCCTCGGAAATAAACAGTGTTCTTCTGAAAATAAAAACAAAAAACCATTAAAAATTGTCATCTGAACTTGGCGCATCAGATCACAGCTTTTCCCAGAAAACCTGGCAAACAGTCAAAAGCAAAAGTTCAATTGGGCATCAAGTTGATGAGCTGATGCTATCTGGCTGTGGTTTACTGACAGACCCCCAATTGCACAACAGACTCTTTAAACAACATTGTGGCAACGATACCTTCAACACGCTTTCACAGTCGGAAGCAAATTTGCTGTCAACACAGCAACAAAAATATGCCACAGACAGCTTGTTTTCTCATATGAAAGGCGTGCTTACAGGTACAGAGACCGTGAGAATCAGTCTGTACTTTACCGCACGTTGTGAGACCGAAACCACACATGAAGAGACATCCCTTTTGTTCAGCTCTTCATTCTACATATGGCTTCATTCATTTCGATAGGCATTTTAATTCTTAACATCACTATTTACAGATCACCCGTGTGTTTGCTTTAAACAGCATGATTTACCTGCTGGCAGTGATGACATCAAATTAAAAGGGCAGCAAAGTATGATCTTTGAATCTCAGCGAAACCAACATAAGTATGATTAAACTTATCTTATTAAATCACATGCAAATATTATGCCAACAGTGAAAACCCCTCGGGGGAGATTAAGATAAACCCAAACAGATGAAGATAAACACGGCACGGCCTGCATTTCCAAAATGAGTTTGCTCATTGGAGGCCCACTGGAGGTGGGCCAGTGGTACTCCCTTTTTTGGACCAATATAAAAACCATCTTTCAATGCTTTGATGGGGACACTGTGGAGGAGGTGCTATCTTCTGCAAAGGATCGTGACTGACTGGGTCATGAGTCACTGTGGGCTCCCAAAAACGACTACACCTGTAATCCCAATCACCAGACGATGCTCAGCTCCAAAAAAGCACCTTCCTCCAACTTCCAAATTATTCCATTCAACTCACTGGCAATATAAGGCCCTCTATGCCAGCAGTACCTTGACTCCCCATGACAACACTGCTCTGCTGACCTTCGGGGCTAAATAAGGTGAAATTCATTTGCGCACCTCATTTTAGGCCTTGTTAGTCTGCTTGAAGGTACAGACACCTGTGGATTCATTCGACTCAGGGAGTCCACTTGGAAGCACTGGCTATTTACCCAGCAGCCCTCCAAAGGCCATCTGCTTCGCCCGCGTGTGACACATTTAACCCGCACTGTTGCTGCATTTCACTTTCAACCATTAATGGGATTTTTCCACAGGACCTGAAATTCATTTCAAGCTCCAATGACACACACATAGCATGCTGAATGATAATAGTCTGATAAAGTAATAAGCATTTTTCACAGATCCAGCCCTGATGCAGGGTATGTGTTTTTGTAGCTTGGAGTCTTTTTTTTTTTTAATCAGTGAATGTTCTGTGCCTGTCAGACACAGAGATCCCCAGCGATAACCAAACTCCTTTCCAGGAATGACAACGCTGAAGCATCTTGCAGACACACCGCACTCTCTTCTTGCATTCCCTCTGCGTCTGTCATTAGCTAAAATTGCATCTCACAGCACAGCTGTTTCGCTTGGAGCTTTTCATTACTCATTTATCCGATCCTTTTACGAAAATGCACATAAATGCTATTCTATTACTTTACATATTTTTATAACCAAAATAACAACACAGCTGAACGCAGGACTTGAAATGAGATCAATGCCAACAGCAAGGTGTGGTTACCTGTTTGCATTATGAGAGTACCAAGCTTATACACACAGAGAAACAAACAAAACTCATTCACAGAAAAGCACAAAAATGGAGATATTTGGAGTCACTGGGCTACTTTCGGTCCTCTATGCCACATTACAGCACTATAGACACAAGTGCTATGGCTATGAAGCCTCAGTAGTTAAATGTGAACAGTTCAAACAGCAATGTGTGGCTCCCTGTGTGCATTACAAGATGGTGAAGCTTATAGATTCAGAAACGCACAAAATTCATTCATAGAAAAGCACAAAAACAAAGGTAATTGGAGCCACTTTACGTCATTATAGACACAAGCGCTATGGCTACAAAGCCTCTGTCAGCCTCTACAGCCCAGCTGTGCATGGCAGACGGTGGCCTCTCACCTCTCAGTGCACTGCTGGCTGGGCAGGATGGCATCTGGCAGTGTGACCTTATTCCTGTCCAGCGGGTTCTGGCTGTGCGTTGTGTGGTTCACCGCGCGGTTGGCGAAGAGGACGTCGTAGTCCACGCAGTTGAAGAGGAAGGTGGTGAAGGTGACCACAAACAGGAACTGTCTGCAAGGGGGGGGAGTCAGAGTCCAACAGGGATGTCAGTGAGGCTCATGGGTAAAGGCCACTGCTGAAAGCTGGTGCATTTTGCGTGTTTCAAACTTATGGCAGAACAGAGAGGGGAAAGACACTGAGGCCAGCGCTTTGTGTCATTTCTGAAGCAACAGGCAGCTGACCTGGGGGACAAACATGGCTTTTGTTTTTGATATGTTCCAAGAGAGCTCAGGTAGAACAACACTAAACTCAAGAGCATACAAAATGCAGCTCCCATTATTTATTTGCTTAGCAGACGGTTTTATCCAGTGAGACTTCTACGCTGACAATTACACTTACACATTTGGATTTGTATCTGAAACTACTCTGCTGGATTTTTAATGCCGTAACTGAGGTGAAGTGCTAAGCGGCTAAGCTTGGGTGGACAGCGTCTGCTTTAGAGACCGAGGGCTCCTGGAGGTGTCGAATGCGCTCCAGCGTGCGCGCCCAGAGAAAACAATCCTCACAGATCGGCTTTTCACGCTGCTTGAGTTAGCCCATATGGCCCGGGCCCGAGCTGGCAGACTCGCGCCTCGTGAACCGCGCTCATTGGCTGCCAGTGACTGAGGGCCTCTGCGTCGGCCAGCGGAGCGCACGCCGAGGCCTGCTGTCCAGGACACGGCACATGTGCTCCCTGGCACAACAAGGCCCACGCAGTCTAATTCTGTCACGCTAAGGACAAGATAAAGGAACCTCAATCTATTATTATTTAGCTGATTCTTATTGAGTGTCACACTGTTCTCATCTATCACACGTACCTGGGACTTCTCAGGAGTAACTGTGAAGAGTAACTCTCAGGATTAACTCTCAGGATGAGGCTTGCGAGACGACATAGGGGAAAATAAAATATATTCATACTTACACCAGCTCGAAGAACTCAGACAGCATCATGCATGCAAAGCCATTCTTCTGGTGGAAATGGTAGATGTGCGGATGACAGTTAAAGAAAACAGGAGCATACTGCCGGTGACAGGGTGTCATTGGTCAGCTGGTTACCTGCTGCTGCAAGACACACCGGCACTACTCTTAAATGACACTTCAGAATATAAAAGGACTGAATACAGACATGTACAGGTTAAGCTTGAGAATATTCAATAGAAAGGAACAAATATTCTACAGAATACTCTACAGAGGAGATTTCTAAAGGTGTTACATTTTGACAATGAAATGAAAACTTACTTTAAGGCCCAGGCTAAAAACTAGTGCACAAAATTTAAGCAAATGTTTGCATTGTCAAGCCTTGAACAACCTTTTTCTTAAATGTACCAAGGTGAACGCTTCCTTAAAGTTGTTGTTCAAACTTAAAAACAGAACCTGAACCTGGCCTGTTTATATCTACTTTTGATAATGTCCTCCTGCCCAGCTGATAAGATTCAGGATTTAAAGATCTACATCCACCTCAAAAGTTCCTTGGCAATTTTAAAGCTTATTAGAGCGGGTCCCCCTGGAGGCTCCTGTTCGTGGGCGACAGGTAGGCAACCGCACTGCCGAACAGAACAGGAGAGTGACTTCCCATCAATAACCCCCGTGACACTTTGTAATTCGAAAGAAAAAGTTTTCCGAGAGGCGCCGTCCTCGAAACGAATCAATTTAAGCCCTGTCTCCCTCCGACGGGCCGAATGGCTCGGAATACGCGCTCGCCGCCGAATCTCATTTTGTGGAGAAATGGCTTCCATTATAGCTCATTCTGCTACAATGCGAGGCGCTCAGGTTTGGGAGCATCTGTGCGCCGCGCCGTAATTGAAATGTCACGGCCAACCAAATGCGCCACCTCAGATGATAATAAAGCTCCGTGAGACGCGGCACCGCTGGATGACAATAACGCGGTGATTTAAGAACGACCTCTCAGTCAGCGCCGAGGATTTTCCGACACCAAGGGGCCTCGAGGTTCTTTCAAGATGGCTGTGCAGGAAGGGATCAACAAGCGCGCGCTGATGCAGCACAAAAGGATATTCTTGTGAAGAAGTTGTCCAGATTCTTGATATGATGCCACGAGTCTGTGTGGAGGAACGACAGCGTTAACTTGTAAAGTTTCCACATGAGAAAACCTTCTACACAACAAACAAAATACACAAGTGATGGTCCAGTGAGGCTCTTCATAATAGGTAGAGCTTCCAAGTGCTGTCAATCGCTGATTCACACCAATAAAAATATGTTGCTCTCCATGGCAAAAAACCTATGATTGGTTACAGTCAGTGGGTCACTGACAGCACATGATGGCTCCATACATTTGGGATTCATAAAGCCTTATTGTTCCATCACTAAAATGCAAAATCTTCTATACCCCAAAACATTGAGGTAAGCACTAAAGTTAGAGTTAGGGTTGGACTTCAAATCTAAACACCAAAACTTAAAAATGTGCTACTTTAGCAAACCATTGAGTTTGGTGTTGGCTGAAATTACCGGAAAGATACTGTGCATATGTAACAAAAACTGAAACTTGTTCACATTATTAAGGCCTGAGACTGAATCAATGTCACCTTCCACATGGCTTCCTTGTATCATGCTCATAGTTTTCTTCTTAGTCACATCACACTCCCTATGCAGACAGACTGAAGGCATTATGTGAATAACCAAGGAAAAGCTTTTGGGCTCATTTAATTTATTGGCATGATCTGATAGAGACAGCGATTAAATGAATCCCTGAGATGCGACTAACCACGGCATCGATCAGAATATTACTCACGCCTCACAAACCACACCCACTGTGTGATCCCAACAGTTAACTGAATCATTTCCTTCTCATTCCTTCTCAGAAAAGCCTCTAAGCAGAATTTAGTTAATGCAGCTTGCCACAGTAAGAACTGAATATCATTGAAAAGAAGGAAACCAAGCCATAAGAGTTCAGCCATGCAATGGAAAATGACTGACGGCTTACTTGATTTGATGGACAATGCTGACTTGACTGACAGGTCTGACTGAATTCACAGTGCTAACACAATGCGGCTGACAATGCAGACTCCATTTGATTGACAGTGCTCCCTCAATTAGATTGAGAGCTGAGTCCATGCTGACTGAATCTGACTGAATGTGACTGACTCGGTCCGACTGTCAGTGAGACTCGGTGTGACTGACACCGTGACTCTGTGCGACTGTCCCGCTCACCCCGCAGGCCCTCCGGCACGTGCACGAGCAGGTCCTCCTCCCCCGGCGGCGAGTCCTCCTCGAAGTCCTCGATCCGCTGGTACTCCTGGTAGGCTTCAAAGTTGGCCATTGTGCTTCACATTCTCCCCTGCACCTGCTCCCGAAATCCTGCGACGAGCGACACACAGGGAAAGGCAATCCCCCCCGGATGTTTCACACAGGGTATCGCATGACAGACACAAAGCGACGTGAAGACACCAGATACTCCTGTACATCCTACTACAAAGCCAGAGCCTGTACTCAATTACAGACCACAGATTAGAAAAAGTTAATATCATGCAAGGTGGATGACAATCAATCTAAAAAAATCATTTAAATATTCTACACAAACTTTATATAAATACATGTATAAGGTTACACACAGCATGTGTACGTACATATATATATGTATGAAGTTGTATGCATATTGCATTAACTTATATGTATGGTATCACATGTATTCATTTTTTCCAACTGCACTAGACAAATGACTGTTTTGGTCACTCATCATACTTAGAGAGCGCTGAAGGGCACAGAAATGAATTGCTTCAGTGCCTCAGTTCAGATCTAATGGGGCTGCGATGTCATAGTCCCGGTAGCCAGAGCGCTGATTGTGACGGAGTATCTAAGGCAGTTGGGAGAGAGAGGTGGAGGTAGCAGACGCTTCCTGTAATTTGGCTATCAGGTTACAAAGCCATGTCATGTTGTACTTGGGCTTGCAGGAGCTGCTAAGCTTTGGCTGTCTCCTTTATGGTAGAGACATGCATACCTGACTCATTAGGGGATCAAAGACACAGGAGCTCCCGCCTTCATTCAGACTGTACTCATTACGGTACATGAAAGCAGAAGTCCAAGCAAAGGGTCAAATATAGATGAGTCACATGACTACTTCTGTAGGTCATTCTCAATGTGAAGTGCCTCCTTCCCTTTTTAGGGGCGTCACCTCTTTTGACTCTGACAAACAGAACAAGCTTGTAGTGGCAACAAAAAGGCTGGTGTATTTAAGACCCACAATGGTCATGTAATCCAGTCCCTTGCTTAGAGGACAGATGTAATCCTTTGACTACATGAATATGCAGTTTCAGGACTTCCTCAAAAATCAGAGACAACAGATGGCTCTTCATAAATTGGTATCGGGGCAGTAGCCTAATATTTTACATGGTCAGTGTTCTTGTCAATAGGCCTACATCCCTTTGGCTTTTCCAGTATATACATGTCATACACTATATATTCCTGTTTTCATTTCCAAAATACATAAGGGATAAGAAACCTCTGTTTTTTCAGCTATCCTTGTGATCTCTAATCGGTCACTTGCTTCCGTATTCAAGTATTTGTTCGTTAACCAAAAATGAGACTTTCGCCTTGAAGGGCAGCCTAACAACTAAGCCTAAAATCATGGACAATTCAATGATATTAAGTTTCCTGCCTTATCGTGTGAGTGAATGCAGATCACTTTATAGCAAGTCATTATATAAAAAGAACTTGAAAGAACTGGGGTGTCATGCAGTTGGGGGTTGGGGTAGGGGAGTACAGTAAGTGGGGTTCATTTACTTGAGTACATATTCTTGAAAGACAGAATGTTCCAGTATAAAATTTTCTGAAAGAAACATCCTGAATATAGGCCACGTATTCCTACAAAAACACAAGCAGGGCGAGTCAGATGACATGCGAGGATGAGATAACTGCATCACGATGCCGTAAGGCGCGCGCAAGAAATGCAGCAGCGTATTCAGGTTGAAGAAATAACAGGAGAAATATCGGTTGGTATTAAACGAATCCCGGCCTGGAACAAACCGTACTACGAGCTCAGTCAGATGAGCAGCTTTCTCATTACAGACACTGCATTCCACAGTATAAATGCTGTCGGGCAGCTCCTGTATCCTCGATGCAAGTCCACTCTGTGATTTCCATGCTTGCCAAGCTTCTCTACATCCACGGCTACCAATAAGGATCAGGGCGCTGGGTAACGCTCCTCTTTTCTTCGAGATGAGGAGCTTTCAGTGAGCAGACCTAATTTTGCTGCTTTAACGCAATCAGAGATACATCTGAGCCTCCAGCACAATGCATGACGGCCCGTGTAACTGGGCCAGCATCGGCAGAGGGCCTGAAGGAAGCTGAAAGAGACCTCCTACACCGGATCTGTTGTGGTGGTGTTTTTTCGACTGCATTGCCGACTTCCTGTTACTCAGCTTAGTTTCATAATTGCAATACATCAACAGCAGCACCTAAATACTACCTGAACAGTGCTGGGCACATCTGGTTCAAGTCTTCACTGAAAACCTGGATATGATCGTATAGTATAAATGCTGCAATATATGAAAGGCATGGAACTAACTGAGAAAACTCAGTAATAACCACTAAAATCAACACTTTCAGAAGATGTTTTTCAAATATGATTTCTGGACTGTGAAATAACATCATAAGGTCTTTTCTATGTTGTTTTGGGATTTTTCTTTGAGTACTTAGTTTGGAATGTGCCCTGAGCAAAACCATCTCTACGTTTAAAGGTGTGACTCAAAGTACTTGAAGTAGAGACAAACACCAAGCTCAATGTTCTATCCGCTAGACTGAAAGAAAACCCATGAAACAACATCTCTAACGTTTTTTGCAAGCGTAAAATATCACTAATGCTAAAGGCATATGTATAGTGGTCACTACAACCTAGTATCAGTAGCATGTTTTTTGAGCTGTCCAATCAAAACAGTCATATAATACGCAACGTCAGTAAAATACACCTTTATGTCAGTACAGCATAACACATGTAGCAATACCCTTGTCTTTACGTAATTAAACACTCTCCTCCAAGCTACTGATACCCTTTCAGCTAAATTTACCCCCACCCTTCCTGCACTTACACAAGTGTGTTCTTACACAGCCAGAACACAGCACTTGTCTGACTCGCATATATCTGCAATATGTAGCTATTTTCAGGCACACAGACTGAAGGCTCACACAATATTGTCATACTAATGACAATATTATAAACCACTGCTTCTATACTACAAATACATTGACTCTATCATGTAGACAACATTATATAAAATAATTATCTTATTAAGACCTCACACACAGCTAAAGTCACACACAGAGAATACTGAATATTTCATGGCTGAACTAGTTACTGGCCTAAGATGGAGATGACGGTTAATAAAACAAACTGAATAACAGGGCAACACACCATCACCTCTTTCGTTATATAACTTGTGAATGTATAATTATGTAGATTTAATTTTATGAAGACCATAGAAACTAGCCCTACACAATGTGCAAGATGTGAGAGTAATGTAGATTTTCATTTCACTGTAAAGCCCCTCATTAAAACAGGGGTCATTTTTACCGCCTCTGGTTGTTATTCCTTGGTCTAGACTGAGTAAATGAATTTCTGAAATGTCTCATTAGCCAGCGCACACTGTCATGGGTCTGTAATTTGGACAACCCCCTGCTTTAACTGTTTTAACATAAGTGAATGCAGGTATCCCAAGCAGCTGCTAAAAACCAGAACTCAAAATTGAGTGAGCCATTGCTTCCTGCAGTTGAAAAGCTGGCAGCCATGTTGGGCTCCGGAATCCTCTCCAGAGGATCCCCAAGATCAAGCACCTCTTCCCGTTTTAAATGCGGCTCAGAGGATCTGACAGTCACGTTTAAATCAATTAGAGAGTCAGAGACGCACAAAGACACGTTGGCACGGGCTAGTCCGTGACCTTAACCCATTACACAACCGGTGGAAACTGTGATATGACAGGGCAGCGGCGGACATCAGGGAGAGCAGCGTTAAACATGGTCCAAGGGTTCACGGCCACTCTCATGTACATTGCTCCTGAGAGTCACATGGCTTAAACAACCTTTCACATTGTAAGATGCATGACATTCACTGCTTGGTGAGAGTTATGGTCTAAGCCAGTGTTTCTCAACCCTACTCCTGGCGGCACCCTGTCCTGCATGTCTTCTGTCTATCCTTGCTCTGCCTACATGACTGAACTCATCAGTGGCACGTTTTATTAGCTGAGCACACCTAATCAAGCAGCAAGGATAGACAGAAGATATGCAGGACAGGGTGCCGCCAGGAGTAGGGTTGAGAAACACTGGTCTAAACTACATGCCAGCTGTCCGAACCCTCCACAAGTTTGATTTTTTTCGACTTCCTCTGAGAGATGACAAGCGAGGGCTAAATAAGCCTATCTCTCTCATCAGACAGCTTTCCAGATTGCCTTAACTTCACAGCTTGCTTCCCATCGATGTGACACTGCGAAGCACTGGTGAGAGACTTGTGCAACCGCCTGTGTTGTGAGGCTCAGCTAAACAAATTACTTGTTGTAGTGCACTCTAATTTGTCAGGGTGAAGGAATATTTTTGGGATGTGTCATCAGAGCAGATACTGAGAATCCTTTCCCCTGGGTCCAGCTTCCAGTCACAGACCATCAGCAAGCCATGATGTCACCACAGCCAGGATGAAACAGCCTGATCCCAGCTGTGCATTCAGGGACCAGTTTGATCAAGGGCCCAGGGATGCTTCTACCAAAAGAGGTTGTGGATGAGAACAAAATGAATCCAACAACAATGCAGGTTGCTGCATGTTCAGATCTGTTTTTGGCTAGTCAGGTACCTGCCATCGGCCCTATGATGTCAAAATGGAAGACTGAAGTTGAGGAACACTGTTCCATTTTCCAGGATGCCCCTGAAAGTCTGCAAAACATTCTCTTGCCGGATGCAACCGGTTATACCCTTACTTATCAGCTGAACACCGGCTTTACGATCTTGCTAAGTGGCCCGCTAAAGTTCACACAGCTTGAAGGAAGAAACAGTTCATTTCAGTCTGCAAAGCATGGGGCACAGCCCCCCCCCCCCAAAACACCTGCTGAGGAAAACATCGAACAGCGTGCCTATGAGAGGGGTGAACGGAGTTAACATTCCAGACATTATCGCCGATGTCCTCATCTATACTGGGAACACACTGTACATAATCAGCTACATTTCACTTGGCATTTCACATTCGATGCCCACGGCATTTCAAGTTATATCTACATTTCTGCTGTGACTCATCATTCAAACCTAGTAACCCACAAACCCCAAGGACCTCTGTGCCATGATTTTCTGCGGCTGAAAGTAAAGAAACAAGCTGATATTATACTGTACTGTACAGTTCAAGGCCCAGACAACAGTGTGTTCAATACGTGACATTCCTTCACTGTTCTGGTTTTGCAAATAGTAACAGGCTACATTTCTGATATGAGCTACTGCAAAGAAGTGGTGATAATAAAGGCCTGACTATTTATCAGTTCTGAAACCAGGCTTGGCTTCTGAAAAGCACATTTGACTGTCGAACAGGAGCAAAACCAGAGCAAGCCTCAAGGCATGCATGTGATTGCTAGGCTTCTCTCCCTCTTGTTTATCCATTCTGAACTGGCTCTTCTTTAGCTTGACAGCAAAGTGCCCCTGCCTCTTCTCCTAAAAACAAAACTGGGTCATCAGCTCAACCTCATTTTTGTAGTCGCAGGTCCCCTCAGTCGCCTCAACCTGATATGGGTAAAGCTGTGTTTTGAAATGATTGATGTTCAGTGCGCTATGTCAGGTTACAGCAGGTACTGTTGTACCCAAAACCTCTGGCTCTTCGCTGACACAGTGCACGTCACCTCCCCTCTGTGTATTTTAGCTTGCCTGTCAAACCCGCTGACGTGCGTGACAAGAACCCGCGCGGTCACTGCCACCCACACCACCTCATCTCGAGCGCATTGTTTCCGCATGTGTAAAAACTACCAACGGCTTGTTATTGCCAGGATGGGGTTTGGCAGCCTGACGAATATTGCTACCTGTTCTGTCAGAAAGTCACCCATTTCACATGTGTTCACTTGACCTGGCCCATCCCGAGTCACCCACATGCCTAGGCAGGCTGCTTCCACCAGGGGTGTACCTGGGTTGACCCGTTTCCAAAGTTGTCACAGTGGCAAAGAAGAAAAAAAAACAGGCCCTGGCACAGACTCAGCAGGGATGACACACCGGAGTACAACCTGCATATCATTTTTCCTGCAGCTTGGCAATGCGCAGGTGGAACGACAGCTTGAGGGTACACCTTAAATTGCAAGCTGGACCGCCGCAAAAGAATAGCTAGGTCGAACAGTGGCGGAATACACGCGTATGAGTCAGATACAGGCGGCAGGGTTCAGTGATGCTGACTGTTTATTGCAATCCAGTGCTACTCTCAGGCCACAGCCTGGCCCCCGTCCATGTCTGTACAGTAAAGGTCTTGTTGTGGTAGCCTCCGCTCACACGCTAGGGATGGGCCTGTGCCCCCCACGTCACTGCCCCGTGTCTTGAGGGAAGACGCCCTTGTTAGGACGCCAAGTTCCCAGGTCCACAAAGCAATTGGCAGGCGTTTGCTTGAAGCCCGATCAAATTATAGGCCAGGCGTTCTCCCTGGTCTGTTGCGCACCCGAGAGGCACCGGGGATGACCTAATACCTTGTTAGGTCTTCCAAAATTTGCCGTTAAACGCACAACAGGATGAAAACATCCCACTCTAGCCGTGACTCACTGGTACCTGGAATACTGAAGCTCTAAGCATGACATTGGAAAGGCCAACAAATGAGTGGTCAGTTCTCTAAAACATGCCCTTAATTACTACTCTGTAGCCACAATGCACACTGTCTACGCCAGTGTGGTCAAGTTATTTCACTCTGTGTTGACTCCCAACAATATGTATCTACACACAAAAAAAAACAAACTAACAACGCGGCCTGACCTCCTCCCTAGATCGACTTACCTCGAGTGGTTACGGGTTCATAAAACAATCGTAGGCGACAGTACTACCACCTTCCTTCTACGCCCTGTCGAACTGCGCTTTTACAATCCTCTTTAAATTCTCCAGGTCCAGTCACATATAAGTGAGCCCGTGAGCTCCTTAGCCAACGTAATGTGTTAATGACCCCCCCCCTACAATCATGAAGCAAGCTACCTATTTCTCAACCAGCCCTCACCTCTCAGACTGTACACACAGCACTCTACCTTTACCCACACGTGTCCCCATTAGCCAGTTATCTGGAAAAACAGACACGGTAACGGGATCATGTGTGGACAGCTGAATAGCTACAGCGAAACAAACAAGGCTACCTAACAGACACACACACACTCAAACCGTGTTGGTAACTAGCTAGCTCCACATGACAACAACATCAACAATAACGTCAGTGTCGAAATTGTCGTAAGACCACTGTAAACACCTATTAACCAACCAGCTGGGTAGCAGCGCTTCTTTATTTGTAAAGCTAGTAAGCTAGCCTTGATAGTACAGCTAGGTCGTGAGGTCGATCACAGGGTTGAAAGGGGTCTTAGCCCAGCCAGCTGGTGAGCTATCTAGCAAGCAGCTCAGTGAAAACTATACAACTAACGGTAGCGACCTAGTTAGCCAGCTGGCTAGCAGTTTAATCTGAGAGATGGCTTGAGCTTTCAAAATCGGTGGCTTCTTAGCATTGCTAGAGCATTTCACAAAGGACAAGCGCAGCTAGCCGGCTACCTAGCATGATAACTATTTTTAAAACAGCAAATAACTAATTTGGGTAGCTAGCGCCATAAAACTCAAGCCTAGCTTGCTGAGTAACTTGACTGGACCATGCCAGCAAGCAAGTCTAACGTTACAGGCAGCAAGCCACTCACCTCAGATAGAGAAAACACAAGGGTACCCGGCTGGCTAACATGGCTCTTTCTCTCTAGCTAATTTTGTAGCCTGCTAACGTTAGCGCCATAAACAGTGTAGCTAGCTATCCAGCTACTGAGCTAACAATGATAGCATGCACCGAGTTGCTTACCTCTTACTTTTTTACCCTCTCTCCTTATCGTACGTTGCAGTTTGTGTTGTTTCTTTCTCATTCCATTCGTTAGATGCCTATCGTACTTTTATATGTGACACTTTCCGTATCCTATCGATCTGATCCTTATGTCGAGTACCTATAGTTTGCTATTTAGCCGCTCCGTCTGGGTACACCCAGTCGACTTGAGCACGATTAGTGTTTTGTCTGTCTGCTGCAGCACAAATGTCAACAAAACACCATCTGACGTCAGTACCTTATAACCTTTGAACCTACCACTGATGGCAGATGCATGTTGCTATTTTAAATGAACAAAACACTTATAATCACATATTTACTAAGAAAACGATATACACGAGATTACATTATTTCAGATATATTTTCTCCATTATATTTTAGCTAAAGAAATCGATTCCTTGATCAGCTGGCTTGCTTTTAATTTACAAATCTGTATTTAGCTATCCAGCTATTTACATAGGCATTGTAATTTGGTATCTGCTGTGAAAGTGTAAAATATTTTAGAAAAACAAAAAGAATACTATGGATAAAATGTTGAGGTGCATTATGGGTCGTTGTCAAGATGGCTGCGCCCGTGTTGCTTTTGATACCCTTCTGAATTAGAAAGTGTTTTCCTGCATTTTTATTATATTTGCGTTATTTTAATAATTTAATTAGCTACTGCCGTATCTTGCTGTAAAGTACTGGAAATGTTTTACCTCATACTTACTAGTAAATTGAAAGGTACCACGGCTCCATTACGGTCCGTCTACTCCCGTCTAAGTAAAGTAGGGGATTTAAAGAGCCAAAGACGGTAGGAAGCCCTCTAGCTACCTAAATTTATATATTTTCGTTGCAGTTTATGGAAGGAAATAATATTTGAAAAAAATGTTTAGTTTATTTCTTTCCTCTAATTACTGTATATGCTACAAGACTACACATCGCAGTTAGCAACATACTTTACGTTTTAACGTTAAAACTAAAATACATCTTAAATGTCAGCTGTATTGCCCGTTTGTTTCCTTGAACCATAAGTACTTACTATCACTGTGGAGCCATGTTTGCATTCCCAATGACATTTATAACAGACTAAAATTATGTTAATTCACATAAATGTTGGATTGGTATTAATTGCATTGCTGCTGTACGGTTGTCCCGTTGTTGGCGAACAATACCACATTTAATAACTTTTTTTGTCTGGATTTAACACTTGGTGCTGTGTTGTGTGTCCATTCTTTTTTAGACCAGGGTCATGTTGGACGCAAGTTTCCAACATACACAGCTCCACCAGTCAGCGCAACAATGCCATCGTCCGTCTCTGGGGTCAGGCGCAGAGGGCGCTCCGACAATCAACCGTACGGGCATCCAGGTCTCCCAGGGTCACCCTGGGTTTTGTGGTTGGGCCAGCAGCCCTGACAGTCTCAGCGCGGCTCTTCTGTAGCGTTGCACACTGTCAGGTGGATTTCAATAACAATGATCCAGTACAACCTGAAGAAAAGGCTAAAGAAACTCAGCCTGAGTTCAACTGGGCAATTTTGTGGGAGTTTATCAAGCCGCAGCTTCTTGCTCTTCTAGGTGCAATTGTTGTAAGTATTCTGAAATTAAGCTAGTTTTGTATATACACTAGTTTAAACAAGACCATGAACAGGACTTGAGTAAAATTGTGAGCAGCCTCACTGTATCACTGTAACTTTTGGACAGATGCTAGAACAGGAAACCTCCAATGAGAGCCAAGGTACTGCTGTCACTGCAGTTTGTCGAGTTATGTGTGATTGCTAGATTCTCCCAAGATCCACTAATTAAAGTACAGTCCTGTGCAGGTGACACTATTGTCTCTTTTGAATAGTACATTAACTGTTTGTGATCATAACAGATCTTATGGAATTCTCTGAATAAAGTGGCAGTGTAATTCTGGTGTACAAGCCAAATTCCCTACAGTATGTGGTCACTTATACAGGGCACAACCAATTTCAGCTTCAGCCAATCCAGAAAATCTGCAGGGCTGTCTAACCTTGACATAGGTGGACACAAGATAAATATATAAATATTTAGTGGTTAAGCTAAATAAAAAATGTCTTTAACAACTTATTTGTATCTGGGAGTGACTACAGTGTACAAGTCCAGATATGATTGCTATCTCTGCCTATCTCTGCTCTACTAGACACCCATCAGTGTTGGTTCAGCTGGCTCTAGTTTCCTTGTCTAAATCTTCACCCCTCACCTGCATTGGCCCCATTGGCCATAGATACATATACACTCACTTACTGCTATAAGTAGTGGTGTGTCTTTGTGTTAAAGGAAGTGGCCTTGTGACTACACGGTTGCAGGTTTGACTCCAAGGTAGGCCACAACTGTTGTTCCCTCAAGCAAGCCACTCAACCTGAATTGCTTCAGTACATACAGAACTCTGATGTGTAAACAGACAATCCAAAAAAAGCAGGACATGGGCACTGCTCGTTTATAAAGCATGTCAATAAATGATGATGCCTCGTGGTTTGTTGTTGTATTGTTTAGCTGGCGTTCGGGGCTGCCGCCTTGAACATCCAGATCCCTCTGATGCTGGGTGACCTGGTGAATGTGGTGGCCCGCTACATGAGAGAGCATCCTGGGAACTACCTCAGAGAGATCAGGGGCCCTGCTTTTAAGCTGCTAGGACTCTATGGACTGCAGGTAAGCCGCTGAGAAACACTCTTCAGTTTTTATTACATCTTTAATGAGAACCACCATATGCCTCTGTCTCGAGCACTAAAAGCAATTTTGCAGAGCCCAAACTGCGGTAGTCAGGATCAGGAAATCAATTATTTTGTTTGTAGTTTGTTTATCCGAAATGTTTTTCAGATGAGTCCAGATTGCCTCATGACAAATAGCAGCGTCCCTCGGGATGCCGATGAATCAGAGAGGGTGAAATGAGAATTTTTCACTGAGCTGTAACCTCCCATTTCCTGTTATCTCTCCTGTCTGCAGGGCTTGTTGACCAGCGGTTACATCATCCTCCTCTCCAGAGTAGGGGAGCGAGTGGCGGCTAGCATGAGAAAAGCCCTATTCATGTCTTTGCTAAGGTTATTTACAGAGTACTATGTTCTGTTGTACCTTCTGTTTTCAATGTATTATACAAGGGTAGTTTTACTTTAGCGGTGTGTTTTGAACTTTGAGTAGCGTTTAGCAGCATGCTTACAGTTTTAAATTTGCATGAAAATAGTTTCATTAAGCATCAGCAACCTAAAAATGTGCTACGCTATATAATACAATGGCCATACAGAAAAGCAAGATTTACACTCTTATAAAAGTGCTGTAATTTAATCTGTGCTTCAGTGCTAGAGAAGCCACTGAGAAACAGTCAGCAGTTAGGAACAGTTTCATTCCAGGGTCAAACACAGGGTGTCCCATAAATTTGGATTCATAAGTATATTTATTTTACAGTGAATTACAAAATAATAAATACTTTTTTGTGGAGATAGAGCCTGTTGACTTCTTTTTCTAATGGTCTTCTCTGAGGCAGGCACCTACTCAAAACTAAATGTGCATATGCTCTCTGTTTACTTAGTGGAATTTTGCTGGCTCATGTTGGAATTAACCTTAGTATATTTGTTAGGTCCTTAATGTCTGTGTATGCTGCCACATACTTTGGAATTTACAGTATATAGGGGTGACTAAACTCCCATTCTTGATTTGTTTGGTAGGCAAGATGTGGCATTCTTTGACGCCAACAAGACAGGACAGGTGGTGAACCGTTTGACTGCTGATATCCAGGAGTTTAAGTCTTCATTTAAGCTTGTTGTTTCTCAGGTAAGATTGATTGCATAGCCATGACTTACTGTCTGGAAAGATGATCACATGGGGTTTGAATATACAATTCTCAGACTTGCCTTGCCTGCTGTCCAACAGTGATAAAAGCAGGTGATAAAAGATGGTTTAGAAAGAATGGTTTAAAAGGTTTCAAAATATGGAACAGTCTCCGCTGCTGAGTTTAGCAGTCGATTATGGCCGTGTTCATCTGATATGTCCCCACAGGGTCTGCGGAGTGTCACCCAGACATTGGGGTGCTTCGTGTCGCTCTACCTCATCTCCCCAAAACTCACGGGCCTGACGGTGGTGGTCATGCCTTGCCTGGTAGGAGCGGGGGCTCTGATTGGCTCCTTCTTGCGAAGGCTGTCCCGGAAGGCCCAGGAACAGGTGAGCGCAGCACTGGAGCAAACTTGGCTGCAGGTGCCTCTCTGCAGGGAAATTTGGCTTCTGCCAGTGATGTTGCCCTGAATTAAATGTTGCCCATTCCGTTTTCCAAATGTCCTACTGAAAATTAACTGTCTTTAAGAAAGAACAGTAAGGACATTTGAACATAATCTATCTGTTCTATATGAACAGAACTGAACTCTGAACTCATTGAAAGGTTAGGCATTGTCATTCTTGAATGGCTGAAATGGTTTACTCTTGAGTGAGATATTAGGCAGATATTAGGCATACACGCAGTGGTAAGATTAGATTTACTGAATGAAAGACAGATGAAAAATGTTCAATCTTAATGAACTTAATGCTGTATCTGATTGTCAATCACCTTACCACCTCTAGTCTTCAAGGAGCAAACATGCCTGCCTTGCCCAATCGGAGAATGTTTACCTGCTAACGCTAACCAGCAGTAATAGAGGCAGCTTGACGATGTGTGGAAAGCTACAAAGCAGTGAATGTTCAGGCAGCCTGGGTCTGTGCTGTGCACTGCTGACCTGAATGAGTCTGTGCCGTAGGTCGCCAAAGCAACCGGAGTGGCGGACGAGGCCCTTGGGAACGTGCGAACAGTGAAAGCCTTCGCCATGGAAGACTGGGAGATGCAGTGAGCAAGATTTACACTTCCTCCACACTGGGTTGACTTTAACCATTCTCCTTCCCAATAACTGATGCTCTACCACTTGCCCTTTTTCATCATTAAGCTTTTTGGGCCCTTCCAGATGTCCATTTCTTTCTTTTTAGCGCTTAAGTGTGTTTTGGTATTTATTTCACTTATGTAAAGGCTGCAAAGTCACATCGTGGCATATTCAGTAATGCAAGTGCATTCAACTTTACATAAAGGTGACCTCTTTTATGGCGTGTAACTGGAGGTCTGTGTTACAGGATGTATGCCACCGAGGTCAATAAATCATGTGAAATGAATGAAGCTCTTGGAGCAGGAATTGCTGTCTTCCAAGGCCTCTCGAACATCGCCCTAAACTGTGAGTGAATGTATGGAGTGAGTGGCTCTTTGGAACGCGAAACCATGACAGTATGAATCTTAACTACAATGTACATTGAACCAAAGCATTTCAGTCATGTCAAAAAGTGGGTAATGCCAGGAAAGGCTGCCCTCTAAAACAGAAAGCCAAGATGAATCTTCTGTCTGACTGTTTTTTTTTTTTTTCTTCTTTTTATCTTCAGGCATTGTGTTAGGCACCATTTTTGCAGGGGGGTCCTTGATGGCTGGCAATGAGATGTCTCCTGGTGACCTCATGTCTTTTTTGGTAGCCTCTCAGACAGTGCAGAGGTAAGGGGTCTTTCCCTTTCTACCGCATGAGAAGCTATCTGGGAACAGGGCATATATCCTTTTATTGCTTCCTTTCATACCACTGTTTTGCAAATTGCCTTTGGGTCACAGGCACCACTGCTTGCACTGCAGAAAAGTATACTTGAGTAATAGTTTTATCTCTGTTGCCATAAGCATTTGGAATGAAAAATAAGATGGATTTGTTTCTGAATGTGAATGTGGTTGCTTGCTACTCTTGTCCATTCATATGTACCTTCTATACCAAACTGTGCTGCACTGTTATATTAGTGTCCACCCTGACTTATTTTCTGTACCAAGTGTGGAAAGAGTATTCTCATAGAAGTACAATAAAGTAATCAAATCAAATTATTGAATTACACCCCCTATAAAAGCAAAGCACTAAATTCAGTTGATCACAACCAAATGACCACACAATTCTGGTAAAATATGCCATAAAAGATATGAAGCAACATAAAATACAATTGAGCACATTACAGAAACAGAACATTAAAACGTAAAAGTGGTGTAGTGTATAAGTGGCATATAAAAGTGTTATGGAAAGGCAGACAAAAGGGGTCTTTCAAGGTGAGCTTTGTATGCAGATTAAAAAAATGTTCATGTTCTCAGCCTAGCAAACTCTTAACATTTTCTGGGAAAGAGAACATTATAAAAGCTCCTGTCAGTAGCACAGAGAGCTCAGCCTCCCATTTCGGGACCCTGATTTAGTGGGTTTGCTGCGGTCTGGAGCGGAGAAGATCAGTGTGCCATGCTGGGATATGACTGGAGCAGGTGTAGGAGGTAGTCAGGCTGGGGGCCTGAGTCACGCTTCTGCTGACCTGCCTCAGCTGTACTGTTGGAATAGTTATCCCTTGAGGTGAGCAGGGTTCCTCGGAATAGTATCCACCAGGGGGTTACTGAAAGGGCACAGGGGGCATGCGGACCCTTTGTGCTGTGTACATTCTATTCTCCGCGGTGCCTTTCTGTGCAAACTTAAACCTTTGCCTGAGACGTTAGTTACAAGTTTCTTACAATGGAAAAAAGGTAAGAAAAACAGACTTCTCAGGGTTGTATAAGGATAAACATGGCTAATCCGTGAAATAATGTGAAAGCACTCTGGAGTTCCAGAGGAATACACACTTTTGCATGGATAAAATTATCAACTTGTAATAAAACATTTGTTGAAACATTAGAATAAATTCAGTTTTATTATATTTAGTTTTCAGAAATCCACGTTGCTATGTAACATTAAAAATGCATTAAGCAAGCATCATCATCTTAGTCAACTTTTCACAAGCAATCTCTATCATTTGAAATGTTTCTGCACTTAATTAAGACAAATTAAGACAGTAAGGCAGTAGACAATGATTTTGACATTGAATGGTCGCTATTATAATTTTATCATGGAAAACCACTGACATCTTTCTGCTTTGTGCAGGTCCATGGCCAGCATTTCAATCCTGTTTGGACAAGTAAGTTAAAACACCATTGCACTGGCAGTTTCCATTCCCACTTAGACTCTTAAGCCATTGTTTCTCCAGAGGGCGACGTTACACTACATTTACCTTGTTCTCTAGGGTGCTAAATTGATACTGTACTGCTCCTTTTAAATGAGACTCAAGGAAAATCAATTTCCTCAGTGAGTTTACTTTAATCAGTGGAAACAGATTAAGCTCCCTAAAACAGTCACATTGGTGATAATGATTACCACTTGAATCCAGTACCATGGCTCAATCAACTGCTCTTTTCCCTTTTGACTTTTCAAGTTGGCCAATGTTATTTCTGACTGCTCCAGGGTAACCTTTAATATCAAGCCTTGATTTAATACAACCTGAGACCAGTCACCTACGATATAGCTTATACATCTTTTATGAACCCACCAAGAACAGCAGCTAGTAAGGAGCTTAAAGTGAGGTCTACCTCTTTTCTAGATGGTTCGAGGTATCAGTGCTGGAGCACGTGTGTTCGAGTACCTGACTTTGGAGCCTACCATTCCATTGACGGGGGGAGGCAGGATTCCTTATCACTCTCTGATTGGCAGGGTGGACTTCATGAACATCTTCTTCAGGCAAGGCCTCTTCATAAGCCACAGCATATCTTAAGAAGGCAGAGCCTCAATATGATTATTATTATTAAAAGAATTATATTATTAAAAGAAAACAAAATAATCGAAGAATGACTGATGCTCTCAGTTGCAGTAGTCAAGCCACCCAACAATGCATTTTTCAATGCCGGGGCAACAAACAAATCAATATGGAAACAGTAATAATGACTATTTTTGTGTGTGATTTGTTTTCTGTGGAAAGGGGACTGAACTTGGAGATATTTATTTAATGTTTGTTTTTTTTTTTAGTTACCCAACAAGGCCTGGACATCAAATCCTGCAGGACTTCAACCTCACCTTGCCCCCGTGTAAGACAGTAGCCATCGTTGGCGAGTCTGGAGGAGGTAGTGAAGTTTGAGTCCCACACATCCTCATCTTTCAGTCTGCATGCAAACAACACTAAAGGCAGCATAAATGTTGTATTATAATATTGTATTATTAACATTACATTATATTACTTATTGCCAGTTTTGTATGTAATTGTATTTGTATTGTATTGAATGTAAGTTCGTATAGACTATTTTAGATTTAACTGTGTATTTATGCAGCAAACTGTGTAATATTCTACATTTGTGTTTCTAAGGTTTGTGTGCCCACAGTTTTATTTCCTGAGAAGTGATGTTTAACCGCACTGCTCCTTTCAGTCCCTCACCTGTGTCTCTCTCTCATGTGCTCCAGGGAAGTCTACAGTGGCCGCCCTGCTTGAGCGCTTTTATGACCCGACCAATGGGGTGGTCATGCTGGACGGGCTGGACATTCGGACTCTGGACCCCTCCTGGCTCAGGGGGAAGGTCATTGGGTTCATCAACCAGGTGCGCCTCCGACATGGCTGCCCCTCAGAGCTCCGCACCTGATCTCAGAGTCAGATTTCAGTTTGCTGTCCCTCCAAGGGAAACGTACCCCACTGCTTAATCAAAGTTAAAATGTTAATACAGGCACAGAAACAATGGCCAAAACACAGCAGAGAGTAATTTAAGGTCTCACAGCACTTACATTGAAAGGTGCACTAAGAGGGCATGTACAATTACTGGACTTACATCATCAGCAGGGAACCTTGGCTGGAGTGAAGGATGAGGCTGTTTTTTTTCCCATCCATGCTCAATCGCCTAGTTGAGTCAATTATTATGCTAAATTAATGCGTGTGATTCATTCTGAATGGTGAAAGGCTCAGTTCCTTGAGTACATGGTCATCTGCATTAATTTACCGGATTAGTTAATCCAATTACCATTATTAGATTATTGGAGTTGGATGGCCAGCGAGAGTAAAGCTCTCACTATGTGAGCGTCACGGTAAAGCAGCGGGGTTTGATCTCTGAACGTCAGAATTTCCAGGATCGGTGAGCCTGCTCGTCACTTCAGTGCTAATGTGGTTTGGGCGTCTTTTGGTACGAAACGCAACATAAAGAGGCCTCAGACTCCTGGGCACGGACAGTGGCGTGCTGATTCACCGGCCCGCCTCCCCGATCTGATCCACAGGAGCCAGTGCTGTTTGGCACCTCCGTGATGGAGAACATTCGCCTCGGTAAGCCCGAGGCCACAGACGCTGAGGTCATCGCTGCCGCCAAGCAGGCCAACGCTCACCGCTTCATCTCCGCCTTCCCCGAGGGATACAACACTGTGGTTGGTAAGCACGGCCACACGGGCAATGCAGCGGGCAGCGGCAATGAGGCGAAGCGCACGAGCGCTGCGAGGCAGTCGCTGGGTTTTGTAATGGGGACCTGAACTGCTACCACATATTTCCCCTGTGAACTTACAGTTTTGTTTCTACCATTACCAAATGTAAAGAATTTTCCCAATGAATATGACACAGCATTACATTACATTACATGCATTTAGCAGATGCTCTTATACAGAGTGACTTCTAGCACAACATAACACAAGTATACCCATTCAAGTTAAATGAGCAACAGTGTCAGACCAGGATAACAACACTCCCACACCAGTGAGTGTGAGCATAATACCATTCAAGCCCTACCACCAGTTAACTTGTGCAATCTGACTAAGCAACAGAAGCCAAGTATACTATGATACATCAGTCACTAGAACACAGAATCCAAAATACATCACAACAATACATGAAACAACATCAAATACTAGAGGTAGCACATAAAAAGTGAAAAGGCTTCAATTTAACATTAAGAAATATGTAATTGCTTCAATATAGTATTTACAATGTGTATCAGTCATCCCCTTCATCATTCCCCTCCCAGACAACAGTCTCAGGAAAACTGGTGAAATACCGGTGTATTATTGAGTCCTCCCATTTCTACCAGTGCCCCCAAAACACTCCGAAATGGAGCCCTCAGTTTTTCACCCATGTTTCACCACGCCTTTCCCGCGCGTCTCCAGGCGAGCGCGGGGTGACGCTCTCAGGGGGCCAGAAGCAGCGACTCGCCATCGCCCGCGCCCTGATCAAGAACCCCAGCATCCTGGTGCTGGACGAGGCCACCAGCGCGCTGGACGCCGAGTCGGAGCGCGTGGTGCAGGAGGCGCTGGACCGGGACGACGGCCGGCCGGACCGTGCTCATCATCGCCCACCGCCTCAGCACCATCAAGGGGGCCGACCTCATCTGCGTACTCAGCAACGGCCGCATCACGGAGGTGGGGGTCACAGCTCGGTCACGCTTCGAATATTGTTGACTCCTTATGTGGCTTTTTGCTTGTGTTGTGCTCTGCCTCACTTGTAAGTCGCTTTGGATAAAAGTGTCTGCCAAATGAATAAATGTAAATGTGATGTAAATGTGAGGGGCGGGGTTGGGGTCAGGGAGGGGCCACTGCAATGATATGGTCCTCAACTTCGCTAAGACTCTGAAAGTAACTGTTCAGGCAGTCTGTAGATTTACATAATGAACTGATGGGTGAATTTATTTCTTTTTTTCCCCCACACATTTTTTTCTTTCAACTTTTTTTTTTTTCTTCATTTTCCAAGTTTTCCCAAATGATTCTAGGTTTTCTTTTTTTTTTTTTATTCCACCTAAAAAATGTTCCCTGCCCAGTTCTTGTTGACTTGTGATTGTAAAAATGTGCAATGACAAATTGATGTTGCTCTGTTAATTATTCATTTCCAGTCTCAGAGATGATAATGCTTGGATGTCACGTGACCCATTGGAAATAATTCACCATGACATGATGTCATATTTCAGCTCTTTTGATATTTTTCCACAGAAGATTATGTGGTGAAGTTTGTATTGTAACAATGCCAACTTCCACAGCACTGACAAAACTGAATGCCCTTTTGTCTCCACTCAGGCCGGAACACACTTGGATCTGCTAAGTCAAGGAGGTCTTTACGCTGACCTGATCCGGAGGCAGAGAACAGAGGGACAAAAGTGAACACACTACCCTGCATCAAACACTTGGGATTGTGCTGCTACCAGTTTCAACAATACCACCACTGGACAATTACACCAAAAATGACTTATCTGAGCCAACATGGCAGCATTTCACAATTTTACCTGTTAGCTGGGAATCTTGAAATATGGGATTTCTTTTAAAATTATGATTCCTTATCAGTAATTACAGTCATAATTGTAGTAGAATGGTCTGTGACTGAGGGAAATGTTGAAATATATAAATCTTGGCAGACTCAGGAACAGTGCACCAATTTTTTAATAATGTTTACTTCCTGTAAATTTCCTGGGAGGTGCTATGATGGTATTAAAAAAGTGATACTGTAGTTGACAGGTTTGAAAAGTAGTTATTTGATAGTGGAATAAAATCTGGCAGTAATGTGTATGAACAAAGTAAATGAAGATTTACTCTTGAAATGTAAAAAAAAAAAAATACTGAATTATAAAGTATATCATGTTAAATGTACAGTACAGTCTCTAATTTGTGTATAACAAGGTATGTTTTGACTGAATAAAATGGATTTATAGTATTATCCTGTATGAATGGGTACAAATACAACAATCTGCCTGGAATTAGCTCAACTTCATAGTTAGAATTTTATCTAATTACTGTAAATATTGTCACTTGGACCAGTTTATTTAAATCACTCAACCCTTCATTGTTCTACTGGGTGGGTTACTAGAGTAATTGCTCATGTTAATTACATCTTGAAATGTAAAATAGTTTTAAATAAAAACCTATGGCATTTATGCAAGTTCTGTGTTTGTAATTACAAATTATTTTGTGAGTATATATTTGCTGTATCAGTATTTTGAGTGCATCTTGTCTAATCTCACTTTTTTTTCCCCAACAGGGACCTAAAAAGCCGACTATTAGCTTCATTTAACATTCAAATGTGTTCATATGATGTGGTAGATGTTAAGTATGTTTTTGTTATGTATTGCATCCTTGCAAGCCACTCTGGTTAGAAGCCTCTTCGAAATGGAAATAATAAAATAACACAATGCACATTAACCTAAACAGTACTTATTAACTGGATAACAGTGATTTCAAGAAAGTGCATTGAGACAAATCCAGATCAGTATCATGGAGAGGATAACAAATTAAAAAACAACAATGTTGAGCATCTACCGAGAGACCCAGTCACCTTGCTATTCCTGGATGTGCTGGAACTGGATATAGGAACTTTTGGTGCTCCGCAAATAAGCTAATTTATATAAGCTAATAACTATTACGTTGTTGTGAAGGCAGCAGTTTCTATCCTGGTAGCTTTAGTGGGCGGCAACTACGTCATTGTGTGTTGCAGTTCGACATTCGGCCGATAGATGGCCTAAGGAATTGCATTTCCAAGTAGGTTGCTACAGAATATATTTTAAAAAAATCTCCTTTATTAGCTAACGTTAGCTAATATCCAAGGTTTAAAAACTGTAGCTAGCTCGCTAGCTACGTTGGGGAAAACATGCAGAAGTATGAGAAGCTAGAGAAGATTGGAGAGGGTGAGTGTTTACTGAATTTATGGTGCAGTGTTCGGTATCAATAGCTTTAGATCTGTACGGCGTTTTGTATGGGGGGACGGGGATGCAGCTTGGTGCAGTTGTGACGGTAGCTCGATGTCCGGCCTACTTTAGCTAGCTAGCTAGCTAAACTACCCCCGCAAGCCTCGGGTGTCGAGTACAAGGGAAAGCGACACCGTTACCGTGGTTTCGAGACGCCGCCCAGGCAGTCACAATTGTTTCTGGTTGTTAGCTAGCTAGCTAACTCGTAGCTATCGTCACTTGTGGGGTTTTGATGATACGCATTGGTTGTCTAACGTTAGCTGCCTGGTTTAGTGAATTAGTATCGCTAATGCGAAAATGTTGGCTCGCTACTTAGTTGGATATACAGTCACTATATGTAGGTAATACTGTGTCTGGCTAGGTTGCTAGCAAGATGGTACACACTAGCAGAAACGTATTGGTTGATTAGCGGGCTAACGACTAAGCACATAAGTCGCAAGCTGTACGTTGGCTGATTCTTGTAGCTTGTTCGATTAAAGTATTAGTAACCCCAAAATGAAGTGTGGAATCTTGGCTGCTAGCTGGCGACCTAGCAGTTTCCCAAATTGTGGAGTTGTGGCACAATTATGGTGTGAAACATGGGTTAGGAAGCTAGCTAGCTTCAAGCTAATACATAATGGGTGCGAGTAGCTAAGGCTCTGTTGTTCCAAACGTTTTCTGCATTTTACTTTCATCGCACCAAGCATCGCAGTATGTCAAACCACACATTTAGTTGCTAGCTAGGCAATGAAGATTTCAGCTGTATTGATATTGTGAAAGATGTTGTTTATTCATTGAGGAAGATGTAACTAGCGAGTTAGTCTAGATGGCTAACAATACATGTCGTACATCACTAGTAAATTGGCTACATACAGCAAATGCTTTCATAAAGATATGAGATTTCGTTTCCTGGAGCAGAGGTGGGCGTTGTAGTTAAATTAGCGAACGTTAGGTAGTTACATTGTCATAACATAATGGGTTAATCTATAAGCAAATACTTTTAATTATTCACTGGTTTAGTTCATAATCTCCTCTGTGCATGAACCAATCCTCATGTATTACCTGGCCAACCAATGTCCCAAGAAACCTAGTAGCTAACTAGCTAGCCCACCATGACCTAAGTGGCAAGCTAGCCTATGTAGCACAAGGTATTTAAATGATAGGCCGCTTGAGAAAAGCTGTCAGAAAGTTTTTGGTTTAAAAGTACACAAGTGACCCTGACTGAAGTGCCAAAGGTAGCTTATGACAGTGAAGCAGTAATGAACATAAATGTGCGAGTAGCCAAATTGTCTGGTCATAGGATATCTTGATAATTTAGTGTAGTAACTTTGTTTCATACTTAAATTTGTCGTCATGCAGGTACCTATGGCACAGTCTTCAAAGCCAAAAACAGAGAAACCCATGAAATTGTAGCTCTGAAGAGAGTGAGATTAGATGACGACGACGAGGTATGTGATGGAGCAATTGTATGCAACACAACAAATATAGTAAAATCAAATAAAGGTTTTTTTTTCCTCATGATGATGTGTCCCATTGTTTTTCAGGGGGTTCCAAGTTCGGCGTTGAGGGAAATCTGTTTATTGAAAGAGCTTAAACATAAAAACATAGTAAGGTAGGTTGTCAGTGGCTGTACATGTTTTAGTTTTACTGATTGGTGTGTTTGCCACCAAGTGGGGTGGGTGTTATTGTGTGGTTTAATATGGTATCAGTAAGGTTACAATATATCATATTTGTATGTATTTGAAAATATCCATTAACCTAAGATACACAGCCACACAGTCAATTTTCTTACTATGCTCATATCCAAAAAGCAGACTCTGTCTACCAGCATTCTGTCTGGTTGCATATGAAATATAGCTTAAGATGCATCTTTGACCAGAACTTTGAAGTCTGATCAAGAAACAGTTGACAATGTATGCATTTAGACCACCCCACAAATTGCATTTGAACAAGCACAGTGTCTGAGCTGTTGGCAAAATTAAGTGGGATTTTGGCCCTGACCAGGTTTGTGTCTGTCAAATCTGACAGCACTGACTGGGTCGCCAGTAATCTGGGCTTTTAGAGGTATAGATTGTCCAAAAAAAGAGTAAACCTAAAGTTAGTCTGTACTTAGAAAGGGGCAGAATGTTATTCTTATGATTTTTGTATTTTATATGACAGGGAATGGAAATTACAACCATTCTGTTTTTAAGTCTCCAATGAATAGCATTAAACAGAAATGTCTTCTTCAGTTCTAAATAAACTGTGATTTAAAATTGAGATGTAATAATCGATTATCTTGCGTTTGCTTGTGTTGTCTCCTAGGTTGCATGATGTTCTACACAGCGATAAGAAGTTGACGTTAGTGTTCGAGTACTGTGATCAGGTAAGGGATAGCACAAGGAAGGAGCAGGATAAAATTGTAGCTCATAGCTTGAAGATCTGCCCATCTGAATGAGTTGCCTGACTAGCTCAGTTGGGAATCTTTCTATAATTGCAGAGCAGAGTCTGTTGACAGTAGTGGGCTAGTTGGTGAGAATTACAGAATATCTTAGTTATTATATCTTAATAACTTAAGAAAAGCAGTTACTGTGTACAGATATTGTATAAGACATCATGGAGGGCAGAATGTATGTGTGAATTGAGACCTATCTCCAGACTGCACATGCATTTCTGATGGTAGCCGTGTTAATCTATTTTAACTGACTGATGTTGTGATGGCCTTTGCGTCTGCTGTATTGATATGGATGAGAACTGCCCACTCCACTTCAATAGGGCTGAGGAGAGCTTTGTTGAAGTCAATTAGTGCAATGGAGATGAGGGCCACATTGTGGTGGAGTGGTCAGATGTACGTGTAACCAGAAAGTGGTAGATTGAAAACCAGAGCATGACAATAGTGTTACGATCTGCAGCAACATGTTCTTAAGTTGAATTACTGAATTGTATATCCGTTTGTATGAACGGATGTGGTATACAAAATGTAAAGCTAGTCAGCATAGGTATTTTCTGAGAAAATTGTAAAAGATGTCATTAACTCAATGGAGAATTCCTCTTTTGTGTGGGTGCATAGCATGTATGCACTACATTTAACAGCATACATTCCATATCCTATACAGCAGTATGCCATTGATTTGATCCTTTCTTTAACAGAATGTATTAAAAATCTTCTGAGTGAAGGAAAAAAACATGATTGCTTATTATTCCAACAGGATTTGAAGAAATATTTTGACAGCTGCAATGGTGACTTGGATCCAGAGACCGTGAAGGCAAGTCTGAGTGATTTCAGTTGTCCTAATTCTCAATTGTCATTTTTAATATTTAAGAGATGACAGCTCCTCTGCAGGGGTAGCTGTCTGCGCACGGTAGCGTTACCTCGGCGTTTTGCCTTTAGATCATCATGTATTCTAGTCATGAAGAAAATGGCACACCTGCAGAGAGTTCCAAGATGAAACGAAGCAAACCTGCGTTCATTTCCACCAAGCCCAATCCAGCACCTTTTACAGAATAAGACAGTAAAATCAACCACCTTGAAAACTGAGTTTTGGGAAATGGAACAGCAAGCATACCGCAGTGATCTGTAAATAGGAATTTTACTGCGCTCCCTGGGATGAGGGGGATGGTATTGAGCTTTTGTAGGATAATTGAATATTGCTTTCCATTACTGTTTTCCCCATCTCTCCCTCTCTGCAGTCATTCATGTACCAGCTGTTAAAGGGATTGGGTTTCTGTCACAGCCGGAATGTGCTGCACAGGGACCTTAAACCTCAGAACCTTCTCATCAACCGAGTAAGTGAATGGGGTGACTGTTCTCTTCCAGCGGGAGGGGATAGGGGGGTGGCAAGGGGTAGCCGAAGCTTAGCACAGTATGATTTTTAGCCTCGCTGATAGCTGTTACAGTTTTGCTGCGATTTGCGCTGCGGTTATCTCTGAAACTCTGCGCATGCAAGCTGAAATTGTACAACAGCTTAGATCTTTGTGCGCGTGTCAGGGTCTTACAAGCAGCATAATAATGCTCCATTGCTGGCGTGTCTAAATTCTGGATAGAATTGCGTTTACCGGCAGTTTTCATAAGAAGAGATTAGCAGGACTGCCAAAAGCTGAGGAAAATTGGCCATTCAGCAATGTACTGTTCCACCAGCTGTTTAATAATCATCATTATTTTTGCTAATGATAATTATTATGTCTCTGGCCTTTTTTCCTTTATGACTGCAACAACACAGAATCGGAGACAGTCATGAAGAAAGGCACACACAAAATTTTGTTCACGACACCAAAATCAACATTGGACCCAAGTGCAAGATGAGCCTATTGAGCCGTGGCCAGAACAAAAGCATTTATTTGATCCATCTGCAGAGACAATGGGAAAATGGCAAGCTTGCTGGCTAATGTTCACAATAATAATCATAGCCATATGCTGAGGTGGTGACTTCAAGTCCTCAAACGTAATATATTCACATACTCCAGTTCTTTTGAAAGAGGCTGAAAAAATGTGTAAACTAGCAGTGCACTTGTGCATGATCTTCAAACATGTTACTGGGCATTCTAGTTTCAGTGATTTCAGCACCCAGTGCTTAGATAGAGGAGTTGTGGAAAATTCGAAACAAACTCTGCCAGTTCCATTGAGCCCAAATGACTTCAAGTAGCATATGCCATGGTAATCATAAATCATTACTTGACATTATCCAAATTGTCACGCTACTTGCAGTAGGGTTCTGCTTTATTAGTTACATATCTATAGAAGAACTTTGTGAATGTCAAATTGTCATCAATCTGACATTTGTTCATACTGGTATTAAAGTATGACATTAAAGAAATATAACCCAATTATGGATACTTTATTTAGGGAAGGGTGGATTAGCTGGATGTTGGCAACACCAGTAACAGGAACTCAGAGCAGCACTTTAACTATAGTCTATATAGATAATACACAGCAAATCTAAATTTCAGTTTTGCTATGGTGAGTCTCCATCTCCATAACCCATAGCATTTTGTGAATCTGCACCTGTATGTTGTTGGTTGTCTGTAATGCTGTCCTATCCCACACGGCTGTGTTGATATTCTCAGAACGGGGAGCTGAAGTTGGCTGATTTTGGGTTGGCACGTGCCTTCGGAATTCCAGTGAGGTGTTATTCGGCTGAGGTAAGGACTATCGCATCTTACTGGAAAACAACAGGAGCACATTACTGGTAAATCACCCTCTCAGATTCTGCATCCATGCAATCACTTGGTTACTTTTTCCCTGAAGTTTTATAGAGAGAACTATGTGTTAGTGGACTGTTGGTGAATTAACGTCCCAATTTTGTGTCGGTTGGACTGTGTAGCTTTTCTCAAAGATTTATTGACAGTTGCTTGCAAAAGCAGCATGTTCTTTTGCATGAACAATGATGAGTGCCCTGCACTGTTGATTGTTTAATAAAAAAAGCATTGAATGTTGATGGTGATGGCATTTACTTTGTTTTGGAGAGCGCAATTATTGTGTTTCAGGAGGGGTAATTTTCTTCCCTTAGGTGGTGACGTTGTGGTACCGGCCGCCAGACGTGCTGTTTGGTGCTAAACTGTACTCTACCTCCATCGACATGTGGTCGGCTGGCTGCATATTCGCAGGTACTTTGATCCATAACACCTCCACCCAGCACATTACAGATCCCATTATCAAACCGACAAACAACATCAAAGATTTTTTTCTCAGTAAATTCAGAGTTTTAATTTGCCATTAAAGGGCACTCAGAGTTTGCTGCTTGAAATATGTTTGAAAGTTTGCTTAAAAGTTTTTAAAGTTATTTACGTTAAGATGTATTTCAGAGTGAACTCCTGGTAAAGGGCCATTGGACTTAACCAGTAGATGGCCCTCAGAAGGTATATCTGTAAAGGCTTAATAAGTCTAGAAGAAAACCTCTTCATTGGGTTTTACTGTTATTGTCTTTAAGCCCTGACTGCTATGGGGTGTCTGTATTTCTTGATTTTAATGGGGTGTAGCAGCCAGACATGTGGACAAACCCACTTGAGAGGTTGCCAGTTGGTCACACTGCAGTATAACCCATCTTATTAATGCTGAATGCCTAGCAGAGAGTCATCTGGTACATGGTATTCAACATGTCTACTTTGGGCATTGAACCTGAAAGCTCATCATGATGCATTTCCTTTTGGTTGGTGTGCAGAGTTAGCGAATGCTGGAAGGCCCCTGTTCCCAGGGAACGATGTTGACGACCAGCTGAAGAGGATCTTCCGATATCCTTTGAGCTGTTAACTTATTTTACAGAAATGTTACCTTACTCTGGGGCCTGACTCACCTAATTGGTTTAAGTAAAATGTAGTTATTTTGTGCATGTTCTTAAATAAGATTACTTACAATTTTAGTTGCATGTTCTGTGTCAGAATCTGTGTAGCAACTTTGCAGCTTTCCTTAACGTTTTGCTACATTGTTGGGGACACCAACAGAGGAGCAGTGGCAAACTATGACCAAACTCCCTGATTATAAGGTAAGGTAGTGGTCCTCTCACTTGGTGATGAGTACATGACTGTAGTTCAGTGCTGTCCAGTAAATGGTTCAAAAAGTACGGAACTGCTGTATTTGAAATGGAGAGATGAGGCAGATGATATATTTACTGTGTTTTACAAGAAATTCTTGTAAAACACATTCTTCTGTCGTTGATCCTCTACTCCTGATGTAAGCAGTACTGGGGAAAAATACTTAATATGATTACTGCCGGTAAGGTGTGGAATATACTTAAAGTGGTATATCTGCAGTATGCCCCAGCCTACTACAACCTTAATCCTCGATAAACGCAAACACAATGCAATATTTTTTTCAATTGTATTTTACTTTTTCCATAATAACATACCGAAGTAACACCTACTTTAATTTGAGTTCAAAGTCAAGAAGAAAGGTGCTTTGCATTTAGATTAAATTAGGGCTGCACTTTACTTCAAAAACTGTCTGTTCAAAGAGAATTCAAACATTTTCAGGACTAATCCCACTTGGCCCTTAGTTGTCGTGTAGTTTGTCATTGCTGTGGCACTGACCTGGGACTATCTCTGTGCTGGCAGCCGTATCCCATGTATCCAGCCACAACCTCGCTGGTGAATGTTGTTCCCAAGCTCAGTGCCACAGGACGGGACCTGCTGCAGGTAGGTACCGCCAGCACCCCATACTGCAACCGTCACTGACACATGAAGGATTCGTCAAAGGGCCTTACCTCTGCAGACATGCAACTGCACATGAAAACTACTTACCAGCCATTTCAGTCACATTGTATTCAAGCAAACCTATCACCCAAAGCTGGCCTGAAATATATCTTTCATTGTTATGTTTCAGGTTATGAGGAATATGGAATACTTTCTGTTTATACATATTTTTTATTCCCCATCGTTGAAGGATGTGAAAGGGGCATTGTATTTTTTTCCAGTTGTCCCTTCCATCTTAAGAGGGCTTTCGAATGCCTAACAAGAAATCATGCATGGACGGCACTTCACACCAGTACTGTCCTCATTGGTGCACAGAACCCTATCAATATTTGGGATTGAATCTGACACTAAGAAGTCCTCAATGTTTCCCAGAGGCACAAATATCTTAAGGTCAAAGGTCAAGCATACAGAGGCTGCTAATAACATTTGTCTGACAGTATGTTTGTTTTTCTAACTCCAGTCACCTGTGGTATCCCCATCTGGAATGCCCTGCTGTTAAGCCACAGCTGTTATTCTTTCTCCGCAGAACCTGTTAAAGTGCAATCCGGTCCAGCGCATTTCTGCGGAGGAGGCCTTGCAGCACCCCTACTTTGCAGATTTCTGCCCCCCGTAGACGTTTGCCAACTTCTGTTTGCTGGACCTCAGTCAGCTACTCTGGTCACTCTGTTCACTCCATATCCCTCCGAGGACCTGCCCAAAAGGTCACCCCCCCCTCCTTCCCCCTGGAACCAGGACATGCTTCCCAGCATCATCTTGTGCATCATGAAGGAACACAGCCGCCTTGGGGTTTTAGGTTTCTGTCAGTCATCTGTCTTATTGTCCATTTCCCATTTGCTCGGGGACTTTTGCTTTGCGGCGAAGGTTGCAGAGGTAAACACTTGACACAGCAGGCCCTGCCCCCGGTCACGTGACACTTTGCAGTCCAATCGCAGTGGGTGAACCGGAGCCTCGTGGGGCTCGAAACCGTACGAGCCAATCGCCTTAGCGACGACAACCCGATTTCCACCTCTCAGAGCCCTTCTCTCTTTCCGCACCGGTGACTTTTGGTTCAGATTGGATATTTTGCTTCATTAGCAAACAATTAGCTGAAATGGTCTAGTCGTTTCAGAAGTCTTGTCCTGCCCCTTACATGTCACTGTACTGTAAATCGGCTTTTTGGTTCTACGATCGCAAAGAAAATAGCTTTCTAATGCTGATAAACACAGTAAAACTGCAAAGTAGAAACACTATGCTGTATGCACAGTGAAGGAGATTGAAGATAAGAGATGTTTCTCTGTATTGCTTGCAGATTTAAGTCAGATTGGTAATAGTCAGAATACCATGTTCATACTTGCATACTGTTTAGTGTACTTTCAGTTTGGTGCGGTATTAACCTTTTGCCACTAACAAACATGCATTTGAGATTTTTTTAATTTAAAAGAAAAAAAAATGTTATTTATGTTGGCCTACTATGATTACTCAGGCTTGTAGTCCTGCTAATGTAACCCATTCTTTTAATGTAATGCACTTTTCCTGTACCTTAAGGGCAGCAATTGTAGCTTTTTTTTTGGTTTTGGTTTTTGTAAACTTCTCTTTAATCACTCACTCGTTCAGAAGTCGGTTTTACACTGAAAGTGGAGACCTCCCACTTGGCCGCAGCTTGGCCCTTGTGCATTTGTTTTGAGGTGTGGACCATTGCTATTTCACAGACAGATTTCATCTTTTTTGTTGTTGCTGTTATGTTGTGTTATCGAAACGGTGTCTTATCGGCGTGTTGACTGCTGCCACGAGAATGGAAAAAATGTCTACACATCAGCGCAAACAAATGTAATGTTTTAGTGCATTTCACCTTAATGGAAAGATAAAAATCAGATCAGTCATCCAGTTTTGTTAATGTAATTACACAGATTACCATACTTTGACTTTTTGTGGCAGCAAAGATTCACTGACGGGTATTTTAATTTAGGTGCATAACTCCATGTGAATGGACCAGTATTATTTTGCTTTCCTTGCAATAATCCTCCACACAACAATTTCAGCTATTCAGTACAAAATTTCACATTCATTTTGGTTATGGAAATGTATTTCATAACGTCAGATTTTCACTGATGCTCGGTCTGCATTGATAAGGTTTTAAAAATCAGTTTCTGTGCATTGGGTTAACATTGTTTCCAGTCATTTAGAATGTAAGTATTAATAATTGACTGTGTTAATAATTTAATGCCTGCCTGCATTGATAGTCAGATATCCAGTAGGTACAAAATGCTTTGAGAAAAGAAAGATTGTCTAAGTTGTTAATTAGTCTTCACATCTTGAGGTAACATGATCAAGTCACATTTTTTTCTTAAAGCTGAATCTACATCCATGCATTTTCTTTTACAATAGGGATGAACTGTCATGCTAAGACATGATACTGTGGTCATTAAAGACTTTCACATGCTGAGCCTATCATGAACAAATTACATCTGGTAAGCACTGCAGTTATCTTGCACAAAAACAACTTAATTTTATATATACAGTAGACTTTGAAGTGCAGGTATTTTGTATTTAGCACATGGGTCACGTCAAGGCCTGATTAAATAAAAATAAATTTGTCCTGGGTCAACAAGATTTGCCTATGAAAACCCTTGCTTTAGCTTTACCTTAGTGGAAGTATGAGAACGCTGAATTAGAATGTTTTAAATTTGACTACTATACTTTATAACATTAGCTCACCTGCTATAAAGAACCTGGTACCTCCAGTGGTAGTTTCAGATTCTGAACACAAACCATGGGTATCCATTTACATTTGGTTTGGTTTGTGATCTGACAAATGTTTTATGTGTGGGTTTTAACCAACTTTGCATTGCTTTGCAGGACCTGCTTTAACATTATATTACAACCTGATAGGGCAGAAAGCTTTTTGGGCTATGACACTATCATGTACATGACGCATTTACGTTTTTCAGCTGTATTTTAAGTCTTGATTGACTGGTTGACAAGTGGACTGTTGGTCCATAAGAGGTATTGTTATTGGCTGTGAAAAATGCAAATACTCATTTCTGACGTAGCACTAGTTACCTTTTCTACTACAAAGAGACACATCAACAAAAACATTTTGCAATGAAGGTGGATTTTTTTGTCCCCCCCCCCTTTAATTTTGTTTCCTCTGTCAAATTACTTGTCAGAGTAATGACTTATTTCTGTGGTGTATACATGAACATTTAAGTTGTACATTGGTTAAATATTTAATAAATTAGTTTCAAGTCTTTGTGCAATTTCGGCACTGTTTCTTCCAGAAACCTAAAGTCACGAGGCTGAACAGTGGTGTGATCTACATATTGGATACAACAGAAAATAGAAGTGAAAAAACAGATGTCTATATTCTTATCCTTAACATATTCCACTGTAGACAGAAATACATGACACAAGGCTAAGAGAAGGGTTCTTTATTTGATGTATACGTCAGGTTTTAGTTCATTCACAAAATATGCAGGTAGTTATTTACTGAATATATTTATACAGTAAATGGAGCCAGATGAACCAAGTCTCAGTCCCGCAGATGTCTATTTGTGATAGCACTAAGTAAACAAATAAAATGGAATCAGGAAACACCAAATGTAGAGACCATACATGTATGCATCAATGAATACCTGGTCACAAGTTTGTGAATTGTGCATAAAAAATAAAAGGGTGGATGTTTGGAAATGGTTTTTGCTCTGTGTACACAGCATTCCTTCTGTCATGTAGCTCAATATAATATCCAAATTTAAAAATCGCACATATCTTAAAAAAATTGTATAAACCCCTGTTTCAGGCTAATATTACAGATTAGCTACATTGTTATGTTTCCTTCCCAACAAACACAAGCAGGCCATTGAGAATTAATTCACAAGGAAAGACTTGTCCAATGACCAAGTGTAATTTGTGATTTGTTTGGAAGGCCTCACCATGTCTGCCAAACAGCATAACCAAGAACTGAATCTACCCACGCTAATTCACCAGTTTCTACCAGCTCCCCCGGTCACTGGAAGATAGAATTATCCCTATTAACTGTTCAAACCCAAACAATTATACAAATGCATTTCGGTTTTCTGAGAAAACACGACTCAAGCAGATAAAACCCTCAGGCTGGTGAAATTAACAATATGTGGCATCTGACTAGAACCGGTACTGATTCATACATTATATTACTACAGAAAACATATGACAAGATTTGTCCTTTTTAATGAATGTCTACCCTGAAATTCCCTCACTATATAACAGCTGTTAATACACAGTTTCTCAGTGGAATATAATTCAAAAGATGGTTGAAAAAAGTATGAACAGGGTTTGGGTTTCATTTCTCAAAAGCAGAAATGAGACAAAAAATCAAAATCACATAGCATAAAACAATGCTCTAAAAGCAATCGGGCATTTACTGCAAGATAAGATACATCAAAACGATTGTCTGAAAATGCATCTTATTTCCCATGCTTTACCTACTGCATTTTGGCATCGTTTTCCAACATACAAATCTGTACATATGGCTATGCAAAATGGCTATGCATATGGCTATGCAAAATACTCAAAAGTTGTCTAATGTTGCTACCCATAATGTTCTAAGGTTTATGTCTGCAGTGATTATGTATGGCATTACAGTAAAAAAATGTGTGTCAGTTTACACATAAACTTCCAGCTCTCCACTTGAGATGTAGCTGGTCAGGGTCACAAAGAAGTCACAAGAGACTTGTGATTTGCTTCATCTGGCTTCCAAGTACTTTACTGATACTAGTAGGTATATACTGAATATGTACTCGAACATAGCAGGGTACACACAGGGGTACATGAGACATCAGGGACACGCAGTGAGCATGCAAGATAGAGCAGAGAGGTAGGGGCCACAACAGTACACACTGAACTTTGAGCTGTAAGAGTAGAGTACTTAGGACTGAGCTACACTAGTCTACTAGTAGGCTGAAATCAAGTTTTTAAAAATCCATCAAAAAACATTTGCGTCAATGTACAACCAGGATTTCGTTATTGTTTTGTCGGTTGGATTTTAAAATGAGTCTCTTGCTCTATTGATCCAAGTTGACGTCTTTTAGGTTCTCCACTCGGCCTCCTTCACTCAGTGTTTTGCTGCGACTATTGCCGCTCTGTGATTGGCCAGAGGGAAGGGGTGGTCGAAGGTCAAGCAAGGGGAAGAAACTAATGGGAGACCATAGCCCAAGTTTGTCCTTAACTTTGATGTTTCAGTTTTTTTTTTTTTTTGCTTTGTTTCTTTCACAAAACATTTCTCCTTAATTTCAGTGACAGTTAATCTCATTATTTTGTGTGACCAAGAAATAATGTAAGCAGTTATTTAAGTTAAGGACAAAACACACTGTAGACAGACAATGGGCCTGTGGTGCATTACACTTAAAATGAAAGGTATACATTTAGAGTGTTTGTTCTGGTGTGGATCATACCCTCAGGTATGTACTCCTGAGATTTTGTTTACACATTTTCCTTTTTTCTTTAACCCCACCCCTCCTATTCATGACCAGCCTCCTCATTGTAAACTGTACTTGGCAGTAAAAATATAGTTTGACCGTGGCCACAATCCTCTAGAAAACAATCTTATTAGGAATACAGCAACATCCTAATTGTTCCCCGCAAATGTTGCAAGTAATATTTTCATTTCTACAAGTAGTATAAATTTCAAACTGTGTGCTTATAGGAGCAGCATTTGGAATGAAATCCAGATAAGCTGATCAAACCAACCAGCCATGAAAAGAACATGTTTACGTAAATTCTGAAATATATTCTGTTCAGTTGTTAAAATTACCCACAGAGCAATACATGTATTATGATAAATTAAACCTCAAAATGAATGCACATTAGTTTACTAGTATTAAATATATTTGTTTCCAAAAGGGCATCCTGATTTTGCACATTTAATACATGGTATTGCTCTCCTTATCAAATTACAATCCTGAAACAAGGGGATGTCATATTCCAGTTTATTTCACACATACAAATTATGATCGATATAGTTAGTCATTTAAACCAAAGCATGGTAGTCTATGTCTTAGGCTTAAAGCTCCTGTAAGCTGCAGAGCAAATATGGAACCAAGAAAATGGAGCAAACACATTGACATGCTTCCCCTTGTGGAGAGGAAGCGAAGCGGAGCTGTTTCCCACAGAGAAAGACTACACTTTAGAGGCTTTATCTGTCTTGTGACAACAGAATTTATACACAAGGTCAACAGTCATGAAGTTAAGTACCATCACTAATGTCAACTCTGCCTGCATGAGCTTGATGGCAAATTTTCACGATCATCGTCATCATCATCAACATTGTAATTATTATTATTTACAGAGAAAATGATATTAACAGTTTATGATTTGACATTCAGTAAGCATTAAATGGAGGAGTATAAGCATTCTGTGACTCAGATAAAATGTGCAATGAAAGGAGGACTGGACTGATACAAAGGTTAAAAAGATGGGTAGATAAATAGATGGTTAAATAACTACTTATTTATTACACTGGGTCATTTACACATCACACAGCTCACTGTGTTCTCATTACATGAACGAGTATTCCCATGATTTCAATAGTTGTTATAAGTATATAACAATGCATCAAAACAAAGCAATTTTAATGTCATAAATACACAATATGAAAGAAGCTTTGTACAATACCATGTCCCATTCATCACTCTTTCATTGTCTTATGTGAGATCAGGCAATGAATTCTTTGCATCTTAATATGAGTAGTTCAAGGAAGTAAATGTCCTATACAGATTGGAAGACACATAAGGTCCACATTTGGGTTGTGTGTTACTATGGCAAGTCCACTATTCCCCCTGTAAAGCCATGTCCATTTAGTGTGCACTGCAGGAGCAGTATAATAGAAATGGCTACCGTGTCATGTCATACTGCATCAGTGGTTTCTGTTTTCTACCATCTACATTTCCAGACCTGCCAACATGATATATCAAATGACAGCCTTTTCTCTTTATCTGAGGGCCTCAAGATGAGGCGCTGGCTTGGCACAGTGCAAAGACGTGCGGGAATATGGGAAGCTACCAAAAACATGCGATAGATTAACAAGGACATCACGCTGCCAATGCAACCACTGCATTGGACCTGTTTATCTCAGAAACTCGCTCCAGAGATTAAATTACATAAAACACGGCTGCACTGCAGAGATCATTCTGGACTTCTCCTTGCTGGAATACAGAAGATTAAGATTAATATGCTAAGGGCTAACTGCATGTTTCTCTGGGGTCAAAACTGGAGTAGGTCTTGCCTGGTAACACCGACTGTACTTAGTCATTTTGTTTAAAAATAAGCAACAATTACATAATGCGAAGGTTATTTTTCAGGATTGGCAAATTCACCGGTAAACACAAACATTTGTTTATGACAGAAATATTGCTTTAAAGGTAAATGTGCAATATTATACAATTTTAATGATTATTATCTATTAATTTAGGCTTTTCCAGGACTACTGTAGTAATTTTGGGCAAGCATCAAATGGAGATTCCACAAAGAGGGTATGAGAACTTAGAAAATGTACACACAATCCTTCATCAGGATATAAAAGCAGATATTATTGATCAGCATTCATTTATCAGCATTCATGGATTTATTCCAGCGAAGCCAGCAACAGGTAGCATTTAAGACTTTGATTGTATTTTCAGCCAAGGTGTAGTCTCCTCAAAAGCACATATATGGTTAAGACACACCCTGCTTTTTAGGATTTTTTTAACATTAAAACTTTACTCCAGCAACTATTGGAGAACACCATGGTAAAACATTATTAGATTTATTGGATTACAATTCTTAGACAATTTCTCAAAATAGCTGCAATGATCTGTGACATATTTCCTTGTTTTAAAAGAATTATCTTGATACAAGGATTTGAAGCTGCATTTCTCAGCAAAATGACTAATTAGTAATCTTTATACTGTACTATAATACTCAAATTGTGATTTGAAATGTTAGCCGTTTTTGGTATAATAATCCATTGTTGGCAGGTATGGAAATTTCCATCGTTTTAACTCTTCTCTGAAGCCTAAGTGGGATGGATTTTGGAGATTTACTTGTAGAAGAGGAACCTAAGGGAAAATAAATATATTTACACATTTATGTGGTGAACAATGACATTTTGTTCTGGACACACTTGAACACCACATATCTGCCATATAGCCATTTATAGTCAACATAATTTACAATCAAAATGGACCCAGGTTAGTAATCATTTTGTCAAAACTGAACTATTGTTTCTGTATACAACTATATGTCCACAGCATACACACCTCTCACAGTAGCACAGCTGGTGGGCAGCACCTGTCTGTCATCCTCACATTCACAGTGATGGGTGTATGCAGTTGTCAAACTCCAGGAGTAGCCAATCAGAGGCACCCAAATGTGTAGAATTTTTTTTTTTTTCTGTCGATTTTTTTCCTGTCGATCTATACATGAAAGATGCATTTGGTCTTTGCACTGCTATGCATAACTCTGCCAAGTGTGTTACCAACAGCAGATATCCGGCAAGTGAGAAAGGCACCACATATCATGTGTAGCCAGAGAATGGGAGACAAGATGTGATGGGGGGACATACCCAAGGCCTTTGACTTCCATGTGAGGAACCTTAATGAATCTCATACAACAGGAATGCAGTTAACTGCAGACACTCCTTCCAAATAAGCAGACAGAAGTGCAAACATAAAAACAGCAGAAGTCACATTAGGTATCACTGGATGTATCTCTAACTGAAAGAGTCAAAAGGCGATGGCCATATGAGGAGACTTGTGTGAAGTCCTCAATGACATCAGAAAACAAACAAAATGGGAACAAGAAATGTGAAAGTGCCAACCAGCATATTTTACCACCTGGATTCCTTGTCATTACTTCAGCACTTTTGGAATATGAACAAACACATTTCATAGACACTACTTCTGGAACCAGTGTTGTGCTATTATGCCCAAACTGTCTAACCCTCTCATCCTTCATCTCGCTGCTTGCTATTTCTGGGTTCTTCACTGATCAGTGCTCAATTCTGATGTGAAAAGAAAGGTTCACATGCAGTAGTTTGGAGACAATCCATACTATGGGAAAAAAATGATCACTAAATGACACTTCAGTCATGAAAGGTACACAGTTGTCTTTCTGTGACCCATTTTGAGCTTCACTTTAAATTGCCCTGGCATTATTTTTGATCCATCATCAAGTCATCTGGCAAAGAAAACTGTGTAGCCAATCCCCTCAAAATGCATACATGAAAAGCAGCATTTGAAAGACCAGCAGGCCCATATGACCTTTTAGTAGTATTATGTTCTTGTAAATGTCTGACAATTCAAAAAAATGATGGCAAGGTGATTCTGTGTAAGAGCAAAGCATTGTTGTGTATTACCAAGGAGCAAAAAATGTTTCTATTCATGTCTCCTAAAGTGGCAAACCACATAGTCAGAAACCCTTCTGCAATGCATCCATTGCTTATTTAATCCTACACCATACCTCATCACAATACCGCAAATGGGTACCCCAAGTACCAAAAACCCTGCACCCACATATTTCCTCTGTTGCACACAGGGAAACCGTTAGCAAACCACACAAACAGAACCTTTTTGATCACCTTATAAACTCCCCATCTCGTGTACAATGCAAATGGACTGCTTGGAGTAAGTTTGACTTTAACTGCTGTGGCACCTTGCAAAAACTTTCCATGGACCTTACCCTTTTAGATTCAAGCTTCAGGAATAGGTGCTGTCTGACCTTGTAAACAGCCAGCTTGAGATTCCCTAGAAAACATTTCCTTCACAATGGTTGAAGGTGCAATAAAAGGCCATAAGACCAGGAACAGAGGCCTGGTCAGCTGCTCTCCTTTTGAGGTGTTCATCCTTTAGTAGCCACAGTGTGGAGTCTTTGTATGGGTTCTCTTCCTCTAACCCAGAATGTGTACAGGAAGTTCTGCAGTGCCGTGAAATGGTCTTCAGTCAATAGTTGAACCTTTATCTTTGTGTCCTCCAAGGAAAGAACAGTTGCAATTATGGAACAGGTGTAGCGGTGTTGTCCGTGAAGGCTTTTTTTTTTTTCTTTGTCCCAGGTGAGCTGTACTTTCGTAGCAGCGTGTGGAACAGCATTGAAGGAGCGAGGCTGAGCGTGATGTCTGATTTCACAGGGTTAGCGACAGGAACGAACGGCAGAGAAACGATAGCTGAAGATTGCAGTTCAACCTGAGTTCTGTTTTGGAAGTTTTTGTTTATTTGTATGGTATTATTCTTCTAATTCTATTCAGGCATTGATAGGTTTTGCTATTTAAATAATTCCTCTTTTTTTTGATTTTTAAAATTTTTATAATATGTATATTATTGTCACAGTTTTCTGTCAACCCCCAATTTTCCCACCCTCCCCCACCCCCGCCCTGCCCCCACCCCTGCTGTAATGTCGTCAACAGGCGAACTCCTCGAAGTTGCCTAGAGTCGGGTGACGAGGTAACATGTTCGGCGTGAATCCGAGACTGTCCGAGTGACTCCGGAGTGTGTCACAGGTACTCTGGAAAAGAAGAACGGGAAAGGGGGAAGGGGGGGGAAGGGGGCGGGGTCAAAAGTTCAAAGTGTTAGGGGGAGGGGTAATGAGGGAGTGGCAATGATAGTGTGGAGGATGACAAGACAGCGCACATCGAACGAGCACGAGAGGGGGGAGCAAGACGGTAATCAAAAAAGACAGAGACCGCACAGTCGAAATAAGTGGGGGAAAAAAAATGAAAGCAACATCACATTGCATCACGTGCCATGGATTGGCAAGCCACAATCAATACACAGGGAAAGGGCACAGTGATAGAGTAGACGGAAAGACAAGACCAAGTGAATTTGAAGGCAAATGAAATAAATACATCAACAGACAAATATGAGCCAGGAAATGCGAGCAGAGGCATGGGTTTATTGGCAGGAAGGGTGACATTGAGGACATCCGCGTGTTTGAGTTTCATCGGGGATTGAGGAAGGACAAAGAATAAGGGGAAAGGACAGATGCGAATGATATGAAGGTAAGAGGGGAGGAGAGAAAGAAATTGTTTCTTTTAGTCTTGCGTCTTGTACTAGAGGACGATAAAACCACAGGGTCGTTTTCAGGACAGTGGCATGTTTGCATACATCTGAAGCAACTGCAGTTGTTTCAGTGAGTGGTGCACTCATTTCAGCCATAAATGACTGCTTGGTATACTTGCAGTGGCTAGCGGAACCTGCAGACTAAGATCCATTTTACAGAGCAAGCCCATTGCATGCAGACCTGTGATGACATTACAAAGGAATGCATCTAGTGATGTCATTGATCACAGGTTCCATTACAATAGCCTCTTAAAATGGACTTTAATACTGAAGGGACAGCTTTGTATTGGTTTGACCAGTGACAAAAATAAGTAAAAATATAGAAATGAAGGTCCCAATTTTTTTAAAAATCATTATCCAACTTTAGAAAAATCTTTCTTTTAAACCTGTTTTCACATTTATGGTACTTGAAAGCTATAGCCTTTATGACTTATTCCACTGATACAGGTTCATATACAGTCATTTCTCTTCATTACCTGCCTAAATCACAAATATGTTCCACATACTGCTATCTGCGCTATGGCGAGTTTTATACTCTGCAACAGTTCCCAAAGTCCTGAGTGCTAAGCACTTAAATATAATTTTAATCTCTTGAAATATTAATATGATATCCCCTAAAATCCCCTTGATGTTATATACTCAATCCAAGTGGAAATCTGAGGAGGAAACTTTGAAGTGTCAGAATTTCAAAAGAAAAGAGAAAAAAAATAAATGATTATAAGACAGGAGTTGGTTGCAAATGATCTATCACACAACACCCTACTTCAGAGTAAAGTCTGATTTGTGCCAGTGGGATTAATGGGGCTTCTCTGCTTTTGACAGGCTCCAACTGAACCAAGCTCCTCCACACTAAATGCATAGGTATTAAGCAACATTTCTGTCAGCACTACAAACAAGCCATTATGCCTTTCAGCTGGACAACCAGGTGTGAAATCCTGAAACTCCTGATATGATCCTCTCGAATAAAAAAATAAAACACAGGCTGCTAAATATGTTAAGTAGTCCAAATTGTTTGGGAGAATGAAAAATGTGCTTAAAGACCTATACAAAACCCAGCATCTCCTCTGTGCTTTTAATGTTTTAAAGTGCGCTTAACAGGCAAGCCAACTCATCCCCAACCCAGACACCCCAGAAGCCCTTCCACAGCATTGTTGGTGCCCCCCGTGGCAAATTGCAGGCACACAGAGACAGACAAGCAGCTCTCTTTATGCGTTTCAGACAAGCAGCTGTCTCTTTGCAACTCCTACAAGCCGCAACACACCCTCTTTGGATGGGCTGCTTCTTTTGAACATGGAACTAGAGCTGCCCTGCACTACAGCTGTGGTAAACTAGTAGATGCAGGTCATATCCTTCCCATTGTATCAGTGCAAGCACTGGAGCTACTTTGTGATGACATGCTGCTGAGAAGCTGGCCAACACTTCTCACATAAAACAAGCAGAAAAGATCAAAGGTTCAAAAATAATTATTAAAACCCAACAAACAAAAACAAAGAACCCGACCTACACAAACTGACAGCAGGAACAAAATGAGCCTCTCCCCTGTACTCCAATCACACCTGTATGTAATACACCTTCAATTAGGCAGGTGTGGCTTGTTAGCCAATAGGCTGGTTCCCATACAGATTACAAACATGTGAATACGATTAACACAAATAACATTCAGCTTCTAGGAGATGGTGGAGGCTCTCCTTCACACATGCTACAATCACACCTTGCAATAGCTGGCCAAGAATGCATGTTGATTTTTTTTTTTTTTTATCATTCCCAATTTTACAAGAAATCTCATGCCAAGAAAATAGTTAATGGCACTGATGGCATTTAAGTCTGACAGCTAGGCCAACCTCTGAATAAATTACACCAAATGTGAGCTTTTAAATGTCTCCATTAACACATAATAAAACAAACAATCCATCTAAAGTTCTTCTAATGTGACTCCAGAGGTAAACAGCATTTGTTACACAAAAATAAAATATACTCCAATCTCTTTGCCTTATTGCAAGACTACCAGTGTCATATGAGATAAATGACTGCATCTGTATCACATCCAATTCTAATAATTTGTCAGCAGCATTTTTAAAATATTTATAAACCATATATCAAAAAGGTTATTTTAAAACAATTTTGAATTGTGTTTCTCTGAGAAATTATTACATGTAGCTTTTTTCCTTGTTATTATGCAATGATTATCAACTTTTTATGTTAAGAAATTAAGCTTCCTATCTCAGACTATAGTCAGAATATAAAATATGCAGACATATTTGGGTACTTGCATTGTGCCCTCTGCAAACTGTCACAGCAGCTAAGTATTATGCTATGGTGTAATATATTCATAGCATGCTGCAACATTAACTGTCAATTGCCATCAAGCATTTTTAAGTTAGTAGGTGAACTGGTAAAAGAAAATGATATAAAGCCATATAATTTGATGAAAGTGAAATTTTATCCCAAATGGACTACACAATCACATTACCCTGCAGCCCTCCACCTTCTTTGATTTCCATGGAACTTCCATGGTTTTTTAATTACTGAGCACTAAAAGGCTTGAGTCTGAACCTAATGCTAGCCTTAGGAGAATAGACCCAATTATCACCTGACCACAGTTTACTCAGAGGATCCATATTCTATACAAAATGGAAGGGCTCATCGGACTACCTGCAGTAGTGTAGTGTTTCTAAATAATTCTAACAAGGCTAATTATTCCCTTATAGACTAAATACACTTTGTTGTAAGGTATACCCAAACTGTCTCTCAGTTGACAAATTACCCTTTTTTGAATGACTGCATTTGAGCCCATCAGTAAAAGTTATGGGTAATTGCATTTTAACTGGAATTTAAAAGGTAATTGTTCTTAGGCCATCATTTTCCACTTCTGACATTTTGCCATGTTTTTGTTTTTACAACTATTGCATATGTTACTAGTTGTCAGAAATTGTGATGAATTATTTCATAAAATACTTTCTTTTTATGTATGCTAAATTAATTTTGAATCCACCTTCCTGGTGGAACTTGTCTGCATTTTCCTTCAAACCTACTAGTAACTGCAGGCTGCAAAAATGTTGCAAATGGTCAGTCTGTGCAAGGTGATTTCTTGCAATCTGCCAAAAAACACACCTCAGGTAAGAAGATAACTTTCATGGAGCGGAATTAAAATATAAATTAGAATGTAGGTCACTGAAGACAAAATTGGCGAGGAGATTTATTTTTTTGTCCAACTACTGAAATCCAGCACCAGCTATACCCCAATATATTAACCTAGAAATCTTTCTCTTGCTTGGAGACACTGTTCAGAAAGAGTGATGGCATGCTATTGGTTATTGCTCCAAGCCACACATAATTGCCAATGCTGATTTAAAAGCCTTTAGGGACCCTCAACAGTGCTGATGGGGCAGACTCCATCTTCCAGTTAGAGTTGAGCATGAAATGTAATCCATATTAGTACATTTTCCCCTGTGTTTTAAAGGCAGATCTAGCTGAAAGGCAGAATCTTTTGAATTACTCTCAAAGTCCCTAGCAGTACTCTGCTGTCCAATTCAGAAGACACACATTCATGCTTGCACACTTATGAGACCAAAAGATGTTCTTTGTTTACAGCAACTGTCATGTTTTAAGTGTTGTGTAAAAATTTAACATGGATTCCCCAATGTTTTTTAATCACCTGGATGGTTCCACCTTGGTTGCCTTGACTACCATACTGGATGAGAACACAACATAAAAACTGCTGATATGCATCACATTTTTGCAGCTAAAAGTTCTAAACACTATCAACAGCAGTGTGGCCTTGGGCTGTATGCTAGTATGCATCAAAACGTTTTTCACTTTGTGCAGTGTTTAGGTCTTATTCCCCTTTAAGATACAACCACAGATCTGTGAAATCTTTCACAATGGTCTACATCTTATTACATTTTGTCTGAAAAGACATTCTTCTGTTCTATCGGTTGATCTTCCTGAATACGTACTGAAAAGTAAAAATCAGAACATTTAATTATTACATCTGACTAACACACTTCCTTGCAGACAGATTTGCATGTTTATGGAGCATCCCTTTAAAAAGGCCATGCTGTATTACAGCATGGACCAGCTAGTTATGCCAACCAGCTAGTTATTCCAATACTTTTTTCTCCTTCTAGTATTTATGTGTAAACATCTTGGTCTCATAATTTCATCCTCTTATTACCTTACCACTGAAAGGATCTTCAGTGAGATCTGAGATCCTATAACCAGTAAATGGTTTATACTATTCTTCTTGCAAGTACAAAGCTATGTAATGTTTCAGAATAGATTTCATTGTTTCCATGATATGACAGCATACAACTGAATGCCAGTGTCCCTGGATGAAAGCAAGCCCCCCAGTGATGAGTAAAAACCATTTCTCCCTTTCTTCAACAACATACACTGCCCTACAGTTGCATTCACTGGATTTGCTGATGGTTGCATTTCATACTGGCTGACACTGCACCTCATGCCTGTTCCCCTACCTTTCCCCTGATGTAATATCTGACTTGGAAAAAAAGGCTGATTGTATTGTACTGAAATGATTGTATGACTTTTATAGGCAAAAAACTGATGCATAGTCACAGAAATCATAGCATGGCTCTCTTTGTTCAAAACATGCTCGTTGTTCTGTACCAGCATTATGCGCCTACAGAAAACCACATTTATTGAGTTAAGTATGAGCCATTGGGAGATGGGTGGGATTGCATCAGCCATTCCCACTCATTTAAATAATTGGGTGTCTCCTTGTGAAATCTGCTCTTCTCAGCACTAAGACACTGGGCTCAATTTTCGTCAGAGCCCTCCAGACAAAAGCAGACACGAAAGGGGTTTTTGCTCTTTTCTGCATGGAAAGGTCAGTGAATACTGAGAGCGTGAGATTGCGATTTTCAACACCTCCTGCGACAGCATTTGTGTCAGGATGGGAGATCAGGGTTCCCACCGTCCTTGAAAACTCTTACATGTTCATTCTGGTGAGTCATGGACAAAGTCTTGGAAAGTACCCACTGTCCTTGGACGTATACATGGACATACATGCATATACATATATACATACATAAACATTTTTTCTTTGACCACAAAGAAAAATATTCATGTTTAACTATTTCAGTGTCATTTGCTATCAGTCTAGCAGTGCCAGTGTGATAACACAGTGTGCTTTTGTCTTCTGACTTCCTTTTACCTTTATGACCTGGGTACTGCCATTTAATCACTGATGGGATGACTACATCTTCTTGAATAAACTTGAAAACATTGCTGGTCTGAAGGAAAGAGGGCTCTTTGGGCTTGGATTGCACTTAACTGACAAATTTCAGTTTTTATACAAATAAATAAAGACATTTCTGAGTCCTGCACAATTCAGGTTTAGGGCTTTTGCTCCTCTAGTAATAAATGCTGCCACTTGGAGCTGTCATTTGTACACAGGGAAAAATTTTCATTGCTATTCAGAGAATACACAACTCTATGCATCAGTGAAAACTGGTGGAGACCTACCAATTGCTTTACTAGAAGCATGCCTTAAAGATACAGCATGACAGTCCTATGCCTGGAAAAACCTTCAGAAAGCCACAGAAAACTTTTGCGAGCAAGATGGTTACTCAGTGACTTCAAAGTTAATTATTGAAGACCTTAGGGTTACAACTGACCCAGATTTTTCTTTCAAAACTCACAGGAAAATGTTTCACGACTGGCATTCTTTAACTAAGATAAACAGAAACATGGAAACAAAAAATAGGTCTTTCCCTCTCCTAAAAGAAGCGGAAAAGCTGATCCATGGTTTATTATATCTAGATATATATCTGGATATATCTGGATAACTGCAATGTCTTTCTGTCAGGCAGCTCTAACATCACAGTTAATTATCTGCAACTGATATATAATGCTGCTCCTAAAACCCTGAAAAGAATAAAAAATGGGCACATTTCTATTTATAAGATCTCCTAATTTCCCACAATCCCTCTACACAACTTAATCTCCAAGAGGCTAGCTTTTTGACTGTTTGAAGGACGGTGAAAGAAAAAAAAAATCTGGTCTTGAAATTCTGTGTGTGAATCAGACATTATCTGAGTCTTAGATGCATATCTGGATGAAAATAAAAAAAAAAAAAAAACCTCTTACAAACTGCATGCTAAGACATAGGATAACTTTTGGCCTTATAAAATTCCAGAGCTGCTTTGTGTAGTGTTAATGGACCTGGCCCTGTGATTTCAGAAAGATCCTGTTCATAATGGAGCTGGGCAGTGTCAGTCTTACTGCCCTGCTTCTCAATTTTTTCCCATGCTGCCACAGTCAGTCCCTGCAGAGACTACAACGTGCCACACTGTCCACTGCGTACTGCACTTTATTAGCTTGCCCTCCTGTTTGACTGCTTCCCCTCTCTGTTTTTGGTCTCTGGTCTCTCCCTTTCACCTGCAGCCCCTGTTATCTAGAAGCCATGGACATGTGGTTATTCATATAACAACTGTTGATATATTGCTATCTTGATATCTTGATATTTAATCTTTAAAAAAATAACAAAATACAGGACAATTAATTCAAAATGATGCAAACTACTTCTTTCTGCTACCTGAGATTACATGTGTGCAATTACATTTTACCTAAAAAGCATCTGACCCACTCACACACACAAATTGGTGTGAGTGAAAGATGTCTTAACTGCTGAAATAAGAGCTGTTTCAATCACACATTACAGATGAAATCACTGCAGTAGAAGGGTGGACTGTTCCGACTGTTATACCTGAAAATTAATAAGCTAATTAAAAATTCCCTTCCTTCACTCTTCTCCAAACTGCACGATAGCTAAGTTCACAGATAAAAAGGTTTGCCACCTCAGAAGGCTTCCGAAGAGGCCTAATCCACAGTGTGCATGCGGGAGCACTCCAAGATAAGACTAACTTAAATTTGCAAGCGTTCATCCTCAATGCAATCTTCTGAGGGAAAGAAAAACACTGGAGTGCCAGTTATGGTTTTACATCCATTTATGATTATCACAAGTATTTATCTAATTTAAGGGAAATTATGGTCTGTTGTTTGAACTTCATATGTAGACCGACCACAATACAAGCTCCCATTTTGAACAGAAAATCCCCACCAAACCAGCTGGAACTGAAAGGGTTAAGTTAATTAGTAACGGTGCGAGGTATGAGATGGATCCCGGTGTGTCTGAACAGAGAGAGAGAGTGGGAAGGAGGGTCTATTGTCAATGGGGATCGCTACCTGGGGGCATGATTAGGCGTGACACCAGGGCTGGTTGGGTTCTCTGGAAATTCCTGGAATAGACATGATGAAAAGAAAGATGAAGAAGGTGAATGAAATAAAAAAAAGAAAATAAATAATAATACAATGCAGAGGTTAAGTAAATAACAAGTGTTGCAAAACAAATCATTGTGGTCATTGGGTACAATGGAATAAGGCACTCCAGGACATCAACATCTTGACATGTTAAAATGTTTTTACTTTTTTATTTTTTTATATTAAAACATTTTTGATATATACTTAATGAAAATACTGTATGGATACTGTTGTTCAATACTTGTTTTATGAGAAAAGGCTGTTTCATACAGTATGCACAGTCCTGAGACATACTATGAATAGACATTATACTTAAGCAGTCACTTTTTTTACTTTTCATACCACTTCAAAAAGGTTTTTACATTCTAAATTTAAAAGTTCTCTCCTTCTTTTTAACCATTACTGGAGCCACTGTACTGAGTGTATTAATTGCTTAATATTCAATTACACTCAATTGCTTAATTTAATGATATCTGAAAAGGATTATATAACCAAAGATTAACTCTCTCTTTTACATTTTGAAGCAACTTAAATGCACCAACATTAATGTGTGCTAAAATACAGAATAGATACCAAATAGATTAAGTTTAATTAAGGGTCTATTGAAGGTTAAATTCACAAAATATTAAACATATATTATGACCATGTATGGAGGTAAAACTTTTCTACAGTATTCAATATTGCTAATTGATAAAATATTCTATTTATTTATGAGATATATTAAGTATGTTTAAGTATTATTATTAAGTAAGACTGGATTTTTGAGGAACACTTTTTAGCACAGGTACAAGGTACAGGTAAGATGGCAATCTTTCTGCGGTTCTGTGTCATGACTGGCATTATCCATAGATCACAGGTGTTGTGAGGGGTATTCTGGAGAAATGTGATCATAATTGATCTTACCAGCAGGTGCAGTTACTCCCTAATTCATCACATAACTGGTAGATCGTGTGTTTCCATGAAACCTGTCTATAGTGTTTTTTGGCTCAGACATTTCACATGGGAAATCTTAACAAATCAGAAGAGAGTGAGTACTGGTAAAAAAAAAAAAAAAAGTATGGAATTTGTGCAATATACAGCCAGAGAATTCCCTTCAATGTCATTCCTACAGTTTCATTTATCTGAATGTCAGAGTGGTACAAAAGGACAAGCAATTATTAGATTAAACATTTTATCAGATTGTTCATGCCCTGGAGTGCAGCTGTTGATGTTATTACATGATTATTAGCGACAGAATGATCTCTACTTTTATCCTGGTGTTGATATCTAAAACGTAAGTGCGATAGTGAGCAAGGTGCTGCTTAGTCACAAGCTCAGAGCGAAAAGAAAACAAAACACTGAACAGCATGTTACAATAAGCACTATCGGCTGCAGCTAACATACTGAGCAAGTTATTGACTCATGAGCACTGGCAATACCATGATCCCATAGCTGTATTAAGGAGACTACAAATATAAAGAAATACATTCACATTCATTGTAACATGCTAGGATTTGAACTGTCACTTAAAACAACAACAACAAAAAGCACTATTTTTATAGGACAACTAAAATTGCTGAATATCTACCATGCAATAGTAAGGCTAACAGAGTTGATATAGATATCGTCATTTTTTAGACTCCCCAAAAAACTGTGGGGTGAAAAATATGGCATGAGGTAAGAAATTTTTATTTCTTTTATCAGTATAATTGGTAAAAGTAAAACAAGTGGTGAACTGCCAATATAGCATACGTAGTGAATAATGAATTTATTCTACAGGTATTAAAGACTGTTTTGCATAGTATTAAAAGCATAGCAGGTTAAAACAAAAAGTATGAAACACTGACTTAGGAATGCCACAATCACAATGAACTACCGATAAAGCTACTTTTAAAAAGAAAAATAAATACATGGCAGAAAAAAATAACAAATACTAAAACATTTACAACTAGTGCAAAAATAATTCAGAATAACTGAAGTTAACAACTGGTAAAATGGAAAAGGTAAATGGTTAAGTAATGGTGTAGAGCAGGTCATCTTTCTTCGGTTTCTGCTATTATGTATCTTAACTTTGATATTACTTGCTGAACAATATAGTATGTTGTTGGGTCATTTTATTATGCTTCAGAATCTCACAACTTATAATTGAAAGGAAAATGAAAACATGCAACAAAATTTAAGACAAGTACTATCCAATACATATGATTGTTCATTTCAATAAGTTCTATATCTTGTAAAGAGAGACATTCTTTTAGTGCCTAAATGCAATACAAGAAAAACAGGAAGCAAAAATGTAATGATATTTGTCCAAAAGGACTGATAATACCATTATAAAGTACGGATATAAAACAAATGTATATATACTCACTTACGTACATTATTATTCCTCAATAGAACTTGCAGTTTTATTTCTTAAAGTATTTTATTATATTGTGCAAATATTCTGAATGCAGTTTTGCTGCATCTTTCCTCTAAACTACCAGTTTTAAAAGGAACGGTCTTATCTCGTATCTCTTGGGAATCTTTCCAAATTGATGGTATGCACTATAAATCATATTCAGAGAACAACCACCACAAGTAACCACAATAAAAAAAAACCCAAAACAAAACAAAACAAAACAAAGAAATTCAAAGCCATACGTTCAAAATTCTAATGTGTCACTTTGATGCTTAGATGCTTAGATGTTCAGCTCAGACCTTTGTCGGGAATATGATTGGTCACTTTTACCTGTGTAGTAGCCCCTCCCCCAGGCATTGACTGGGGGATGATTTAGAAATATCAAGATGAGAATCAGACATTAGAATTCTGTCCCTTGGTATCCAGAGATACATATCAATGTACATATATGTCCTGCACTGATTACATTCTTCCAATGTTCGGCTACACCAGCATCTGAGCTGATCTTCACAAATGAGGCAACCATGCATGCGTATCATTCAGGCAGAGACAGAGGCACATGTCTTTTTGCAGAATCTCACACACTAAGGAGTCCTTAAAGGGCCATATAACTGTCATCCAACAGATGTGCTTTTTGCTTGGAGCACTTTTAGAAAGGGAAGTCACAGAAGGGCACTTACACTTAGTTCCCTCAATAGATATGATCGTGTCCTCATTAGGAAATGGTCTGTGTCCGTTGAATGCTCATTACAATATTAAAAAAGACCTTCAGTCTTTTGCGCACTGACTGCATTTAAGTAGGAATTGAGTTTTCCACTCATTTTGAAGATATTTTGCTGCAGTCCAAGCAGCAAAAAATCCTGCATTGAACATGGAGATAATAATTTCTCAAGGCAACAGATGCAACTCGTCAGAGTTGCCTTGAAGCCAATTGGGGCATAGAGAGACAGACCATCACCCACTTATGTTCTGGAAAAAGACCTGACCTCCTCCACACAAACCACAATCACGTCAACAGTCGGGCACTGAACGGAGCACAGGTTTTGCAGAGGTAGGAGAGGGAGTTAGTTACCAGATTGTCGCTCTGACACCGTCGAGGCCGTTTCTTGCGTATGAAGTAGCCCAGGATTTTATCTTTAAACACCTACACAGAATGAGCCAAATGCACAAATGGGAGAAAAAAAGCAAGACATAAATGTGTAAAACAGACATTATGACTACCATCAATGTAAAACCAATACTACTGCAACTAATATTGTCACTAATATACAAATGTGGTTTTCAAAAACCTTTCAGGTTTATATGGTGCATAACTCTGCATTGTGTGCTGCCACAGATTTCTGTTCAAGTCTAGTAAACATATTGGGATTCTGGAAAATTATAGCACAGCCTAAGAGAGTGCTGTTAGCAAACCCAATATGCTACTATGAGGGCTGACACATGGAAGGACTAAGGGGAACTGTATGTCTCACCAACTAAAGAATCACAGCAAATCCACAGAAAACCTGTAGGGCCTATTAAAAGAGCTAAAATTGTGTGTATGTGTAACATGTGTGGTAGGATTGAGTGGTGGTCGATTTTTATTGAATTGACAGTGTAAGGTTCCACAAATGAGAGGTTATAAGTCCTGAACTTGTCAAGTGTAAGTATGCACAAATCCCAGCAGTATCCCAATCCCTCAGCATCGGTAGTGCATTTAAGAGAGGGGTTTTTTATCCTTAAACCAAATTTCTTTCATTTCAACGATCTCCTGACTTCTTGTAGGTATAGAAATCAGACAACAATTCATGAATCAAACTTAAGAAAACTGTAGTCAGGTTAAATCTGGGTGTTCTGTTTTTGATAAATACTATTGATGGCAGCTCCTCCTGCTTAATGTGTGTGTAAATCATTGGATGTCTTTATCCTAAATGATCGTTAAACCAATCAGCTTCTCCCATATTTTACAGACAGGCTGTCTCCAGTATTGCATAGGTGAAAATCAATGCTTCTGGAATGCATTTTCAATGATCTTCAATGGGGGAAACTGTGGTCTGCCATAGCATTTGGTGAACAAGAGCACAAATCAGTTATCTTGCTCCACAAGTGATTCAATGCTCATTTGATTTCAAATTGATAATGCATTTTAATTTGTCAATGCATATATATCCACTATGGTCTGAGGAAAAACATGAGAATGAGTTGAGAAAAAAAGCCCCACTCAATTAAACATTTGATGGTGTGCAACCTTTTTATGGCCTTGATTGGGATTATTAACAAAATTGTTGCTGTAGTCAGATTGGTGTTGTTGAAACTGCAATCAAGTCTGTCTTTACTCTATCTACAGGATAATTGAGTCTCATTGGTAGTACCTACCAATTTGCACCAAACCTCTTACACAAGTAGTTCAATAACTCAGTGCTTTGCTTCACAATGCTCTGCAAACAGCATGCTACCCAACAATACTACATCTGTTTGGTTCAAGAAAAGTCATCATTATACAAGACAAAAACCAACACAAAGCACAAAAGTGACTACGTACCTCATATAAGTAGTCAAATATTTCCAATATTGTCAAAACACTGGCGCCGATAAACAAGCCCATCTGTCCGCCAATGTCACCTGTGGATAAAATGTTTGCCAGTCTGTTATTTGATCAAAGATTTTGGACATGTGCCAAGTGTCAATCTTTATAATTCAAATCAATCCTTTAATATTTCGTAACCTTCAATATAAGGTTTTGGCACCTCTAAAAGCATTTTCTGAAGGCATCATGAATTATGCATTCTTTAAAAGTTAATAAACTGACTGGCTCATAAATCTCACAGTCCAGTTGTTCAGTTTCTATCTTTTTATGTTTTTAAAACATTAATTAAAACATCAACTACACTTTAGTGTTTTGTGGTGACTTTACTATGGATAATTTTGTTATTGTATAATGTCACAACACTGATGTCATTTAATAATACAGTTTGGGGCTATTTTTCTCAGAACGTTTCCTGATACTGAAGCATAATGCATTAGCATTCTCACAACTTCTGGCAAGGAAGTCTTTTCATCCGTGTTTTGTTGAGTGCTTGAGGAAGTTGTTGATGGCTAGATAATGCACTGGTTGCTATTGCACATATCCTGTGAAATCAGTCACTGATTCCCAAAGAGGACTGACTGAAACATGGGTTGCACTACAGTAACATTTGATGGAATCTTGCTGCATAGATTCACTGATTTTAACATAATCTTGATGGCTCAGCCCCTTCACAGTGCACACCATTTCAGCCAATCCACACTGAATGAAGATCAATGAATCTGTATTTTTGCACAGCATGTCAGCACAACTTGTGACTGCACCAAAAGGACTCTACAAATCAGCTATCTCCAGCTTCAGCTCTCTCAATCAGGACAAAACTGCAAAGGCCTCACCAAGAAGGCCTGCCACTTCGTATGCTTTCTTCTGCTCGATCTTCTCATAGTTCAAAGCCTCAAAGAAGATGTCCAGGACTAATATGTTCTCTCTGAAATGGAACAAAGCGACACATTTGGCAGGCATGGTCAGTTGACAAAATTCAACTTGATCAAGATGGTCCGTGTTTGTGTTTCCTGAAAGAACGCTGGAACAATGCAACTGTATAAATACTTCCCTTTAATGTCTTAAAAATATTACCATCATTTCACATAATTTCATCACCACATAATTGAGTACTCATCATGCACATGTATGATGTAACTAACAAAAAGTGAGAGAGGGATGTATTGCCTGCTGAAACGGCAATAAGTCTGTACCGTTAGCAAGAGAGACACCGCCTAAGCCATATTATTGCTGAAACAAACTCCTTTGTGCTTGTAAAATGACTGTGTCACATACTGTGCCAAGTACTGGCCATGACCTGCAGTAAAGTTATAGAACATTCAGTGTTAGGCAGACACGTGGAGGGCACAGTCATCCCTCATTCACAGGCCAATGGACTGCACCAAAAAAAAGACACCGCCCTGGGTGACTGAGACACACTACTCACCCGATGTATTGCTCTGTCTTGTTGAATTTCTTGGCCAGGTACTTGGCGGAAGCTTTGCTGGGGATTTTGACCATGGACAGCTCCTTTCCATAGCGGGTCATGTTGCAGGGGGTCTCGCACACGCAGTAATCATTGTCCTTCTCAACCAGGAAATCTGCAGACATTTTAACCAGACTTCACACACAAGCACGCTGACGAGACACTACTGCTGCACTGTGTCTTTATGCACAGTGGGGAGTTTGAAGTTTTCTTTATTTGACAAAGGACTTTATTACACAGCTATTGTTCAGAACAAGATTCCTTCCTTTTGAAATAAATTTCTTTATAACAAAATAAAAACTGGGGAAAAATCATATGTTCCAGATATATGGGAGCTGTGTGCGATATTTTTCCCTGCACAGTAAAGAAACAAACAAATAAATCATGTAACTTTATTCCACAAAAATAACCTTGTGATGAGAAATATGTTTTTGGCAGAGAATTATGTTGTGCATACTTATAATAAGAAAAATGCACTTGTATAATAGTAGTAGAAAAGTCAGAAGCTGTTCTAATCAAATTTTCTGCCAAGAAAAGACTTTGTTTTGTAACCTGTGATCAGTCTGAATTTGAGGGGGATGTTTCAAATTGTGGGATCCTTGGACTCCAGAATGCAGTGACGGGAGGGCGAGGTCAAAAGATTGGACACTGTCTGGAACCTTCCAATTCAACAGGGTTATGAAGTGAGGCCCTGGAGCCTCAACAGAAGCAAAATCTAGTAAGTCATCCATGGAGATTCAACTACACCTCACACAGAATGACTTTGTAACATGTTTAACAAAGCTTACAAGATTCCAAGTAAGAAAACAAGGTTAATGTATGCTAGCTACTATGCTGCATCAGATATAATGACAGTTGTCTACATGGTCTGTCACTGTAGAGAGTGAGGTTTCAAACCATTTGAACCTCTTTTTTTCCTCAAAACAGCTGATTTGAGTGGGTTATTGCTTCAGAAAGCCAATGTGGAAATTAAGATTGCATAAATTAAAGTTAGGTGAAATGAATCACCTTATATGGGCTCAACACATACCACTCATACCATCTTAACTGTCAATTTTATGTAGTCAGGTGTTTCTAGAATTTGGCTTGTTGACAGAGATAAGAAACAGCCCTTTCTATTTCAGCCTTTGAATCTTCAGTGCAGTTTGATGCATTTATTGTCTTCTGGCGAGCACATACTGACTAGCAGCTGTGTGACAAATGTCAGCAATTAGACAAAATTACGATCACAAATACGCTCAACATGTTGGGAGATGTTTATTTGTTCCGATGCTAAGAGGCAGCAACCAAACACCATCAATTATGTCCACCACAGCAACATGCAAATGCGGTGCATCTGCTGCCATTGTTCACTTTCCATAAAATTTAAATAACGACTAATTAGGGGTGGAAAAAAATGGGATTAAGTTCTTAGCAACTTAATCAAGTAGTCTGATTCACTGATTTGCAAGTGCTTCTAAACTGCCGGTCTGATTAGTTTGGGGGGGCACATTTGATTCTTATTCACACAGACTTATGCTGTCTTGTGGATAAGTCATTCCACTGATGCTTCCAGATTTGCGGTGGGTCTTAAACTGCAGCACAACTCATTTCAGAGGAAGCTATGTGCCATGAATCGACACTACATTGTCAGCTGTTTCAGGGGTAGATGAAAGGTGAAGTGCAGTGCTACAGCAGTTCAAACATACTCCATGACCTTCAACTCTCTGGGACTTCATCTCCTATCTAACAGAGTGTTGCCTGTTTAGCTCACTGCAAGTGAACTGGGCACCGCCACCTCAAATTCATGTGACAGTTGTAACTTCTGAATATCCTCTGAACATCCCATCTTACCTAAAGCTGGGTCAGCACAGTCTTTGTACTGTTCGGGTGTGCACACAGTCGAAGTCCCTGTAAAATTTGACATGAGAGGATAAACGTTTAACCATATCTGCAAAGCGGCACGGGAAGACCAATATGTCGTGGAGCCAGTTCTCATCAGAGTGCAACACATGCATCGGGAGCAAAAAGCTTTTTTTTTTTTCTTTCCTCAACACACGAACATGAAGACTAAATCAGAAAAATGACTTTACTGGCACGCCACAATTTTCTCTACCCATTTCATCGTGTTAAGCATAATTTCAAAGAGATAGTGTGGGAGGTTCACTACATTTTCTACACGGGGGGAAAGCCACCACCTGAAAGCGGCTTGATTTGCAACGCAAATACGGCATCAGAAAATTACATACACTCTGAACAGGGGAAAGAATAAATTGTGTTAGGAGAAGATAAACAGCAGAGAGATTCCTGCCTTAGTGTGCCGCCTGAAAAATAACGATACCTTTTTGCATTCAATTTGTAAAAGAACCCATTATAATTACGAAATGTAAAACAGGTTTCCCTTTCTTTCGTTTATGTGACAAGAAAACAAACAAAAAGGTGAAATGAACGCCTTCTGGTGTTCAAACTTAAAAATACAGTGTACAACCATGAAATTTACTTGAATCACCTCCAATCACCTAACGCAAATGACAGGTTTTCTCTCTAAACCCTCCCCCTCTCTCCAGGTTAATACGGCAACTTTGAAGAGTAACTGTTATGAGATTTGACTCACAGAGGACTCTCCTTTATGCAAGAAAAAATACTGATTTTCTCAGGCAACAGGGTCTGTCCAGGGCCCGTGTCAGTGCAGTACCTGGCATGTGGACCATCCTGCAGTTGCAGTTCTCCACCAGGTAGCGCGTTTCACAGTCGATGCGGCAGGCTGTGATGCTGTACGTGGAGAAGAACTCTGAGTCGATCGGGGTGGACTTGCAGTCTCCCCAGGGTGGGGGCAGGTACTGAAGCTGAGACAGACCACAACATTGCCTTTAAAAACCAATGCAGAATATCAGCAGTCAATAACACTGCATCAAGCTGAGCTCTGCTGAAAGCCAGCTCAAAGCAATCTACTGACGCCCAGTGTACAGAACACATGCAGCCGGGAATACACTCCTTTGGCATGGTTACCAGTGTACATCCACAATAATTTTCGATGTTGCCTCAAAAAGTAGTTTTGGGACTAATTATAATGACAGTTATCCCAATTAGTGTAAAAAACTGTCTGAGAGTACTACTTGAATACTGTATACACTTTTTAGTGCTTATTAACAGTTCTGTTATGATATAAGCTATGGCGCCACAGAGGATACATTGACTTAAGGCAGTGATATATTTACTTATAACCATACAAGGTTTCACAAATACTGATGCATATTCAGTGGAGTGCATAGCAAGAATAGACTCAGAAACAGTAATTAAAATTTAACAGGTGGAAGTATCTTTAATCACAGCTCACGGAAAGCGACAAGCAGACATCATGCAGGAAGTCACAGATGCCAGACAATTCCTGAGGAAGAAGCAGAGGATCATGGGAAATGGAGACATTTAAAAGAAGCACACAACTTCAGACAGGACACCAGAGTAAAGGAGTCTGGGTAGTTTTTTTTTTTTCCGCCTTTTATCAAATCTTTGCAAATTGCTTTGTACAAGAGCCAATGCAGCAAATAAAACATCTGCTACTCAACTGGTTAAATATAAACCAAACCAAAACAAAAAACTTAGTTACAAGTGTTTGGAATGTTTGCAGCCAAACAGGATGGTTTTATTAAAAAAAAAATACTGAAAATATGGAATCATTGAAATGCAGCTTGTTTGTCTTCCGTAAAATAACTTTCAATTCAATACAAGAATGGTGAGAAGTGAGTTCAAAGCAAGACAAACCGATTTCCTTCACAGCAGTACTGTCATGAAAGGTTTACATCATTCTGGAGAGTGTTCTCTTCCTACGACACAGGGGAGGGTTTTTTTAAATACGGGAGGGTAACACGTCTCCCAAACCAAAGTTTGCCTGTGACAGTTAATTTATGGTTGTTTCATTGTGTGTCCATACTGGAATCACCCATAGGTCAAGCTTTGGGGCAGGACCATGGATTGAGAAATTGATGGATTACCACAATGATAGGGTAAAAAGATCTGTCAACATAAAACAAACCAGTGAAATAAATACATTAACAATTTTGTTCACCGTGCACAATGATTAATAGATTCTGATAAAGTGAAAAAATGATCATTTAAAATGTATGAAAATCAAATTGTTATTATTATATGTTATTGCAATATTCAATGAGATGAGTGAAAGTTGCATCCTACAACAGAAATATAGCTATATTTACATATTATGTTCACATACTGTCATGATGTCATGTCATCATGACATGACAATACAACAAATGGTGATAAATGTCTTTAAACATTCCAGTAACTCAGCAGAAAATAGCAAATAAATGCTATTTTACTGGGAACTTAAGCATGATTCTAAATAGAAAGATATGCATAATGACTCATGTTTAGTTTTGTTTAACAACTTGGTAAACACCTTTACGTTGAACAATATGTACAAAGTTTACTGAAGACTTTCTGAATGACTTTGTATTATATCTTTTACATTGACATTGGAATGGTAGGAAAGATGAATCATTTTTGATCTTAAGCACTACAACACTAATATCTGCATATGCAAGATATCCAACGGCTGATGTTGTCATTCTTTCAATTTATGCAATTGCTCTTGACTAAATTACAATGAACAGTTAAACTGCCCTGCCATTTTCTGATAGAATCCTCTTCAGTGCCTTCCCCCCAAATTAATTCACAAAAGTGTATCTGCAAATATTTGAAACCACAGGGGGTAAAACTTAAATGTCTATTTATATCAGTGGGAATGTATTACATGGTATTCATATATATATTCTTTAAAGGAAAATATTTGCCACTTTCTATTCTGTTTTCAGGTATATAAGTATGTGTGTGTTGTAAAAGCAATGACAGGGGTGGAGAGGTCACTGAACTGTTATTTGGCTGCACATGTTTATGTAGATGTGTATAATAAAGCTGTGATCTTCTATGAATAATGGTACATGAATCACAAGGACATGAAGGACACCCTAAAAAACCATTATGTGATTATGGTGGAGCTGTTACCATTTTTCTTTTTTCAGTTATTTGGATATGGATATTGAATAACTCCACAGCATTTTGTTTCTGCTCTACCAATACCATTTAGATAATACAATTACCTAAATGTAATATAAGTTATGTCACTTTATTATACTGTTTGAGTTATAGACAAATAAGCAGTTCCTGCATTACACTGTGGCCCTGTGTAATCATTTTAAACATTAATGTCACAACTGATTAGTCTGCTGGCTTTATTACGATATTTGTCTGTTATGATTCAGTAATAAAATGGCGGTTGGAATTACCTACCAGAACCTCAAAGCAACATGCATTTTGGGAATCAAAAAAAACAATTTCCTAACAGACCCCCCCAGATACAGTGGTGTTTAAAAGGGTAGCAAAAAGGGTGACAAGAAGTGCTGATATGGAACAGGTGGCGCACAATGTTTTATGATCCAAACCACTTGACCCTTTTTACTCTTGTTACGTTTACTTTCCACGTCTGTTCTTGCCGTTGATGAGGATCTGCTTTTTCCATGTCTTTTAAAATATTGAAAAAAAAGCCAAGACTTTCTGTGCCTTTGTGATGCAAATCTATACGGAGTTAGCTGAGGCGTTTAGATGGGATTTTCAATGGCCTCCACCCACAGAAACCCAAAGTGAACCAACCAATTAAATCCTCGGTCAAAACACAGCTTCAGTTCCAAGAGCATAAATCATCCGTGAAGACTTTGGTGCCGTGCGGCGATCAAACAAGCACCTGATGAATTATTCTGCGCTTTATCTGAGGACACCGGTTCTAAAATAACCAAAATGCAGAGCTAAGAGAGACAGGCAACAGCACTGTACACAGCAAAGCAGGGGGGCATGTTAACCAATTCAACCCATCCAATAGAATCATTTATAAAAGGAGCGACAATTTTTTTGCTTGATTCCCTCCATTGATTGTACATTGGGTGCAATCACCCATGTAACTTTTCTTCATTATATTCATTAATAGATATTACATTGTTATTGCCACTTGCAATACATCAGCAAAGCAATGTGGTTGAGCAACTGTATGAAAACCACACGTCAGTATTTTGGCAAAGAGCAGGAAAGTTCATTAAGTGCTTAGTGTGACAGTGAAATTTACTACTTCAGGATATGGAAGCAGGTTGATACAAAAAGTATTTTTAAGACTAATGTCTTTTGGTTTCCTAAATATCACAGATATTGGCAAGCCATCCAAAACCATCCATAAGCTCATAAGATATTAAATTTTAAAAATGCTCCCTCTACCCTACGGTTTAATTACTTTTGTTGTGTTTCAGTGAGCTTGCCCCAAGAGGCATTAGGGCATTCAGCACACAGCAAACTTTCCAAAGTTCTAATTGTTCTGTACTTGTTACAATGCTATCCACAGTGCATTACCTTTGAATCAATTCAAAGTGGAAGCATTTGACAGCACTGTGTTCTCAAGCTAGACCAGCAGCACAATCACTAGTCATATTTCTTAATCGATTGATCCTCTTGGGATATTTTCTTGAGCTATACAACAACACCACAGAATTATAACCTGCAATTTGCCTCCAATATTAATGCTTGTAGCCTTGGTGAATTAGTACATACAGTGTATTGTCCTTTTTGTGATTCTCAACAACAAAGTGTTTCATATCAGCCTGGTGGTTTCCCACCTTAACATTTCTTAGCACATCTCATCATTGCTTTTCCTTTTTCAGTAAACATGTTTGATATTAAAATATGCCACAAGCAGTCAGAGTATATCAGTATCATGATGTGCAGAAACATTTTCATTTCTAATTTCATGTCACTTGCCCTAAGATCATTTCTTAACATGCATATTGAGCCGGCAGTGTACCCTGCTGTTTCCCCAATTATGCATACGGTATCTTGTATTCCTCTCATCTCCTGTAAATGGCTAACTTCCTCAGCCAGTTTATGGTCCCTTATAGGGTTAGTAATTCAAAGAGGCCGTACCGTGTTTTCCCTCTGGATGGAAGGTGATGATCGTCTAAAACTTAAAAAAACTACCCTTAAAAAAGGAGGCCTAGTCTGGTAGCTTTGTGAAAGCCAGGGCTTGCAGGTAGCAGGCTGCAGTCCCATCACAACGCCTTGAATTTAGCCCCCATCAAAGGTCGTTTTATAAGAATGCAACAGAAGCAACTGACAAGTAAAAGCCTAACAAGGAACGGGCACTAACACACAGGAGTGAAGCACCACCAAGCCTGACAATAACAAAATCTGATGGCTGTGCCATTTTGACACACAGAGATTCACTCCATCGTGACACAATCACTTAAAAGTGTTGTTTTAAGCAAATTTACCATTTTTAAAATTGCTTTTTTAAATTTGGTGTTTCAGCATATATTTGATGAAGTATACGTAATTTTATTGCCTGGCTGATTTTGTTGGATACATTTAATTTTCCTGCTGTTAACTTCTTTATGTGTGTTTATACACCACTCTACAGTTTGCCAAGGTATTTTTACTGCTTGGCATGCTGATTAGTTGAAATCACTCCAATATAATGTTCAAGTTCAATCCAGTTGCCTTTCACTTTTAATATTACTCTAGACTGATGGAGCAGTCAAAATGACTGTGAGCAAATGATAGCTTGTCTTTGTGGAGACAGAAGAAGGTTAAACAGACCTCTGCTTCTCTGATCTTGCCTAGTGCTGGGCTCCCAATATTAAAGGCAGATCAAGGTATTGAATGAAACTGTTCCCCATCCATCAATTCCAAACAAGTCACAGTGGTTAGGGAACAGGCAAACCAGGACTTTCTCTGCAGTTTAGGATAAGTCAACTGCAACTCAATATGAAGTCAATGCCATTCTTTTTCCATCAGCCCTGCTCTGAATTATTGCAGTGCATTTCTTCACAGTACTGAACACAGACACATCCTATTCCCTATTCAGTATTCTTATTGTGGAACTTAAACAAGGGTAGGTATGGGTCGAAGAGGACAACAATGAGCTAATACTACAATAGCCATTGTCATACAACAGCTTCCTACTTACAATATATACAGTATTGGAATGGCAGGTACGCCATCTGCCAAGTTTCAGGTTGGTGGGGCATGCTCCATACCTATACAGCACCAAGACCTGGCCCCTTTTTGTCCAATTTCCTATAGAAACAACCACAATAACCCTGAGGTCTGACTCATAACAAACATTCAAGTCTGTACATATATACAGTATGCTTTTCCCTAATGATCACAGTGGAATAGACTGAAATAACCACTGTGGAAAGAAATAGGCTATTTAGTTTTCAACACATGTCCCTCATAGATAATATGTTTACTTTTCCAACAGGAAACAACTGATACAATCAAGTCAGCTCTGTAGAGAATGAATTGAAATAATGCAATCTTTAAAACAAATTTCAGGAGCACAGGTTTGATATTATTTGCAGCTCTCATTAAAGATGAAATATATATATATAACTTAAATCTCTTGAGCTGAATTCACCCCCAAAGATATTGGATAAGCTTTAGTTTGGAGATTACTCCTGAGGCCTGAAGTCTGAGATCAATAACACTCGTTTTTGTGTATCGGGAAAGTAATGGATACACTGTAAACTGCAAAATAACAAAGAAAGTCTTCTGAATGTTAATTACCTCACTCTCAGAAACCCCGGTCAGAGGAAAAGAAGAAATTACGCTTGTTAACTTGAGTCTATTTCGGCCCCTGTGAGATAACAATAATATTACTGCCAATGTTACAATGACATCACAATGTCCTTAGATCATTCAGTGTCCTTTAGAGGCATGGCTCCTCATTCCGCTTTAGAAAATTAGGAGTCATGGTGACAGGATGACAGGTTATGACAGAAATAAATCACAGAGAGACACATTCCAATCACAAACATGATACAGTCAGGAACAGTTTCAACAGCTTGTAGCTGGGTACTGCTTTTGACAGGAATTAAAACCTCAAAAAAGAACCATGGTAGCTCCTTAACCAAACAAAACGAAACAACGAAATGGCAATTAAACTAACACAACATCAGAGAACAACCAAGGAGTAAACAGATACAACCCAAACAGAACGCATAGCAGGACACCATACGGCCGCATGCTTGTATTTAGAGAGTGGGGCGCAGCCAGCTCCTTTAGTGAATACGAAGACTTAGCACAACGTTGCTGTGACGTTACAGAAACATTGTGACGACTCAATGGGTTAGCCAGGAGGTGATGTTCTCTCCCTGAGGAGGACCAATGAGGAGGGGGTGACGATGAGGGTGACGGGTATGACGCGTGGATGGGTGTCGATGGCGGGGGCTGCTGCTGCTACGGGCGACATGACTGCATTCCAGCGTTACAGAGAGAGAGAGAGAGAGAGAGACAGAGAAAGAAGAGCTGGCTCTGGGCGTGGCATGCAGCAAACCCCGGTGACAGACATACGCTACCCGCTGCTCTTGTGTGGAAACAAATGTCTGGAAGCCGGGGGCCACCCCAAAGCCCAGCTCCTGTACGAAAGGCGGCTCAGCCTGGGAGTGAATCTGCACCTTTACGCCCGCCTCATAGGATGTTTCATCTGGGGGAGATGAGCGAACACAGGGCCACATCAGCACAGAGGCAGAGGAACCAGAGGAATGGACACATCAGCAAGTCAGGAACACCCAGCCTCCACCCTCGGTGTCTTCCATTGACCCCGCCTCCAACTCCAACCCCGCCCCCCGCTTCCTCATTGGGCCCCGGTCGGCTCCATCAGTTGCCGTTTGCGTTGAGGTAAAAACTTCTCACAAGAGCAGAGTGATTTGACCCTCCTGCTGTAGGCCATAGTCCTGCAAGGTTTCCTTCCAGATCTCTACCACAGCTGGTGGGAAACTGGAACTGTCATTGTGATAGTTACTTGGACTCATGTGGCTAAGCACTTGGGCAAGGCAAAAACCTGCAGACGCTGCCACCCTTGCAGAGAAAGACTAGGTTCTACAGTGAATGGGAGCATGACAAGAACTGACATTAATGCAGGGAGTACACGGCGATATGTGGTAGGAAATAGACTATTGAGGAATAAGGATTATGACAGTTCTTTGACTGAACCAGGAAGCTGCTCACAGAGGAATGGACTTGCTATTTGGTTCTGCGTTCTCACAGTATGAATGTTCTTGCCAAGGTCTTTTTACATGCTATTACTTTAATACACACTATGAGGACTAAGGTCACACATTACTTAGAGTTCACATTACACAGAAAAGATAAAGCTATTTCCTTTCCTTCTTTTCCAAAAATTTGCACGCAAATTTGTGCAGATGCGCATTCTGGAAAAACTGTGAAGACATGATAAACCTGGGCTGCACTTGAACATTCTGTGAAGAAATTCCAAAGACATGGGTGATTATAGTACATCGATTTGAAAATTCAATACACCCACAATGACAAAACCAAACCTTTTCGATTCTTTCTGCCTGCTTTGAAGTAGCAATCGAAGAGCTTTGGTTGATGGTAAAACTTCCAGCAAAATTCAAGTTTTTATAAAACCTGCGAATGGGTAATACTAGCAACATGCTCTTCCTATTTTCTCTTTGAAGATATTAAACTCTCAAAGCAGAGCTAGTGAGGAAATCGATATACTCAATATTTTGGAGGTGCAGGTTTCATCCAAAAATGGGAGCATTTTCAGAAAAACAAAATAGTTTTGGCTCAGATGCAAGTAAGGGTAGACTTGTCATGAGAGCTCAAAGCAAAATCATCCACAGGACATCTTGGAACGAAGACAATTTTGCCTTGACTTACTGTGGATAATGTGTCTGATTGTAATGCATGCAAGGAAATGCATTTCCATTAAAGTTAATGCACACTGAGGCAAGTTGCATTTTCTCAGTAGGTTGACTCAAATTAAGAGAGTCAAAGCACTCAGAATTTTATGTGAAGTCTTTCTGTTGTCACACTTTTTTCTCCCCACATCAACTCTCAAGAGGTGACTTGGGTTGTTTTCCTAAAAGCATTGGCCCCTCCTCCCAATGCATACACTTTTAAATAAAATGACTTGAAATTAAAATTATGCAACTTACAAAAATAAATCATCCAATCATGTTTTAACTCCAGTGGAAATAAAATGACCATTAAATTATTTTTGGCGGACTTGTGTTTGCATAAACCTCTTTCACACAGAGCAATGCCAGTACAATACTGGTACAGTACCACTGTACCAATGGGTTATCATAACAGCATAAAGTATAGCAGCGTAGTTCCATTGTACTATCGTACAATATCTTCTATGCTGTAATCTAGCTGCTGCTGCTGTGAGAACAGCTATGCCTGCATATTGACATTATTGTAGGCCCATATTCCATATTACCAGCCACACTTTCCCCCATTCATAAAACCCCAAAATTTTGCCATGAAGGTGATAAAATTTTCAAAAAGATACTAGTCAAATGGTCAACTATAAATTGCATGACTTATCAACCACATAGGTTTGACCAATTTACCAGTTATTCTTCATGAATCTGTTTTTGGGATGCTCCTGTGTCTTTAAACAAAAATGTTAATTCTTTGATCAAGTTTACAAATAAAGCTAAACATAAAACTATAAATACTCCATATATCTGCTGCTAAGCAGTTTGCTTGTATGATTACAGTTGACAAACATTTTATACTGGCATTTTAATGACTTTGAATGACTTTCAATGATTTTACTGATTGTTTATGCAATTGACAAGCTGGTAGTGTGCTTCCATCATACTTGAGTCTGTGCAAAACTCACTAAGTAGTCTATGCCAAATTACTTTTAACAAATTGTCCCATTCGCCAGGGGGACAGAGAGGTCACTTTGTTATGTAAACAGTGTTAAGGTTGTACTGCAGACTAATGGGAGCTCTGTGGTACTTCATGTTCACATTAAATATGTGTCCTCTTTCTAACTTCAGAAATTGCTGAGTACACTCATCATGCTCTGATTGAAAGCCGTGACTCATAAGTGCAGATCTCTTCAAACAAATGAGAGAACAAAAAAAAACTTGCCTTAATTGACTGTTCTTATGAAATCCAATAAGGCAATTTTATTTAAGAAAAAACAAATAATTTACTGTTTCTTTTCAGCTCCGCTCAGAACGTTAATAACTCAAGTAAGGAGACAGTACACATTTCCAAATATATGCTGACCAAGGCGTTTTAAACTATGAGCAAATCAATGTTTTGGCCTATAAAAAGTGATTGAAATGAAAACTTTCTTTATTGGAGTCATCTCTATTAATATAATGCAATATAATATAAAACAAAGATGGATGACAGTGCTTGAAAGAAAAATGTATGAAGATATTAACCTTGTCTGATACATTATCCCAGGGACCTCTGGGACTGACTTCATATGCATTAATCAATAGAACTAAATGAGTAGCTGGATAAACAAAGGAGGCAAACCTAATGCTGTGGTTTTCATATCAGCTGTTAGCATTTAATCGTCAACGAAAATGTGTATGGTTGAAACACTTACCACTGAAACATGTAATGCAAGCACAGTATTTTGCATAGTGGCAGTAAGGCACACAGTCCCTTCCACAAATTAGTCCCACAAGGAAATGCTACCACTCTGAAAATATAGATCTTCATCCTCGACAGAGCTTGCGCCCCTAGGCCAACTGCAGGCATTCCTCCCAGGCACAAAACAGAAATCTGATGGGTTCCTTCAGTATTTGACAGTGATGTTGGAGGAAAAAAATTATTCTTTTGCGCTGTGATTGCCACCAGACCTCAACAGGACTGGGCTTACAGGGTTATGTTGCGAACCTTGACGGTAACCACAGTGCACCTGTGGCCCTGTTGCCCAGCTGAAAAAGTCACGCATCAACAATCTGAATTGAGTCTCAGAATTAAGGATTCCTGAACAGTCATCCATTTAAGCCATAATTTGCTTATGAGCCACAGCACAAAGGCATTAGTTTACAAAAAAAACTATAACCACATTTGGATTCTTCTTTGGTATGAGACTTTTTTCTATTTATTCATAATTGAGAGGTTGTACCATCACCCTACATTGGTAAGTTGGTATATCCACTTTGTTTGTGGAGAGACACTTTAACTGTTAATATCAGTGTTAAAATCTGACATTTGTTCAAAATCAGTAAATCTTAACAGGCAAGTTCTTTAAACCAGTCACTTCTAGATTAGTGACTGAAATTAGTGAATATAAAGTATATATCTTATACTCTACAGAGTAGAGTACTGCCTGCTCACAATCTGTTTGCTAAGTACAATAAGAAAAAAATCATGTTAAATTAGTAGTAGCATCAACTTATTTTAAGTATAAAATAGCCCATTCAAATAAAGGGTGACCAATGTGTTAACTGAAATCTTAACATCCTATGTGAGTGGGTTCTATCATACTAAAAACAAAATTGTCCTTCATTTTGGGTAATTTTTTGGTTTGTTTCAACCCATCATCATGAGCTGAGTTGTTGCAGAAATTACCAAAAAAAAAAAAGAGCAACCAAAACATTTGCTTACTCAAAATTAAAGACAATGTACACCTGAACTGAGCCTGAAGCTATATATGGTTTAAAGTCAATTGGTGCTTTAATTCCTTTGGATCCACTGAATGAGAATGTTACTAATCCAGTTGCTTTCAACAAAAGCAAGATTCTTTACTCTGAACCAAATATCAATGCACCATTTGTTTACCATAAGATTTCCATAATTTATAATCTGAAATGGGTTAGGTTTTAGAATATTATCTGCATATTATCTTAATCATTGGCTTCATTGAATTTATTCCAAAGGGAGATTTCAAAGTTTACCAGTTGTATAGATAACAAGACAAGCATTGGGATTACAAGGCATTTTATCTGAAGAACCCTGTGTAACTGCATATATATGTTAAAGAGGCACGCTGTGTATATTTTTGAAATATTTACATTGAATCACTTGAGGATATTTCCTACAGAACACCTTTGATGGGGGCCCCTGTATGACAGGAGCTGTCTTGCTTACTGGGGGTAAGCCTTTCTGGCTTATCCCCAGTCCCTCCAAAAAAAAAAAAAATTACAGTCTGATCAAGGCTCAAAGGCCCTGAAGCCACCCTTGAGTTGTATCAAATATATTTGATTTGATCAGAAAAGGTGGTCGCATGTTGGTATAGGAATACATACATCATTACAATGACAGTGGCTGATGTACAAATCAATTTCTCATTCAAACAAACTGTGATCTCTGAGATAACATCACATTTTTTGTGTCTTGAGCAGATATCCTTCTGAGATAAACCATTAGATGCCTCCACACCCCATGTTAATTTGCTGAGGAACAGATGAAGGGTGTTGAACAGCCATGTAGTCAAGAAAGTACAAGTTTTCTTTTCTTGGGCTTGTCATTGCTGAATTATCTTTATTCACAGCCAGTAGTTTTTTTCAGTGCTATTCTTTTTTATGCTTTCCCCCCTTTATTTAAACCCTGTTTAGGAATTGGCAATTATATACTGGACGGCAGGAATCTATCCTGTGCTATAGTGCTCAGTTTGTGTTCAAAGAGAGCACCTTATGCACTGAACCACTTGTCTGCTCTTTCAGTGTTTCTTACACATGCACATAATAAACAGGATATGTTAACTGGATATTTTGTAGGTACTGGTTATGGACTAAGATCAGGATGTACCAGATCACAAACTCCCCAAATGCAGTCCACCTGGCCAGAGTGAATCATCTAGGAATATACTAAATTCTTAAAGAAGTCACTGATGAGCTCTGACCAAATTTCACCCTGAAAGAAAGGTAGTTTTCTGGCAGTGAAAAGATAGAAATTCAGCATAGACAGTTTCTACTCAAGCCACAAGTGAACTTTGGCATCAAAGGTGTAAGGAGATGGATTGTAATCATTGACACATATTCACTATAAAATGGAACTGTGCAGTGGAAGGAGCAAAAGCTGATGCAAATTATGGATATTTGACACTACAGCGCCATTATCAGCTACAACAGCTTATGAAGATGATCAGCCCAATAACAGGTGGGCTCCTTAGGTCAGCTGAGGTATCATTTGCTACCACACTTCTACACTGTTTATAAATGCAGCAGCTGCTGTAGTTGGAGCCAAAATAACATCTCATCATGCCCTAATAGGATCCCACCTGTTCGCCTCTTCAGCTCTGAACGCATAATAAATGGGCGTACTATGGATTCAATGGATTTTCGCTTAAAATTTCAGCACTGCACTGCACAGCTCCTTTGAGACTGCAAAATAAATGGTAGGGAAAGAAAACAAATCAGTAACACTTTATTTTAGGGTAAACATCCAAGGCACTCATTTGGCCCCGATGGCCATGACCGCTTAAGCTATAAGCTATAAATGAGAGATAAAGAAAGCACCACTTTACATACTTAAGGGACACTTAATTTGTGGCAAATAATATTCTACTGAACTCCTTCTGACTGTCTTCCACACTATTATAAACACATTAGCAAAACAGACCAGTTATAAAACACATTTCCTGAACTTCACTACCTGCTGAACTACTCATCAATTAGTCATGAGTACAAATACATTACCTTCTTCCTGCCCGTCATTTTCCTAATGACCTCTTAAAGGGGGTGCTAATGAATAGTTAACTACCTAACAATGTGTTAAGCAGTGGGATGCAAAACCTTAAATATCAAGTAATGTGTGAATATCTGTAGGGGGAAAAAAGGTAAGTACCTTATTGCCAATACCCACTTAGCTTGCTAATGAAGCGCTAATAAGGTCTTAGCAGCTTGTGTGTCAACCCTAACATAGAGTGTTACTGAAAACCTGTTCTCCCCCTGGTCTGAGAGACAGCGGTGATGATAGGAGGCGGAGCTTTGTGAGGGCACACACACACAGAACAGGAAGTTGAGGGCGGAGGGTGGGTGGGTTGGGGGTGGGGGTGCGGGGTGGGGGGTGCGGGGGGGGGAGACGGGGAAGTGCACGGGAGGCTGTGCGTTTAGTACCAGTTGCTGCTGACACGAAACAAAAGTCTGAAAGCCAGGAGCCACACCAAATCCCAGCTGGTCTATGAAGGGCGGCTCGTCCTGGCTGTGGATCTGAACCTTGATGCCTGCCTCGTAGGATGTCTCGTCTGTGGACACAGCAGGCCAGAGAACGTGAGGATGGGTTGCCCGGCAACGGCTCCGCACCGTCCCGTTAACCATCCCGGTTCTGTGTATGGATAGTCCGTCAGTACGTGGTATGACAATAACAAAGCACTAGGAAAGAACTAGTGAAAAATGCGGAGGGCCTTATTACATTATATTTGCATTTATCCATTTGGCAGACGCTTTTATCCAAAGCGACTTACAAGTTATTTTCAGCAGCACAACCTGTTAACACAGGCTGCAAAATTAGCTTTTGCTCCACAGAAAATACAGAAATTTTAGCATCAGCATAACCACACCATAGTCAAGGATTTCCTCTTTTGTTATGCGTCACGATCCCTTGTATTTGGTTTTAAAGTGTGATGACATAAAGTAATTTCAGTACAATGGTAAACCTGACACATATTTTTTTTCATTTCTTGGTGCTAATGTAATGAGTCCCAAAAACCTAAGATCAATTAAATTTGTCTGAATGAAATGTACTTTCATTTAACATGTGATTTTGTCAAGTTATATTAAAAAAGTATCAGCTATAATTGCAATACTAAAAATGTTTTAAATAGGATATTTAGGTAAGCACTGATACTGATAAAAGCACTTATAGGCTTTTTGATTTTAGAAAATGGGAATTGCAATTGTTACAAAGCAATGCAAATTATACACACTGCTGCCCTTGGTTTGACAGATTTTCCATCTTAACAGAATAAGTTACTTCTCATTCATTCATACCAACTCATTTCTATGAAACACTTGATTGGAAAAAGCAACCCCCCCCAAAACAGTGTGATTTCTACAAATGGTGTGAGTGCACTAGGAATGTCCTATGCCTTGGCTATGACTAACGTCTACAGAATCATCCGGGCTAATTTGCAGCACTGTATGAGCTTCGAAACTGAAAACACAACAGTGCCTACCATTCTGAAACAAAAAATACATAAACATACTGTATGCACATTGGCCACATAAACATATCATAGAATTCCAGTGAGTATCATAATAATCACTGTCATACGTTGTTATTATTATTATTATTATTATTATTATTATTATTATTATTATTATTATTATTATTGCTGGCTAGATTATAATATAGTGGCAATAGAGGTAACAGTGGTATATAGTGGTAATAGCAGTTATTGCCTTCTGCTCCTGCTATTGCTGCCAGCTCTTTTCTGCTGTCAAAGCATCAGGGTGCCTGGATCTATCATAACATGTATTTAGGCTTTTCAAACAAAGGTTTTGAACCACTCAATCTTACTAAGCAGAGGCAGAAGTAATGCAGAACTAAAGATGATTAATGAAATCTTTCTTTATCTTTGCCAGTCCAGTGCTTTGAAATGTGTTTGTGTACATTATGACCATACAGGGACTCTTGCTTACATTGCTGTTTTCAAAGTGTAATATTGATCAGTATTACATGTACAATTTACATTCCACATTACAATACAAATTATCAGTGGTGGTTGAGGGGAATTGCCATTCCTTCAATGTACTGGGCTTTGACATCTATCTGGGCTCTGTGCTCTCTCTATATAATATATCTATTATTATTATTATTATTGTACATAAAACATAATGGAAACTGTGTAGGACTTAACCTTCTTGCTCATATTTACTATATATCTACAGGATTTCATTACTGTGTGCTGTGTGTCAAAAATCCCACAGTATCATTTCATATCAAGCTCACTTTTTCAGAATAATCATTATAGTCTCTTTAATAATAATAGCTGCTTAATATCTGTGTGCGTGTACTATGTCTCTGTATTGCATGAATTTTTCAAAGCATATAGACACAGTGCCCTCTATATTTATACATAGCCCTGAACATAAAAATAAGGCAAAAATGCTCATAACTTTTTTCTGCCGAATACATTTGAAAGTGTTATATTTTTATCTTAGTAGCTTCACACAAATCAAATTCACAAAAAAAATGACTTTATCAATCATGTTGACCCTTATCCCTGTCAGATTTGAGCTAGGTTCTCTTCTGTCTAAATGATCTCTTTTGTGGCTTGCCTTCAAAAGAGGCTTCTTCCTTATGAGCTGGCCATGAATGCACCATTCATGCATGCAACTTTGAATGGGTCTTTCTGGCACTTTGTAACCTGAAGATATCAGTTTCATCCCAAACCACTGGTTTCATAGTCCATGGTGGTAAGGTAGACATGCATCCTCTTCCGTGCAGGGTTGCCACTGTACCACCATGGACAGTACTGTGGAAAGTGATAAATTCAGGCTGTGAATTATTTTTAACTGTCTTTCAACTTGTAGAGATCAATGGCCTCAACCCTGATAATGTATGCTACCGATGAATCTCTTCTCTGTGTAACCTCCTTTTATAGTGCAGGAAAACTGGAAGCCTTTGGATGCCTCTATATAGTTCCAAAAACTCCCCAAAACTTTAAATAAACAGAGTGTTTGTATAGATTTGTAACTGAAGTGTTGTAACTGAAGTGTTGAATAGTGGAAACAAACCAACTTTAAATTTATTTCAAAGGGATGTGTCACTTTTTTTTCCCAAGATACAACATGAAGTTTTGAGTAGTGAGGCTTCATGAACCCCATTTATGGGTGTGTGCTTATCACTCCCTGTCTCAAAATACTTTGCTCTCCATACCAACACACCATGATGAATGATTGGTCCAAATGCTTGATGAAGACCATATAGACCAATTACCAGAGTCTACAAATTCTGTCTTGAAATTTGAATTTTTGAGTCGCTGTCTACAGCGTTCTGCAATCTGCTGCATGTTGTGTTTGTCACTTGCTGTGTGACTAATGTGTCATTTATAAAGCGTTTGTAAAGGGCTCTGTTTTATTGTTCCTTTCTTGTGTTTAAATCTATTTCACAGATGAGAAACCAGGTCAGATCTTTACCACATCGAGAAGAAATTCTTATTCAAAACACATTTATGGCATTTAAATGATGCCCTTTTCTAGGATTACTTACAATGTGTGATACGTTTTCAGAATAATAAAAGCAACACCAAGGATAAAATGTTAATTGTTTTAAAATTAAATCAGCAGTGAATAAACCTACTGGGTGGAGATCGCCATGAAGAACAAACACCTACTGAGGTAATGGATGGTGTAGAATGAACAAACACAACCTTCCTCCAGATAAGGAAATTGAAAAACATATTTCCAGCTTCATGCTTTGTGTGGCAGTAATGGACAAATATTGTGTCAGGTTTTGAAAATTTTGTTTTGAGAAATATTGGTTGGGAAAATATATTAGGAAAGATTCCATTGCTTGGAAAGATATATTAGGTTTAGTGAGATTTCAGTAAGGTTAAGTTGAATAGAAAAAGCCAATGGCCATGATGTGAAATATGTGGAAAGCAAGAGAACTTACAAGAGAAGTTATATTATCAAAGTAATGTGCACTATTTCTTGGGACTGTACTAGAGTTAACAGAGTTACTGGACTTTCTCATTAACTAAAGCTCTGGCACACAACACATTTTGTGTAATTTTTTTCTTACTACACAATTGCCTCTGATTGGCTCAGACATGTCACATGAGTTGACCAATCATATGCTCATATTGTGTTCTAGACACAAAAATAAATGCAACACGCCTCAACAGGTAACCAAAAACATAAATCTATAATTGATCATTAAGATGTTTATTATCTCAACCGTAGCAGTTGGTGAGCCATATTTGTTGCTTTGTTAATGTGATTCACATTGAACACAAAATCAGTATTCTGTTAGAGTAGCCAGTTAGCTATCTGCCTTACACAGCATGTGGTAAGCTTTCAGTGCACATCTCTTCACGAGAAGAGACTGCTAGTTTTAATACCTCAGTTTTAGCTCTGTACCATCATTTTAAATGCCTGCAGGGGCAGAAAGGGACAGTGAGACAGTGATAAGAGAGCTGCCAGATACAAAGCAGCCCCAACTGAGAGAGGAGTGAGTCAGTTTGTACAGAAAGACGGATGACGATATCTTTGGAGTTTTAACTCTTTTTGTGGTGCGACAGCAAATCTGCCTTGTGGCAACCACCCGTATCCGTGTTTCTGAAGCAGAGTCGTGTTTCATATATGTCAAATTTTCAGACTCGGAATAAACAAGTGTCTGGTGTGAGTGTGATTTCAATGCCTTGCTTATAAGACAAAAAAGGACAGATGCCACTACCACAGAAAACTGCTCAACTTATTGGGCTGTATTCTTAGGATGACGTCAGTTAAAAGTTCAGTTCATTCATGACTTGCACGATTGGTGTAGTATAACGCTAAATGATTTATACTTGATTCATTTAAAATGAATTTCCAGACACCTCTAGGGCAGAAATGGCTGTGGCAGACTTTTTTAGTATCCACTTAATCAAATTATTCAATTAATGCAAAACAATCAACCATTTTCCTTTTTTTCTTTCCTTTACACAGACAGTTCTTCTAAAGCACAGGGCATGAAACAACGATACTGCATATTACAGAAATTATCACAGAAGCATATTATTTTTGAAGTTCTCTCTTTTGCTGAGCTTTTATTTTTTGTTGGGTTGGACTTTCTGGATATAGTATGTGTTCTGTGGATTGGCTAAAGGTTCATATAGATTATACAGATTTAACGTAATTCCTTGATTCTTCCCATCCAAAACGAGCCCCAAAGCAGGTATTCATTTTTTAATTCTTCATCCTTATTTGTTATTAACACCTTTCTAATTTTATAGTTACTTTATACAATATATAAATACTTTTTTTTCTGTATTGTTCCTACGCATTACATGAATTGATGAAAAACCACACAGCTAATTTCTCCAAGAGATGAATCACCTATTATACTTGCACTGAGAAATCAGTGACATTCATAATAAGTATGTATGTGAAATTATGAACTGCTTTAATGAAATTTATCTATGGCCACTGGGAAGAGAAAAAATACCTTACAACGAATGTGGCACCTATAATTGGTATATTGCATAAGCCAATTATTTTTCTGTATGAATAGATCCAATCACTTTTAGAGCATGTGAACCGAACCGAGTTTGGTTTTATTATAAATCAGGCAATGCATGTCAACTATCGATTAATCAGGGCTCATTAAGATGCTGGGAAAAAGCAGGGAGGCCGTCGTTTGCATCTCTTCAGCGCTCTCCTCTTATTATCACATTTCGTTACTCTGTTTCATGTTGTTCTTTTCTTCCCCTCACCTCCCTCAACCCCTTCTCCCCCCGCACCCTGTACCACTGGCGCGTCTCCCTTCCCTTTCTCAATGAAGGGGAAAATTAAAATCCCCCATGGCTCCGAGAAGGACTATCTCATTAAAACTCATTATGACTGAGCAGCTTTAATATGCAGGAGCCTTCCATAATTTTGGGAGAAAGTGCCATTAAAACTGAGCTGCCCTTTGTCTTCAGGGTCACTTCTGTTGGAGCCCCTTAGCTTTTCCCCTTACGGCACAACAAGCATGCTTTATGGGGAGCAGGAGGAAAGCAAGATAAGGTTCAGTGAATCATTTAAACACAAGACACTGGACTGGTTTTCTTAAACCTTTTATCATACCCAAACCAGGCATAAACAAGTAAATAAAGAGGCATGTTAGTGGGCCCTCGGTAGCAGCACACATATTACATTAACAGAGGCAGCTTAATGTTGGGCTATTAGGCAGAGAGTCCCTTAAATCAAACAGCCCTCTGACCCTCAGCCCCTGGAGACGAGCGTAATAAAGCACGCTGACGCTTTACGCATTAGGCTGTCAGCTCATTAAGACGTTTGAGGATGGCAACTTGAAAAAATGGAAAAAAAGAGGAAAAAAAAATCACCCTGTAATATTGACATTATAATAATGTGTGACTCCTTGTAGTGCAGCAAATAGGGAATTTGTTGAATGGGGGGAGTTATTCTTATCAGTGGTACTTAAGTGGAATTTGCTTTTAGGCCTAACACGTTGCCAGTTGGAATATCTCATTGCTTTTAGGGTCCATGTGAGATCAACCACCAGCTGGTTGCCATGATTCAGGGACATTTTCAGCACTAGCAGAGCTAGACGAAGTCATTTTGACATCATAATGACATCACCATAATGACATGAACGATCCCCTACAGGGTAATGTCAGAGCAGAAGCTGTGCATGGGTTAAGCCCAAAAAACTCTACTGTACTTGATTACTTACCAAATGACACCCGTTGTTGTCTGACAAAGTGAATACTGAGAAGCATCCAATAAGTGTAACTTCTTTCTCCTCAGAACGTAAATCGTATCTCTTCAAAAACTCACTTCACTCATCCAGCATTCCCACACTGTAATACAAACATACTAGCTAATAATTTAAATCTATGCCAATACACCTATTGTGACTAAGGTGCATTTAATTGGTGTTTGCTTGCTTGCTTGTTTGTTTTTTCTTTCACATTTTATCCCCCAACCCTTGTAATTGCAACAGCTATGCTGGTTTCGTTTTATGGTCTTACCCCTGGTCTGTTCTGTCAGGAGAAAGTGTGGATACTGAGTGGAATTTGGGGTTTTTTAAGCTTCTGTTTCCTCCGGTGCTGCACTGGGAATGTGAATGCCCACCCTGGCACCTACCATGTTAAATAAATGGTGCTGCTACACCCGCAGCTCCGCAGCAGGTCTTTGAAGTCTGGGGGCTGAGGTTAGGGCTGAGTCTCTGGGCTATATCTCAACATGGAGCGCAAGGCCCAGCTGTCAGAGGTGCGCTGAACCTCGACAAATTGTCTGGAGGAGAACCGTAGTGTGTAGGAGAACATTTCTGGGTAGGGGCTTCTGTGTTTCCTCAGAGAGGAGGAAAAAGTATGCTGCATGGGAACGGTGTGAGTGTGCGAGTGGAGGATCGGAGGTAGAGTGGGGGTATGTGGTAATGTGAGGCTTTTTTTTGTCGGGAAATGTATGTGTTAATTGAGTGGAGGGGGGTATTTGATAGTATGTGGTCACAGGATGTGGGGGGTGGCTTATTTGATTTTGTTTGGTTTGGGGGAATATATAATTGTGTGTGGTTTGAAGAGGTGCATTTGAGAGTGTGTGATTTATAAGAACATTTAAAATTGTATGTGGTTAGAGGGAGTGAATTTGATTTGGGGGGGCATGTATAATTATGTGTTTTTTGAGGGGGTGTTTTTGATAGTATGTGGTTTGAGGGGGTGTATATGATATTGTGTGTAATGGGCAGGGAGTTTGGTATGTGTTACTGTGAGGTTTTCGAGGGGGTGTCAGTACTCACCTGTCTCGCCCCAAACTGGCAGGTACTCGTCCTGCTGAATATCCAGCATGATCTCGAGCCCGTTACCCGTGCCGCCCTTTAGGGTGGTCAGCAGGGGGTTTCCATCCTGCCCAGAGTTGAAGGTGTAGCACTTTCCATAGCGGGTGTAGATCTGGACAAGGCAAAGTAGAGAAGTGTTACTGTCAGCATTACAGTCAGTAGAAAAACGCTGGAAATGAACCAAAAACCGGGCTATGGATTTAAAATAAAGAGCTGTTTCTGTTCCCTGTTTTCTGAGCATGGTTTGTGCTTTGTTAACATCTTTTAGAAAGTGCCTCAGAAACTGAATTTAATCTGAGGGTATATGGACAGTAAATAGACCTGCTTCCATTTTCCCCAGTTTTCAGGGTCCATTACAAATTTCAGTTCAGGAAAGTCAACAACAATTAATGTCAAACCTCTGGCCAATAGCGAAAAGTGCAGGAGGAGGGCGGCAATTGCCTTTCTCTGGTCGATCTGTGAGACAACACTATTTACGTGATCTGATTAGGAAAGTGCAGTTGGGACTTAAAATATGGGTAAACAGAAGGCTGGTCTGCATCATTCAAATCAGCCCTCTGTAAATTAGCGGTAATCCCTATGGTAAGAGGTCATTCCATCTCCCACATCCCAGTCCGCTTTATACTTCCCCACAGTAATTCACCTGCGGTCTTCCATTAAGCACAAGGCACTGGTTAATCCAAAGCCATACACTGGGAAACGAGCCATGAATGGGAGTAGGGGATGGGAGCAGAATTGATTCGCCTCTGCCGGGTCTGTGTGCTGCGTGGTACATAGATTTAAGGCACTGCGGTGGCCCATTGTTCAACAGGATGGAGTGCAGCGTGTCAGCTGAGCAAGACGTGGCCCATTGTTCAACAGGATGGAGTGCAGCCTATCCTAAATTTGTCCCAGTTTGTGCAGCTGAGCAAGTGGGCATAAATTGTCAGCTCAGGCAGACTCAGGCCTTTTTAATGCTGATATAAGACCAAATGGTGGCGATTAACATCTCAGTTCATTAAGTAAGTTTTACAGGTTCTTCTTCAGACATGTTTCAACAGCCTATCCTAAATTTGTCCCAGAGAGGTTTGTGCAGCATCATGTGGAGTGAATATACAGTGGGCATAAATAATCAGTCATTCATAAATATCAGCTGTTCAGTTACTGCCATCCCCCCTGTGCAGTAGCAAGCTATCTGACACAATATTTCTATTTTCTACTCTATCTGCTACTTGGTATTCTACCTACAAACTGTTTTCACCCATTAAAACTACTTGACCAGTTCATATTTCACACTCTAAAGGAGCTTAATGCACATATTAACTTAATTAAACTTAAATTGGCAATATGATGTGCTTAGGTCATTAGCAGAAATAATTTACTTCAGGCACTCAGAAGTAAACAGATGGTGTAAAAATCATATTCTTTCATACTGTAACAGGCTGCGACAGGGAAGTGAACATTTTATTGGGGTTCGAGAGCTGAAAGGTTTAAGAACCCCTGCTCTACAGTATCTTCAGTAGAGGTGGTCTTGCAGATCAGAGGCAATATTTTCAACATTCTTAGGAGATATTTATCTCAGTAACATACTGTACAGTGAAAAAGTACCTTTGAAAAATTTATGACATCTTTAAATCTGTATGAAGTGTGAATTCCACCTTTTCCCCTGAAATCTAAAAGATATGTTCATTTGTGGAAAAAAAACCTTCAAAGTACATTCTGAAGAAATTCAACGCACTTCTTCTGAGGTTTGAATGCAATATGCTCATCTGTGTACACAGGTGGCTACTCACTGCAGCAGAGTAGGAGGTTGTTGCGTTATCTGAATTTCCCATCTCTTACATACTTTCTATTTCCCTGTAAAAAGTCCTATCTACCCGCAGTAACCACTGCTCATAATGAGGACCACAGGACGCCGGACCCCAGGAAGCCTCCCCCCCCCCTCTCCCCCCATCTCTACTCCACTGTTTATCAGCCCGGTGGCCCGAACGCCACCGAGCCGGGCTGTGGCATCTGTGCCAGCTGCGGGCTCCGCCCCGGCCAGCTTAATCAGACGCTCACACTGTCGACGGCGTCGCGGGGTCGGCCGCGCTGGCAGCTGGCTTCGGCAGCTGTCCGCGCAGCGGGGGCGGGCCAGTGCTGGGCCCGGGCCGGTGCTGCGCTTCCAGAATCTCAATCCCACTGAAGGGTAGCTACCTCCAGCAACCAGGCTGCCGGTGATGGGAGACAGGCCCTGGTGGCCATTAATGTTTAATGTCAGCGCCTCCTCCTGGCCCCCGCGATTTAATACAGAGAATGAGCTACGGCAGCTGAGCTGGCTGACGGATCACGGGCGAGTAAAAGGGATTAAATCACCTAAACACTGTGACAGATTTGATTTAATGCGCCGCTAACTTCATTGTTATATACGGTGCTCATCCCTCTGCAAGTGAAAAGCGGAACCCCCAACACAAGAGAGAACCGAAAAACCGACAAAACGTACATCATTTTCACACACATTCTGTCTGGAACACCACATTAATGACCCTGCAGAGCTCACGACATTTACAGATGCCCTGATTCTGGGACAGCTTGGCCAGCTTACTTTTGAAATATGACCCCATTCATGCAGCTAGATGCTTTACATCAGGATAAATGCATTTTTCCAAGGGTTTAATGGCAGATATCCAACCAGGATTCAAACTTGAAACCTTCTGGATGCAGGTCCATGCCCAAAAATGTTCAGTGTTGCCAAAAGCCACAGCAAAATGAAGAAAACAAAAACAAACCAACCACTTCTTTATATGTGTTTTCCCAAGCCTGACCCACATGACAGGAGAAATGAAAAATCAGGTTTCTGTTTGCTTTCTCATTTTGTTCATATGGGTTCCTCTGTCACAATCCTGGCATACTAGAGCCGTTTATGAAATCAGTGCTTTGGGAACACTTTGAAGTGGAACAACAGGCTTAACTGAATTATGGAGAAGGTCTCTAATGTGCTGCTTGAATCTCAGATAGCACAACATGCCCGCTCTATGGTTTCAAAGGTATTTTAAATGAGCATTTTATGTCGACGAAGGGAATGCATAATCGATTAATCAAAAAGGGAGAAAATTATTTTGCAAAGCACATATTGCTGATTTCACCTACCAATGAAACCTCCTGTTTCAGAAAAATCACACTTGTAAAATGGAACAACATAGCCAAATGGTTCCTTTCAATAGGGTGATGGTTAGTGAATGTAGTAGTTGATTGGCTTTATGCATGAAATGCACTCAAATGGCACCACCTTAACCATTTCCTCTTGCTTTTTTATTTCCCTTCAGCTTTTCCTCAACTTCGACATGGGAAATGCACAAGCAAGCAAAAGCTCTGCATGATATGCTATACAAGATAGGGACTGGAACAGTACTGCTTCTCAGAGAAAAGAGGACACAAGGAAATTCTTAAAAGAGAGGTTAATTGCTTCATCAATTCTTTTTAAGTGCTGCAGAGCATGCATAGCTGTTTGCCATTATACAACACACCGATGGAGCGTCTGTGAAGTTTAAACTAAACAGAGGTGACTGTGCACTATTGAGATAAATAAGGCAGCTACTGTTGAGCGGTTCTCCTCTCCTGCCCTTGCGCTCTAGTGATTTTAACAGATTTCCTCAAACAAAGTTCGGGATACACAGGCGGCCCCGATCACTCTCTCAGTGAATGGCTCACAATGAGGTGGACATTGTGGCCTCTCCTGATAGCAGCATGTGCTTGGAAGCATATTGCATTGTCATGCATTTAACCAGAGAACGTGCATTACATATGGAGTAAGTAATGTTCAAATGAGTTCAAATGTGAATACTTGCATACAGTGCAACAGAACATGTATGCAGTATGGGGAGTTGACTGCGCAAGACACACATTAATACAAGGACACATACAGTTTTTCGGAGGCATGTGGAAAGATAGCATGGTAATTAAAGAAAGATACTCATGCCTGCTCTTCACTACTGGCAACAAAAACTGTGCTGGGGCAAAAGCAATTCTAAAGGGGTGACAGTTTACATCGGCTGTGATATTTGTGAGTATTTGTGAGTGGCGTTGTGTACTGTAATGATTCCAAAAGATTTAGTAATGCCATACATAATTTATGCTTCAAAGTCTTACCAGGGAGTTCACACATTATATCAGACGTCTGCACCAATACAATATATTCCCAGTGAAAGCGAGAACAAAAAGTAGGGAGAGAGGAAAGAAACAGTCATAAATTACTTGTCCTCCTGCTGATCAGCATGCCCAAAATGGAGGATGATGGGAAAAGAGAAGGCCATCGGCGCTCTAGGCCTGGAGAACATAATGAAAGTGCACCAGTCTCCACTCAATCAACCCACACTATGCAGTATGCCCAATCTCCTAGAGCAGTGCTTCCCAGCTCTTTAGAACAGGTTATTCTAAAGCCACCATGTAATGGATTTTGAACCTGTAAAGCCACAGACAGTGAGTTGTGTTCACTGGGTGGTGAAATTAAGCTTATAGTTTTAACCACTTTTGAAAATGGGCTGCAGAGGAAAAGATGTCTAAAGCATGCAATTTTTGCATTGTCTGTGAAAATATATGCATTGATTTACCCTACTGTATATATAAAAAAAAACATCTGAGGAGCAAAGCATTATGGGATAGACTCAGAGAAAAAAATTCCATACAGTATATCCTGTGCTGTACAGCACCTGACTGTGATGACATCACAACTCTGCGTTACACATCATACCTTCACAGTTAATGGTTTCTGTATCGCAGCCCAGGGTATGCTGCAAACTAGTGTTGTTCTTTAGAGTGCCTCCCATTTACAGCACAAACAACAACAAAATAAGGAATTTACATTTAACATGTCTGTCTGGTGGATATTGGTATGACATAGAAAGTGATATGTACATGTATATATACACATTTCTTTTTTGTATGAGCAAAATTTAATTCTATCTTAAATGGCACAGAGGGGCTTAGTTTTTAATGCAATGAAGACACTTTTTCAAGAAATGCTTTTGGTTTCTGTTAAATCTGAATTACATTACCCAGTAAACATTTCATGGTTTGCACATCCTTAATTTCACCTCACTGGTCAAAGGACTTTTTCTCCAAATACTAAACCCGCTATTGCCTCTCATAGCTTGAATTCATTTCAATGCACTCACAAGCAATTAGAATAAGTCTATCACAACTATGGTTGCTCTTTACTGCTGCAAGCAGATGTTTCCACTGTGCATCAGATAATTATCTCGCATTAATCAATTAATGTTCAGCCTTCTATAAGCACGATGCAATTTGCCCTTAACGTTGAGTAATGAATTTAAGCAGATTTGTTCATGTTTTCTCTTTGTATTTTCTGACATTAGTTCAGCAGTCCCTGATATTGAGGAAGAGTCCAGCAAGAGACAAAGCTTTCTCCATTTCATTGGTCTCAGACTGCCATATAAGCATGAATGCTCTAGAACAATCCATCGAAATGGTGATGCCCTACAGCTTTGCGTTGATGCACAGTACCACTCATGCAAATGCAAGCAATGCCACCAACTCTGTGAAAGAAAAACATATCACTCTGAGGAATAAGTCATATACACAATTAATGCTTCCTTTTAAAACGTGGCTCTCATCTTTCCCTTTTAGGCACATTACGGTTATATGGTCGTATTCAAAATGTAATTTTATATTTATTCTGTTTTAAGTAATATTTAATTTGCACACATACCCATTTCCATGTTAAAAATATAAAAGCCAAAAAAGTCTGCACTCTTTAACTTTACTGCCGTACATGCCCTCTATGCTGGTTGCAGGTCTCCGGTGACCTGCTCTAACAGATATTCCCATAAAGTCAGACGAAGTATAAAACTGCAGCCTTCTCTCATACAGCTGTTATATTTCATACACAGCTCAAAATGATATGCAGGACAGCTCAATTCTCAACTGTGTCGTTTTTAACAAAAGACTGTGAAAAACAGTTGTCTGAAACCACAATGCAGCGTTTCTTTCAACACTACACAAACATTTGTCTTTGTAATGCTTGAATAGGTAATCTGCGTTTAAGCCAAATAACAAACAAAGCAAGCGTTAAAGCTTCATTTGGCTAACATTTGCCAGGCTCCCCCAAGTATCCTGGTTTATTGAAGAGGTTTTTGTACGCTTACTAGAAGATTCAAAGCAAAACCCTTTGAGATATTGGGTCTGAGCCCCAGTTGCTGTGCATTTTGCACACCTATTTCTGTTTATTAAGCCTCTGGTTGTTAAGCAGTTGTCTGGAAATCATGTAAATATTTGACTTGTATATTGAGCAGGTCTTTGTTAACATATCTTTTTTTCCCAGCTCAGAGACACCTCTAATGAGCAACTCTGCCTTCAATGCTTGTAGATACAGACTGATGGGAAACACAGGGGCCAGCAGGCGCAAGGAGAAATTTGCTGAATGAGCCCTCTTTAATCCTATTCGTTTTTTACATAACTGACACTGACCAGCTGCTTTGACTGAGAGATTAAATGGAAAGGTGACAGGAGACTGAAGTCTCAGGTGTCTGTAGAAGTGATTTCATTTCACGGGGATGGAATTGATTTGTCACAAAGTCATCAGGATTTTTTCATGGGTGAATATATGAGTTGCAAAATCATTGTCAGATGCGTGTGTCTGATGTTCACAACAGTTATTGGGACACACTAATGGGACTTGGAGTAATATGAGCCACTACGCCCCAAGAAAACAGGCAAGCACAATCTTGTACATGTGTACACACACACAAAAACACACTCATGCACATATCGGACGCTGCCTTCTAGGGGGCTGTTGTGATACTGCAGACATGTCTGAGTGCTGTTACTGATATAATGTCACTGTTGATGAACTCAGCTTTTTCCCTCTCAGTCATAATGCTGACATCTCTCAAGTCATGATAGATTGGCCACGTCCTGCCTGCTCTCTAACCTCATAATCCCTAGTTTTCACCTCTTTTCAATTCTCCTGTTGTTTTCTTGTTCCTGCTTCTCATTCCCAGATCCTGTACCTCCTCTCTGGGGATTTTCTCCTTTTATTATTTTGCTCTACTCTTTACATGGTAAATCCTTAGCGAAGGGCTAGCAAATCACAGTCCTTGTGAATTGTACATTTGTTGTGTTTGCTCTACCACAGCAAATAATTGTTTAAATGATGTCATCATTTCGACAGGAAATAAACTCCACCGAAGCCCCAGGTGCAAATCACCTGTCATTTTCAAGGTAGCTTTAAAGGCTGAATGCAGTTGGCGATTCCCGAATATCAGCACTGGTGCTGAGGGGCCGCATTAATTTGTGAAGCCCTGACAAAGACTGAGGAAAAGCAGCAGTGTCTCTATGCCCCTTTTTAAATCTTAGAAGCCTCAGTTTATCATGCGGAGCTGTTCGCTCTCTCGGTGCAATTTAACTTGCATGAGCTGGGGAGGTAACACATGCTAAATCTGACAGCTGCGGTGTTTGGTTTCCACTGGTGAGTTTACCCTGGCGAGGACATTAGCATCTCAACAGAAAGAAAGAAAAACAAGAAAATCCACCGAAAATAATACACTGCACCACTGCATCTCTCTAGGAAGTGTCAAAAACCTGTTAGCTTACCATTAACACAGAATTATTGTGTTATCATTGCATACATTATTACTTTGCATTATTGACATTTAGCAGATAGTCTTATCCAGAGCAACTTACATAGGCTACCATTTTTTGCATATTACCCATTGCAGCTAGGTATTTTGGGCTAAGTACCTTGCCCAAGGGTACAACAGCAGTGTCCCAGCGGGGGATCGAACCAGCAACCTTTCAGTTACAAGTGCTGCTCCTTACCACTATGCTACACTGCCGCCCCATACATACTTTCATAAACTTTTCTAGGCAAATGTTATAGTTTGTTGAGCTACATTTCAGTAGGAGGGCTGTGGATAACTCCACTGAAACTGCTACAGATACAATAAATCTGCTCTTGACAATGCAATAAGCTCTAAACCCTACATCACTGTACAATACGGACAGGTTTGCTGGCTGACTGACGTGCTATGACAAACTCTCACCACAGTGACCTGGGGCTTCTCTATATATAGTCACAGTATCATTGCGGATTGTGTTTCAGCTGTGGTCTCAGGTGGGATAAAGCCGCACGAATCTTCCGCACTCATTCCCAGCGTCGCCCGCTCCCCTCCCGGGCTGAGCCGCGCGGCTTTCTTCTCCCGGTATCCGAGAGATGTCATTTCCCGCCGAATGCCCTCTGAGGTGCCAGAAGGCACTGGAGTGCGGAGCTGATGATATGACACCGGTCTCTTTATGGGAAATCCCATCTCTCCATTATTGAGTCTGCTGTGGGGGGTAAAGAGAGTAAAAAACGACTCCTTCGGGGGGTGGGGGAGGTGGGGGTGGGGAGCGAGAGATGGCGGACCGCTGCGTCGCCCGGAGCAAGGCATAGATTAAGGGTTTCGTGAGGGGAGTTAACTGGGAAACGGGGACAAGGCCCCAAGTGTCTAGCGGCTAGTGCGTACCATTCCTGCTGAGACTGAAGTCACAACGCCGGGGCTGACAGAGTCTCAGGCTCTGGCTCTGTGAAGCCCTCCCTTCCCCGTCAGAACTCCAACGTGTCCACCTGAGCTGCAGTGCTTCAGCTGCCATTAAAAGTCCATGAGCTTGTCTCGTTCCACCTGCCAGACATAACGGCCCTGAAGTCAGGAGCCGGCTGCTGTCAGAGCCCGAATGGCAGCAGGCATGTTAAACCATACAGCGTGCACTCACCAAACCCTGACACTTTAATACGAGTCTGTGGCAACACATACCCTGATTTAAAGCTTGGGGCTTTAAGCTTCTTAATACCTTGCAATCAAGCACCACACTTGCTTATTAATTTTCAAACTCCACTGCAAGTCCGGCATTTTTTCATGTAGATCACATCTCGCATGTAAAAGAAAATGTAATTACTGCAGACAAACGTTAACCTCTGTGTGCCAGTTCCATTTATGAACTCCTAAAGCACTAGATTTATTATACCTCCAGTCTTCATGTGCATGATTATGTACATTTAATACAAATGGGTGTTAATATTAATGAACGCAATTTGTGTTTGTCCTGTGACATTTAGAAAGGACCCAAAAATTCATCACTGGAATTATCTTAAGTGAAATGTAATGATAGCAATCTGTTACCCACCACAGTACATTCTTTGCATTACAATTGGAGTCCCTTTTTCTTTGTAGCGTAATATTACTTGCAAAGCAAAATCTATGAGCTCAGGAGGTGATTTTAATCTTTCTGTGGGGATTTTGGACAAAAAAGGTTGGCAATTCATGCCATCAGTGTTGTTAGAGGATGTTTTTGATCTAATCAAAGCCTGAATTACTACTATAAAATGTGGTCTAATTACCTAGAATAGCTTCTAAAGAAACCTCTGGGTCAACGCTACAGCCTTACTGAAGACACTGAAAACCTGACAGCAGTCATTTTATTTAATTACCTATTTATGTATTTATTTTACAGGCACTATTCAGAGACATTGGGAGACTTGGAGCACTGAACAGGGAGAGATGAACAGCAGCTCTGTTTTAGGAAACCCACCAAGCTGTTTCAACTCATGGCTTCTTCTAGCCTTTGAGAGCCTGTTCCTCATACCGTAACACTGCCACACAACAATAACACCTTCTTTGTCCGACTCTGACAACAACAACAACAACAATTGTGCCATGCAGACTATGAATGCAGTTACACTTGCTTGCTGAATGGTAAAATGCAATCTGGCCTCAGTATGTCTTCAAAATACAAATCATGGCTGCGTTTTCAGAACACAAACAAGTGGGCTGAGCATAATTCATTAATTGGTTTCAAGACTGAAAATAAAACATTCGACCCACATGACAACATAACCTTATTTGCATTATTTAATTAGTCAGGAGACATTTAAATCCTCGTAGACAATTCCACGCTTGCAAGTATAGTCTCTGTCATGAAAAGCAGACGTTTTATACTCATTCTTATTAAATATATTGGATGACATACATTTAGAAAATAATTGGTGATTATCTTAGCTGAGAAAAAGAGGTTTTTAATACAATTATGGGCATCTCCCCTTGATTTTTTAAGTAATTAAAAGAAGCAAGTGTTATCTATCACTATGTGCCCTTAAAGTATAAACATGTTAAGATTTAAAATAATACTGCTAGCTAACGGGTAAAAACCAAGGCAGTTGAAGCCATGGGAATATATGGAAAGTAATTAAAATTTACCCCAAGAGTGACAAAAGTGTGCCTTTAATCTCTTGTGTTTGAGTACTATTTGAGAGCAAGATGCTAGTGGCCTCTCAGCTGGATTGATATACATTCCTCACAACTGTCTTGAGCCAGAGTAAATGTTGAAGTGCATCTAGTTCATCTGAATTGGGACTGTAGTTGTTTTTTATGCACAGGTTTTTAGTGGAAATGTTAAACATCTCAAAACAGGTTGAGGGGCAATACAGGTACTCATTCAGAAACATGAACGCCGCATGCACCTGTTTATTCAATTCCACAAGACTGTGCAGTATCTTTACAGTGCATGCCTTGAAGTGCACCCTCCTGGTGGTCTTCTTTGTGTTTCCTTTTATTTTCCCGGAACCGTGATTTATCAGAGAGCGCACCTCTGTGCTTGCACAATTCATTTACGGAGGTCCACAATAACCACTCTGTCGACCTCCGCTCTGTCATTTCATTGCAGGAGAAATATGTGACCAATGAGGTTAAAGCTAAGGGCTGGACTACAGGTGTATACCAGAGTAGATTCTCCCACTGTTTGATTTGAGCATCAGGACAACATAAAACAGACAGGCATACAGAATGGAGGGGACAATAATTGAGTGCAGGATGAGCCTATATTTAAAATGGAATCAAATTTTTGTGCATTCATCCATCATGCTGGAGCAGTTTGCCCCCAAGAAATGGTTCTTAATTTGGCATTGAGTTAATTTGAATTCCAGCAGCAGCAACTGTTAAATACTGACTCATACACTAATAAAGAGGAAGTGGGGCTTCCTGTTCCATCACATAATTGAAAATTATATCCCGATGGGTGCTTGGATCTTTTTAAAGGTTTAACAAGCCAGCTTTGATGGCTCTGGCAGCTTTGTATTATTCAAACTTCACCTTCTGTCTGGGGAAAAAAAATCTTAATGTCCTGACAGCTATGGGCGATAAACACAAACTCAATAGAATAATTTCCCTATGAATTTGTTCTGGCAAAGTTCATCAGTGTTGTTTCTTCCAAGATAAAACTGTTTATAAGCTATCTGCCTGGAGAGGGCCCACACACAAGGTTGAAATGCCTCACCATTCAGTCAACCTACTAGAAGTACACTTTGTGCTGTTGTTATTTTCCAAGAGGCTGCCCTCTCATATCTGTTTTTATTGAGAGATAAAACAAAATGAAACGAACGAGGCAGAGCGCAAGTGGACCATGCACTACACCCCAATTCGACGGGGTTGATTTGTGACGGTGAAGGAGGACAGTAGCCGGAGAGAAGGAACAAACGCAAACCCCTTTCTTGTCATGTGCGATTAGAGAGGTCAGACGTTCACCAATTTCTTTCGCTGTTCCTACTGAAACTTGTTTGTGAAGGACAAACTTCACCCTAAACTTTGCTTTTTCCCCACATGTACAAATAGTGTTCTGTCCTTACTTGACTTACTGTCTGGGTCTTTATGCTGTTGCTAACATACTGTTTATTACAGGAATATTAGGCAAGCACTGTTGTGAAGCTGGACCAGCAGTGCACGAAACAAGGCACACTTTATGCTAGCTGACTGTCGCACGGAATTTGCTAATCTGACAGCCACTGTGCCTGGATCAGTTAGAAATGTCCCACTTATTCAGTGAAATTACACTCGTTCATGTTTATTCACAGCCCTGTCTGATCCACAATAACTTATAACTCCAGCACCATGCTTCTGAACATGCAAAGGAAAAAAAACAACCAGGCTTTGTAATGCTCAGATACGTGGGCAGTGCAATTGCTTCTCGTTTAAGAATGCATACAATGAATTAAATTCCTCCTTGAACACACACAATCTCACCCCAAAAACCCTCAGCCACTGGTTTTCAATTATGTATGACACAAGTTCCCTGATTCAATTATCTCAGCTCTCACTCCGAAAAAATCCCTGCCAATACGAGCATCAACTGAACACATCCCGCGGTGAGAAGAAATATCATAAGATACTAACACAGTATATTAACACAGGCAGAGTGACTTTTCCCTCTCCCCAAGAGATTCCTGCATCAAATCTGTGCTTTCCAGACCTCTGCAAATCTGTCTAGAGGCATATGCATTTCAATTAAACGATCTCCCGTTCTCTGCCTGCTCGAGAAGCCATTTATCTGGTACTGTGCTTTCACTATGTGAAATCATGGTGAATTGCGTCTGGTCCCAGACACTGGGTTACATTCTCCATCCCAATGTAGATATATTAAGCCTTCCATACATCTATTCACACATCTGTCTACATCCCCCTCTTTCTCCCCTCTTTGTTCATCTGTACATCTGTTGACAGAAAGAAAAATCCAATTGAAAGCAATATCCCTCAAAAATGCAGCGATCTCTCTGTTGATATTATACTCTGACACTCTTCCTTATTCTCCCTCGCTCTAACTCTCTCTGTATGAGAGTGAGAGTCTCTTATGAGGGTGAAGTCTCTCCCCCCCTCCCCAAATCGTTACGTATGGGTTCTTGTAGGTGCAGGTCTCTCCCTCTCTGCCCCCCACCCTCCCTCTCTCTATACATATGAGAGTGAAATTCTTGTAGGTGCAGGTATCTCCCCCCCTCTCTCTCTCTCTCTCTCTCTCTCTCTCTCTCTACATACGGGAGTGAAGTTCTTGTAGGTGCAGTTCTCCCCCTGGAACTTGCACTCCAGCAGCATGTCTTCCAGCTGGTGTCCCAGCCTGTCGATCATCTCCGTGGTGTTGACGTGGAAATCGGGTGGCGGAGCGTAGTGGCCGAAGTCCAGCAGGTTTAGCAAACCCTGCTTGCGCCCGTCCCTCAGGATGGCCAGACTCCTCTCATTGACCGTGTAGTTCTGGTGCAGGAGGTCCAGCCAGTAGCCGCTGTGGTACAGGTCTGCCTTGGTGAGCCGGGAGGTGCGGAAGAGATTCTGGTTGCAGAGGGTGACCGCCGGGAAGGCCATGCTGTTGGCCCATACCATGTGGATCTTGGTGAAGGCCGGGTATGAGAGCAGGTAGTGGAGCCGGTTCCAGGACCATGTGGTGAGCAGCCCCACGCAGGAAAAGAAGGCCAGGAACCAGAAGATCCGCCGGGCTTGGGACCGGTCCCGGGCAAAGACGTACTTCAGCCCGTGGAACTTGGTCTTCCTCACGAAGGCGGCGGTGATGTCCTTCGCCGTTCGCCTCAGCGGCTCACCCTCCAAACTCCTAGTGGTGGTCACGGCCTGTTGCGCCACGCTGGGGACAGACTCAGGGGTTATTGTCTCTGGGGACTCCGGAGCAGTGGCCATGCTTAGCAAAACCAGTTCAGCTTAGAGAATGATCCAAATCAAGGTTTCCGCATTCTTTTTGTACACGGCTTGCTCACAGAGCAACGTGGTTTTCTTAGAAGGAGGGCCAAAAAGAAAAAAAATATCACGCTTGAGAAACTGCTGTCACAGAAAATACTTCCAGGTATAAAAAACGACCCAGGTCCCAATCCTGCTACTCAGCCACAAAGAATCTCTGTGATGTGTAATGTCTTTAGGGTGAAGACAAAAAAAAATCAATTTGAGATTGTGGTACTTAGCAATGCTGTGACATGCATACATCCATATTTTACACAAATAAATCTTTGCAAAGAAGCCTACCTCAATTTAAAAGTGAAAACATCAACACCACAAGTTCGGCCCCATTGTATCCAACACATGAAGAATGGTGTCTAGCAGCTCTGTCCCCCTTCGCCCAAGCGGTTCGGTTGTGCACCACAGCTCCCGAAACAATCTGCCCCCTCAGGGCAATTCAGACAGCCCTCCTCCCCCCCAGGCTCTCTCTATCCTGAAAGATGCACTAGCACTCGCCGCTTTCCCACTCTCCGGATCGAGTGTAGAGGTGGTGGTTCCTGGCGTCCGCCTTTTGTTCGAGAGCCGCTCAGACAGCCTAACTCCTCCCTCCGCCTGCAGCTGGAGGAGATGTTTTTCTCCCTGCGTGTGAACTTGCAACAGGAGCGGAGGCAGCTCCTTCCCGCACGCTCATTCTCCGCTCACAAGGAGGGCAGTGAATAGGAGGGGAGAGACAGATGTGGTTTTTTTTTTTCCCTCCCTCTTTCCATGTCAGAATTGGAGGGGTGGGTTTAGGGGGAAGGGGGAAGGGGGGTGTGGCCCATATATGGATGGGAGGGAGAGTGGTGGGAGAGCAGAGAAATTTAATTTGTGCTGGAATCTCTCTGGAAAGGCTTGCCTGGATGTGTGAGTGTGGGCTGCTCCGAGATGGTATCTTCGCTCCAGCGGGCACGCTTTGGAATATCAAAGTCCTCACGCCGACAGAGGAGTTTGCATACAAAACCTTACCTCTCCCCAGACAGCAGGGCAGAGGCGTTCCACTGAGTCAGACTCCCCCCTGAGTCAAAAGTTTGGGGTGGGCTTGAGCGCATCAATTACCCCGAAAACACTGTGATTTCCTGCAGGCACGGCGCCAAACAGATAATACGATGCAGCAACCAAGCTGCTCGTTTGGGGGGGGGTCCTAGCAACAGCGGGAACCACTTAGCGATTAATGACAGATGCGGGTTTGATAAAGGGCAGAGAATCAATCTTAAATCATTATTAATTCAAGTGTTTTCCAGTGTTTCTAAGAAGAGAAACATGTTGTGTGACTGCAAACTGTACTTCTACCTTTCCGACTGTGGTAATAAGCGCTATTCACGTAGGCTAATCGGAGGTAGGGCTGTCAAAAACATATGGGCGAATAAATCTTGCACATTTCCCTGCTCCAGTAAAGCTCTCAGCCAAGGCTAGAAACCCTTAATCATCTCTAGGGTCTAGTTAAAGCTCTGCCCTGCCAGTCCTCCACACATCTGACCGAACTGCAAGCCAGGGAGCCGTCGAGCCAACTGCCTGAGAACTGGGAAGGGGGGGGCAGGCAGGCTAGGTTTTTGTTGCCGCTCATCTGAGCATAAAGGCCTGTAGGGACCACGCTCCCCCCCCCAAAAGCCTCAGAGCTTGTCAAACAGGGAGAAGAAGCGTTGAGTTGTCTCCGGGGGCCTCGGCTGCCGACAGCCCCTATGGGCGTAATGAGCCCATATCGTTAGCGCCGCCAGCTGAAGCGCGTCAGCTACGGTAGCGGATACGGCGTCGTGGCAAGTAGGCATTGGGCCGATGGACAGCGACGTCAGACACAGTATATTCGAAAATTGCGAAGTAATTGTTATAGCCAAAGTGTTTGCTTTGGTGTGAATTTGCACTAAGTTTGCAAATTGGTTGGTCGTTAGCATTCAACCTATCTGTCAGAAGTGACAGGAGGCAGCATTACCCGTAGAAGGCACTTTTTTTAAATTGCTTTTGATTATCGGCCTGTTTTGTCAATAACTGCATGCTTATGCATTGTGGTTAGGGCTTACATTACAGTCCATGTGACCAGCATATCTCCTGATGCGGTAGCATAGAAACTAACCTCTTCCCGTCAACCATAAAAAAGCTTAAGTGGCAGTGGGACTCAGTGGGTCAGACTGACTTTATTAACAGTTACTCAGCGTTACCGAATAATTTTAGGATGTGAAAATATAACATCAACCCTCACTTCTCTTCCTCTTATTTGCATGCTTGTAAGTATAATGCTTGTGTATTGTTGCTACTAGCACTCCCAATGGTTCTCGATTTCAGTGTTACTGGTAATGTTGTGACACCCCACTGATAAAAAAAGAAAAAGACAGCTATTTTGTTGTAGCTGACTTGACTCATTTGTTCAATATCACAAATATCCTGTTCTTTCTGAGTTTAAAAAAGACTTGTTCCATTCCCCTCTTTTTACGACTTCAAAATGCAATCGATTCAAACTTCTATTTCTCACTTCAATGAATAAAAATAAAGTCTGTGAGACCCATTTATTGAAGTTTTGTTGTCCACACACTAGTTAAGTATGACTTTAGAGCCTTGCCACCGATACAGAGAGCAGATATAACTATAACTTTAAAGAAATGAAATGGCACAGGTCATTTTTAAACCTAAACAGGATGGTCTGTTGCTTGTTGCATAACGATTATACTCAGTTTTACTTTAATTCCTGTCAATGTTTGGAGGTAAAACTTACTGGGCAGATTACCCATCATGGCCAGCAGAGTGCAGGTTGTTTTCTACTCAGACCTGGAGGATATGTTGCCACTTCTTCATGCCGGTGTTTACAAAACCAAATGAAATGCCTTCAGAGCCTTCAGATTGAAATAATGTGACCCAATAAGCATGGACTTCTGTTGTTTTCCTCTTCATAATCATTCATTGCTGAATAAAATTATTACTGATGCCATAATAACTGATTGTGCTGATCTACCTGCATTGGATATTTCACCACTGCATCTACAATTAGGGTTAACGTAACCCAACCCCCCTAATAATCATGATGAAATATTTTCAAAGCACATGTGAAACTTATTTATTATTATTTTTTGTATTGACCCAGTCCTAATGGCAAGTGGAATAATTAATTTGCATTGCTTAATTTGCTTCACATGTTCAGTCTTTTTCTCGTATTCACTAAGGGTCTCCTTAAGGAGAATAAGGAGAGGGCTACAGGAACACAAAGAAACCTGAGAGGACAGTTCTGTATCACAGTTATTTTAATATTTTTTCAAATGTTGAGGATCATGTAGAAAGATGGTGAAAGAAGAATGTGCTTTTGAACCCAAAGGAAGTACACTGAATGCCTTACTGATATTATTTTGATTTTTTCCCTCCCAAGCAAATGGGCTCTTTATTCTCAATTTTAATGATGCCAGTGGAGACACATACTGAAACCTCTGATCACATTTGATGCAAATGTGTTACAAAAAGTTGGAACACACACCATTTTGTTCACAGGATAAACTGTCCCTTCTCAGTCCACTATTTCAACTCAAATCTCCTTGACTTTATCATGAGCACAACCCAATGCATCACCCACTAGGCAAAAAAAACCTTTTTAGCAACAAAATTTACTTCTCCAGCAATGTATTATGTATTATCCATTACGATGTACTGTGGAATTATCCACAAAACACAGTAAGGAAAAACTGTCCTGAATATCTAAAGATTCTCTCATTGATATGCATTATGGGCCACTATAATTCATGTATTACAATGTCTTACCAGATCTCATCTTGCTAAGGGCTGTTGAAATGCACTGCTCTGAATAATGAGCAGATGAGACGTCTTCAAAAAAAAAACCAAAAAAAAACAAGCGCTCTTACTGATGGGCATGGCTGAAGGTGCACAGCTGGATGGCTATCATTAAATATATAAGAAGCCTTGATCTATCTCCCCAGATGGAATGCAGTATAGCATAAACCAATGGTTTGAAATTCCCTCACTATTAATATTTTGGTTTTGGTAGACCCTGGGCAGGAAAATCAGTACCCCATCGCTGCATCTGATCTGTGCATAGCTGAACACACTGCGGTATGCATTGCTGAAGTGACTGAAGTCTTGCTCTTACCCCAGACTGCCATGTCTATTTCGGCTGAACGCAGTCTCGCCACCAAGGGCTCTGGGTCTTCTAATTGTCCCTTTCCTTTTGTTGGTCTCTTCGATCTCTCGAAGTTGGCAGAATCCAGCTATGCTGAACATGTTTGTGAGAAGTCTGAACTCTTGGCACTGTTCCCGACTCACCAAATTGCCCAACAGCTCCTCTGTGGTAGAGTCAATTTTGAAAGACAAGACAGTGTGAAAGCCTATCAAGGCTTCAAAAAATGCTTACACCTCTCCCCCAGCTCTGTCGTAGCAATTTGTCAAAATTCGCAAGCAGCACAAGGTGAACACAAGTCATGCGGTAAGACCCTGAACGAAGACCCACCAAGGAGGAAAGCGCTCTCGGCTCGCTAATGACGCTAATGTACTCTCCCAGCATAAACATTCCTGAAGAATTCCACAGTCTAGGAAGATAAATGTTAATGTAAGACAACATGGTGGAAAGGGGGTCAGTGCAAATCTTTGTAAATTAAATAGTCTAAAGAAAAACCCCTTCCATCTGTTCAATAAGAGAATGTAAACCTCTGATGGGATTAATTCAATTAACTCTTGAACTCTGATTTAGGGGAATTGCTGCCAATATCTTGGCTGTTATAGCAGTTACTTAGGAGTTGACAATGCAAGGTGGTACTAAACAGTGACTGAATTATAATGTCCTCACTCTATGAAAAAATAGCTGATCCATGCAACCACACAAGAAGCACCCATTAATGGTCCATAATATGTGCACATATATTTAACATACTGAAAGTATAATTACACACATCACTTACTCCCTCTTTGCAATGACAGTGTTTTAACTCGGGCTTTCAGGAACACTGCACCAGACGCTAACATGATCACAAGGAGATTTTTAGCTATTGTGGATAATCTTGAATAACAGTCATAACTGCACGCAGCTGTGTGCATTTATGGGGACTTTGATCATGGTGGAGCACAAAAGCCCAGAGACAGTACTGGGATCTGATGGCAGGCACTAAGAGATTTTAGAAGGGTGGTCTGTGAACTGGCAGGGTTGGACAGTTGAAAGCCAGCTGCCTTTGAATTGGAAGCCTTTGAACTCGGACAGGCAGGTAGGCTCAGACTGACCGTGTCAGACTTCCTCAAGGAATGTTTTATTCTTTCTAAAGGAGGAACGGGGCTCATTTGCAACTTTCCAGAACCCAAATCTTCTACAGTCCTACAGTGAATGCTTTAAATGTTGTGTGTTTGTTTTCAATTAGACTAGTTTCTCATCTCTGGATAACTATGTCAACCAAACTAATGCTGACTGCCTTTTCCCCTCCCACGTATTGATTACCTGTATGGATTTTCTTACTGCTGTTTCTTTACAAACCTGTCAATGCAAAGGCACATTAGAAAAGCTAATAACAAGTAAAGGCCATTACTTGCAGGCCTTGCTCACTGTAGGGCTATCCCCAAATATCAGGGGCTTAATTGGATTTCAAATCATTCCCATGAGCAGCTTGAGCCACGGGTCGATTCAGAGCACCCATAAGTCTCTGGGGTCGCGTAGTCAGGGGATTTTCTGCCAGCCAATTGTAGAGCTGCTATCCAGCTGGTGAAATATCCTGAAAGTTTTTTTTTCTTTTCCTGAAATTTCTTTGAAAACCATCCCAACAAACACCTGAGTATGGTATTAATTATTGTATTGATTTACGGACATTTGTTAATTCAAACATTGTGAAAACCAAAGAAAGAGGAAACAAAATAACCTGAAATACATTCTTTTAATAGCACATAGCTTATTTCAAGGTAGTCTTAAGAGTTAGCTGCAGTTTTATGTCCATGAAACTGCAGATAAATCTTGCACCCATTTTTTTCTAACAAAAATGGTCTTGCACCCGTGTTGTAATATGATAATATTGAACATAATAATTCATTTAATTGGCTGGTTCAAAAAAAAACATTTTCCTCAACATATTAACAATAACTAAGTCTTCCATTGGTATAATTACTGCAGTGCCATTAAGCTGTACTGCATCATATTCATAAAAAGGACAGAAATACATTTCTCTCACTTGATACCTTTTCACCATTCATGCCTACTGACTCTCTCTGTAATCCGATGTCTATTTCCTTTAATGACCTGTATCATTTTCCCCCTCATTGTTTTAAATAGCTTATTTAAATGCTCTTTCATTGCCATTCCATTGTGAACATGGCAGCACTGAAATTACTATTCACTTTTTCTAGACCTAGTTTGATATTGCCATGCAAGTTGCTCCAGCTATGAGTGTCTGTTCATGTGCAACAGGAAAGCACATTAGAACCATGTTTCCCAACAGCTTTGACTTGCAGTATTTGCTGCACCACTGCTTTACAGGAAAATAAATGGAGAAAAGGAGTGGAATATATCACTGGTCGTAAAGGGCAGAGAAACTGACAGGAGTGACCTCACGATGAACTTGCAACCCTATACTGTGAAGACAGGGCTTGAATCGAGGAATAGGAAATAGTCTGGGAAAATAAACAAAGCGACCTGCGTGAATCGGTCGTGCTGTTGTAGTTTTAATTATTAAAAACGATGCTCTACCAATCTGCACTGATCACCGCTGTGTGTGCAGTGAAAAGCACAGAGTGCATGTTGACAGACACAGGTCACCACCCACCCTCCAGCAATGTGCATTCATCTGCGAGCTGTCTAGGCAGGAGAGGTGTTTGTGAGGCCGTACAGGGCTCGCCTGTCAATCTCATATAATTTAACAATCCTGGGCATGCACTAAAGGACCCTGAAAACTGACAGCTAAATGCATGCTTTTAATTGGTAAATAAAACAGAGAACCTTGGAAGGGGTCTTTCAATGATGCCTAAGTCTTGTTCACATTGCTTTTTTTTTTTTTTTTACACAGCAGCACAATTTAATATGTAAAAAAAAACAAAATGTCGGAAAGGAAATTATGTAGAGCTTTTAAAAGTTTTTTAGACTCTTTAAGATGTTGTGCCATCTGATGGATTCACAGCGGGGTACAGGAAGGGTCTTTTACATTTTTTTTCCCTTTTTATCTCCCTTAAAATATGCAGCCCGTTTATTAAATATTATCCAGTTAGCTAGCTTGGAAGGTCATTCATGTTCATCAGCTGACTTTAAAATGTGTTATCAATATATCCAGGATCTGATTGTTAGTCATGGGAAAGCAGATTCCTATGAAGTCCTGTATGTGTGTGTGTGTGTGTGTGTGTGTGTGTGTGTCTGTGTGTGTATGTGTGTGTACTTGAGTTTGTGTGCATGTCAGCCTATGTGCTATAAACAGTTGAAACAGAACAGTGTAACATGCATTGTTCCTCTGTAGCTCGCTGTACTGTTTTAATGAGACTCCTTCAAAGGTGTGGACAGCAGTTCTAATGTTATTATACTTCTGTTTAAAAATACATTTGCTCATGAACAAATTATTGCCTGCTACTTCTACATCAGTTGGGTAGACCACTAACAAACAATATTAATGGCTGCCTGTTCAACTCTTGAGTGTTATGATTGATAGCTAATGGTGCTGCTGCAGACATGAGCTTCAGTTTTGCAATCTTGCCAGCTTTGCCCATGGGAAACCTCTTGTGTTCTTGGTTGGATTATAGTCTGGTGGTGCAATTGGAAAATAAAGTCTCTAGAATGTTCTGAAGCTGTCAAATAAATAAAATAAAGAGATCTCCTGCTAATTAAAGTTTGTCACAGATTTTGAGCTGAAAATTCAGAAATGCTTTTTGCCCACAATGTTCCCTTCAGGATGTAGTGTGCCTTAGAAGGCACATGTATGCAAGGAAAAATACATGAAATACATGAAATATATTCTTTAATTTGTACAATGCAATGCATGAAAAACTTTAATTCAAAAGACAGGTTTTCAAACATCAACACATTAGGAACATTAACAGCAAGTGCTGCCTTTTTCATATTTTCACACTATTATTCAAAAAACCTCAGAAGCATATTTCATAGAATGATTTGAGGCCACACACATTAGAAAACATTTCCTGTGATTTGGTAAGTGGTTTAGAACCAGTAGCTCTATAAGGTTGGCTCTTCATACACCACACGACAATTGAAATGTCATTTTAGTGTTCATGTTGGTTTGCACAATGAACACGCTGCCTTATTCAGCTCTGCTGGTTTTTCAATAGAGAGAATAATGTCATTCACACGACATACAATCCTCAATATCTACAATGCTAATGCAGCCCTACTTTGCTTTCGATGCCAAAAAATTGCACAAACGCAGCAGAAACGAACCACACTGTTTCCATGACTCCATTGCTATTGAAGATGATATTGAAGATCCTCAGCAAATGACTGAAAAGAACTGTTCAACACGTCACTCCAACCACCATTCAAGACAATCGTCCAGCCACTTGCTGTTACATTGCATTGTCCCTCTGTTTGCCAACATTCCAGACACATTCCAGACTACTGTCACAATGCCACTGTTAAAGAAATCCATCCTGCCATCTTGCCTGTCTCTGCTGTACAGTCCAGACTAGCTAATGCCTGCTTCTGTTCAAGACATTTCTTTGCTGCTCTTTCTGTCAGAGTTCAAGACACTGTCCTCCTATATGCCTGTCAGAGTAAGGCACAATACCAGCCCCTGGTGGTCAGCTTGTCACTGCCCAACCTACCAGCTCAGCCACTCTGCATCCCTGTCCATTTTCCTTACTCTGACACACTGTCTGATACTGCTCAAGACACTGACTGCCACTCAGACAGTAAAACATTTCATTGTTATTCTTTTCTCAGTTCATTGAAATGCTACTAGGTTTCCACACTTTGAGTTAAATTGTGTTAAATTCTTTAGAGTGAATATCTGACGGTCACAGAATGTTTTGTGTTCAGAGGGATGGGACAACGGGTTGGCTGTGATTGAAATAAAGATTATCACATTAATTCAAGCTCCAAGCCATAACTGACATCCACAAAAAGGCTATGGAAATTCCTCATGACAAATGCTTTATCAAACAGATGATCTTGTGACATTGATCTTTCTCTCAAAGAATGTGGCATTATGTAGTTGAACACTTTCTGAATTTTCCTGTGGGGGCCATACCCAGAGTCCCACCACTTTCCACCTCTCCCACACACATCCTCCTTGTGATCATTTCATCAATTCAACCACTGTGTATATGTTCATATTATTTAAACAGCCGAAGTACACCCACACCATCTGCGGCAACATCTTCTATATTATTATTCATTAAGTCCTGTAGAATCCTAAGACATTTCATAAATATTTGAAAATGTCTTTTTTTTCTTTGTCATTCAAGCACAGGCCTTCTTTGAACTTGATGAAAACAGAGGCATCAAAACACGATTTCAAAGGCCTCCAAGTCAATAAACTGGTTCAGTGTTTGCAGGCAGAGGCCCTTCACCATGTTTGATTCTGAATGAGGCAGCTTACATAAAATATGATACAGGAAAAAGTGTCCATAAAATGAAATGAATCTTAGGATTTACAATAGGGTATATAGGTTGTCATACGTCTGACAATACATACACAACTGGCAAGGGTCTGACACACTGATATGATTACAATATGTTTTAATATAATTACCCTATTTTAAATGAAATGCTGTTGACAGCATGTTAAAATTTTATTTTTACTGTTTATTATTTAGTATTACATCATCTGGCAGGAAGACACTCTCATCCTGGATGACTTACCAGTTTGTACACCAGCAAAAAATCAAGATATGGAGGTATTAATGAGATAGACCCATTATAGAGGCACTATAATGACACAATCACAAGATATGATCTGATGTCTATGAAAAGGTGTTATAATGATAAAGACATGAATGTTACCCCTCCTATGTATAAGTAACATCTGCATGACAGTTTACCATGACTTGAATTCAAAACCACAGCAGCAGGGAAAGATAGCAGTGTAGATCTCTTTTCATACTAAACATCTATCAACCCTGTGACAGCATAACACCAGATATTGACGGGACAGCGATTGAACGCACATGCTAATTAAACCAATACATGTGCCAATCAAACTAAAACACACATTCTAATTAAACCAATATGTTTGTCAGTCAAACCAACTCATATGCAAGTCGAATATGTAGATGCACCATTCCAACCAATACCTAGCCCAACAAATAAAGAAGTAAGCAAGTCAAAATAATGCACATGCAGACAAACACATTTGCCACTACATCAACACATGTCAACAAACCAATAGATGTGCACATGCAACAGTTCTCCTGAATGACACCAAGTTAATGTTCAGCTGTAGAAGCAATCATTTCTGCTTTAGTGGTGAATTAATTTGCTAAGGCCATCATCTGTTCCATCACGCTTATCAACTGTTGTAAACACAGCTTTACATACATACCCTGTGCATTTTAAACACTTTGCACTCAGTCCTGTGTTATATGTGCATCATATGTACATGTGTCATGAACATTGTCAGAAGATACATTTCAGTCACATAGCAGTTGCCCATTAATAGATAATTAATAGATACCCTGTAAGACACCTTTACAAAGAAACAATAAAAAAGTAGGTGCTTAAACAAATAGCTTCCTTCATGTAATTACTTTGAAATCAGTAAGTTACTTTTCCGAAGTTACATATTACTTGTGTATGTAATTAGTAAGTGTTTACAGAACACTTCTTACCCATTTAGCCTAACAGCGGGAGCCCAAGGTAGGCATCCTCAGCACGACAGCCCCAGGTGGTCCCAGTTCAAATAGATGGTTTTAAAGATTTTCACTACATTGCCCACAATTCCACCTCCGTCATGCTAATGTGAACAAAACAGTTTTTCCCCCATCCCTGGCAAGATGGCATTTAAATTTGATTAATCACAGGAAATATTAAAGAAAAATTGTGTTGTCACATAATGAGCCTTTGGGAAGCCGTTCTTTCCCAAGGCTTTGTTTTGAGATGTGATTCATAATAGGATCACAGCATTGCCTTGTTAATGAGTGCTAAATGCATTTCCCAGTGTGCTTGCCCATGCACAATAATTGGTATAAAACAGTGCCGTCACACTAATAAAAATTTAACAACAATGCATACCATTATATCGTATTGTGACAGATTCCTGCCTCTGACAATGGAAAAGTCACTGTCTGCCCCTTAGCTTCTCTGTTGCCCACACTATGGAGGGGTTGCCACTATAAAATCCCAACACATACACTATTTCACCATGTATCTAATGAAGAGTTGCATTTATAAGTTATTAATGAGCATTCTGAGTAAAAACAACTAACATATTTCAGCCAGAACTGTTCTCAGTGTCATAGAACTCAAGTATAACATTATTCACAAAGGATGGGGGATGTTGGGGGATGCAGGGGGAATAGTGATTAAAGGCTGTGAAAGTAATCAAAAACATAAAGTGCACACGTCATTAAGAATGACTCTATATACAGGTGTGTGGTACTGCCAAGGAACATGCATGTATCATGTAAACACACATTTTATATGTTCATTTTTAATTAAAAAAAAAAACAAAAACATGTCATATCCTTCAGCTTTCAACAACACATGCACATACCCCACAGAGGCAGTTTTTGCATGAGAGATTCTAAAAGAAAATATTACTCTTAGGAGATTTTTTAAAATCAAGATAAGGATAATATGTAACACCATGACTATAATGCATTTATTGTTGTCTCTATGCGGCACAAGCAAAGTGGGGGCGAAGTTCCAGACAGAAAAATAAAACGGTCTGGGAGTGCAGGTAGCTTGAGAGATCTGCGCTGGCCAGCTACCAGGCATTTCCTGGAAAATAAGCATTGGTAGAAAAGAAATCTTTCTAGGCAGAAGGAGCAGAGACACCAATACAAAGAAACTGAAATGGGAGCTTCACTGAATTCATTAAACTCAGTGGTACCCAGGGTAATGAACACCTTCACCTTTGCCCTTTTCCAGCATAATTCTTTGATCGTGGACCTTTGTTTTAATTTGGCTACGTAATCTGTAGGACCAGTTTTTCATTCTGTTTCCGCTTATGGTTTAATGCACTCATATTTCTACCAGCTAGCTTGTACCTTGTCTGGCCAGCTATTGAAAATTGGTCATGCTGCACTTCCAATAGTGTTGACTCCTTATACGGCTTTTTGCTTGTGTTGTACTCTGCCTCACTTGTAAGTTGCTTTGGACAGAAGCATCTGCCAAAGGAATAAATGTAAATGTAATTTAATGTTACAGTGTGGCGGTCACTTTACATCACTGAGAGCCAAGCCACGTCAAACCTTTAAATGGCGACGAGTCAACAAAGATCCAAGTTCTCCCATGCTTTCACACAATGTCCATAGCATACAGAAATAATTAAGTTACATAATAATAACACTTACATAATAATCATACTTCATTACTTTGTGATTAAACGACTGTTCTTTTATTAAACAATAAACTGCAATTATGTTTAATGAAACATAATGAAAAATTAAGTAAATCTTGGCAAAACCATTTTTTTTCCTTATATTAGGCTTGATTTAAACTTGGCAAGACTTGGGAAGCACGCTTGTATGTGTATGTAACATCAAACGCAGCATGGTGGGGCAACACAGTATTGTTTATTAAAAATGCATGAACTCTGTGAACATGTGAAATACATGTTTAAACAATCATGTTCCGTGACAGCAAACATAGCACACTCGTTTATGGAGTGGTTCTTAATGCAGAGTGACCCATGTTTTTGATTGATTAATTACACAATCTTTTCTTCTCTCACACACATGTCCTCTGCCTTTCTTTATCATGCCTTCTATGAAACAGTTAATATCTATAACACTGAAAATGACTCTGGCTGAAATATGTATTATTTGTTCTTAGTCAGAGTGCTCATTAATATCTGTCATAATTTAACTACTTTGTTACCTTGACCTTTAGTAAATTGGTGGAATGTGGACACTGGGACTTTCCACCTTATTATATACCACTGGAGAAATGTCCAATCCTTCGCCCCTTCCTCCCTTGCTTCTTTTCTGTTTTTCCTCCACAAAGTTTAGTTAACCAAAGTTTCTGCAGCTACTTTTATACCTCCTCATTCTATTTTGCTATTAATTTAATGACTAAAACATATTTACTCCACAAATAAACTAAGATTTGTGGAGAACGTCACGTAAACACTCTGGAGTTCATATAATTTTCACCATTCCTAAATTATTAACCAATGTTCATTAACTGCTCAAAGGCTACTGTTAACTCCGAGCCTTTATTGCCTTTTGAAAAAGGGAATTGCTACCCTTGAAAACATATTTCTTCAGCCTCTAATTTCATAAAGAGGCGGCAAGGCTGGAGGCAGGTGCTTGAATTATTCATGCGGATTAATTTAGTTTTAATCAATTTATGAATATTCTTCATAAAACTCGATTACACATGCGATCGTGGAGATCACTGCAAGATATTACCAGGTACAAGGCTTTGCATACCTCAATGCCACGAGATTCATATGAATTTTACAGTGAAGTTCAAATGCTCACGCATACACAACTGCTGACAGATGTGGACTGCTTGATAATTTCACCTGCCAAAACACCTGTCATTTCCAAATAACAAAAAAAACTAATGTGATATTAAATGAAACAATAGCCTGACAGACAGATGAATGCTTTTCCTGCAAGTTTCACCACATATGCTATAATGAGTCATTTATCTGAAGCTAATAAAGCCTTTCAAAGGACGTGTGACCTGTTGAAAATCACATTTTTTGGGCTGTCTTGCAATTTGAAAACGGTGAACAAAATCCTCGCTGTGTCCCCCTTCAAAGTTTCTCCAAATTTACCCCGGTTTTCGCCAGTCGAGAGCCTGTCAGTGCCATGGCATTTCCTCAAAAAAAGAAGAATGCACTGTGCTACTCGCGAGACTGCACATGAGGCAGGGCCCCCCCGCACGAAAGGAAAGCTTCACGCTGCCAAGAACACAAACACAAACAAGACACGGGGCACGGATCTAACAAGGTGGCGCGCGTGGTAAACAACACGGGGCCACGGCGGGAGACCGGCTTTGTCGGGGTTGCTGAAGTGCGCCCGTCACTCAGCTCCCACCGTCGTGACCCCCGTCGTGTCCCTCGGCTGCCGCGACTCCGGCTCTTTTCTGTTTCAAATTAAGGAGCCGTGAGCCCGGGTTAAGGCACACGGCGCAGCTGAGGTGTGGCAAAGCAGCGAAGAGGAGAGAGCTTCTCAGAAATTTTTTGACACCTTGATACCGCACACATCTCTTCTCCTTGCAGGCTGGGGAATGATCTGACAGTCGGGTTTGACACCAGAGTGGTCTGGAATCTGGAATCTTCTTCAGCAATTATACATGTCTCGGCAGATATTACTCAGGCGCCTTTTATTAAAGCGATACACTGAGTCCTGTGCTGACATATACTCTCCCCCCCCCCCCCGCGAACTCCCTCTAAACCACCCTTCATAAATTCCTTGATAAATGATTCACACAATTACCCCCAGTCTCAGCCGAAGGAGAGGAGGAAAGGAACAGACGGATCAGAGCGTATTTATAGGACGCGCTCCCGTACGCAAGCCAAGATTCTGTCTCCCGAAAATGAATGAGTAACTTCAATCTGTAAACAATTGAAGCTCATTTAGGGAGCCGGCTGTTTTGATCGCCCTTATCGCCCGAGTTTAAGCTGTTGATGGAGAGCCATCTCTTTCGAGCGGAGGCTCGGCAGGAGGGGGTTTCTGCCAGTGACAGGGCCCGAGCGTTCCGCTATTGAAAGCGACTTACATGAAAGGGCTTCGGTACAAGAGCGCGTTAATTACATTGGGGCGAGGATGAAAAAAAGAGCGCTCTGTGACATTGGCTGTCAAGATTCAGAAAAGCTTGAACTTTACAATGCTGCGGAAAAAAAAAGATGAGAGACAAGCGGAGCAAGAGTTGCTGACATTATTATATCAAATCAGATTCCTGTGATGAGAGGACTGGGAAAGAACGGCGGTTTTGGGAGAAAAATGATTTGTCTGTGAAATCACCATGGGACTGCAGCATCTGTTTAGTTAGGTGTGATATTGTATGGTTGGGTAAATGGTAAGGATTTTTTAGTGGAGTGAGTATCACATGGCTGGCTAATTAGGGTACAGCTTCAGTCAGTCAGTAGCCTGCAAGGAACTGGAGATCATCTAAAATAGCCTGGCCTATGAAAAGCATTAATATTTGAACCACCCCAGGTGCAATACATAATAAAACAGTATATGCACAATGATTAATATCAACCATTTCCAGAACAAGGGTTGGCCAAAGTTGTCACACTTGTGCACATGGCACTAATGGGGACATGTGACATCAGGCTGAAAAGCTATTCTTACACAATTAATTCCCAATGAAAGCAATCACCAGCACCTTTGAGTATAAAATATTGAAATGTCTTAATTACCTTAAAGCTCAATTCACTGTTGTTCTAAAAGGATTTCCCTAGAAAGGAAGCATTCAAATGTATTATCACAATGCAATACACAAACAGTAACTGACACAGAGCTTCTCAGAGTTTGAAAAGTTCCCTGTTCTGGCTTTCTGATTGTTGGAAACTGCATGCTTTAAGCAGCCAGTTATATGATTGGCTTATGTCATGTTCTTTTCTCCCCTGCTCCCCTAATTTAGCAACTAGCCAATGATAGCTATTTTTGTGAAGCTAGCTATACATGAGCAAACTAAGTAAGGAAGGTGTTACTGATCTCAAAAAGCCAGTATATTTGCTAATCATGCAACAATCAAGGCCTGTATTGGAATATACATAAAATGTACTGATTCTTCTGGAAAAGACACAAACCTAACTACATGATTGAAGGCCTGATGTGATTTTTAAGGAATGGTTGACATTTAGACTGATCAGGAAATAGAATGTGTGTTGCAATCTTGAAACAGGACATTTACAATTACAGTCAAGCTTTCAACTGATTTTCATGATCGCAACAGTGTTATTCATATAAATGTAAGATAAGTTATTGTTAATACAAATTTTTGTTTGTTAAGACTGAAAATGGACCCCAGACAGATTTGTTCCACGTGATGCAGAGAATAGGTTCAGTCAGCCTCAGTAATTATATTATAGTTATTACCATAACAGCTGTGCCCCAGCAAATATACATTTGTGCACAAAAATATATTTATGCCTATCAAAAACGTCCACATTATTATTATTATTATTATTATTATTATTTTTTTTTTTTTACAGTATGCATTAAATAAAACATGTAAATAACACAGTCAGACTGACAAGGAAGTTTCTCAGGATAGTTCAACAATGGAAACACATGCATCAATTCTGAATAACTAGATCAATAAATCTCCCAGACAAGAAGATGTCAGCACATACTACAGTACAAGCATCATCGTGACCATATCCATTCTGATACCCATTCTGGTAATATAATAATGATTAACAATAATAATTTAAATATAATCTAATACACTTGCTTACTTTGATTAGAAGGTACAAAAGCAAAATAAAAATAACACTTAGTAAGCACATGTTAAGCCCCTGAAAGGATTTGCAGTTGCAGGATACCACCAATATATTGTAGCATTACGTGGAGTGTACGTGGCATATAAGTAATGAGAAAGGAAAAGAGTAAGTTAAGTCTACAAAAAGCACCTCATGTTCCCAATCACACACAGAGATTACTTAACTAATCAAGTAATCAATTAAATGATCAATGTTTGCAGTTGATTTCCTGCAAACCAAAGAATGCCTGAAAGTATTTAGGAACTACTGCTACAGTTCCGAAGATGAAGCATTTTTCTTTTATAACTGCAATAAACATCTGGGCCCATATTCATCAAGCATCTCAGAGCAGGAAAGAGGTCCCAAGTGCTCGAAAATTCTGAGATTCATGTCAGTTTGGTCCTACTTTTACTCCTACATACGCAATATCTGCAAGGTCTGGACCTCTGTTAGCATGTGAGGGAATTTGCCTTAAGGGAAAATTGAGAACTAAGGCAACATTAAGCTTAAAGAAACAATATCCTTGACAAAATTTTAATTATTGTGATTGTGATTATTAGCAAAAAAATATTTCAAATTATTATTGTGACTGAATTCAAGTTGATTGGGAATGAAAACTGTGCTAATTTCCTGGCATTTATTCATGTTTATGAAATGTCGGTTCACGCTAACAACTGCAGCACTACGGCAACACTCCTGCTTTCAATGACTGCATTTATTGGGCATTTTCTCAACATATGAGACAAACTGTGAAACATGTCATCATAATTGTTCGTTTGTGGCACTTCACTTGTGGGAACTGGCCTCACTCCTGGCTGACAGTAGGAGTAGGTAGCTTCAGTAACAACTTCATTGCCTACTCTGAAGTGGGATTCCTAAAAATACTTTTAGCAGGACTCTTACGCGTTATTCTCAGATGCTTGGTGAACACAGGCCCTGAGTGAATATCAACCATCAACCATCAACCAATACAGTCAAAGCAAGGGAAACTAGGATCTTTTCTGCTGAAACCCTGGGAAGAAAAGTCTCTTGCTGTGGTCTTTGTGGAATCCATTCCAACCTCTATAAGACAGATCTCAAAGTCATTTTGATTAATGGTCTGACCAAACAAAAAACAATGAGTATTAAGTACTTGTTTTATCTATTCAACAAATCTTTAAACTTAATTAATTTAGCTCTTTGGCTTGTTAGGAAGGAAACTATAGAGTTTAAATTGTTCTGCTTTTACACCTTGCTGGTTTTAAAAAATGAACAGATTATTAACTGGAACTCAGAATTATAAAACATTTCATGCAATATTCCAGCCAGGGTTTATTGCAGTTATGCATATTTTCTGTCAGAAGATACTGCAGAAGCCAAGCCAAGTATCTGAACATGAGGGACTGCTTTACAGAACTGTAACTTTGACACACTGTAGCATGCTGGATTAAGCACGTGGATTAAAAAAAGTAAATTCCCATACACACAGAGCATATACATCTAGTGAATGGGTAATTTCTCTCTTTCACTTGAGGAGGATAAAAAAAACTCAAATTAAGTTTAAAGTTTAGTTTAAATTTTATATACTTGAAAACAGAAACTCACAAACTAAGTATATTAGCTGAATGCAGATAATAAAATAATAATCATAATTATTATTATGATTACAAAAATATTATGTTATGAAAAACTGTCAGTGGTTGTGAAAAAGCAAATGATGTTATAGGGATCAGCAATTACATAATATTTGTCAACACACAAAGACACGTGCAGATGCATGCACATGGACACACACACATACAAACACACACACAGCAATCACACTATCACTATCACTTTACAGCCAAGTATTGACTACTGCTTTGGTATACATAAAGAGCATATCCAGGGACATACCAAACATTTATACATCAACCTTCGAAGATGACCTTGTGTTTGCATTTTATGTCCAACTGAACATTTCCTCTGGCGTTCAATTTCAAAGATGGCATTTCTTTGAAAAATCAATATTAGTTTCAAGCTCCAGTCAGATATGCAGTTTTAAATGTTTTTAAGTTAAAGCGCTAATCACTTTGACTATTGCCTAATTTAGAACCACATGTGCCTCCTGAACAATTTAAATTTGAGTTTCACATAATTCATCATTGTTACATGGAAATATTACTTTTCACAAAAATTGATATCCTATTTTTCCTATTCATATCTGATGCATGCTTGTTTCATGAACATAGAATGAGCACAATATAAAAATACAACTAAATGAAAGTTTATGATGCCCTCACCATGGTAACCACAGGCACCAATGTAAATGGACTTTAAAAGCAGCTACCACTGTTTTCCTCAAAGAATTCTGGGACACTCCCACCTCCTTACATTTACCTCCTTTCACTAGAGAGAAATGTATGCTATGAATGGCTTAGCAGTCAGCAAGCTATTTCTGCTGACAAAATTGAAATTACTCACTCTGTCAAAGACATTATTCATTTCCTGAGATGACTGATCCATTACTGGTTAAAAGCTCTTTTACAGGATGCACTCTACAACAGCAGAACACCATGAAGCAAACAATGCTCTTCTCTCAGTATAGCCAAACCAGTGTTCTCATATGAAAAACCAGCTGGAAAAGTTAACTTTAGCATTTAAAAAATTGAAATTGAGGAAAGGCACTTTGAAGGGAATGAAAAATTGTGATGCAGATGTCCTTGTCACAGCATACAATAAACAATGCTCTAATGAACCCACCAGGCAGGGTGTTCCAACCAAGAACATTGCTCACACCTTATCTTAACAAAATGCCCAGAGAAAGCGTCTGGTTGGCTATAAAATGCATGTAAGAATCACTCCCACAAAGACCAAGCTCTTAACATTCACTCATTACCTTCCCTGGGGATTACCCTTCACATTTTTCCAGAAACAATTAGAATAAAATGCCCAGGTATTTATGCATATACCATTTCCATTTTTTCATACAGCCCATTGTAATTTGCAATCAGTTTGCTTTTATCTACATTAGCAGGCTACAATCATGCATGACAAAACCTGTCTCTAACAACTGAGACCAAGCAAACCTTAATACGACTGCTTGTGAGTTATACTCATTTAAGGCTGAAGGGAATAAGCTAACCCTCTGGTCTAGAAAAATGTGGATGAATGAAGTTATCCATTGTAAGCATGGTTGTAGAAAAGTCATCCTTTTGAAAAAGCAACAAATATATGGCAATCCGTATACTACCGATATCCACACGTTACATGTTATTTACAATGTCATTAGAAACATGAAATTGCCTGCAGCTAAAACAGTGTCCTTTGCATGATTAATACATTGCTTTATGAATATTCATACTGAATGTGGTTTATGGTTGCAGAGCTCCAGTAATGCTTTTTCTCAATGAGTAAAGTCAGATGAGAGCCTCCTATAAGTTCCCCAGCCTTCTCTCTGTAGCCTAACACCCATGAAACTGGGAAGATTTAACACATTGTGTGCTTGCTGTTTATTTAATCATTCACATTATCATTGCACATAGTTCTCATTCTATACTCTCGCAGTTGCAGAACATGATGAAATAGAACTACTCTAGGCTGAAATTCTATTGATAAATCATTCACTTAAGGTTAACATGCGCTGAAAGCAAATCTGAGAGGGGAAAAAACAACCAGAAACCCAGGAGATTTTGCCATGAATGAACACCAGATCAAATAGCTGCATCTGGGAAGCGCAGAGACACAAAGAGAAAGACAGACAGAGAGACAAACATGTGCTGAAACTCCAGGAAACCTACATTTTCCCCAATTTAATTTTGATCAGCTCATTACCAAGTAGAACTGCATGTTCTAAGCAAACAATTACAACTGTTCCAAATATGGATTTCAGGTAATCTCAGTAAATACAATAGTGAATGTGACAGAATGGGTTCTGATCATCTTTGAAAGCGTTTACTAGGTATTTTCGCCGCTGAATCCAGTCTGCCTGCCATCAGATGTCTGTGCCGTTGCCCTCTCCCTTTGTTGAGGGTGACACCTTGTGGCATGTTTGTGTGTGGTGGAGCACAAGAGGAGAGGCACCAAACCACCTCTAGATGGCTGTCTGGAGATTTCACTTCTTGGGCAGAGAAAGATTACATCTAGGACCATTTAGTTAAAACCTTGCCAGGCCTGTTAATCAAAAAAGCAAACTCAATTTAAAGAGCACCTTATCTTTTTTGTCTTAACGTATTTGCCTCCAGCTTACCAGCTGATTTAAACACTGTTTAACAGAACGGGACAGTTTCAATTTGGGTGTCATATTTTTCAGATGTATTTTTTAGACATTTCTGGATTATCTTTCAGTAGATAGTTATGTCAGGTTTATCCTTCAGTGAAGAAATAAATCTAAATAAATCTTTGAACATCATTTGACATGTGGTCAATTCTATTGCCAATAGTGTCTCAAAGCTGGGCTTGCATACATGCAAGGGTAAGGTTTTTGATAAATGGCTTGGTCCATTTCAAATGATACCAATGACAGTTAATGTAATAGCTTCACACAACCACCTCATACTGTATTTATCTAAGATTCTGTTTGATAGAAAAATAATTCTTTTGTTTTGACACTCCGCGCTGTATCCCCTAAAGGCACGGAGGGCCTTAACTGACACTCATAGCACACACACAGTACTGTCTAATAGAATCACATAGTCAACAACTGAATCTAACATCAGTTGAAACAGATCTTTAAGTGTTACCAGCCACTGTGTTCTGTTTGTAATTTTCAGCACCATGGAAAAGGACAGCTCCCTGTGGCCTTGGAGACTTTTTAAAACAGTGCTGGTGACTGTACTGCAGTGAAAAATGTGATGTTGGTAATTAAATCAAACTTAGACCAATTTACTGATTACACAAAATAAGAAGGCAGTTAAAGTATCAATATTTAGATGCTTAATGCAGCTCAAAGCTTAAGTGTCAGTTGATCAGTCTCAACCAGAACTGAAATGCATTCTCCATTCTGTTGTACTTGCTTAATTCAGTACTGTGCAGGTGGCCACCTCCTTGTGGTATTGGAGGTTGTTTACAGAAATAATATTGATTTATATTGCTGCTCCAGGAACTTAGACAGGAATTCAATCAAAAATTCTGACACACCTGTTAATTACAAAAAAACGAGCCTGAGGGACTTTTTCTTAAGTCAAAACTAACTGGCCTACCTTACCCAGCCATTTATTTTTCCAGCCAGGTTGCAGAGTACCGAAACATCAGAATTACTTGCATCCAAACTGCGGACGTCTCTGACCGGCTGCTCAGTTTTCCTCAGGCAGTTCGGCCCGTATCAACAAACAACAGAGCTGCCGTTCCCTGGAATCAACGTCCCGTTTCTTTGTCGTGCTGTGGGCCTGTTCCGTCAGGGGAAACATGAGTGCTCTGTCGCTCAAGGATTCAGCGCACAGCCCATGTCATAAACCAGCCTGCAGTCAAACTTTGATGGACGCAAGTTATTTTCTCTTTTTTCAACATTTCCATTATCTGAATCAAGCCGCCATCACTGCCAGCACCTGGCTGGGTTAGGATTTTGTTAGGGCCTCTTGCATTTTCCCTTCTCAAGTAAGACCTTGGAGCATCTCATCACCTTGTGCCAAAACTCTTTTTTTTACTCACTCTGCACACAAACTAAGTAAAGTGGGACACTTGGCTTTGGGCAGTAAACAGTGAGTTTAGTTGGCATCGACAGCTTTGCACATTATGCGCAATGCATAACAATGTGAAAACAAGAAGCCCACATAGAGCGCAATGAACTGAATGGGTATGAGGAGTTATATTGTTTGTTGTTAGTAAAAACCACTGATTAAAATAATTAAAAACAGATCTAATGGTTTATTATGCTGGTGCCCCCGTTGGTCCTGTAAAACAAAACTGCCATTAAAGCTGTCGCCTTTGACGTCAGTTTTTTTGATGCAGTGGTGTCCCTCACACCCCGCCCTGAGTTTTCTAGGTTTTCTGATTACATCTCCCATTGCACCTCTTCCTCCTCAGGCATCTTTCACAGTCGCGATGTTCCCGGTGTTGTGCAGCTGAAGATCACTGCTTCTGCCTTTTGCACCTTCAATTAGCCCCAGCGGGGAGTGCCGGGCTGCATCATCACATGCAGTACACAGGCACAACGGAGCAGCCTCAAAGTAGGAAACTGCTAACACGCTCTAAAAGGCAATTTAACTCACGTTCACAATTCTTATTTAGAGAACATTTTTCGTTTGCAGTCGCAGGTAGAAGCCACAAATGTATAATTCATAAAAATCTGGGAAAACAACAGTAACGTGGTCCTAAAGTAGCGCAACCTGAATTGTTCCTGTTTCCATTTACCTCCAATGAGGAGTAAATTACAGATGACTGACTTTAGTCATCTTAAATCACTTTGAGTGATGAAAATTTTAATAGATTAGGCAGGCAGTAACATCAGAAACATACAGAAATGATGTGAATCCTACTTATGTTTAGCACGTGTTGTAGCTGTTATGATTTGTACTCTTTTGTATTGTCACAAGCCTGTTTGGAATCTCCAGCTGTGCCTCAGGTGTATCTTACTGTGACAACTTCTACACTCATGCTGGGACCCTGAAGTGAGACGAATGTGATTCTCCAGTACACTCGTGTGCAGCTAATGGCTATTTTCCCAACTGCAAGTGACCACAGTGAAGTGGGCACCGAGTGGAGGATAATCCTTACTCCACTAGCACTGTCTAACAACTTGCAGGCACCTGACAAATCACAGAGTGCTTGAGAGTGGTGAGATGAGGAAATCGTGGCTGACCCAGCCACCCCAGTCCACTGTAGAGCAAAGTCAATTTGTTCCACCACTGGGGGATCCCAATTATTATTGGCAGACAGTTTTTAAACCTGGCAACCTGGCCAGCTTACACACAGCATGTATGCCTTCCCAACTCAGCCACTTGAGAGCCATAATTAAAATATCTGTCCATTAATATGTACATAATATATTACATTGCCGGAGCATGTCTTTCAAGCATTCAGTAAGTCAGCTCATGGCAGAGAGTGGATTTGGACAAAACTGCGTGTTGGCTTTTTTTTATTTTCACCATCAGCAAGCTTCCTGCCCTGTCCCCTTCACTGACAGGTACTGCTAAGGGACTCTCAGTTTACCTGAAAGTTGACACATGATCTGGGGGAAGGGCCGGAATCATCCTCATCTTGGCAAAAAAGAGCAAAAATAGATCTGTGACACCATTAGAGGAAACCTTAAGCTATCGATCAATGGCTGAGGTAACCCAAGATCGAAGGTCGTTATGAGTCTAAGAGAAAGGACGACTGGCTTCATTGAAGGAAAAAAAAAATCCATTGTACACTGCACCCCCAAGGAGTGTAACACAGTGATCCCATAAGCCAGGTCTGTCACAACTTGCACTTTACCAACGTGCAGAACTGCTTTTAAATATTTCACATCGTTTTCATGACATAACAAAAAAATGAAATGAATTTTTGTAATCCAGCTGGTCCATCTGCAGGATCAAAGCCAGTTTGGGACACTGCAGTTGAACTCTTCATCATGTCCAGCTATATATTTCACAGCTTTCATAGTGTTGAACTCTTCATCATGTCCTGGATAAGGAGAGCTCATGAGCAACTGCACAACCGAATAAAGAGTATTCACATTCCCATTAAACACTCTGCAGCACTAAGTCCTTGCTCACTAATTCATTGAATATTCCAGTCAGAGCTGGACTGAAGGAAGAACTCCCACAGTGATTTATATGCAGCAAGACTTCTGGCAACACTAACACTCTGCACACACCTGAAACCAGATTGCAGTCCCTTTTTTTGGCTATGTCGGAAACCATTCATATCAAAATGTTTGCAGTCAGTATATTACATCTACCAGGGTCTGACTCAGACAACAGAAATTCAGTCCCATAGGATAGCACTGATGACTGTAACATACCTGGCGTGGGACACTGTGTGTTGAACACAGTGATCATTAGCACTGGGATTCAGCAAACCTCTGAGGCTATTGCATTCATTTGTCTATTCAGGCCCCTCTGTTTTGTAATCACTATCTCAGTCAACGGTTGGAATTCAGCAGTAGAGAGGGTGAAGCGAGCCTCCTCATTGGTCAACTCACTGAATCCAGTGCTTTCACATCTTTCCCAGGGCAAAAGTAGCAGATTCTGAGCGCTCTGTAGCCCTCAGTTTGGACAGCAATATTCAAAACCAGTGGGGTTTTGCACAGGACGCAAAGCAGTAAGTGCTGTCATGTAACCATGTTAACCAAAACAGATTTAATGATATGAATTGAAATATGTTTCATATATATTTCAGGGGTAATGTACCTCACAATTCACTATATATAAACTGACAACATGATAATATGACAAAAATGACAATATGATTGACATTACCTGTCCAGAAAGGATCACTCTGATATTACAGCAATGGAGACCAACTAAAACAAGGCAGCTCCCCATTCTCCACCAATCATTTCACAGCACACATCCCATGTGACTTCATAAAGAGCCCATGCTCAGACGCCTTTGCCGGTTGTGTACAATCAAATGTGCTGATTGTATAAATATGAGTGGCCATTTAATCTCACTAAATCTGTCCCCGTTTGCGGAGCGGCGCCATCAAACAGCCACTCTGCAGATGAGATAGCATTGAGAGAGGGTAATTCGCTGATTTATGCCTGTGAAAACACATTTACCACAAGTCTTAAACAAGATGTCTCTCTTTTCGCTTTTGCCTCTGGCTGCTCTGGGCTTATCTTCCCAATGTGTTATTCCCTTGTTATCAAGAAGATCTAAGCTTGAGTACATCGCTTTTCTCTTCCCCGTGCATTGTAAACGGAGGAGACTTGTTTATGCACCAGTTTAATATGTTCCCTCTGAACGAGGCTCATTAATTAAAACGTTAATCTCTTTATCAGATAATATTAACCTCTGTAATTAAATGAACACAATGACTGTTTGCGATTCAAAACTGTGAAACCAATAATGGCGGAACTTCATTAGTCGTGGCTAAATGCTCGCCAAGGCGAGCGAGTTACTCTCGCCATTTTGCGAGGCGACAGTAACTCGCCTTCTTTGTGTTGTGCAGTTACCTGATTGTTAACACTGTCAGTCAGAGATGGCAACAGTTGAGTAATATTAGCCATGAGGGATACTGTGGTTATACTTTTCCCTATTGGCCATATTGATTTAGAGGCTGGCTTGATGTCAGCTACCCTCCAAACTTTGTGGATTCAATTGAACATGGTATTTCAGCTGTGTTTTCCTGGTCCCCAGTGGTTACTTTTTGGTTATTTATCTATGTGCATTCCCATTTAAATGCTCTCCTCTCATAAGACTCTCATTTGACAATGATATTCCTATAAGCAGCTGATCCTTATAAGTGAAGTAGCTTAAATTGACTTTTTATGATTGTTACAAACTGAGTCCAATACATTATATGTGACATTTGCATTTGCCTGAGCAAACAAGACAGAAGCAATGGGATATGCCAATTGGGTGAAAAACTGAGAACAATTATGTATTATTTATTTGCATAGCTGACACTCTTATCTTGAGTAACTTGGAGAATACATCTTATGTATTCTGTAACCCAGTTATATCATTAGATTATTTTTTTGGTATGAGAGCAATTGAGATGAAGTACCTTGCTCAAGGGTAAAACAGCGGTGTCCCAAATGGGAATGCACTTGTAAAGGGCCACCATTAATAATTGACGCAGAAAGAGCAGCAGGATGAGGATATGATGCCAGGATCATCTGTTCGCTCTCAGTGGCTGTACCAACTTCCCTGTGCTGCTGCAGCTTTTAGCATGCATCACATCCTCCTGACAAGTCCCTATTCAGGCTGCTGCCCTGTGTTTGTGCTGCCATTTGAAGAGCACTTCTGCTTACCCCTCCAAGGAAATAACTCCTTTCTGCACTCCTGAAATGGGCCTTTTTGTGCGTTTTTGTTTTTTGCCGTCTTTGTTGTATAAGGAGTTGGCTTCCGTCTGCTGGTATTAAGCTCATTAACGAGAGCATCTGCTTTCTCCTCATCACTGGAGTCACCGTGCTCTCCCTCTATCCTTACCTCTCTCTCTCTCTCTCTCTCTTTCTCCATCTCTCCCCCTCTCTGCAGTCAGATCCGTGGCGTCTGATTTAGCGCTGGGACCCAGTAGGGATGCCAATTTAGATCGGACCTAATCAGAGCCGGGCAATTAAAAGTGATAAAGTACGAAAACAGACAGTGTGGTGCAGACAGAATCAATCAGTCATTAATACGTCTCTCTTCCTGGCCTTGTCTAATTAAGACACTGAAAACGGGACAGCTCGAGACATGAGCCGCTTATTTAGCAGCTTTCCTCTTTTTTTCAAACGCTATTTCACTCTTTTTTTCATCCAAAGATATCGGTGCACATATCCCAAGGGGTAATTCTTATGCAGCCATGTTTCACAAAGTAATTGCTCAGTACCACAGTAGGCGTTCACAGCAGGGCTTTGAACCTTCAAAGTTGCACTCACAAGCTATCCCTCAAAATACTTTGCCAGATATATAAATGTCACTTACTGCCATTAATTCTGGTTTTCATTTTCATGTTTTGGGAAATTGGACAGCTATTATCGTGCCTTTCCACCATGTTTGCTCAGACTAACAGAAGTCATTTGCAGTTTGTAACAACCTTTCCTGTTTCAGTTTAGGGAAGGTCGGCTTGTGCACCAATGTGTGCATAAAACTCGAAGGAAACATTGTGCCAGAACACAAATGAAAGCAACAACTGTACTGGGGTTTAACAGTGATGACATGGTTTAAAGTTACATAATATAATATTTACATCCAAAAGGGGGACAGCTCTCTGAAAATCTGCCTCTCTCAGTCAGTTTCTGTGTTTTGTGCAGCAATGGAACATCAGGAAGGAAGGAACAAGCTCAAATGTTCCTCAAGGAAAGAGCCAACCCTGAATCACCTTCTCCATGAATATTTCTGCAGTAAAGCTGTCACACTTAATGTTCAATCTGGGACAGTTTTTATCTAGTATTCTGAATAACAATGGGCTCTAATGAGTTATACAAGTAACAATGTAAACCTTTCAGACTGCACTGTTATTCTTCACTCAGCTGCTGTTCTGATTAGTAGACACAAAGGGCTGTAGCATTAAGATGTTTCAGGTTGTGTAAGTGAATATCAATACTGCCACAGAGTGTATACTTGCAGAGGTGTCATCTTCAAAGCATTCTTCCCTCACCTTTGGAGTTTTACATGCTTTGCAAATAAATAGGTTGCACAATAACAATGATTTCAGGAGAAGAATAACTGAAGCAATGATGCAGGCCCAGAACACAAAGGTTCAAATCTCTGCACCTTTATGCAATCTAGTGTTTGATCGTTGGGATTATCATCAAAGCCAACAGAAAACCTGCAGACTGTTCACTACCACTGCCAGTAGATGGGTGCCAGATGCCCAACAGTAAGTGCAATATCTCAGAGCTTGCAGTACAAGAGAGCAGTTTTCCCGGTATTCATTATCATCACACTGTGTGTAGATAGACACCGAAGTGCATGCCCCTGATTTGACTACATATCACAAGATCTATCTCCCAATCCCCCTTTGTTTGTTCTTCTCGGATGCCATAGGCTGACGCCTATCCTCGTTAACATGCGGGCTGTACCATTTCCACTGAGGAGGGGATGACTTTAAGTACATCTTCAGCGAGCTCTCTGCTCCTTACAGTAGACAGAAATAAATCCACCTGTCTCCTGACACCGCGGGCCAGCAGAATGGAGAGAATTACTGCAGGCTCCGGAGGGGCAATGAATTATTAATCCAGTCCTTCTGCACTGAGGCTCAGTGGGGGTTTCAGGTTTACCCATAATCATCCAACACACCCACCCCCCTTTCCCAAAACTGACAGATACCACCTTATTACAAGGACATGGGGACCAGTCACTATCAGGCCATTGGCATGCTGCACTGAGATTCACCATAGCCACATGCTTACGGTTCACATTTCTACACAAACCCTAGCAGCTCCAGTGACTATTACTTTTAACAAGGCCATCGCAGACTGCAGCTGGCTTGTAATCTTTATGTGTAGATATTCGTGAATGTGAGGAATATTATTTAGGGTAAGATTTTCATTTAGTTGCCTCCATTTATGAATTGTAAATAAATGAAATGTGTGTATTCTAAACCACATGTGATTTTATATACATAGGGAGTCAACCTGGATCACAAAACCTGCCAAGAAAATTATAATTACACAAAAAAACATACAAGTGTGCGTCATACAAGTAACTGTCTGAGCTGTAACTTTAATGCTAAAGTTTGTGCTCAAGCATTTGTAACTGAAAGAATTTCATACCACTATACATGAATTCTACTATATGTATAGACTGCTAGGTGTGGTGGGTTAGATATTTTAGCATATGTAGAAAAAGCATTGCATGGCAGATTAGGTAACAGTCTAGGGCAGGTGTTAGGGTGTAGAGATGGTTGGGTTTGTGAGGTATGGTAATGTGGAGTTGTCCCAATTTGTCACAGTCACAATGCATCACAATTTACACAGCTTTCTTTAGATATTACACTCCAACAGCCTTTTCAGCAGAATAACAACGCGAAACATATAATACAGTATATATGTTTTGCTAAGAACATCTAACAGGTTACCCTCTGTCTAGACTTCACTACGTTACAACATACACAATCATAATTAAACTCATTTACAGAGTTTCCCAAACTACTTTCACTCGTTTTAGCTGAGATCTCTACCCGGTTGTCAAACCAGCATCTCAAATGCAGTCTTACCGAGACAGACTGACTCCACCTGCAGGCTAAATTCACACCTGTCCAGGGTCTGTCAATATCTCTAGATGGTACAAAAGCACTCCCCTCTCAAATCTCCACATTAGCGTTAATATTAATGACAAATTATTCTTCAAAGAGTGGATTGCCTCCTTGAACCAGTCCTGCAGGGCTTCCCCAATCAGCATTAAAAGTTTCTGTTTCTCACCACCCAATCTCCCCGCAGCTCCTGGTCTTGGCAGTTCAGGTTATTCAGGATGCTGCTCATATATGCCCACATTTCGCCTCCCTCCAGTGCTTTCCCATCACCCCTCACATCAAATTAAAGCCACTGGTAACCTGCCTAGCTGACCAGGCAGTCAAGGGCATGCCATCTTACTACCGTCAGACCATCATCAGCCTTCACACCCACATAAGGTCTCTCCGCTTGGCAGCCTCTTCCAGTTTTTTCTCCCTTTGCTGTGCATCACAAACCTACCTTCACCCTCCCCACCACTATCCCCCTAATGGTGGAATGCTGCTCCCAAGATGCACAATCACTCACCATCTTCTGACACCTAATGAAATGTCAACTGTTTAGACCATGACACATACCCTTGCTTCTGATTTGGTAAATAAATAAATGAGTTTGGAAACAGAGTCTATTGGGAATTGCAAACGTTTCTTAGCTAGAAGTTGATTGCTTTTGGACTTGGTTGTATTTTGCACTCTCTACTTGTCCTTCGTCTTTTTGTGTATTTTTTATGCTTATGTTGTCTTGTTTTGTCTGTAACTAGACGTGCTGCTTTTCTTGTCCAGGTCTCTCTTGTAAAAGAGATTTTAATGTCAGTGGGACAAAGCTGGTGAAATAAAGATAAAAAATACATTGTTTCATCAGAAACACACAAGACATGCAAAAGAAAAATGCAAACAGACTATAAATGTCACATATCTATATATAACATATAACAGTTTTTCAAGACCTACAGCATCCTTCTTCAGGAAGAATATGACCACTATTGTCTCAAGACATTTGGTGCAAAACAAGTACTGCAGATATCATCCAGCTCAAAAGGTTACATTTAACCAAGACTAGCAAAAGTGAAGATATTTCATCATGAACATGAATAAATGCATATTTAGCCATTTGGTAGCAGTCCTCTCCCTTCAGTAAGCAATATTTGCTACACCAATGGCTTTTAAAAGCTGTTGAACCCAGCAGTCCCAAAGCAAATGCAGCAAATATATGAAAAATATGAGGTGACTCATGAACTTGTTCTGAAAACTTGAGTCTGGCTCAGCTCAGGAAGACCTCTATTCCAATGCCCAACAATGTAATGAGTTCAAAGTATGCAATTAAATGATAATGCTCAGCCTACAGCTCAGGGGATAGAATATCTGTACCAAGTCCTGCATGGCCTGGTCGACAGCTAAGACCAAAGAAGAAAGGGCATAAGAAGAAGACGAGAAAGATGAAGGAGCTGAAGAAAGTGATGGCAATGCTGATGTAATTTAAGGTCCTGCAAAATAGCAGCTGGCTGCACATATTCGCGTATGAAATAACTACAGGCCAGATTGCAAATCCTAATTGCGGTGTCAATATGGGTAAATGTTAAGCCCAGCCATCCATTTGCTGTGACAATTTGCTATGATTTCACTCTGAATAATTTCAGCCATTTGAGGGAAAGTGTCACAAATCTCTCAGATAGTCTACTGTGTGATAAACTCTCCTCCCCAGCCCTGAGCTCTTGTCTTGCGTTACTCAAATCGATGATCCATTTCGGTGAAATACAATACTTCCAGTGCTCTATCTGAGGAGAGAAGCTTCTACTGTCTGCAGGCATGCTGTGATGCATCCCGTCGAGGGGAAAAAAAAAAAAAAACCTCGCTTCATATCGAAGAGGACAATTACTTCTCAAGAAACCAGAGGGGGAAAAATAACACCAATTATGCACATTTTAAGGCCTGAGTTTCATCCATTCTGAAGATCTGTTCTCAGATTGCTCAGCTTGTCTTGGATGGCCTTATTCACAGGCACAAGATTTTATTGCTTGAAGTTCCAAATGAAGAGTCGGGAGAATGTTTAGACAATCCCTATGTAATTAACAAAGCCGACCCAACCTCAAGTATTACAAAGCCCACTCACCACTTCCTTCTTGTGTCAGCTATTCGTGGTATCCCTCCTCCACCCCATCTTCTCCTTTTTATATTCCTTTTCAAAAGACACTGGCACATGAAAGTGCATATGTTTGAATGGAGACGGCAGCATTGGATATAATTGGTCTGGAGATATATCATGCAGGTGCAGATAGGTCTCAGATTTCAAACTCCTGAAGGTAAGCTCAAGGTGTCTTTTGCGAAAATCTTCTGAGCAAAACTTCAGTACATTCAAATGTACACGCTAGTGTCGCTAAAAATTGCAGATATGCGAACACTAACTTAATTTACTAAGGGGACCTCTGAAATACTGAAAATATAATATAACGTCAACACAAAATTTACTATGATAGTCAGCGGTGTGTCTGACTCATAGCACACACTGTGCAGTTGCATCTGAAGTACTGTAGGGCCAGGTGGCAGGCTGACAGTTTACGTTTTGGAACAAAAATATATATCAAAATGCTGGCCAATTACACTTCTGGCTCAGTGTTAAAACTGGTCAAAAACTTCATGGAAAACAAACACCTAACAAGGACTAATGGGAAAATGCTAGCCAGCTTGGCGTCACATCACAGACATGAAATTAGCGTCTGCAAGCGAAGATGCAAGCAGACTTCCTAATACAGTGAGGGTGCTGACACACAGTGCAGATACTGTGTGCCAACGTCTATCATTTATCTACCATTTATCTCCCTGATAAACATGTGCTAAAGCGCTTCCTTGTCATTTGTCAACATCACTGAAGTGGAGCTGTTGCATGTATTCAAATGATATTTATTCAAATGACAGCAGGCGTATGGCTACTCCATAAAGTGCCTTCGGAAAAGTTTTCGATGCCACAAAAATGCCTTACTACTGGTAAACTGAGAAAAGACGCAGCAGCAGCAAGCAGCAAGCAGCAATAGATCACACTGATAAAAGCTTGTAGATAAGTACTTCTATAATACACACACAGGGCTTATTTAGATGAATCTAGTACCCTTGAGGAGACACTTCAAGAGAACATTGGTAAACAGTGTAAAAGAACTTAAGGAACCACAAAAAAATCTGCCACACTTTCAGATTTAGCACTTAATTCCTGGATTCCTCAGTCTCATTTTCTGTTTTAGTTTAATTTTAATTCACTTACTTTTAAGTGGGCTTGATGCAAACAGGAAGCTGTATAATATTTCAGAGAGAAACTCAACAAAGCTCTGTCCGGGAATGCAAACCTTTAATGCCATACTCATCATATTTTTTGTTGAGTGCCGAGAGGAATTTATTTACATTTTTAATCAAAAGCACCTTAACTTCTGTCTTCAATACATAATTTTTTCTGCCATAAAACAGTTTAAACACCTAGTCACTTAGACTACAATATGTAGTTGTGCAGTTCCACAATGTCTACCAGCATCATGTGTATCTGGGAATGATTCTTGTTTATATTCATTATATTCAGCACCAGAAAAGCCATCCTTATCAAGCATCAGGATTTTCATTACATTTGCAGACAAGTATTACAGTATTACAGCTGAACAGCAAATTGTACATACAGAAACTGTAAATTATGCATACTTTTCATGACCGCTGCATTACAATATGAAGATATTCCATAAGCTCCTCAACATCCATTCTCTGTCCTAATATTTTCACTGTTTCTACTGCTACTGTGGCTGTGTCTCTCCACCAAGCTGCAGCTGTTGGCTGCCAACCTCAATACTTGCATGTCATACTGCCTTACAGACATTATCCCTATGATAGTCTTAAATGGATCATAGCTTACACCATGAACTGAGATAAAAAAATTTCAGGGGAAATTTTGGCAACTAACCCCTTCCAGTGTGGAAGTACTGGCTTAACTTCTAAAGGTGCTTTGGGCACTATAATTCAAAGTAGTTACAATACAAACAGTATTATAACAAAGCCCCAATGCAAACACCATTAAATCCTCCAGAACTTCAGAATTTTGTGTTGTACATCATGATAATAATTAGATATTGATTATGCACTTCTGCAAATATAGTTGGATATAAAAAAGCCTTTTATGTACAATAAAGCTTACTATTTATGTGCAGTTGTACAAAAGGTTACGCTTTCATTTTGATTGTGAGTTTATTGGAGCACAAACTATGAACAAATGTTGCAGAACAAAGAATAGCACTGGGTGACTAATAGGGAACCAAAAACTAAGCAGAGAGCAATCAAAGTGCTACCACTGACAGCGGACTGTCGACGCATAATTGCAACTCTAAGTGCCGTTATGTATTTTAAATTAGTTTGTGCTGGAAGCCCAAAGTAATCATGGCAAATTAAAGATACCAACTGAGATCATAAACGCATCTTTGATGTATAGCTTTGAAGAGCCGTTTCACCACCGAAAGAAAGATACGCAGCTACAATTCTGTGGGAAATAATACATATACATAGCGCTAATACATATTTATGCCGAACATTCAGTGTTTATATTGCTTTACTTAACAATTTTCCTGAAACTGCTCTCAATGGTGAAGCGATTAGGAATAAAACAATAGAACACGTCTTTGTGACTACATATTTATAGGAAATATGATATTTGTGGGAACTTGCCTAAAGTCAGAGAATTATACCTCATAGCCAAATATCAACATAGAGTGTTTTACACCACAATTTTGTATTTGTATGGAAAACATAACTAATTTGTCAGGAATCCACCTGTATAGAATGTTAGCTGGTAAGCCTGCAAGCCCATGGATCTGTTCTAACAACACTGGTCTAATGTCACAAACATAATGTCACATAACATAAGAGTATCAGTAAATATTATTTACTGATACTCTTATGCTCGTACTTCTACGAGCTTTTGAACAAGAGTGCTCGTACTTTTGAAGGTCACAACCATTGGTTCACCTTCTAAAGTGCCATCTGTGTGTGTGTGCTGAGCTGGATAGAGGAGTAGGGTAGGGGAGTGGGGTAATGGGGTTTGGGAGTGGGGGGGGTGTCAGGATTGGGACTCACGGTGGTAAAGTTCTCCGGCCCACAGTCCACGCCACGGTACTTGCAGTCCAGCAGCATTTCCTCGATGTTGTGGCTGGTGCGCTGCACGAACTCCAGCATGTTGAAGGTCTTGCTGGGGAAGAACTTGCCGCCGTCCGAGGGCTGGCCGAGCGCCGCCAGGTAGTCGTCGAAGTCGGCCTGCTCCACGCCCAGCATCCGCGCCATCCAGAAGAGGTCGTTGCGCCGCATCTGCGACTTGCGGAAGCTGTTGTAGTTGCAGAGGGTTATGGCGGGGAAGTACATGACGGGGCTGTCCATCTCGTCCAGGAGGGTGACGTGCGGGTACCGGTAGTACTCGATGACCCGGTCCGCCACCTGGTAGAGGAAGATGGAGAGCGAGGAGGTGAAGGCGGCCGCCCAAAGGAGGCGGCGGATGGTCACCCCGCCGGGCAGGAAGATGTGGCTGAGCCCGTGCAGGGTGCAGTTTGCCCCGAACACGGTGATGTCTGAAGCGCGCGGCTGCTCTCCCTCTTCGGCCGTCCCCATGGTCACCGCTGCTCCGGTCCCTGGACAGATCCTGCTATTCCAGCCCCTGAGGTGAGTCCGACAGCTCTGACCTACGGAAGAGCCCTGGTGTTCAGGTCCCTTTGCGAGTATTCAAACTTCAGGTCCGTGGATGAGCCCTGGTGCTCGGTCCCGAGGCGAGTGCTAAAGCTCCGGTCTGCGGACAAATGCTGCTGCGGTCACCCTCCTCGCCCTTGCTGAGAAGCTCTGCAAGATAGCTGCAGAGGATAAGGGCTCCAAATGTGAAGGGGGGGGGGGGGTGGGAAGGAGTCCGGTTTCCTAACCACCCCTGGGAGGGCTTGAGAGTGGGGCGGGGTGGGTTGTATGAGGTGAAAGATGGGACCAGAGCTCAGAGCGCTGACGAGGGTGTTCCTCTGTACACTGTTACAGGATACCGCAAAGTTCTGAGATCGGGTATCCCAGAGATTTCGGGGATGGCCCAATCTAGGGGTCATAAAACAAAGGAGGAAGAGGAGGCAGAGCACAACAACCAAGACTGGGGATACCAAAAAAAGTGGGGTGCACTTCTTTAATACAGCCCAAATGAACTCACATCGTTTCAAACATTGGCCCTGAACCATACCAGATTTTTGTGTACGTTTTATCAAACGGTGAAGCCGCACTTTGAAAACCTTACCACTATCCTTGGTTACAACCGGCTTTCCTCGATAAAATAGCCAAGAGCTGCTCACAGACTTTGCTAAGAAAAGGAAGAAAAGAAAACAAATCTGGCCCTTAGGCGTGATTGGATGTGTAGAAGCTAGCAGCTCCACAGAGAGGGCAAACGGATCCCAGGGCAGGGTTTCTTTTGTCCATCTAATGGAGTTAAAGCTCCCTGTCAGATTAGTGTGCCATCCTAAAGCAGATTCGCGTAAGCTCAGGTGGTCCAGTTACAACATTCTCAGCTCTCCGAAAAGTTTGCGCTGTTTGCCTGTTCGTGCTGGAGGAAACGGGCAAAGATCGTGAACCTCTCCTGAGCAGAGAGAGTAAATGAGAGCCATGAGAGAAGCACTGAAGCAGCAGCACGCGTGGGAGTGGAGACTGCCGAGAACACTGACCTGCTTTTATCATCTGCCGCTAACACACCACTTACAGCAGGGTGACGGCGCGGCGATTTTTTCGATTAACAGAAGTATGTTTTGCATTACTTTAGATGGAGTGACTTTTTTTTTTAATGGCATGGTTCATATTGTATTCCTGCCTGCGTAACTGTGTTCTTTCATGCAGCACAAACTTTGTTTGTTTTTTTTTTTTTGACCTGGAAAGTTACTCAAACTGATGATTCTATCTCTAAGGTGCTGTTGAAGTGTAAGCACAGAGACAAAGCCACAGAGTGAATTAATGACTCTTTGTTCAGCAGTGAGTTTTAACAACCCAGAGAGCAGTTCATTTCACTGAGTGGTTAAATTAGCTGAAAATGAAGGTGCAGTTTGAACAGTTCCACTGTTATCATGCTCAAAGGAAGCACACATGTTCATGTCTCCAGTACATTATGAATATAATATGGCCTTACATAGAACTAGGTAATGTATATAGACACACAAGCACTGAAATAAAGCACCGCTCTTTAATAACCAGAGCATGTTCTGGATTCAAATACTAACTCCACTATATGGTTTAAGAATATATATGCAAATCATGTTATGTCATCTGGGTATAGTCAGTATTAATGAAAAATGTACTCCCAGAAGTTACATCCAAGTGTATGATTGAGAAGTATGGAGCATTTTACTAACACGCGATGCACAGTAAATAACTTGTTTTGTTTGTGTTGTAGCCCTATACTACCTCTATATTTGCTCATTCACAGACTGGCAATTTCATAGTTAACACATGGTGAGACAGCATATCAGACATCAGAGTATTCATCTGCAGAGGAAGCAATTCAGTTCACTGAACTCTGTCACAAATTAATTTTAGCACTGGGTTCCCCTGTTCCCGGATTCCTTTACTGAGCACAACATGTTCCTTTTCAGCTATATGTTGTTTATCATGGCATGTCTGGCACAGCTGGAAACAGCCGGCTGCGAATGACTTTCTTCTTCTTTCAACATGGCCGCCGTGTGATAAACGAGTCCCTTTTCATGGTGGAGAGAGTGGCTATTACTCTCTGCGCTCCCTGCTCAGCTCCATAGTGTCTGTCTGCCCCGCAGCAACGTCGGCCGCACATTACGCCAACACTCCAGCGTTAATTAAGAACAAAACAGGGCCTGCATGTTAACGCGGGCCGTCTCAAATGAAGAAAAAGTTGTCCTTTCTTGCCTCTGACAAAATATTGTGCGAAACCTGTTTCTGGTTCATACTAGGCACTGTGAGGTGCTGTATGGGTGTAGCAGACTCCACTGCTGTTGGGTGAGGCCTCCGGTCCTCCTACCAAACAGAATTTCACAGATTTAAATCCATTATGTGGCTGCACTTCATTCAGGCTTTCGCTGAGCTGTTGTGCCCGCCACCACTGATACTGCAGTGTAGAGAGTCTCCACTCCCTAACACTGGCCCTAGATCAGCGGCAGTTTTTGTCACATGATGAACTGGGATAGGAATACGGTTGGGCCAGCTGATCTGGAGTCAGATGTTTTGGTCAAAACTTCCCTAAAATACACCTTGGAGAAGAATAGTTCTTCAATATTTGTATTTTGAAAACTTGAGTACAGTTATTTTATAGTGAAAGTATACTATGAAAACAGCTTGGGCACCACATACCATATATTTAAATAAGGTGACATTACAGTAAAATGCAATCAAGAATGTAATTACACACACAGCCCTATTATTATGTGATGAATGCTAATTGGAAAAGAGCATGCGAAAGTTGCTAGCTACCTAGTATGCTGGGGAATTTTTGTGGTGCTTGTATTGGTGCAAGACAAGAGAGACTAGCTACAATGGAGGAATATGTCCTTGCACTTTTTAATAAACTGGCATGATCCCGCTTTTCACAAATGAAAGGAGTCTCCTCAACTTTAAACTGCGAGATCCTGGACTCACAGAGAAGGCACTCTTTTTCTGTCTTCCATGCATGAAAGCACCAGTAAATGAAAAGTAACTATCAGTGTTTGTGCCGTGACTTTCCCACCCCTACTGAATGCACTTTTTGTGAGCTGCTCTGGATAAGTGCATCTGCCAAATGAATAAAGGTAAGCGTAAATGCACTTGCATTTAGAATTTTATTAACAAAAAGCTTTGCTGGTTTCAGAGTAATTCAGTCCCCATCAGACTTTTCCGATGTATTCAATGCAGATATCCTGTGAGCGTCCCACTGGTCTCCATGTGAAATTGTGGGGGGGGAGAGGCGCGTGAAGCTTGATGTACAGGAAATCTGTCAGCGACGAGTCAATTTGCTGTTTAAATGAATGCCCTTAAATGGCGGGGTGTGCCATTCAAACATGGACACCCTGCTGTTTCCTGCTTCCTCCTAGCAATCGTTACTATGTTAATCAATACAGTTCTGAATTCAGGTTACAGCGCAAAGGCACACACAATGCGCTGCACTGTCATCTCGGTTTGAGGAATCCTATTTTGGAGTAAAATCAAAGTAATAAAACTTATTCATAGCAAGATGCAAGAAGTTCAGCCGCTTTCAAAGCAAGTCTGACTATTGTGTTATGTAAAAATATCATCTGTATTGGTATTGACTTTATTTAAAAGTGGTGTAACAATTCCACTTTAAAAAGTGTTAGTGTTTAAGACTCTCTGGAGAGGACACACTTCAAACATCTCTTCAGAGTCTCATCAACAGTGGTTCACGTCCATTGCTAGGTGTCAGCAGACCTTTTCCTAACTTTGCATTTGCGCTTACAAAGAACAGACTCAGGATCAACAGTGAGAATGTGAAATACCAGAGAATACCAGAGAGAATGCATTAGCGCCTCTGCACTGGTAGACAACTCACAAATTAATTTAGCCGGGGCCAACAATTCATTCCAAAACAACACTGTCTGAGACTGTATTGACCGGGGCATAAACGGAGAGAGGGAACACTCGCTGTATCGATCAATGAACAGGAAGAACATCTTAAAGGAGATTTATTCCTCACTTCCACTGTCCTGTCAGCAGTAATGCACATGTATGCTTATGTGCACATGTACACACACGCACACACACGCACACACACACACACACACACACACACACACACACACACACACACACACACACACACACGTGCACGTACGGATGCACATGTATGCTTACTCCCACAAGCATTCATGCACAGTCTCACGCCCGCACAACTGCACTCTCTCTCTCTCTCTGTCACACACGCACACACACACACACATATGCAGGCACACACACATGCACACTCTCACATGCATGCACACACATTCTCACAAACACGGATGCACACGCATGCATACACACACACACGCATAAACTCATATAAACATGTACACACACAAGTGCATGTGCACACGCACGTGCGCACATACACACACACAGGCATGCACGCACACACAGACAGTGAGAGGGATAGAGTGAATCGGGTGAATTAAATTACATTTTGTCAACGCGAGTGCTGTGACCATTTCCAATTTCTCACACTGAAGCAGCGGAGATGTCGTACAATCATCACAAAATGGGAGACAGACTGAGAGTGAGAGAACAAAGTTACGTTTGACTGACATCCACACAGAAACGCCATGAGCAAAAAAAAAAAGAGAGAGGGAAAAAAAAAACCAAACAGAAACAAACAAATGAGCGACACTGCTGGGAAATGCTCCATTTCCCTCCGGAGATGAAAATATTGCAAAACATTCCGTGTCAGCGAGCGACACGTTCCAAACCGTGATGAGATTAAAAATGAAACAAGCCGTGTATGTCGCGCGTGGAGGTTTGGATCTGCGGTCTATTTGAACGCATCCAATAATGTGCGTGGCTCCTCTTCTTTCATGGTCTGCTCTCCAGCGCGGCAGAACTACTTGAAATCTCGAAATTTATGCCAAGAATACTTCAGAGATCAATGGATTCAATTTATCCACCGCTGACTCTGCCTAACCCGAGCATAATGGCCATTCATGCTGAAGCCTGGCTTCTTGCTGATATCACAGGTAGAGAACACACTCTGCTGACCCCATTGAAATCTGATGCCAGATACAACCCACTATTTCTAGTCTTCCCTTGTACTCTGTGACACTCGTGAGACCTCGCCAAGATTGACGGACTTCCCAACTTAAGATCCTGCTCACCTTACTTCTGTGTAACTGACTTTGCTGGTATTTCGCGTCAGCAATTTCCCTTTCAGATGGTGATGTGGTGTCTCGGTCATGGGAAATTCCTTTTTAAATGGTTCTTTAGTGTCTCTCTGTCTTTTCCTTTCGAAACGGTTCTTTGACGTTTTCCCATTAGTTGATTGTAACCAATGGGATGTTGCCTCAAATTCCTGCCGACCCAACTCTCTTCTGATGCCTTCTCACTCGTTCCACCTTGAGAGGGCCCTGGGGAATACACATCAATCCAGCTGAGAGGCCTCTAGCACCATCGTCTCGCACTCTACCTAAACATGAGGGGCTGAGGCGACACACTCGTCACTCTTGAGGAAAACGCATCGGCCTAAAAATTCGGCTTTCTGGACAGTAACTCCCAAATCAGGAGAAAACAGGAGTCAGCTCTTCTGTCAGCATGGTGCCCGCTTCAGTTCAAGGCTTTTTTTTTTTTGTTGAAGTTTCTAGATCAATCCAGGATGTTCTTAGCAGAGTGGCTACACTGCCCCAAGGTGTCACAACTGGCGTAGGCAGCCCTGGACAGACTGGCAAGTCCAGCCATACCTTTCCAAATGCCACCAGCAAGCCACGAGAGAGACAACCTGTTCTAACCCTCCAGAAGAGAGCTGCTGGAGACGTGGGCGAGCCATATGCAAATTGATTTTGCTTCACACCTACCCCTACCTCTCTCTTGTAGCGGACTGTTCAACTCAGGAACGTACAAAAGGGTTTCTCGGCCCGTTGCTTTAATTTAAGCTCATGAAGCTCACCAACTAGATGTTGCACATCAGTACATTACTTTCTTTCTAACTGGGGGTTTGGCATGTCTGTCAGTTGCTTTCGTTGTCTGACTGTGCAGTGCCCCCCAGTCAGAGGGTTTTATTTTAAATAATAAGCTTAGCACCATGTGATCAGTTGCTTTGGTGTCAACTTGTGGCACTGTCTTGCTGTCAGTTGCTTTTTTTAACTGGTTCTGCGATGGCCTCCGTACATTGCTTTCTCTTTAAGTGGCGGTTTGACTTCGCCGTCCCCTCCGTCTCCCCCTGCTCGAGCCGTGACCCTGACAGCTGGCTAAAGGAGAACACATGAGGCGATCAAAGGGGAAATCAAGCTTTTGTCACCGCTGGCCACGCCTGGCGAAACAGGTGCGCTGGCATCTGTCTGCCGCTGAAACAAATGCCAAAGAGACAGGGGCTTTCCGAGCTGCCAAGAGCTTTAAGGGACCGGCGCGTCCCTCTTCAGCTTAAATCCGAGCCCGCACCCGTCCCTCTGACATTGTGCATCTGCAGAGAGGGAGCAGAGGATCTGAATGGCGCTGATGACTAATGACGCCGCCGATGAATGGGTGCATAGATGATGAAATGAAATATGAATTACAAGGCCTGCCTCTTCTGCCCAGAGAGTGGGACGCGCTACATCAGCGAAGTAACGGAAGCCGTTCGGATCTGATGCAGAGAGGAAGGCTTTCCAAACTCCTTTGGCCTCCTTTATACCCTGCCATAAAAATATCAGGAGGACAGTGTGCTTTTGTTCATTACCATTTGCTTTGTCTTTCAGCTTCCTCTTTCCTCAGCATTCAGATGGTGAGGAGGTCGAGTGTCCCCACAGCATTTAGCAAGCCAGTGAGATTTGATTTATTGATTGACTTCATTAATCCCCCCAATCAACTAAACAGCGGAACAGTGAAACAAAACTTGCAAATTCAGCTGCATGGAAAGTACTGCATTCGTAAAGTGGCATGCATTTATTTTCCAAGGCAAACAGAGCATTACTAAAAATAACTAAAGATCTAAGTGCATTTCCATCACTACAAAGCGATGTAATAAAATTTCTTGTATCTTTTTTTCAGCAATATCCATTTGCCATGAAGTATGCCACTGAAGCATTAATTTCCATATTATTAGGTGGCAGAAAGAGCTGCAATGTCCTCTATTTAAAGCATTTTGTGCTGATTAAATGCAAACTCAACAGTTATTAAACGCAGCATAGACAAAAAGTAGGATTTTTTTCCTTGCTGCAAATGTGACCTGATAATTCTGCTGGCCAGCAGAGGGGCTACTGGAAGTCTGATAAATGTAATGAAGTGAATTGATAAAACAATGACTGATATATGATGGTGACTGACTGGTATTTTTTAAGAACCAGTAACTGAGTTTTCATCTGGTCTGCAGATGCACGGTATGCATTGTACCCCTCATAGCTCTCCAACACAAGGCCAAGAGATTGCAGTTTTCCTACCAGACACAGTTTTAACCATTTAATGACAGAGACTGATTGGACAGAGACTTGAGTGGCCTGTTTTGTTAAGCTGTAACACAGCTGCCAGTGAGGAGGCATGTCTTAACCCTTCAAATTCTCCAAGACCAGGTCTGCTCACTACCAAAATACAGCCACCTTATTGGAGGAGACTCAATGGAAGTCTGCCATGTTTTCAGCTTGTAAAACCAGCCCCCTTCTAATACCAACATATCTGTACAGCACACACATAGACACACAAATATGACACTGGTTGGTAAGGGCTGCTTGATTAAAGTGCTGCAGATGATGAAAGATCTGAAGGTGTTTTGTCAGTCAGTTCTCTGCTCCAGGGAGCAGGGCATTTGATAACCCGCAGAGGCGGAATCAAAGATGACAATATTAACATTCACAGAATAATGAGAAGTGCGGCAGAATGGCGTTGCAATTACACGCGTGTGCAAGTGAAGAATTTGTTTCCTCTTCAGACTTTTCTCGTTCGGGCTGATGGACTACAAAGCAGTTCACTGCATAACTGACACAAACTGGAGCTAAACGGACCAACTCTACAAATTCAAAGTCTGCAGTTCAACTCTATATAGATGTCAATGAAATAAAATATTACATATGTAAAATTGTGTGGAATTTTCTCATTGGGGCTATTTCTGACTGATGGTGAATTTGTGTTACATGTCTTATGCTTGCATTGCCATGTGCTAATGCTGTTGTCTTACAACTCTACAAACATAGTTCACACTAAAAAGATGTTGCAGGACCTGGATATATGCTTAAATAATACTACATCATTTTACAGCATAATTTAAGTAAATTCTTAATATGGTGTTCAATTGTAATCATACTTGAATACTACTTGTAGCTGTTATATTGTTAATTTTTGTTGTATTGTCAGTCGCATTGTCAGCACAAACATAAAAAATAAGGACTTCTTATAAGAAGAGTTTTATATAAGATGCATTATGCTTCATAGAATTTGGGATTCTTGGGAAAACTTTTCACTTGTGTTGAAAGCTCGGTTTGCACAATATCTGTATACACTCACTTTACCATATGTCCAGTAGAGGGCGCTGCACACTAGCTTTGATCAGCTAATTGCAGAACCCCCTCTCACACGCGCAGTCCACTTCTCACATGTAATGCAACATGCATTATTGATGCATCTCGCATGGACAGCACACACTTCCCCTCTCTGGAAGAGGGAAGGCGGGGCCCAGTTAGCGGCCTTGGTGTTTTTTGACAGGGGGAGGGCCCGTCTGGTCCTCACGTTCGGCTGATTTGGGTACATGTTTGTTGCAGAGGCAGCAGTTGGAAATTAGTACCAACGCGCTGTTCCACGATTCACGGGGAGCCAGACTGCATATTGATGCCTTTGGAGCTGCTCGGCTTATTTAAGTTCCCAGAAAGGGCGTTTGACGCTCGATTTCACACAACAGGCCCTGAGCGATTCGCCGGAGAGTCTCCGCCGCGCGGCTATACGTTTTGGCATCGGCTCTGATTCATTTCGCCGAGCTCATCGATCTGCCGGAGTTCGGCTCTCGTCTCTCCTCCTTAAGCAGGGTGAGGGGGCGGAAGCGTCAGGAGCCGAGTCTGTCTGCTAAAATTCCCCTGTCTGCTAGAGCTGCGGCCGGGGAGGGTGTTAGTCCATATAGGGTACAGAGACTGTAGTGGGTGCAGTACTTCCAGAACTGAGGGGCTTTTGAGGTTAGTGTGATGACACCAGCAACATCACATGCTTCACATGCCTTCAGCTGATTGGTCTCAGTAAAGCTACAGTGTGTAAAGCAGGACGTATGTGCTCACATCCATAGTGAAACATGGAGTGAAATGTTGAGTGATGGTCACGGTGCCAATCCTGTGGATGCCAAGATCCAAAGGGATTTCTGGTCTCCATTCCAGTTTGCATTTTAGGGGCTGATTAATTAAGTCTACAAATCTTTAACTAATTTAAGTCATGGTCACCTTTTGTCGTGATTTACACATTTGATTAACTAAACAAGCACACTTGGCTGATTCAAAACCGTACTTTATTTAATTCTTGATTGTTCTGTTTAGGAACTATGACAGATGAATGCACTGCAGTGGAAATGACCCGAGCGTTTATCTTCAGGCGCGCAGTAACAGACATAGCACACAATGCCACTGCAGAAAGAGGAGGAAGCATTGAGACGTCATCATGCCAGCATGGGCTTTGCTCCAACCTTCCCCTAAATGTCAGTCCGATGTGATTAGTCCAGTCCAAAGCCATTATGGAAGCCAGTCACTGAAGTCACAGTCAGTGGGGGAGCTCTGATAACCTCCTGTACTTCAGCTGTTCACTGTAGCTGCAGATTGAGTAGCATACTTGAAAACTTCCAAGACTTCTATCCTTGCGAAGTCTGTCAATCATGAGGACATGCCTCACATGTCCTGTGAGCCACCACATATTTAAAATGTGCATTGAGGATCCTTATCTAACTTTGCTATATAATTGATCCCTAATCAGCTGCACCAAGTTACACTAACCGAATACAACATATTGGGGCCCACTTTACTGTTTCACTGTCATATTAGATGAGGGCCATTTATTTGCAATTTAACAAGATAAACACAGGCACTGGTAACAGAGCAGTTAAAAGTTTCGTTCATCTCAATAATTTTCCCACAAGGGTCAGTGAAATTCAGCACATACAGCCATTTGAAGCTCTGAAAAAGCAAATAAAAAATTAATAAAATACAATAAAAACACCCCAAAAAAAGGTAATTACATGTCCTGTGGGTGAAGACAAATGGCATGGTTCGGGTCTCGGGTGCGCTCAAGTGATTGGCTTTTTAATTTAGGTGCAACGCTCCCGTCTCCAAACAATCAGCATCAATCTCAAACGGGCCCTCAAAACACAACAATCCCTCAGGCCTCACTGGCTACATCTTCTCCATCAATTTATCCACATGGACTGAGTACGGAAACCTGCCGCTCCCTTTTAATTGAACTCTAATACATGCTCACCGATCCAGCCGTAAACAAATCGGTTATTAAAGTTTTGATTAGTGAGGTACACAGTCAAAGTAAAAATAAAGCAATCACTCCCAATGTAATGAACTCCCGTGTTAGCAATTAGAGCGACGTCAGGTTCCAGTGGTTGTCTTCCTGCAAAGGGCTGAGGATTTTTGTGACAGCGATGAAAACAATGGATTAATTACAAAATCTCACCAGCAAAGGATGAATTGCCATTGTAACATACTGAGTATTGACTGCTATGGGAAGTTAAATGCCTTCGCAAACAAAGGCATACCCTTTGACCTCATGGCAAAGGTGAGTTCCATATATACTAATTGAACACCCCCGGTCAAGTTTTTAAAAATTTCAATTATTTACATTTCCACTATTTTTCCTTATTTGGAAATATCTGTCCTAATTTTGTGGACAAAATACAGCTTTATCCGATCTAAGCAAAGGAATTATATCTACATAACAATCAAGAAACCTTTAAGAAATGGTGATGTCTTTTGAAATTGGCATTTTAAAAGTATTCACCTTAGGTGGTTAGTGGGAAAAAATCATTTATTTGTGTGAACTGAAGGAAATCTTTGCACTTAGGTTTAATTTTGAAGGAAGTTTGGAGTTTTTCAGCCAAATAGGTTAGTGCAGTCTGGATTTCTATTGTGTTTTTATGGTAGCATACAGTGTGGTTACAGTTGGCAGGGGTAATGTGTGCGTGGGGTGAGTTATCCGGATAAATTTCTGAAATGGGTTATACTCTATAAATGCAGTACAGTGAGCCAAAATGGATATCGGGGAAGGGAGCAGTGAAGCTGACGAAAACAACAACAGCAGAAATGGTTGACAGGAAAAAAAATACATTTGTTTATTTAAATTACACTGTTCATTTACCTGCAAATGACATTGTTGAAAAGCCAAACAGGAACAGTACAGTTTACCAAGAAGCTTGCCTACATCAGTAGTCATTTTGAACAATGTAATGGTTACACACACAATACACAGTTTCTGCAGGTGTCCTGCATTAAGCATGTCTTTGAAAGTTGGCAGCCATTACTTCTGCAATAAATCTGACTACAAGAGCAGACACTGGTGCCTGAGTTACATTGATGCCGCATACTTCCACACAAAACATAACCTTGAAGTATTAAAATGTTCATTTTTACATGCATCTAATTTTATAACATCTCATAAATCTGTTCATGCATGCCATAGGAATGCTGGGACACTAGAGGTAACCACATGTTTAATGGCTTATATAGCTATTATAAATCCCTTATATGTTATTCCACCTGTGGGATAACTCATACCCACAAATATGAGTAGGAGTTAGAAGAAGCATGTTGACAGCTCGGTGCAAATGGGATAAAGGCATTGTGGTTAGATCTGAATCTGGCCCCTTGGTCCCGCTTGCCAGTCAGAATGGCATTGGTAAGAGGGAGAGTTTAAATGTGGTGTACCTCAGGTCATAAACTGTAGCCCCAGCACCACACGGAGAACAGTGGTAAGGCACCTCTCCCCAACACTGCCCATAAAATTGTAATTAGATTCTCTTCAGGCTTGAACTCAGATCTATAAAAGCGTGGAAAATTAGTTATCAAAATTAGATTATGCCAACATATACTGCACTACCTTAAATGGCTTACTGGGAAGAACGATTCACATTAATATCAGGCAGTTTTGTATGTCTGAGATAAAAGGGTGGTGGGGCAGTGGAGAGGTATGCATTATCTGCTGGTTTTAATTTCACCCGTTGTATTAATGTACGTTTGACACTTTGAGTCTAAAATCTAATTAAAGTAGAACAATCCCACTCCATCTCCATTCACAATGAGGCAGGTGGTATTGATTAGCTTGCCGGAAAGTCGTTTTTGTGGAGCTGCTCCGCCGCTTAAAACGAGAGACCCGATTTCAATTGTCTGCTTAAGACGCCCAACACGGTTATTGGACCCGATTTTGTTTGCACGGAGGCGCCGGGTTGGGAAACACAGACAGGCCCTTCACGAGTTGCTCAGTCCTCTCACGCAAAATGGACACCCGTGAAATCTGAAGGCTAATGACCCGTTAAACCGTGATGTCTTCATTGCGCCCTTTTGGCTATTCAACAGAAAAGACAGCCACACAGTGTTCTGCAAACAACACTCCGGGGTCATCTCTTTCATAGCAAGTGCATTTCATTATATCACAGGGCTATGTGAAGACCCCTTGATAACAGTTAAACAATTAGCAAACAGCACCTGAATGCCACATATTACTGCTATGGCAGGGGTGCAGTAACTGTATGCAGAATCTAAATAAAAACCAAGCAGGGACCTGCTCCTTTGCACTGGGTTTCCATGTCGGGGCACCTTAGTCAACCATCACAGCCCCCATGTTTGCTTCTATTAAAAGGCGCCGCTGCATCTTTCACATTAGCTTTACAGTTCTGAACAAATGCCACGTTCACCCTGGGGACGAATAATCTGCTTTCTGCGAGACCAAATGAATTTGTTGTGAGAGCGAGATTTCGGTAATTAACGGGCCATTTCCGTGCGAAATGCAATTCTCTGAGTTTCGGGATCAATAGAGTGGGCTGAGCTCTTCCAGGGGAGGAGGGCATGGGGGGGGGGGTGTAAGAGTTGGGGGTGCACGGTAAATATGCCCCATCCCGACATCAAGGGTTCTGCTCATCAGGAGTCTTGATGAGCGCGCCGGCGCGGATTTATCTGCCGCACGGAAACCGGGGGAGGGGGCTGCATGCGCACGTGTGGAGATTGCTGATCTCCCCCGGAGCGGATCACCGCTGTTTGTCTGGCGCTCCGCATCCTGCACGCGCAGAGGGAGGCGCGACAGGGAGGCGCGAGAGGAAACACGTCCCATCCACCCGCCTTCCCAGGCCTCGCCCCACGATCCAATCAAAACAGCCAAGTCGCCTGGAGTGAAAGCGCTATCCAATCAAAGAAAACCAACCCTTCCCACATGCATTTGGCACCTCAATACAACAAACGTATGCTTCCCCCTTAAGATGGCTTGGCATTGCTGACAGAATCCAGTGGTCACTTCACTTGGGTACGGTGTTGGGTTAATGTGGAGTGATTTTTTATTATCAATGAATACCAACCAGTCTTCCTTAAGATGACTTGGCAGTTTTGATCGAATTCTGCGCTGCACTTTACTCTGCACAGCGTCATTATGGAGACTTTGCCATTAAGCACAGTCAGAGCAATGCAATGCTTTAACAGCAGTGTCGCACCAGAACAGCTTAAGGAACAGGGCCTCATATCTGAGAGTTCAAGTCCCGGCTAAGTCTGTACCCTGCTGTACCCTTGAGCAAGAAATGTACCTGACTTGCTTCAATAAATGTGTAAATGCATAATGTATAAAACTGTACATTCTGTCTCTCACCCAGTGAAACGGGGGTCGGCTAACCAAATAGATTACACAACAGAACACCCATCTATTCATTCCTCTTCCGTATCTCCGGATGCAGCGCAAAGTGTCCTTTTAACACGTAACTTATGGAGTAACATTTATAAGTGCGTGGTGCGGAGGGGTGAACGTGACTGTGGGGTGAATGATCGGCATCACCATGCTGTGGCCTGCCATTACCTGGGCATTTTTTGCACCTGTCTTATCAGACCACAGGCCACTGTGCTTCCCACGCCCTGGTCGCAGAGGCACGATGACGCTACACCGGTCTCACTGTCTGACCCCGAGGTGTGACTGTAAACGTTTGACTGTAAGGTTTGGCTGTGAACCTAAACACTTGCCAAGAGCAAGGCGGCGAAGTGAACCGCAGCTCAAAAACAACTGGACGCTACCCCTCACTCAGTGAGTCCTGCAAGGCCCCGGTGCACTGAAGCGCTTTTGGCAAATGCAATGTGTAGCAGGTCACCACCTCTATTTGGTGCTATGTGTATGGTGCTGTAGACTTCACATACAAAAAATCCATTCCTTGAAATAGAAAAAAAAAATAGAAACGTAAGAGTGATTTGTGGGGCACCTTTACAGGTTTGCAGTAATAGCACCAGTAGTTTTATTGGACACAGTTTTTTTAGGAGCACACTTTTCTGCAATATCACTTCTTTTCTGTGACATCATCATCCACTGACAGTGACATCATTTATGACAGTGACATCATATTATGATACTGATACCTACACCACCAACATATGAAATTGGAATTGCCTTTCCAACCACATTCTAAACACACCTTCTCTGTATATTAAAATTACTAATTGTAACACATACACAAGGACAATGAGGTTTCTATGCACCATCTGTGTTTGGCTCCCCAATAAAAAAGCAATTTCAAATGTGATTAAAATGTTGTTTTATCAAGGGTCCCCCTGTGATTGTGACTGGCCACTAGCAGCAATATTTTACCGTAAATTATCATTTAATCCGTACCTAATCAGAGCTTCAAATCAAAAAGGCCATTAGAATTTGAAAACAAACCCCACAGAAAGTGTTTAGTTCCAGATAAGGTGCACATACAGTTAAAAGCCCTCACAAAGCAAACAATCTGTTTCTCTGAGATTTTCAAAGGTCAGCCTTAGGAGTCTTTTAAACAAATGCTGTAATTAAAAGATTATAGTGAACATGTAACTGAACAGAGTTCATATGACAGTGCTGTTTCACCCTTGCTCTGTAGTTTGAACATAATTAGCATCTTTTTAAGACACATAACTGCACTGTTCTGTACTGATTATGAATGATTTCATTGTCTGCAGAGGCTTAACACAAAAAACAAGGCCAAGGCCTTCACCTAGACCCATCGAGTTCACTGGAATCACAGCTCAACTAAATCTGCATTAAGACAGAGCAGAAAGTTGTTTGCATTGCTTCTGTGCAAACAAGGAGCAGAATGACTACCAGCAAAGAAGTGAGGAGTCATGAAAGCTCAGAGAAGCCCTCCACCGGAATACGCCATCTCCCGATGCGTGTGCACGCGTTTGATTTCATTTAGCACGCAGGCTGTCTCCTTTCCAAGTCAAACAAAATTATAAGCTGGGGAGACGTATGGCCGGTGTTTACGAAAATGGGCGGAATTCATTTAAGGATGATTTCCCAAGCAGCGCTGAATGGCGCTCTTCCTCCCGTTCCGAATGCAAAGATTTCTCCAACGGCAGGCAATTATCAAATCACCGGTGAGGAGAGCGATGTGTCGTTTGCATTGGCAGCGGAGCAGATAGAGGCCGGAAATTTCCCAGCCTCCCTCTCTCTGACTTTCTTGCGAAGGTGTGCCGTGGTTTTCACCGAGTGCCATTCACCCCAAGAATGTTTGTAAGCTGCGAGATCCTTTTTTGTTGACCTGCAGGTGAAAATTTCAAGGATTTGGCCCTGACTACTTTTTCCTCTGTATTCTCATCCAGTATTTCTCATAATAAAACACGTGTTATGAGTATGCACCATGTAATACTGCGATGGCATGAACTTGGGTTATATAAACCAAAAATAAATCACTGCACTTTGCAAATCGAGGCAGCATGACACAGTGTTCCTGTAACAGTGCGGGTTCAAATCCCACGAGGGACACTGCTATTGAGCACCTTGAACACTTAATCTGCTTATATTAGTTGGTAATATCAATGAATACAACCTGTGCTGGTTACCATGGATGTGGTTGTGCCAAGCAAAAATAATTTAAATTAATGTATTCTCAGGCCCAAAGGGAACAGAGCGATTGTTAATAGCACAGAAAAGGTGACAAGATCACATTTTAATTGAGTCACTGCTGCGCTCTTGAGAAACACACTTTAGGTGAACTGATCCATAACAGATTGTGAACTGGCTACAAATTTTCCATAAGTCATGAAATGTAAATAAGTTAAAAAAAATGATGTAATAGCAGGCAATTCCTTAAAAGAGTGTTTTTTCACACTATGGCACACAGCCCCATGGGGCCTCAATGTAGGCTGCCTAGAGATTGACTTCCAGCCTGTGTTCAGCCCCCTGAAAACACCCTGCACTGTGTAATCTTGTAAGTGTTTGGTCACTGCAGGGCAAACGTTTCGCCTCAAGTTCTGGCAGCTCTGGACTCAAGCGGAGGCCAGCTCTCCAGAGGTTAAGAGCTGCACTCCAGGGTCGAGATTTGGATTGTGAGTGTCCTAGTCTCTGCAGTCTTTAACGACCACAGAGGTACAGTACCAGTCAAAAGTTTGGACACATCTGATTAACATAATAATTTTGGCTATCTAAGATAGTTTTGATTTGTTTATAACACTTTTTTGGTCACTGCATAATTCCATTTGTGTTATTTGATAGTTTTGATGTCTTTACTATTATTCTAAAATGTGGAAAATAGTAAACAGAAAGAAAACTGTGTCCAAACTTTTGACTGACACTGTAGATAAAAAAAAAAGCTTCAAAATAATTCCCCCAATCTGATCAATGCTTCAGCAAGAATGTAGTCTCCTGACTGTAATATGGCTGTGCAACACATTTCACTCAACTAGATAGAGAAAAGTCGCAGCATTTTTGGGAAGAAAAGGGTAAAAAAGGGAAGAAATTTTTGGAAAAGAAAAGAAAAAAGATGGAAGAGAAAGTCTTACAGAACAATTCACCTTAGGCCACTGAGAAATGGCTTTGCATGAATACATTGACAGCATTGCCCTCTTAAACTGATTTTGGCCACCCCTCTGTCGCCCTTCCACCACAGATCATTAGTCTTAGCCTTTTTACTATGTCATCCACTCACTTTGACCGATTCCCAGGTTTTCATCCAATTCAGAAGCATCATATTCTATTCATTCTAATGAGCTCAGCTGTGATGTTCAGAGTGCGTTTTATGCGACATGGAGCAGAGACAGAGGGTTAATTTGGCGGTAATTCACAGCCAGGCTTCTGAGAGACCGTCTATCGATCCGGCATCACAAGCGCGGGGTGACATTTTGCACCGTAATTGTGTCAGATGGGGGTTTATGCAGTCAGACTGTTCAACAGCTTTGTGTTCGATCCATTCATGCATGAAGGGCATATTTCAAAAATGGACCTTTCAGTGCTTTCAGACAGCTGTGGTCGCACAAGTCTTCGGGAGCAGATATGAGCAAAGCACACGCACCTCAATGCCGTGAAATTAATTAGGACACGAGTGATAAAAAAAAAAATCCAAGGTCAAGGTCGCTTTCTCACATTTTATTAACCATGGAAATGAAAAGATTGCTCAGCCAATTTGCATTGTGTGCGTCATAAATCAGCGCCCCATTAAATCTAATTAAATATGTCTTTTTCAGACCCATTGAACAATAAAGATAGGTCACTAGTGGGTTAACATCAACATAGTTAGCTTGGCGGGGGGGAATTTCCCCTCCCCTCCTGTACCCCCTTCCCCTGTCCCCCAAAAGACATCCACCTCAAAGGCACAGATTAAATTACTTCATAATTACATGAACTAAAGTAAAATTTGGAGTAGAGAAGCATATATTATGCTGCTGTTCATTCATTCACTCTGTTCAAAGTTGCATTCCCTTACATTAAATGAAAGCACAGTCACTGCACTTAACTTGCACATGCTGTGCCACTTCCTGACTGCTGTGACATACAGCTAACTGAATTTGCTTTCCCGAGGATGACATCACTGCATGTTTGTGTGGGATACTCTTGGTGCTGCGCTAGCACTAGTACTTTGTCTACCACCACTGCACTGTCTGTAGCACACCTGTGTTCATACTGATTCTGCCTTTAGTCTCATTTTGCTGCAATGGGAAAGGCTGAGATATTGTCAAGCACATCTTTGTCACTAACATTCTCCATCCTGATCTTCAGACTTGCGGGGATGCTGATCTTAATATCAGTAAGTGTTGTTTCAGAGGAAATGTGTGGGATGATACTAAAGTGAACAGACACCACAATCACTACCTAGCAACCATTTAAATTGTACAAGCACATTAGCCTTTAAAATTAGCCTTTAGATAGCAATATTAGTAGCCAATCAGAAATGGCAAGGGCTAGGGGTGGGAAGAGATTTATCTGGAATCATTCAAGGCAGAAGGCTTATGAAGTGATTATTCTGAGATACGCTGTGCCTCCACATCACATCGTCATCTCATCCCAAAAACAGGATGATGCCTGAGTGCAAATGTTCCTTATACCCTTTTTAACCTTGAAAATGTGCTTTGAAATATATCTTTCATTCAATGACTTGCCTTGTCAGGTTGATCCATCTGTAAATCTCAAGCATGATCTTGTCGCTGTGTGAAACTACATTGTGTAATGATGTATAATAGTCCAAATTTTCATGAATAATCTCATTAGGCTACCTCCTACCTGAGACATGGAATACAGAAAGTTTTGGTTACATACATTGTATTTCAAAAACTGACAAAAATTGCCAAAACCCAAGAATTGTATCTTATTACTTTATAAGAGTGACCATTACAACTACTGCATCAATCACTCTTGTAAGTTTGAGATGAAATATGATGTTGCTAGCATTGAGATTACAGAGGGTCATTACCAATTTGTGACAAAATCCAGCTGCTTTTTGACAATGCAATATATTGGGCTGTGTTACTTGTCAGGGGACCTCCACAGATAACATCCTTATAGGGCTTCACTTTACCATGCAAGCTACAGGCTACTACTCCATTGTAGATTACTTGATCGACATGGTTCTTTCATTTGTTTATCAACTATCATTATTATTAATTTAGTTCTGCACTTCCATATCCCCAATCTACACTCATTTAGACCTGCACTGCCACGTCAAGCATCCTTTAGCATACAGAAGGTGTGTAAGCCGTGGCTTGTTTGAGCTCATTTAAACAAGTCTTGTGGGGTTTTCAATGAATCTCTGTTTCATTAGAATTTATTACTGCTAAGCAGTGGTGTGGCCCACTGGTTAAGAGGCAATTCTTGTAATCCAAATGTTGCAGGCTCCGCTCCCAGGCCGGGGTGCTGCGGTTGTAGCTTGAGTGGGGGTACATAACCCGAGAACTTCTGCAAGTATCCAGCTGTGCAAATGGATAACACATTAAATAGTGAGCCGAGGATGACGGCCCCTGTTAAAGAGCCCAATAATGTGTCAGCGGCATCACACAAAAGGTCATTTTGGGGTTTATTGCCTTCCTTCAAAGCAGACGTTCTGCTCCCGAGTCTAACTTGACTTCACACTGGGCGAGTGATTTGGGGATTTTTCACCTGCGATCAGCATGCATAAGCTCTAAGGAAACACAGACTCGTGGAAAACCCAGAAGGTATTGCTTAAATAACTGTGACAGACTGTGAGAGCAAGGTGAATAGTAGGCGGGCGCAAACAAATCTCTAGGGTTTGACTTGGCAAGCAAAAACAACAGCCTGTCACAAGAGGGGCCAATCACATTATGGAAAATGCCTTTTTTGGTGTAATGCTAGAGGACACATGATTGGCAGAGTCGCTGGCAACAGCTCCAGGGAGAGTATGAGGAGGTCTGGCTGCAGGATGGAGCTGGATCTCACACCACAGGCTGCTGCTCCTGTGTCATTTGTACCTGTCATAATGGCATTTCAGCTAGATCATGACTCTGAATGGATCCTTTTTTGCCCTCTCACATGACCTTAACATGGACCTGAGCACAAGTTGTGTTGTGGGGTACGTATGATATTAGTTCAGACTGTATGGTGGTTTTATGGTGTTATATCTCTTGTCTGTTATGAGACATTTCTGGACAGTAGACATACATAGCCTAGCAGTTTTTCAGCATGAACCTGCCAGAATTCACTTTCAGCCCACTGTGTGTGTTATCTTGCTCACATACTTTAATGCAGATTTGTTTACCGGGCAAGCACAATGCAGGTATACTGGTGATTGGCCGTTTCTTTGTGTAATCACTATTCTGGGCTGGGTAATGTGGTCTCTTCTACGCTGTGCGATCCAAATAAAGTCACCATTATCTTAACTGGACTGTACTGTCCTGTGCAAATTGAGAGGAGCAACAAAACACCTCTGAAATGACAAGTCTCTGAAACTATCACCACCACCTGCCTTAAGTTGTCATTAAGGTGCCACTTGATGTCTAATTTGCGACGATTATCCCAGTCACTTATCAGTGGGTAACAACAGGGGGTGCTGCATGTGATGCATTGAATCTCACAGAGTGAGAGAACAAAGTAGCAGGTGTGCTTAATGCCTTGGCCCCCTGAACATGTAGGCCTACATTGTCTTTAACTAAGCTTGTAAGACAACCTGAAGCAGCATAATATTTGGACACAACCGAATAAAATAATGCAATCGATAGTAATGATGATGATAATCATCATAAGAACATACTTTTGAAGCAAGATCCTTAAAACAAACTCAAAAATGAACTTGAAAAAGAAAGTTCAGACAGCAACATTTGGAAAAATGTGATATTGGCATATTTTCTTTCATATACCAAACAACATTTTGCTTGATTTTATACCTTTCCTATTCTGTCAACGTCAATGCTTGTGCATACTGGTGTCATTATGACATCTTCTAAACCAGATGTAACATTGTTTTGCCTCTGGTAATGCGCGTGCACACACACACACACACACACACACACACACACAGACTCAAACTCAAACTCAGGAGGGGAAAAAGTATTCATAAACTTGACAAATTAAATGCACAGCATACAGTACACAGCCAATAAGGCATCAAAGGGACAATTCAAAGGTCTTTCATACAAATGAATTTCTGCCTTTCTGAAATTCTAATTAGTGGAGAACCAGTTGTCGGAAAGTCAGCTTTTATATTCCACCACCTCGGGACTCTTTTCTTCACATTGCGAAAAAAATGCCTTTAAACGTGTCACTTCCTTTCGAATTATCTTCCAATCAATTGCGTTTAAAGCCCTGTTCTTTGGGCGAGGCATCTTTTCCAATTACACAGCCCCCTGGATGCGGTGCAACGGTGATCAAGCTACAGGGTTGGGTTACATAATTAGACTCACTTTATCCCTTAATGGCGGTGTAAAGAGCATGAGAAATTCAATTAATGTGGAGTGAGCCAGTAAATAACGCCCCTGGCTGAAATGTGTGACATTGAGTCCTTGGGCTGTGTGGACAGGCTCCGGTTCCCTCACCCAGTCCGTTGTGCTGTGGGTCGTGGTGGCGCAGCAGTGGCAGTAATAACTTCCTATTGGGAGTGGGGTTTAAGACAGGGGGCGGGACAGTGAAGCATATCCCACCAATCGGAGGGTGCGTAGCAGGGCGGTTAAAAAAGCTGGGCTGGACCGGCCACCTCAAGCCAAGTTCTACTTTGTTCTAATAACACACTGCTGTTGTGCCCTTGAAACAAGGCTTACATTCTATATTCTCTACATTCCATTATGATGAAGTAATAAAGAGTAATTGAATAACACAACAGAATAATAACAGTGGCGAGGAACAAAAACGTATCAACCCGATCAAAAATTGCCTCTGGCCGCAAAACAGATTATGCTGCTGTTGCAAAACTAGTCACACAAAAAGGACACATAGCCCCCTTGGTATAATGTGATTTTGCCACTTAAAACTGCTAAGCATAGGGTTGTCCACACTTCTAAGTCATTGGGGTTTAACCAGACAAATCAGGCAATCGTCCATCTCCGTGATTGAAATACATAACGAGCATGCAACCAAGGGGATGTCGACAAGCTATCAGAAAATCCAAGCGATTCATAACTGCAGATTTGTTCCCGTTTTCCCAGTTGTGCCGTTTGGATCTGAGGCCTAAATCTGGGAAAGCACGTTTGATGGTTTGGAGTGGATGAAAAGAGGCCTGTGATGGGGGCACCCTCAATGCCACTGACTCCTGCGGGAGGGGATTTAGGATGTTATCTACACACATCACCCGCCTCGTTCTTGATCCAGATAAAGGCCGGCCAGAGCACTGGCCGGAGAGACTGCGACGTGTCAATATTTGCAGAGAGCCCTCGCAAAAAAATAAATAAATAAATAAATAAACAAATAGAAGATGGAAGTCGACCTCCACAGCAAACACTTGATATGGTTGACTCCCTCGTAATAACTGTGTGCAGAGCTTACCCAAAGCAGCAGTTATCTCCTCCAAACATGCCTTATTTACTGTGTGTAAACGGTCTGATTTCCTGTAAGCTTATTTCCCCGACACTGCCAACATGAAAGTTGGAGGGAACCTGGTGCACGCACGGCCAAAGCGGGAGATAGTGAAATTCCCTCAGTCCGGGTTCAAATTGCACAGGGGTACCAGGAAGGCCGGCAGTAGGAGGACCATATGAGTTAAATAATAAAAAAAAAAGTCTTTGCTCGTTTCCCCAATAGCAGGAATTTGCACCTTCAAGGTAGACCAGGGAAATGCGCATCCCTATCTCGACGACGAACTTGGTGAAACAACGGGAAAAGTTCACTTTGTACTGAAGCATGAGGGATTATCGCCACATGGCGTGTCGGAAGATCGGGGAGGGTTTTGCCCTGATTAAAACAATGCATCCTTATTTGAACTGCAATCAAAGAATTTCTTCAGCGGCTATATTGACTTCCCCGCCTTTCATCAAAGTATTCCCTGCAGAACACGTGTCAACTCCCTGGCTTCTTATTCACGGCCAGTCTTGGCAGGATTAGATTTAAATCTTCTGAATGCCATTAAACGTTGACTATACATTAAACTTGTGCCTTGAACTACAAAAGCAAAAATCCATCCATCGCAATCTACATTAAAGGTTCATTCAGAAACCCTATGGGGGCCTTCAATGAAAGCCATATTAACATAGGCAAGGAGCCATTCTTGCATTGTGAGATTCTTTAAGGCATTATGTTTTCACAGGCAGCTCACCTTACACCAGGACTTTGAAGCTTGATTGACATCAGATGTCGTTTCCAAATGTGTGTTTGTTCTGTAGCCCATCCTGTCCTTATCTTTTACTTTAAGGAGGGCCAATGATAAACATCTTATACTTCAAATGTATTTATCATTGAATTCCCTTCAAATATCTACAGCATGCTGGCAGAATATTTTAAATAAAATTCTATTGGGAAGCACCTCAAAAATGTCTTGAGGTTGGGTTTCTTTTTTAGAACTTTAAAAAAAGTCAATACAGCACATCTCTACAAGGGAAATCAAGACAGAAAGCCCGCTGGCAGTAGAACTGTGAACGGGCAGTTGTCATGCAGTAATCTGAGGTCTGATCAGTCTTAGTCAGGTCACCTGACTGAGGATGAACGATGATGAAAGACCTGAAAACATCCAAGGACTGCAGGTTACATCACTGACAATGTGTCCAAGGGCATCTTCCTGATGTACTCATCAAGGAGGTGACAAAGTCATTACCACCGTTATTATCTCACGAAGGTGTAACGACCGGCTGTGTATAATTAGTTAGCAGAGGGAGATCTGACATCAAAAATATGTAATTACATCATAATATATATGTCAGCAGTATCAATGAGCTATCAAAGCAAAGCTAGTCAAGCTGTGCTCACCATTCGTAAGTAAGACATCATTCTCAAGGAGAAACAGGAATGGCAACAACTGAATCAGAACAAAAGCACTTTTCCCCTCCGGAGTGAAGTGCAATGAAGGAGTTGCACATTTAAAAATCTTCCATTGACATGAGTAAATGCTTTAACTTCTAACTTCTAGCCTAAACATGGAGGTACTGACACTCTCTGATGATTCTTCTTTCACAGATTCACTCTCTTAACAACTGGCATTTTAGTACACATACCGTTTTAACTCAAACAGTGAGTGAGATTTGCTCTAAGCCATCTATGTTATTGTTAAGAAGAAGACAAAGCAGAAGAAAAGACGAGGAAGACAACATTTTTTCTAGTTTAATCTGAGTTGTGTGCTTGCTGTGGTTGCTGCTTTGTCAGCTGGTGGTGCAGGCAGGTATCACAGTACATTTCAGAGATGCAGAGAGAAACAGTGTGATCATGGATGACAAATTCATACACATCAGCATCAGCACAGCTATTTCAAGTGGTCTTGTCATATTACTCATATGTACTATTTCCCTTGCAAAATTAGTGTTCAGCACTACATAAGAAGGCTGTACAATGTTTGGGGAAACAGAGCTAAATGCAGAGTGAGTTCATGTCAATTTGTAAGTGGCACATTGTATTTGTACAGTCTTTTGTTTCCTTATTGATGACGGAATGACAGAACACAGGAAACCAGTGACAATCTTTTAAGGAGCTAAATCCTCTATCTGGCCTAATCATTTTCATTGTGATTTGTGCTTAACCATGTATCTTCATCATGATCAACAACAACACAAAAAATGCATGTTACTACCATTACCACCGCCACCACTACTACTACTGCTACTGCTACTGATAATAATAAAATACCACGGATGGAATCTTTGGAAGCAGATCTGAGTTTTGCTCTTGACTTCAACAAGCAAGATGCACCACAGCCTGACAATCCCCTTTCAATCATTTGGTGGATGACGAGTGTACTGAGGGTCACTAAATATTATGGCACAGAGGGACAGCTTCAGCATCACCATAAATGGAACTGCCTTGCCAGGGCCTGCTGATGGGTGTCTAAGCCTCGACCTGCTGCACAGATGTTAAACTATGTTTTTTTTCTGTACTAGAGGCTGACAGCTAACAGTGAGTCATGCACAAGTTAGGCACAGATGAGTAGGATATCTTTGTTTCAATAGCTAGTGGTAATTTCAGCAACACCACCTGGAGGTATTGGCAGCTAATGCAGAGGGAACTTTCTGGAACTCCATGAAAAGGTGAAGCTGTCTGATATTTGTCACACTCTTATCTCTGTATAAGAGTGTCTGCTAAATGAATGTAAATGAAACAAATGTAATGTAATGCAGCGGTTTTACACACCGGTGTCCCTCTGAAAGCGAGGCAGAGGTGGCAAAATCGTGGCAGTGGTTTGCTGTGGTGTGAAGGGGGTCCTGGTTACCTTGCATGCACTTGCAGGAAACGTAGGTGGAAAGCTAAGCACATCAGAGGGACCGCTAACTGCAATTAAACAGGCTCTTAAGCTGTTTTTCTTTATCTAGTTCCTGCATTTCCCTGAATGGTTATCTTGGAGTTGCATATTGGCTCCATCCCTCTAGTTGTAACGATAAAGCTTGTCAGGATAATGTGAGAGCCTGCTTCTCTGGGAACACTAAGTGTGCGGTTTTTGTTTGCCTTCCAGATTATTGTTGCGTGCAGAGAAGTGGGTAGGCAGAAATAGACACTACACATCAACTCTATTCAAAGCAAAATTAATTTGCCCCCGGGCTGTGCCTGTACTACCGAGGGGCCATCTTTCTTCATTGCAAGGGATAATAAAGGCAGCGTTTAGGCGGATTCTTAATCTGAAAGCTAAAGCCGACGCCGCTTTTACAGTTAGCGGTTAATGCACCTTTTCGTTCAACTTAACTGAGGGTGCTGCCAGCAATGTGATAATGTTGTTGTGGCATTACACTGAAGTTAGGAGACTGCTCTGCGTCAGCTGAGGACCACTCCATTGTGTCAAGAAGACAAAAATCAAAAAGCAAATCCATTAGCGAAATGACATTAAAAAGCAAACTCTGAAAAAGGAGGGTGGAAGGGTGGGGTCGGACAAAAAAACAAAATCAACAGCTTTGTAACAACCTGAGATTCACAAACACACTTCAAACGTTGTCACAATGTTAACATTATCTGAACCACCCCTGAGGTCTCAATATAATCTGGCTCTAAAGAATATAATCATATTTCTTACTCATTTTACTTACGGGTATGACATCTGGGGCTGGTATTTGATAATGTATCAGTAGTTTACATTAAAGTCATCAACTAAATATCATCAAATTAAATCCAACATTCAATGTATTTAAAATTGGAACTTAAAAAAAAAGGTTTTTGCAGAAATACCAATGATTTAATAAAGGAAACCATTAACCATTCCATTAAAATTTTGTACCAAGCACACATAAAGTTAATGTCCTTGGAGACTTGCAGAAATGACTGTTAAATCCAAACACTTGTACTGGGTCTCTGTCAGAGAGAAGTGCTATGTGCTTTTAAAATGTAACAATGTTTAATTGAATTGAACAAAGACATTTGCACAGCTGGATCCTAATTGGAGTAATAGACTTAGCATATTTTGTTCACGGGTACAATAACACTTCCATGCTTGGCATTTAAACCAGGACTCCAGAGATTCAGACTGCATTGGTCTGCTTATGACCTCACGCTACTGCTCAAGGATTTGGGCTTTCTGACTGGTGAACAGTCCTAATGGCGAATCACAGCCTGACGCTGAAATTAATTTTCTAAAATGTCAACCCAGCGGCTTATATTTATCTTCATGAACTTGTTGCCCCAATTCAGTATTCAGAATTCCAATTTTTACGTCGCTTCAATCCCCAAATAGACTGCTAAATTGTATTGAGAATACGTTTCCGGCCTTTTTAAAAAATGTACAATAAAGGCGGTTATACAGTACAGAATTAAATCTGCCTTGCCGTTGCGAAGCAGGATGCTATTGTTGGCTTTTACAAAACACGCACGGAGACATCCAGTTGTGTAGGTCTGACTCAAAAAATGTCACGCCGATTGCGACACCGTAAGGCTGCCGTCGAGGTTTAGAGATTTGGGAGGAGAGGAGGCTGGCTTTTTAACTCTGCGTGGCAGACATGCTAAACGCGGCGCACACCGCGATCCCGGAGTTCAGAAAGCGGAGCAGCGGGACCAGTCACCGTGGCGCCGGTATCAACCAGCCTCGCCCGCAACGCACATTTACAAAACACGGCGTCCCGCTGCCGTTAAATCACGTCGGCGGCCGTGTGCATTGCCCCTACGAAACCGGCACTTTCAGTGCATTAGCCATGCTCCGGCGCCTCCCCCTGCGCACACGGCTCCGGTCTCGCTGCCTAGCTGTCTATAAGCGGTACGCAGAGGGAAAGGGATGAATGACGTGTAAAGCGCAGACCGGGTGCCGGCAGGCAGCGATCTTGGGTGCGTGACACATTTGCATCAGTTTCTATATTATTATCTCTCCTCTTTTTTCGTATCCCGGAGGATGTACTTTCAGGAGAATTGATTCTGTTTGGCCTCTGATGTATTTCTGAGCTCAAACCGTTCATTCACAGAGGATTTTTTACATATGGTGATTCTAGGGCAGGAAGGTTGTTTTTTTTTTCTCTTCTTTCAACTTCATGTTGAACGTTTCAAAGAAATATTACGTATATACTCACATACATATGTGAGGGGTTGCTATGGCAAGGGACACCGAAGTAACTAATTACCACCAGCTATGTATATACCTTACATTTCATGGTAAATATGTACATCAATCAAAGTCATAGCAGACTGCTTGGTGAAAAAATCAAGTGAGCATGATACATTCTATAATGGTAAAATGTAATTAACTTCTGTCACATCATGTCCTTCATAAAGTACAGTATATCTAGTATACCAATATACTGATCAGTTAGGAATATAATTATGTATAAAATGATATTGAAATGTAGATCTAAGCAAATAAATCTCTTTGGTCATCATGATGGCATATGCAGGCTTGATCGATTTGGAGAAATAGCTGTTTGCAGGTGAGACAGGCATATGTGATCTGTTAGTGGTGATGGTTCCTAGGTCATGTTTTCACTGCCTTAGGACCTATGCTATGCTGAGAGTGAATGGGTACAGTGGGGACAGAGTGCCATTTTCTGGCCAATTCCACCCCCTTTTCCTTTTGTCCGCCCCTATATCAACCTTACCAGAACTCTTTGAAGTTCTCCTAACACTCTGCCATCACCTCCAGACTCTGTCCCTCAGACACTGTCCTCACCCCCAGCCCATAGGCTGAAGCAGAAGAGCTATTGCCAGCAGGGGGAGAAACAGCCTGAATCACCTCATATTCAGACATCCCATCTCACATAAAAAAAAGAAAGAAAAGCTTTCCTTTAGAAACACATTATCTGCACCTGTGTATGTCCTGAGAATATCTCGCCGTGCGATTACTCTTCCGTCCCCTGGCATGCGGTAATGGGATTTTCTCCTTTCTGGCGGCAGGGGCCCACTGCATCACCCCGCGCGGTTTCAACGGAGCTGATTTGAAAATGGGAAAAGGGAATGTGTGGAAAAAAATGCTCACTTCCTACATCCGAGTTACAAAAGCAATTATTTAATAGATGGGCCTGAGCTGATAACACCTGGCAGCAGGTGGCATTGTTTATTTGCTGAGTGATAGAGACAAAAGGCAAAATCCCTGCCAGAGCTGGAACTCCTTTCCTTTGCGGAGTCTTCCTTGCGTGTGAGGTGGTACTTGGTCCAGAATAACAAGGTGAAACTGCCATCTTTTGTGCTGATCGTCTGGAGGGCCTAACAAAACAGGCCTTGTTGTACAGAGAGAATACTGTGATGTGAGTGATGAATTTGGACACGCTGTATCTTCTCTGTATCTTTTTCACACAACACAACCTCAAAAACATTGGCAGTCTGTGAGCCTTTTATGAGAGAAGGAACATAACTTGATAATCATCCTATCATCCTGAGCTGGTCATTGATTGTTTTGCGCGATTAACAAGCATGCCAATTTAAATATGGATCCCCCAATAGCGGCTAATTCACTTATGATTGATCACTTCTAATGTGGTAATGGTAGGTCTGCCTTCATGTGGTTCATTTGAAATCATTTTAGCTACTTTGAAAAAAAATAAAATAAATGCACATAACTAAAACAAAACAATTGGAAGTAAATTGAAACAGTTACTGCCAAACTTTTTGTAATAATGACAATAATTAAGCACCGTAATCCTTGTTTTATACTTATGCCATGTAAAGTGAACAACATGAATGACGCATTAGACTTAATTATGTAAAGAGGAAGCACTTGCCCATGGATGATGCTTACGAGAATCTGCCAGCTTGGTAATCATGACATACAAGATCAGGGCTGTCATCAGTTTAAAGGTGAGCACTTTCAGCCTCCACCGTTCATAGCTCACCAGGCCCAAGACTAAAAACTGTACTAATCCTACCAGGGGAGACTTTAACCATTATGCAAAACGTGAGTCTCTGCAACATTGGGGAAGGAAGTCGAAATCCGATTATAAACAGATACTGTGCTAAACTGGATTTGTTTATCCTGCGCGATAGCTCGGGCGGAATGTGCAAGGCTTATTCTGCAGCGGTGAATGTTTAGCGCGAGGCCCTGATCCATCGATTCTGGTAGGACACCGTCCCCCCAGTCTTACCATTATCATTCTGGTGGTGTAGCCCCGATCTTTATCGCTGGCCGCGACTTTTTGCATGCGGTCTCCCAGAATCCTTTCCCTTCCTCTTTCTGCAACTCTAAAACCAAGGCTTGCTTTGATGTGCTCAAAATAGCGGCTGGATAATTCAGAGCCGCTGATAGAAAGTTAATAGAGTAGCTGGGGGGGGGGGTGGTGGTGGTATTGGAACAGTTCTTCATGGTCTCTTTAATGGATTGCTTTCTCAAACCTTTTCTTTTCTCTAGCGCTGTAGAGCGCATTCAAACTCGGCGTGGAGCGCGGTGTGTTTTTTACTCTCGTGTGGCTCCCTGTTGCCCACCGTCAACACCCACACACAAGTACAATAGCCTACTGCCTTGTCCCACAGCACCCAAACAAATTGAAAATCGGCAGCTGCCATTTGATCTTCTTAAAAAAAAAAAACAGTATGCATCGTAATAACTCCAATCTCTCCCATGTTAGGCAGGTAATGACTGCAGATGAGTGTTGGGGGTTTTTTTGTTAGTGGATAAAATGAACAAAATGTATAAAGGATAGTACATTTGCACAATCCTTGTGTGGGCAAGAACCTTGGACAGCACCGCATCAATCACTGCAAACAGCTCGTCATTAATCACGTCTGACCCATATTAAGATACGTCAGATTTGGTGCATGCACTGCTCTATCACTAATATAGATTTTATCCTAATTCTTCACAACAATGTGCATATCTGCAACACTACCTGGCAGTAAATGACAGTGATGGAATGTGCTGGGTCGCCCCTCCTGATTTCGGCGAAGGCTTATTTACACAGCCGTGGGATAACCATCGCGCCGCTCCATCATATCAGAGGCGTGCTGCAACTAATCATAACTTTTAGCGTTCGCAAACAAACAAGCGATCAATCCCACCGGAAAAAACCGGGGCCGTGCGAGCGAGGGCGTGTGTGTGGGTCTGCTTCTGATAACGAATAACAGCGCGGCCCCATCTTCCCAACCCTTTCCAATCCCAGTAAAGCCTCACTCTTGTAAAATCCTAAGGATTTTATATAAGCCAGTGATTCACGCTTAAAAAGCCATGCTGAGACCCCGGCTAAAACTCTGTGTATCGGAGAGTAACTGGAAAATAGCTTGAACTGAATATTTTAATCCAGTTCCAGGCTGCATAATTATTCATTAGAGCCCATTGAATTTCTTCTTCTTGCATTAAGGGAGCTCTTGGAAGTGAACTGTTATTCTTTTGGAATGGACCATTAGGTTCATTTAATTACATGTAAAGGTGGACAGTTTTTTTTCTCCTTTTAAAATAAAAACAAAAAAGAGGAGGAGGAAAAAAAAAATCCCAGTGTATTCACCCATTCTGAAGGCGCTTCAAAAAAAGTCTTTTTCACACATTGTCAAATGCTTTCATTATCACTCCTTTATACGTGGCAAAAAAATATCAAAAAAGCCATAGACCAGCTGTCCTTGCAAATCCAATGGCTGAAACCGTCGGGTCCCTGTTGCTTTTTAATGTCGTCTCCAGCCTGCGAGCCACTATTCCAAAGAACATAAAAGGTTTTCTCCTAAAAAAGCGCACTTTAAAAGACTTTGAAATAAGACAGGGACAAATCGAGGAAAAAAGGCTGGTTTAAAGATGCCAGATAAGGAACAGAGGCGCTTGTGTGTTGACTGGCCCCAATGGGGGAACCGGCTGCAAGCGGTCCGGCCGGCACCGTCTCCGTGCAGATCCGGCTGGGCGCCGGGGCGGTGAAAAAGGTGCCACCGCATCTTTAACCGCCAGCCGTCAGGGAGGGCTTAATCAAACTCCTCTGGGCTCGGGGTGTGCACGCCGTCTGCTCTGATAACAGCTTTCTCCAATCCAGCGCCCACCCCCCCCCAACCGCCACCACGTGTCCCGCTTCGCGACAGCTCCGCGTCCAATCTTGAAAGCGGAGCGTTAAGGCCGGGGATGAGCTGACCCGGACCGGGCCGCTCACGGTTATCACAGCGTGGCGACAGGCCCCGCCCCGGCGTCTGGAGAGCTCCCCGACGCTCTGCGCGGCCGGCGCCAGCACCGCCTGTGGGCTCCCTGCCCGCAGGTACGGAAATCCGGCATCTGAGAGCGCGGCCGCACTTCAAAGAAATCCACTCCGAAGAGTCCCCACCCGACCTCCCAAGCCAAGACACGGCCATTTTCCTTCAGTGGGGAAAAGTGCCCTTTTTAATTCTTAACTCTGTCAACTTATAGACAAGGGTACCAAATACAGGTGTCTGCTGTGGCAGCTCCATCCCCAATGCATTTGAGCCAGTCCAGTACAGCTGCATGTCGAGACACACACACACACACACACACACCAGTGACATCTTGAAAGCTCTTAAAAAAAAAAAAAAAAAAAGAAGGCTGAAATCTTACCTTTAAACGAATAATTTCTACTAACCTTTTTGCTTTGTTTTGTTCGGTCAATCATGCGATTAATTACCAAAATAATCCCTACCTGTTGGCTGCTAATTCTCTCTCTACGCTGTATCTTTCGGTAACATTCTTATTTAATTCCACAGATTATTCAGTGTTGGCACATATCCACTGATTATTTGACAATGTGGATAGATTTTCTAATTTTTTTTCTGTGCCCACAAGCAGAGCACACTGATGACTTGAAGATCAGGTCATCTGTGCCGGCTCTCACTTAAAACACTCAAGAAAGTGAAATGATTTTTCTGAATTGGGTTTTTCCACTAGTCTTTTGTTGCGATTCACCCTCAAAGCTTGCAATTACATCACGATGAACCCCTTTTAAGTTAAAAGTGCTTCCTTTGTAATGATCAAATTGATTTTTCCAAATTGAACGCTAATCATGTACATTTTCTAGTATGATGTGAAGAAAAAGAAAACTATCAGAAGATATCAACGGAAGAGAAAGAGAATTTCCTGCTGAGGGGTATGGGTTATTCAGACAATCAGCATGATACTTATTTCAAGCTCATGAACTGCCACTGCCACTTATACACAGAAGAATGTCCCTACAATTCAGTGGTGACCACACAAGAGAAATTTTAGAGATGGTTTTTAAATCAGCATACGATCCAAGTTCTTGTCCAATGAACAGCTCCACTTATGCAACAAAGTTCAAACCACCAACCAATGCCACTCCCAACTCAAAAAAAATCTTCATACTCACCACTCTTCTTTCTCTTTAAGTATGGTAGTAACAGCGCAGTTTCCAATAATTAGTTTCACCTAGCCACGCGAGAGTGACTCTCTTTCTCCCACAGTGGTGTCAGAAGTTCACCTCCTGAGCACCTCTGTTTGAGAAGCTGTTCCCATGACACACTAAACTGAGTAGATATGTATGTTAATAAGATAAAATGAGAAGCTAATATAAGATAATGACATGTGCATAGATAAATATTTAAATGCCTCAATGATTCTGCAGTGGCATCCAGTTTGAAACAGGTAGCTTGTTGGCTGGCAAGAAAGATAATTAATCTTAGTAGTACAAGGAAATGACCAGCTCTGCTTTTTCTTACATTACGTCAACTCAATAACTCGATTCGTTAAAAATTCATTAAATAATAAGACATACAACAATAAAAACAGACAAATAAAAGATCATGAGGAAAAAAGCAAGCCGATAAAACAATAAGAATGGGTCTTATTTGGGTCTTGGAACTTAAACTGCAACTTTTAGTGTAAGACCAGGACACCTTTGCAACAAATGTAACCTAAAGCTGTCAAATATGAGATTATAGAAGTCATAACTCTGAATTATTGCCACTGGATGCTACAGTTGGTGATGACAGATGCTTGCAATAATTCCCTCAAAACTGGTCCTTAACACCACCCATCTTTAATTGACTCCAATACGCATTTTCATCTGACCTTCCCCTCCGCTTTGCCCATATCTTTTAAATTAATCCCATTTCCCATGGACTTCCATGCAGTTTTCCCCCTGACACCTCCCTCATATATTTTTCAGGGCATCTACATTTGCAGACACATCTCCCCATTCTGGCTGCCTTGACCACAGCGATTTCAGCGCACCGTAATGCAAGAGTACGAAGCCAAACAGAGCTCCCTGCCTCTCCAGCTTAGCTCTTAAATCCATCTGAGTTTGGCCCAGTGCCTAAGACCGCAGTCTGAGAGAAGGCCAGAACCCCTGTGGAACTTGCAGCGGCCACCACCGCTTAAATCTTAAGAAGGAAGTACCTCAAAGACTCTAACATATGACATCACTGCTATTCAAGACAGTATCGATCAACACATCAGCCATGCTGAGTAAGGGCCTCAAAGTAAAATGACACATTATACAGACTTACCTGTTGGATGGTGCCCACAGGTGCCACGGCCAAGGAGAAATATCCCATGCAGAAAAAGAAAAGAGACGACATTGTTATCATATAAACTACCACAGCTCATCAACGGGCATAATAAACGTGCACATGAGAATCTCTGACAGGTAGGTAAATGGAACCAGCCTCTATGATATAGACCTCCTTTAAAAATGTTTGACAGTTTGTAATACAGATCTTGTAACACAATGCATGCAATCGGAGGGCATATGAGGACTGGGAGTGAATATGTTCTCACATATGGGCTTCCTCACATGCCTCCAAAAGGCCGAAATAAAAAACCTGCTGACAATGACATAACGGCGCTTTGCGGGATTGAATTTAAAGCCATATATGAATCTGTTGAGACACAAACAGAATTGCACGCCCCCAAACCAACATTGACCGGCGCCAAACCGTATGGATATCGAGCGTTTTACGCTTACATAAATCATAATCCGCCACGGGCCACTCACCCAGCATGAGTGGACGAGGCCCCCATCGAGGTATTGCCGGAATTCAGAAGTTTCAAAAGTTATTATGTCTGTTGATTACCTTCGTGAAAAAAAAAAATCGATACGCACAAAACTAATCGTGCACATTCGTGGTGTACGTCCACGGCCGCGCATTTGTGAGGCGGAGGTGATTATTTTCCGAACAGCGGAGCAAGGTGTCAGCTCAGGTCTCTAACGGGGAGCGGCAAACGCTGCTCCAACATTGGCAAACAGCCTTTTGGCGGTGATCTTTAGCATAGGTAACCATGACAACTTGTGCCGGATGAGCTTGAGCCTTTGAAATGTATGCAGTGAAGTGCTTGCCGGTTCTGTACCTGGCAGCATAGTACCCACTGCTCAAAGTACCTGGCACGCAAACGGCCTGCCTTGCTAATAGCCTGAAGAACTCTACAGTAGCTGGTCCAAGAGCTGATGGGATTTGATAGAGTACAGAAACAAGAGATTTGGGGTCAGCGCTCATCAGGACTGGATTTTCTCAAATGATTCATGAATAGCCATCAAAGATGTTAGTTCTGTTTTTTCATTTATTTTTTAAAATTTGGAATCAGCTTTTGTTCAGGATTTTTGCAAGGGAAAAAAATATCAAGGTTTTATTGTAAAAATAAGTTGCTAAGTAGCTAATGTTATTCATATCTCATTTAAATGTTTGTGGTGGTTTTGCATTGCAAATTTGTCATTTTTGTTAAGTCTATGACCTTATATAACACAGATTTTGCTGTTAAGAAGATGTTGTTCCTTAAATATTTTTACATATCACAGAAAAACGTCCAGGCTTCTGCAAGACATTTTACACATTGTTGATGTTCAGCGTGCATTGCAAAAAGCATGTGTCAGGAGTTAGTCTGATCACGTGTGTGTGTGTGGGTATGTGCCTCTGTGTATGTGTGTGTGTGTACCTTTGTGTGTGTGCATGAGTGTGTGAGATGTGAGACACATGGCAAGTCCTGGTGTCTGGGAGCTATGCTCATTTGTAATTGCTTTTATTCCAGTTAATGATCACTTGTCCTTTTAATCCCTTTGTTTCCACACAATTACTTCCCTAGCTGGAGCTGTGCATTGCGGGGACGTCTTAGGCAAATAAACAAGCTTAGCGACGCTTGGCGCAGGTGCGCAGCAGATAAGCACGCCCTCTCGACTTAACGCGGAGAGGGGGAAGCTGGGAAGGGGGCTTGCGTGCAGCGCGACACCGCGGGCGTTCATTTGCGAGGGATCAACACGCGGGGCCTTTGAATGCACGGGCTAGCGGGACACGCTCTCGCCCACGGGTCGAAAAAGGAGGAGGCGGTAACGTAAACCGATCTCCTGCCGCAAATGAACCTCCAGTGTATCGCGAGCGTCGGATCACCGCGCCCTCAGGGTGAGCGGGATTAAGACGTCGAAGCCCCTTTTATGTTTGCGCTGCGCGTGCAGACACAGTCAGCCCTGAGAGATCGTGCAGGCAGGCCTCGTTCGAGTCCTGTGTGTTTTATTTTTGGGGAGGAGCTTACCTGGATTGTCTATGTGATGTCACACTGCTAGATACGACACCCCTTGTGGACAGACTGCCAGTCAGCTGCACTGCTGTTACCCACATACATTTCTTATTGCTTAGTACCAAGCAGATAAGTAACATGTCAATTTTTGAACTAGACAGAGTGACAGGCAATAGCTGCATTGCATGCAAAGCCTCACTGGTTATTGGCAATGAAACCTCGGATCTGAGGTATTGCACCTTGTGCCTTTAACCAGTAACTTGGGACCTACTCAATCTCCCATTTCATACAAATTTCAAAAAGGGATACTGTCAGTACTCCGGCCCCCTAGCTGTTGTTTTTGTGTTCTCCCCATCTGTCATTGTGGTCCATGTGTTTTGTTTATTGTTTTTCCTTGTGTTCCAGCCCTGCCCCGCTCTCCGCCCTGTCTCCGCCCACCCGATTACCTGATCGTCTCCACCTGCCTGCCTGCGCACCTGCTTCCCATCATCTCATCAGCCCAGCCCTATATCTACCCTGCTTGTCTCTGTCTTGTTGCCAGTTTGTTGCAGTGTGTTCGTACCTGTCTCATTCCCACCGTGTTTTCTGCCTGATCACTGATTCCCGTCTTAACCCTGCCTGTGCCTCGACCTTGCTCCTGCCTGCTGTCCTGCCCTGTTCACCTGATCTACCTGACTACCTGGTTTGACCCTGCCTGTCTCCCGTCTTCGATTCTTGATTGCGTTCGGACTGCCCGCCTGGTCTCGACCCTGCCTGTTCTGTCGTTACGATTCTGCCCTACATCCCTTTTAATAAACCGCTTGGAATCTGAAGCTTTTGTGGTCCTCGTTTGAGTCCTTGCCTGAGTCCTGACAGATACTCCTCAAGAAAATCAATACTGCCATGCTAGTACAGTTAATATCAGACGCATTTGACTGAGTAAATGTACAAAATACATGGGCTAGGAGTGAATGACTCAGCAGGTCACCATACAATATATTTCACATTATAATTTATCACAGTGCACATAATATTCTAGTTCATTGTGTTTACATTTTAAATTCCTTTCTGTAAGTTGTTCAAAGTTGTTTTGGTAATCTGCTCTTAACCTAAACTAAAAATAAAAAAAAATAAAATACAAATGAGTTGATCTAAAGGGATATATCCATGAATTATACTGTAGGTTTGTTCATTCTGTTAAAAATATATGATTAATACAGGTCACTAGTACATTCTTAACATTGTAAGAAAGGTAAACTGTGATACTCTGTTGTATCAATACATTTCTACATCTCTGTTTGTAGATGCTTTGTACATGCACCCAGACTTTTTCCTGAGGGTTCATTGGCTTTGTCAGGAAAACATAAAGTGAATTTTAAAATCCAATTACATATGCTTAATTGATGTAAACCACTGACAACAAATCAAAGAACGTGTTCTAGATGCCCTTGAATGAATTTCAGAACAACTGCAGGAGAAGGAAAGGGGAACAAATTGAGAAAGTAAAGCTCACTGCATGACCAAAGGCTCCATTGCAACTGAACTCAAAACATTAGCACAATTTCAATTTGAAAACAAACGTTGATTTTTTTAATGATATGAAGCAAAGCTGTCTTTGATTCAGCATTGACTTTATTTTAGTCAAACATGAAATCAGCCAGATCCTCAAATCCTATTAAGAGCATAACATACTTTCTTCATAGCCTGCTTCCGCTTACTCAACATGTGAAATCGATCTCTCTACACCTGCACTGCATTTCAACTGAACAGCACACCTCTGCCGTAATTAAAATGAGCCTCACCTTTAGACTGACTTTCTCTTTTTAAAACGTCATCTTTTATTGGAGCTTTAAAGCGGAGATCAATCATAAATACGGGGCTAGTGAAACGGATTCATAAAGACATTTACAATGTCCCCTAAATTCATGTGAAGTGAGTTAATCAAGTGGAAAGAGTGGAGGGTATCGGCCTTTTTTGTGTCGCTCAATGGGACACCGAGGGCTGCCTTTAAAACCCTTTGTGTTCTCTGGGGGATAAGAAACAACCTGCCATCTTCCTGGCACTCACATCTGGTATCAGCTCATAAAGTGGCAATATTGTACACGCTCTGTGGGAAAGTTCTTATGAGGACAGCGGAGACTCGGGCTAATGAGAAGTTGCGAGGATTTTAAAGGGAGGCATTTTTCATGCGTCCTTTGTATTTCAGCCGTGAGGACAAGACTCTGATTGATGAAGACCTTCAACTTCTTCAAAGGAGAGCGCAAAATTGATCCCTGCAGATACTTTGAACTTAGCTCCCTCTCTGCCTGACTGAGGGAAGTGAATTGAGAATTATTATAATTGTATATTTTAAAGAAAGGGACCAATCTTTCGCTGATGATAGTTGATTCTTGAAATAACACACTCCAAAAAAACCCACCCAGGAATTTCAGAAAATTAGAGGTATTTCAACATTCAAATTAAGTTCAATAGGGCTTTTGTCAGCCAAAGGGATAGCTCATTTTGGACAGCTTTTGTTCACAGACACCCGGTTGTTCTTTGAAGTTCACCTGGGGCAGTGCAACTTATGGACAATCTTTTGTCAGAGATGGAAAGAAAAGGAGAATCAAAGCTTGCTCATACATAAATCAACAGAGAGAGAGGACAGAGATGAGGGAATGGGGAACAGTAATGCTCTGGGTTTGCATGGATAAATCTCATTATATTTGTGTGAGTGTAAATTATCAAGACAAAGGATTTAAAAAAAGAAGTATTATGACTTGCATTAAGACTAGGTCACTGACCTTGAATTGATAAAGAATATTAAGCTTTTGAAAAGTTTGCTTTATTTATATATTCAAGTTATGTATATTGAAGTTAACAAGTACAGTTTAAAGATTACTTGATAATTTGTGTTCTCAGCCGTGTTATAGATTTTGGTTAAAAGCACATACTTCCATTTGTTCCATTCCAACTACAGCGCACACTAGGCCAAAATCCATGCTGACCTATTGGTTTCCCAGCATTCAGCTGGGAAACACGTTTGCTTATTGGCTGTTGGACTTTGCACATTGGCACACAGCAGCCTTCACCTACATAATACACCAAAAAAGAGCAGAGATGCAGTGTGCTGGAATACTAAAATAACAAATAGATCCCCACGGGCAAATATCTATCTGTCTCTGTCTTATCTATGTATCATTTCCAAAGAGACTCTAGATCTCAGGCATCAGTGCCTCCATGAAACATATCCTGATATCAGAAGAAAACTCAAAGTTCCATTTACCTTTAACACAGAATGCTATGGTAAGCTTGTGTCCCAATGACAATACAAAGCCTCTGTAGCTATGCCGACGCATCTAAGCTTGGTTTGGGGTTGAGGAATGGATTTGAGATATGCATACCCATACACCAACTTTAAAAGTAAGGGGTCCCTTCAAAATATTTATTTATTTTTCTTCAGAGTACCCATATGATTGCCCCATATCAATTGTCAGTAATAATTACACCTCCAATCTGAGCAGAAATATCACAGATTTTAGCATTTTGGATTGCATGACATCCCCACTCTGCTTTATCTCACAGCTACAGACATTAATACTAAAGCACTGCCATGAGGTCCCAGGGGCATCTGTTAGAAGATGTTCATTAACTATATTGTATAGAAAGGGTGCCTTGATTATGCACATCAATACATGCTATCAAGAAAATGCTTTCCAGGAGATTTGTGATTGGCATAACTCACTTTATTGAGAAATTGATTGCATTGAGCTCACAAGAGGACACTCATCATGCCCTTTTAAATAAATCATACTGTTAAGTGACTAATCTGAAGTCTACATATTGAGTAAATAATATTATAACATCAGCTCAATTCATCAGATAATAAAATTGGGCTAAAAGTTCTAATTTTAGCCATCAACTAACACTGCAAAACCCAGTTGAGAGTGCAAACATAATGGTAAAATTTCAGAATAAGTGCAGTTGGAAATGCTCAATAAAACATTAATGAGCGCATTATAAAGCATTAAAAAATCATTGTTGTGTGTGAGTAACATTTATTAAACATTAATGTAATATTTAGGAGGAGGCAAGGTTTGCTAGATGGAGAGAATTCACACAAGGTTACAATGTGCACTGTGGAGTTACAACATATTTCATGGTGGGCATGCATGGTGCTGCTGTCTCAGCAATGAAGCCCATGAGTACATCACATGCAGGTAATTACGGCATACTGTAACCTCCGTTCAACATATAGCACCTATAAGCCCTTGTTTAAAAATGCATTTATCAATATGTATTCACGTTGGACTAAATATGTATTTTAATCATATAATAATGGAGCTCCACAAACCATATACTTTAAAGTATTACTGACATTGGATGGAAAAGCCAGGTTTTAAGTTGAACGTTCCACAGCGTACTTGCTATCAACAACAGCACTCCTACGAGATCCGTTTTATCAGTTCTAGATTGTTTAGAGAAACTTGGCTCGGTTTTGTGTAGGAGAACTAAATCGACTTTCTGGGAGCCACCTGAAAGGATATCAAGTTACCTTCACGCATGCAACTTAACACTAAAAAGAGTGAATAATATATGAATACTGTCACGCCCACTCCCAACCAGCCAGCTCAGCCAGCTCAGCCACGCCCAGTTCAACCTGCTCAGCCACGCCCAGTTCAACCTGGTTCAACCACCCATCAAACACACCTGTAACCTTTCTGCAATCAAGCCCTGCCCATAAAAGGACTCTGCTTTTGTTGCCTCTTTGTGAGGTATTGCTCCCTGTTTATACCAAGCCTGTTCTCTGCGATTTCTAGTGTTGGTTCCCGGTGTTTGACCCTTGCCTGTGCTCTTGACTTTGCTTGTGTTTTTTGGATCTCGGATTGTGTACCTGCTGCCACCGTTACTGACCTGTTTTGTCCCTGACCACGATTCTTGATTAAACCTGCTCGCCGCTCCTGGATCCCAGTCTGTTTCATTACAAATACCAAATGTCTATGTCCAAAAATGGTCATGAAAACATGTAATAATGTATATAATATATGATGTATGCACTTTATATCAATAGAGACAATTTATTTCAATTTGGGAGTCATTCCTTGACTTGCAGTAGAAATTAGAATGCTTCTAACCAATCGAACTCCATGCTGGCCTGCATTTACTAAATTTCTGATGCGTGTGTGCTGCAGACATGAAATACATAATTAATGTATTCCTATGACTGTCAGTGAAGCTTTCATGGCTGCTCAGAACTAAATCTATTAATCTATTCAAATGACAATATCATTATTCATAATCAATAACACATAATGGATTCAACTCACTTCTAAGGACTCATAAAAAACATGCTTGATACAACCTATAAAATCATCTGATAAAATAGATAAACAGGGCATCAGCCTTCAGAATACACTTGGCTGTGCTGTCTATAATTTATAAAGGAAGATAAAACATAGCAAAGTTAACAAGTAGCTAGCCAAATATTTGTCCTCTGTTGAAGCTGGTTAAAACATTTGAAAAAAGTTAAAGATAACAAAAATAAATGGCTAGGAGCATAGAGGTACATTAAAAACTCTCCCATATTTTTCCCATTAGCATGAACCAGATTTGCACAGCAATGCTGAAAATCTGGAGGACAGTCTCCATACATACCAATGACATCATTTGTCATTTAGAGCAACCAAAACTAAATGCAGCTGGATTGATTCACTGGACTGTCTCAACCTAGATGTAAAATGTAATATATTTATGGAGGTTTTCTAGTACTAATCTGAATTTGAGTGTAAACATCCTTTTTGTTCAATCATTTTATCATCTGGTTGTTTTTCTTTTGCGTTAGTAATTGTTATCACTTGGTATTGTTCTGTCGGTGCCACACCATCATGTAATTCCACTTGATGTTATCCAGCTGTTGCACTGAAATGGAATTTAAATTGTCCTTCTGTTCTGCAGGTCCAAGTAACATGCTTGTCATTAGAATGACATGGAGCAATCTTGTTTTTTTTTATGAAGCACTGCAGCTGATAAACATTAACATGCAAACCTGACATCGCTCCAGATTTGCCATGAAGATTGATCTGCAATCAATTTGAGCATTTTAATTACTCACAGTATTGAATTTATTTCACTTATTCATTCTCATGTTCTAAAATTGCAGGGACCCAAATTAGTCATATTCAGGGGCTATGTCAGTGGCTATGCAAACTGCCAGAGAGATTAAATATTCAATTATTCGGCTTAAGGCATTCTGTTGTCACTCAAGATACATTTAATGCTTCTCAGTGCAAACACCTTTTTCTTTGCTGCCGGCATAAGGTACAAGACGGGCACATATTAACTGGTTCCAGTGTCAATGAATTCAATTAAAAGATTTCCAAATGACCTCCATACATGTATGCCACTCGCCCCTGTGGCACCCGTCCCTCCGGCGTGACATTTTTTTCCACAGAGCCGTCCCCATGATTGCGTGACAGTGCGATCTCCCCCGCTCTTAATCTGGTTAAAAGAAAAGGGCCGACGGTGCCTGATTGATTAATCCACAGCCGAGGTAATTTCCTTGCCACTTTTTTTTGTGAAAACAAGGCACGCAGCAAAAAGCTCTGCAGCAGTGCTGGGTAGGCATTACTATCAGGGGTTGTGGTTATAAAACCAGAGCTATTTATAGTAACAAGGCAATGCATGAGGGGATACAATTTATAGCAGCATACTGCTAGAACCATCGGCAGAGATTTACTGGGGGGGCGAGGGGGGGTTGTTTTCAATGGAATTTCTCTGCTGAGAATTGGGATATCATTTCACCGTGTCAGTAATAGTGAATATTTAAAATTAAATCGAGATGCAAAGACTTTGATTCCCCTTCAAAAGGGCATGAAGCGCGAAAGAGATGTTTATGTGTCGGGGGGTGTAGAGAGAGGGGGAGAGGGAGGGAGGGATGGGGATGATATTGATTCTACCTATCCTGTCACCGCAAAAAGTGGCAGGTAAGCCACCATGGAAAAAATTCTGATTGAATCCATTTTGAAAACAGTGTGATCACTAAACACATCTCTTCACCTTGAAATACTTTATGGGTGAATCGAAACAAAGTGAAACCTTTTTATAATGTACCTCGGAAGAACATACGCTTTAGAAATGGGATTTTGAAAATTATATCTTGCTATGCATTTCTTTCTACAGTGATTCAAGTGACAGTTTTGAAATCTATGTTTATTTTAAATATGTACCGCAAAAAAATGACACTTTCTGACAACAGACATCAGTAGCAATAGGTGAACATTTATGATTCAAAGAAATACTCCACTAATCGCTCAAATTTATTAAACATTTTCTTGCCTGTCTCTTTCTGTCTCTGCTATTGAAGCTACAGGTCTTCTGATTTGCTGCCTCACTATGAACATTCTTGAAGGGAAATGGTCAGAATATCACTAGTAGTGATGGTTTCCACCATTATTCTCTTTGTCCATGGTCAGCATATGACAACATACAGCACTTGAGTTGAATACTCGGTCATACTAAAATATAACATCTGTGTACAAAGTTTTAAATTATGTTTGAGAGCCAAAATCATGATTTTAAATGACTTGTTGCTCCATTTGTATTCCTTCTCATCAGGCCAGGTATCATTCACCCTTTTTGTGAGATTAATCCTTTATGATGCACAACATGTGTTGGTTGTCTGTAAGCAAATTAACCTTGTTTTTAATATTGTTGAAATACAGCTAGAGGTCAAAGTGAAGACTTTCCCTGGATCGGCAAAACTCTTCCGGGTACGTTTCCAGAGGAGCTATGTACATGCCAGCACTTTACTTTAAATTACAATACATACACAGCAGAGCCAACAATTTACTATATATTACCTTTAAATACCGTATGCAATGAAACAGTTACCATTCCACTTAATACTCTTACGTAGCTTTATGAAAGTTAATGGAGGGTTATGAATGTATATAGACAGAGTTGATGACTATGCATAGAGTATGAGACTGCCTTAAATACAGCTTCATCTGACTACGTCACACTATGCTTTTACCAAACTCTGATGCAAGCATCAACCACGTATAGCAGTTCAAAACAATTGTGTAGAATCATTCCTGTGCCCACACCATTTAAAAAATTATGCTTGTAAGACTCAAACAATCCATTTTTAAGAAACAATTTGGGTTCACTTACAGCATGTACTGTGACACTGAATTGAGTGCATTTGGGCATATTTAATTAAAAGAGCTATTTGAATTTGAACACAGTTTATCTATTACAAAATTAATTATGAAATTAGTAATTACCAAAGCATCTGGCATTTAAAATAATCTCCCAAAAAGTTGCACAATTCAGCCAAGTGCCTGGATGCCAGTTGACAGACAGAAGAAAGAGAGATACTTTCTCTAGATGGAAAATGCTGCCTTTGAGTCTTATGATAGTCCTTAGAATAATGCAAGAATACAGAAGAGAAACTGGGCATTCCAAAGCATCACCACAAAGAACTAAGGAGGTGTTACATCGTACAAATAAATGCAAACAGACAAGACATCACAGATGCAATTATCTTGAAGACACTCAAAAATAATTAACGTGAGTGTAACTGTGATTTTTTGTTTTAAGGACAATGTCTGGATATATACAAACAAACGTCTATGGTACTGTTTAACATGGACCACCGATTATAAGAATCAACTGCTTATAAGCATCAAATCATCCTTGACGGACGTAATTCTGGTATGTGGAGTGTACTACATAAGATGAAGTATGCAAAGTGTAAAGAAATAAATCTGCCATACAGGAATGAAAATGTCAGAACTGCGGGAAGCCGAGTCTCCACAGTCTTAACTCACTCATTTAACCAAGTAATCCTCATGATAAATACCTAATTTAGCTGAGTGAGCGGAACGACTGATGTATAATTTAACCAAAGCCAGCTATTGTGAAGAATTTACCAGTCATTAACTGGATTCTTATCTCCTTCACACAATGTGCAAGGTTTTTTGGTAATTCTCCCAGTTTATAAACATATCCCCCTCCCTACCTTCTCCCACAATTTGTTGGCCAACCAGGCAACACCTATGTGTTTTTCATAAGATAGCTGCACTTCACTGGGCAGGTACCAGGGGCAATCCAAAGAATTAATTCAGAGGTTGAATGCATAAAGTGAAGGGTTGAGACCCAGTTCCCATGATGAGAGGAGAGGAGAGGGTGTGGCACCTGCTGGCACTGACTCTTTGGCATGGCACAGAACAGTGAGGACCCCATCAGCTGTCTGTGCTTAACAACAGCGCAGAATTTCAATGAAGACCCGAGGCACATGGAAATGGGGGCCAGAGGAAGACTGGACTTCAAGCGCTCTCCCATGCTGCTATCAACATAAGCTCCTTGTGACTGTTTTTTCAGTCGTTGAGGGCAAGTGAAATATTTATGAGTGCTCATGAATGGTTTTCTGTATCACTTATGAAGATTGCATGGATGTAAAGTGTTCCTGAAATGCACTACCAAGACTGCGGTGCTGTTCAAGTGAACATGTAACAAAACGAACATTCCTTACCTTATTGTCATTTAGCAGACACTCCTACCCAGAGCTACCTACATGGGATACAACTTTTACATGCTATCCATTTATACAGCTAGAAATGTACTGAGGCAATTGTGGGTTAAGTACCTCGCCCAAGCATACAGTGGCAGTGCCCCAGCAGGGAATTGAACTGGCAACCTAACGGTTATGAGCCCTGCTCCTTACCACTATGCTACACTGCTGCCACGGTGCATTCACAATGAATCTCACGAAAAATGACTGGAATACAATGGTAATACTGTGAATCCACTAGGTGTGCGCCTGTCACTTTTAGCACGGTGAAACTGAGCAAAGCAGCAAAATGAGACCCAACAGGAAGGCACCTGTCTGTGCTTCCACCATTTTTACGTTCAGTAATCACCTCCGGATGAATAAAATGATGCCTGATGCATTCCACTTGATCATGACAGACATGCTCGAAAGCACGTGCTGGGACTCAAGGGGTGATGCAGATTTAATTCTAATGGAGCTTCCTGCTCCTAAGCTTCACTGTTTGCATGAGCAGAAATCAGAGAATGGTGTCCTTTGAACATTACAACAATCATTTCCTTACTGTCAGTTCCCACAGATGCATTGCACATCTCTGTGAATTTGGAGGGATACATATATCAGCTTTGCTTTATTGATGTAAACACCAAACACCTTGTTTTAATGCCTCTGCCAGATATGGGAGAATGTCACGCAATTTTCTGCAGTGTCAAATTAATTTTCCTTTAACATTTATGACGTGGACCGTCAGCCCACTACCTCTTTATGAAATGAATTGAAAGTGAGTGGTTTCTTCTGTTTCAGCTGATTGCAACAACCTGCGAAATTAAAGGCAAGTGTGGGGGGAAACTGTGGAGACAAACAATAACTAATTCAGCCCAATTTTATCAGCGGATTTGCCTCAGCAGAAAGGGAGCGTACCAGCGGCAGGCACTCGCTCATCCAGTTAGCCTAATTAAAACATTGTGTTAGAATTAATTATTTAAGGTGGGAAAATCTAATTAATTTGAAGCCGTAGTTGACTAGCAAGCAAACGGGGTTGAAGGTGTGTCACTGGAAAGGTCTGGCCCAGTGGAGCAGAAACCCTATGCCTGGCTTTGCACTCCAGCTTTACTGTATAGATAAACGTATGGAATTTTTCAAGGACATCCCACTCGTCTAATTCATATGCAAAGCTTCCTGCAAAATGATTTAATTTGTGCAGCACAAAATCAATAGTAATGGGTTTCACACCCACCTTTCTCACACTCTTGCGAATGAGAAAATGGCCCAAAAGATTTTGGATTGACTGTAGTGAGCGAATATGCAGCACACTACTTGTCAGGATTTACACATAAGCAGCTTTCGACTCCAAAACAAGGGCTGTTCTATGGACAAATTGACTCAGCTATAGCTGTTGGGAAGTAATGAGGCGATTCCTCAGCATCCCAAAGGTCTTCTCCTAACACTTATTCATTGGTGCAGAGGCCACAGTTGGGTCTCCCTTGAGTCCTTGAAAGTCACAATCACTGTTTACTGTACAAGGTTTCCACAACACCTCCCATTTGGTTTAAGCAACCAAACACAACTATAGTTCTGTTTTAGAGCAATGAGAAAATCAGCAATGATAACTGCATAAATAAACAGACAAGATGGTAGGTAGCAAGGTAGCTAAGCTCACTTGGCTTGGTATTAATGATTTCACTGTCAATGGTCAGAGGACGTACTGCTTCTTCACGTTAAACATATTTTTTCATAAAGAAAGTAGAGGTGTATTCATTGTGTTACGTGCAGCGCACTGTGCGTTTGTGGGGGTCTGGGCCGCCTGCGTCTCGGACTTCCTCCCTCTCTCCTCTCCTGCTGCTCTCCTGCCGCAGGTATCCCGCTGCAATGCGTCCCACCTCCTCGTTCTGGCCCGGCCAACCAGAGACGGAGCGCCCCCTTTAAAGATGCTGGCTTCTTACAGTGGAGTTTGCTGTTTTTCGATCTCTCGTTAATTTTGTGCATCGTGACTTCCAAACTTGCCTAAACTGTGTTTTGACTTTGTGTCGTTTTCTGACTGTGAATTTGGATTGTGTCTCGGTTTGGTTGCTTTCGGTTGTCATGGGAGGAGGACAGGTAAGGTGGGGGATCCCCGCGTTAGTTGTTCCTTTTGTATAGGGTTAGGGTAAACCATTTTTAGAAGTGAGACAACAGAGAGCACTAATCTCTTGATATATAGTGTTGCAACCTCATGTTTACCTCATGGGCCAAGTTTTGGCAATGCAAGATGGCAGCAAACACAATCAGCATTATCTAATTTTTCCCACTTTCTGTATGAACGGCAATAATTAATCGAGCAAATAGTCTTCACTGGTCAAATGATAAAATACTCACAGCCAAGCACATGGTGAATAGACCACTTTCTGTGACATCATTATTGCCGGTACTGGCCATTGTCATTACAATGCCATTGACCTACAGGACTGGGGCATTAAAGGTAATACAGCTACTTCCTGCTTGTCATTTACATGGTCACACCTTGCTCACACATCTAACCCATTAAACACTGTTCCTCACTCTACAGTCCAGCAATCTGTGTCAGTTTTTTATATTTTATTTTTGTGAGCTGTCAAAATTCCACTATTGGACTGGTTCTCTTTCAACTTGTTATTTACACATTGAAGTACAGTACCAGTCAAACGTTTGGACACACCTGATGAAAATAACAGGAAACATGCAATCAAAGACATTTAGATCTCTGAATGCAGAATCTATTTTAGATATTTTGAAGAATCTATAATATAAGAGTTTTGATTTGTTTATAACACATTTTTGGCCACTGCATAATTCTGATAGTGTTATTTTGTAGATATGGTGTTTTTACTATTATTCCAAAATGTGGAAAACAGTAAAATAAAGAAAGAAAAGTGTGTCCACACTTCTGAATGGTACTGTAAGTGCTCAACACACATAATCTGGTGATTTGCCTTTTCGGATTGGACCTGTCTGAGGGCACACATTTTCTGGCATGAATAGTTCCACCTAAATAGTATATTCCGATGTGAGTACAATAAAAAAAAAAAAGAAAACACAAAGGCCTAGTAATGATATGATAGCCCAAACAGGTAACTGAAAAGAGCCACTGCTGATCAGCTGTCATATTAAATCAAACACAGCACACAGTTCGCACGCCAGAACAAACCCGAGCAGCAAATGCCACATTTAACCAGAAATAGCCTGTGTGCTCTCTGTAGACTTTCCCATCAATGGGCGAGAACACTTGATAATGTCAAGTTGTCAAAAGGATGGGTCAGAGATGTAAAACACGGTGTAACAACATGAGAATTCCTTACTGTGGGGACAATTTGACGATGGCCAGATTATTGCTTTTGGAATTCAGGAGAGCACACGAGAGTTTTATCGCAGGTGTTCACTAGAACACGGCATGCTTTATGTGAAGTGACAAACAAAATGCTTTCCAAAGGAGCTCAGAACGAATTGGCAGGTGGCGCATATGGGTGACTTATGAAGGAACATGTGCAAAATCATATGCCGAGCATGACCATTGCATCCTGCAACCTGTGGAATTAATGCTTAATCCCTGGGGATTCATCACCATTACCGTAAAACGTTACCATCGATACAATGCTTTACAGCAGCAAACACTGTGTGGAGATCTTTGCTAAGCTGTGCACCCTCAGTTGTATAATTTATTGTGTATCCCCCAGCATCAGGTTAGAGGGAACTACTTTATTTCTTTTCCATGTGAGTTCATCAATCACTGAGTCAGCCTGCAAAGACTAAACGAATATGTCTAAAGGCTCCTTAAAATGACTCCCAAAATGATCATTAGGAACGCTTAGAGTGTCAAACGCTGCGGCGCAAACGCGAAGGGACGGGATCCACTCCAAACATGACTCAGAGACTCTTCTATTGGGTTTGACCTGTATAAATAGGTTATATAAACAGTAACTGTAGAACAGTAGCAGATCAATAATGCATGGCGGAGCCGCTGATCCCTTCTGGAAAGCTTTGCCATGGTGAATTCTCCTGTTTTTCTCACAAAAAAGTACCTCCTGACAAATGAGAGGCAGCACTGCTGGGACATTTTGGGAACCCAGCAGCACCAAGGAACATTCCTTTCAAAAAGCCAGCCTCAGGACCTGTAAGGCTTGGAATTAAAGTATCACCTAATTTAGGAGATTGCTTCATCATTAAGAGTTATGAGTACCAATTTGGATGGACTGTTTGATCTGCCCTGCCCTTACATATGTAGAATAAACTTAATAAATAAAATAAAACTGAATGGCCCTCCATGACTTCTCACTGCAAGTTCTACCATTGTGGTCTGTCATGAAGGAGGTATTAGACGTAGGGACTCTGAATAAATGAATGCATGTGCCATGGAAAGACAACTAGGCTGAAAATCAAGACATTTCAGTTGCTAGCAGACAAAGTAGCCTAACTCTATCATGTCTTGCTTTTTATAATTGGGTTTGCCATAGTATTGGAAGGACTGAAGATGACCTGTATCCTATAGAAAATGGTGGAGTAGTCTGCTACCATCTTAAGTCAAGAATACCACCAGAGTTTATATGGCAAAGTCTAGCATAACATCAAATATCAGGATAGACAAGGGTTTTCCTTGTTGTTACTAATAAAAATGAATGCATTGTACCTGTAGGTAAAAAGTAACATCTAAAGAAGGAATGGTTTTGACAATACACGTGTTGTAACACATCCAAACTAAATGCAGTATTCAGAAAAAAGCCTCCTCTATGGTTCCTTACAAGTTTGTAATTTCTGACAGACAAAGCTTACAATTCCCCCCAGACCTACATACAAGAACTTAAAATGAAATCCTCTTCCAGTCTAGAAGTTCAAAAACCTCATTTCTCACAGCTCTATTCTACTAATTCTAGTCATTTTGGAAACAATAAGATTATGGGAGAGGCCTGATAGGGGAGCAGAATCATGTGATTGGGGGCAGGCTGTTGCTTTGACTAGGACCAAGTGAAATTGTAATAGGACCAGCATAAAACAGACGGCACGAAATGCCTTTTCTTCTTTTAAATTTAACCTCACAGACCTCACTATGTTATGTTTTACGTACTAAAGACACAGGCGTACATGTATGCACTGTTTCTGGCAACGCACCTCAACACCTACACTTTTGAACAATCACTCATGGAGAAGTTTTGGGTCAATATCGCTACCGACAGACTGGCTTTGAATTCCACACAGTTAAAATGTGTGTGTTTTTTCTTCATTATTACGCCTAGCTACAAGATCTATCCTGTGTGACTGGATCAAAGACAAACCGCCCACAGCAACACTGGCAGGGAGAGATTTTTTAGGTCTTCCCTGTGGAAAGGCTGAGGGCTGTTTTAAAAGGTGAGGATATATATATTTTTTGTCACAGTGTGGCAGACGATGTTAGATCTGAGATCTGTTACAGAGGGGACAGGCTGTACAAGAGTGGCAGACTCCTTGTCGGCTCGAGGGAAGGGGGGAGAGTGCAAAACCATCCATTTCTCACTATGTGCTCTTGATAAAACAGAACAGTCTAAACACTCTTAGCAACATGTAATGTTGCGTTGAGACTCAGACTGTACTCCTAACCAGGGGGAACAAATGTGACTGGGACCTTTATGCATGGGATTGCTGTCACTGACGGCAACATATTGTTTATGTGTGGGAAACTGAAAATCAATGAAACTTCATTAAAGAGAGAAAGTACTCTGTCACCCATGCACCACTGCTGGACTTGTGGGACACCAGAGGCAAGTTTAGGTCTGTATACCTCTAGCAATCCAAAGCTTTCTTGGCTGTATATGCACGGATTCTAGTTCTAGTCAGTCTACATAAAAAAAAACAAATCAACCTGTCTTCATTAGGCAAATTCACTGTTGATAATGTCACAGTCATTAATAACAAATGCAATATGAAGCTTTTTTTGTTTGGTTTCCTCAAGAAATGTGCGATGCAACATGAATATGAACTGCAGTAGATAATTTGCATTCAGTGAATGCGTGTGTCTGGTACACACAGTACGGAAATGTGCAGATGGAATTTCAGATTGAGAAGCATGTTTCAATATATCCCAAAGGTTTGGTTCAGTTGTCAAGAACAGAGCCGGCCACAATGTTTTATTCTTTGATAATCCCCCAGTGACAGTAGCCTTCACGGAAATGTCGGCAGAATGTTAAGTATAGCTTATCTTACCAAAACACAGATGTTTGTTTTTTTTTCTTCTTTTTGTCATCATGCTCTCTCTCTCGCTCAGTCAACAGTCTCCTCAGGCTCTGTTCAGAAACACAGACTGAAGACACAGGGCAAGTTTCAGTCTGCCTGCATGCATGCCTGTTTTTTTCCCTTTTTTTTTAAGCCGATGATGAAGATGTACGGCAAGGCGTTTGGCCCTGCGAGAATCGGAGGGCAGACAGCGGTGGCGTAGCTCCGAATGATTAGTCCGAGCAATGCCGGGAGCACTCGCCGAGTCGCGGGAGGGCCCAGCGGAGCCGAGGCGGCCGCAGGTGTGATTTATCCCGCGGAGCGGAGGGAGGCCGGCTTCGCGCCCCCTCTCTCGGGACGGAGGGACGGCGAAACGAGGAGGCGTGATTGTCTGGCGGAGCCGGCGGCGACATTTGCGAAGCACCGCTGAAAAGGGGGAGGGTGGGTGTTACACACTGGGGGTGGACTGACAGTGGTGGTGGTGGGGGAAGGGGGGTGTGGAGGGGCGGGCTTGCATCCAGGGTAATGGAGGTGGAGGATCTATGGCTGTGGGAGTGGGCAGCCCACGTGGGCAGGTGGCCCCAGGCAGGCACCAGCAGGTCAGAACATTAGCCCAAGGAAATGGAGGAATCGGAGGCAGCGCTCCAGTAAGTCAGCTCACACCGAACCCCTGAGCAGAACAAAGCAGCAGAGACGTACATCCTAACCAACTGACCAGCTGCTTTTTCCTTTTGCATAACACAAAAGCACACTGCTCACAATGCTACACATGGCTGGGGCACTGGAATATTCATAAGGGTTTTTTTTCCATCAGCAGTGCTACAATTAGAACAATAACTACAATTATTGGCAAATGGCAAAGTCATTCTTTCCATCCAGGATTGTCCGGCTGTCCCTTGGAGAATCCAGAGAGAGTTGGAACTGCAGTGTGAGATTGCTGAATGGATATTTGCTGTTTCCCTGTTTAAGGGCATTAATTTACATGTACTGATTTGTTTAACACATATGCATATAATTAGGTCAACTATAATCAGACAGCTGTGTGGGATTGCACACAATAAAGCATACTTTTCGTAGTGGTAGCTTATCCAGAGTGACTTGCATATCTTACATTTTTACCACATTTTTTATTTGTAAAACTGGATTTTTAAGGAAACCACGCAGGTTAAGCACCTTGCTTAAGGGTAAAACAGCACTGTCCATCTTGGGAATTGAACCTGCAACCTTTGGGTTATTGTTTATCCACTACACTACACTGCCATCCGGAGTCATGGCACGGCATAGTTCCTGGCACATTTGCATTCCTACCGGCTGGTACACACTCTTTGCTTTCCAGACGATCTCTCAGGTTTTCAGAGCATGTGCGTACTTGACTAGGTAGTGTTACTTAATGTTAAGGGCATTATCGATCACTATCTGTTCAAACTGCAGTAAAAGCTGGCGTGTTCTCACTGAAGGCCTGGCACTATGATGAATGTTTCCTGCCAAGTTACCCTTCAGATCCAGAAATCTTTGAAGTAGGCTTCAATTTTTTTAGAAATATACTCTCCATTGAATCAACCATGTCTTTGTTTATTAATTATTGTCAAGCTTTTCCTGTTATAGATCTACTCTATATCCTCTCCAATACATTAAAATCAAAGCAATGAAAGGCTGACTTGAGAGGGCTAATTTGTGAAAAGTTTACAGACACTGAATTATTCACATTCACCCTCACTGCAGTCCTACAAACTGTTTTCGCAGCACATGTAAAGCTCATGTTGAGGTGCCAATTGATGATGTCACTGTAAGTTCCAGTGATTATACCACTCACTGCAACCTCTGTTCCTATTGTATAAACTCAAATCCCCATGATTTTAGTCATGCTGATTGAAAAACATTGACCTCCTCCCACGCCACACTAGCCCAAGGGTAACTTGTAATCAGAGATTTACTTTAGCATCCCATACACTACACTGCTGTTTACCTCCAAGTGATGCCTCTGCAACACATTCTGACCTGTGGCTTCTCTTGGGGAGCCAGCAGAAAAGCGTAGGTCAAAACACACTGTGGCACAGCTCAAATGAGTGTATGTATGCAGTGTTTCGTATGCTCTGTGATTGTCATGTTAGAGGACCGCATAAGCTACTAGATCCTGGTGCTGGTAATATACTATACGAGCGATGCAATCACAAACATTATCATTACTTCTACAGAATTTCCAATGTTTGTTAAAACTGAATTCTCACCTGAGGTTCTACAATTCTGGTTTCACTTCAAGGCACTAGTAACGTAGGATACTATGGGTGTACCACTGCACGCTGGGAAGGTGACACATTGCTTTGGGCAAGTATCCACTTTTCCATACTAATTTCTTCACCTTCCTGGCACTGCACTGCTAATAGCGTTATGCATTCCCTTGCACATCCAGTGGAGGTAGAGTGGTATTTGACTGAGAAGAAACTGTCTGTTAAAACTGATTTTTAGTTGAAACTAATCACTTCTCCTCTCTTCTGCCCCTTAGTGATACAGATCCTCTTTCAACTGAGCGGCCAGCTTTCGTGCTCACTTAGGCATAGATTCCCATTAATTAAGGACTGATTTATCAAATGGTTAATGATGTGCAATTCTGTCGCAGCTGGACCAGAGCTCAGAAACTGTGCTGTACTGTGGATTTCTGAAGGTGCGGATTTAACTGTAGCCCTTCCAAGTCAATTAGCATTTTAATTCTTTTAACACCCCTTTCTGATCTGACCTCTAAAGTGACAATCTTTTCCTACAGGAATGACTATATCAGTTCAAACAGCTGTGTGTTTGGCTCTCTCAGTCCACCACAAAGCTTAAATTGATGACAATATTTTCCATGTCCCTAATCAAAGATGCTGGTAGTGGCATATCTCATCATTGTTTTCAAGGTGGACTTCCAGGCATTTAGTGGTGAACCCGGTTGTAAAAAAAAAAAAAAAAAAAAACAAAATAGGATGTCTCTGAAATAAGCCTGAGGGCCGTAGCAGGAGGTTGTAGGCCAGTTCAGGAAGGATGGTCACATCTCATCTCTTCTTCCGCCTTTGGCTTGGTGAATCTGCTGCCATATTCTGCTGACCTGTTCCAGAAAAGCAGAGAATCCTGGCGCTGCTTTCGGAATCCTCTTAGCAATAATGCAAAAGAACATTAATATGACAAGACCTCCTGCTGCTGTGCACAGACGTGCCAACATGACGACCATAGTGCTTTGATCCAGGGTAGGGGTTGTATGCTTTTCCATGTACACAGTTTATATAGATGTGTACATATGCACTTCTGTTATATTGTTAGCATTACATTGCTGTCATTTAGCAGACATTCTTATCCAGAGCGACTTATATAGGCTGCAGTTTTACATACTATCCATTTGTCATGCTGGATATTTACTGAATGATGCTTTAGCTGACACCACAAGTTCAGAAAAATGAACATCTACACAGTGCTCTGAGTTAAGCAGAGACAGCAACTACTTTCTACTTTGGAGTTTCTTTTCATTAAAACGCACAAAAAAAGCTTTGTAGCCTTGCTCAGTGGACTTGAGCATAGTTCCTAGTCGCTGTCACAGTTCACACTTCAGATATCATAGGTGCCATAGACAGATTGTGGCAGTTGGCACCCCTGACTGTGTCATGCTCTCAGGACGAACATTATAACACCACCTCACCATGTTCTGCACGAATCCGACCAAACGCAGGTGCGTTCCTCCAGGGTCGGAGGATGACGACGCCTCCACCTTTCTCTTCACTCACTTTTACATCTCATTACTCCTACACCTTTCCTTTTCAGAGCTGAAATAAACATTTAACGAACGGGATGACTAATGCAAAGATTGACTGATGGGGGTGCTTGGGTCTTGTTACATTTCGTCAGTGTGTTTCTCTTGTTTAGGTTTAGCGGTTTTGTACTACCTACTGCATACTCTTGGCAAACTTAACGAGTCCTTATAAAAGTTCTTTGGCATACTTGTTTTTTCTCCTCACAGTGCTTGAAGGCTTGTCTCATGTTTTTTTGCCTGAGCAAGATGCTTTCTGCAAACAACTCAATTGCTATGCAAACAATAGGTATGCTTACATTACCTGTCTGCTCATTTACAATTTGTATTCTGCTCTTGTATGTTTCAAGGAGCCGTTTGTATTATTAGGAACAGTATGGTGGCATACGGTGGAGACAGCCTCAAGTGGCTACTGCAAGTTGCCGCTCTGACGAGAATAACAATATTTTAACTTTTGCCATACTACAGCATGGCCTACTCTTCACCTAACCAATCAGCAGAGTGTGGGCGGATTCTCTCTCCACTGCATAGCAAAACGGGAAATATACTTGACAACAGCAAGGACAATAACAACAACGAGGCAGCCATTTAGCCGAACTGCAGTGAGGCAACACATTTTGGCTACACATTTCACAAACTGCAATGCAAGCTCATTGGTAGTCCATGCATGTTAGAATGTTGTACAGATACGATCACAAAAAGGCAGCATGTCTCTGAATTCACAGTCATCACTGATGAAGTACTTCAACTATTAACCTGGCTCTCAGCTTTCAGTTTCACAGGCAATAAAGTACAACTCAGAAAAAGATCAGGTATCATGACTTCTAACAATGGACCCGAGAGGTGGTAACAGATTTCTGTACTGTGTGGATGAGAGAAGTGATTTGGCAAATTTCTCTGTCAGGCTGGCACATCACACGGTGGAGAGGAGGGAAAGTCAAATTAATTCAGTCAATTAATTACTGCAGTGTACACCTACCTAAAATTATACAATGTGACTAAGAATGCTATGGGAGAAGATTTTCCTGGCACAGCAAGAGTTTGTACACTGGCCTTTCAGCTTAGTTGCTTCTGATAACAACAGACTACATTTGCAACTTGCCTTTCACTGGCACCTCAGTATGGGCATACTGCAGGCAAAGATAGCTGACTGCTGTCTACCAAACCTTCAACATCTTTTTTGTACTCATTATTGTTATAAAGTTATTACCATTTTTTGGGGGGGCCGAAACCCCTCTCCAGGGTGTCTTACTTTTACATATTATCTGTTTATTTAGTTGGATACTTACTGAAGCAATTCAAGTTTCTGTAAATAAATTCCCAATTTTTTCCTGTGTGCCAGATAGGTAGAGCCAAGTTGTTTCAAGGCAAAGACATTCACAATGCACTTATACGTTTTCCTGTTAAACCCCAGTTAAACCCTTTCAAACAAGTGACTGGTTGGTCAGTGGTTGTCAGATGTGAAAAGGTATCCCTTTCCTCCAGAAACAAGTACAGTAATATAAGGCAATATGGAAAATAAGCTAGGTGGTAAATCTCTGAGATTGTGACTGCTGGTTTACGCCATGACTTCACTTCAAAGCATGTGCATTTAGCCACACCCTTTTTCCTTAAATGGCATCTTAAGCTCTGTAAATCATCTGGGATGTGGGTATAAGCCACATAAATAAGAAATGATATGAACTGATTTTCATTTAGTGAAAAACAAAGAAGGCCCTTTAAGTGGATAGGGGGCCACTATGATTTGAAATATTTTCAACAAAAGCTGACAGTCATCTTTTTTTTTCCCTGAAAACCACAGGTGCGTGTGCCATTTATGTTTCTGAAGCGCTAATTAACACGTTACATCTTTTTTATGAAACACCATTGTCATGGCAACTAATATTATCCACAATAGAGACGATAAATCATGCTCATCATTGGGAAAAAAAAACCTTTTTCCTCCAGTCAACTGCTACCTGCCCATTTAATTCTTTAACCCAGCTCCACAATCTATTTTCCTTGCCTATTTTGCAAAGAAGAAGAAAAGAACACACTTATTGAAAGTAAACACTCAGATAATAAGAGAGGGCATAATTTAAGATTGCTTCCATGAATTCCATTAGGTCTTGTTCACTCAGCTCCAAGTGTCTGTTTTACAATATTGGGTTTACAGTACAGAATAATTATGTCTGATGAAACATTTTAATACCACAATGCCTCAGGGCATTAAACAGTGACTAATGACACTATGGTGTGGATTGCAGTTGTTGTTGTGGATGTACATGATACTTCTGGATATTCTAGTTTGGACCCCCTCTAAATATAATGACATGAACTAAGTTGGACCTATTAAAATTCAGAAAGTTCTTTATAAAACAATATGATTCACTGATTGTCAAATAGCTTGATAACTGCAGCAAGGTTTGTTAAGTATGAGATTTACACTGCCAGCGGCAAGTGATGCTTTGATCATATTAGCCCAGGTGGGGCTGGATCGTAAACAATCGATGACACGGAGGTATGCATTTGACTGCAGGGGGCACAGGCATTTAACGACTGAAATGATTCCGCTCTCTGTGCGGTCACACCCGTCCCCCGTTCTCCATAAACAGCGGTCGCCCTGCCCCGCGGAAAAAAAGATGCGCAACAATCGTGTCAATAATGTGCTCATTTGCATACATCGCCACGCACCTCCCCGAACCGCGCATGCATTAAAAAGATTGCACGGACCTGACGGAGCGCAGGGGTGACTCATTATACGGAGGGTCAGACTCGGTGCTCGGGGGGGTATCGACGATATACGGCCATTCTAAATACGCTTTGATGGCAAAGAGCAGGAGGGGACGTTCATTAGAATGCGGTGGCCCGGGTGACGCTAGCTGTCCACTGCGGATGCCTCGAGTCCTCGGAGGACCCATATCTCTCAAAAGTGAATAAACCGCACGTTTAATTTGGAGCTGAATTCGTAATCTGTGGATTACTTCTTTTAAAGGATCGCACTTAAACCAGAACACTGCACACACGCTGCCGACATTCCTGGCTGATTTTGTCATCTCTTCTAGAACGACTTGTTTTTTTCCCCCTCCTTTGATGTCGAGCAATTCGTCACTGAACGATGAAAGTGATGAGGCACAGTTTATTGTAATTAAGTATTTTCCTATTGCAAACCCGTTCCACCAATAAGCAAATTTGCTTTCTCTGGGATATGGATGCTTAGCGGCGTAAAGTAAATTAGGATAGCGAGGAAGAGGACAGAACAGCGTGAAGTTTGCGTTTGATAGATTGCGGCAATTTTGTTCTTTGTGTTGAAAGCAATGTTCTTTATGTCATTCTTCATGATTCATTTTATTATTTTAGAGGCCTAGCACTAATTGAGGTAGGAAGGCATCTTAAATATAACCTATATATCCTAATTGTAATGTTATAATAATTTCATATTCAATAGAGGTTGTTATTGTCATTATTTTTTTTTTACATTCTTCTTATAATTTCACTGTAATAGGCATCAATGAGGTATGCATCTGCTTATACCAATTGCCAAAAAATTACATGCTACTGATGGGTGCTGAAGTCTGAAAGAGGTGTAAATGTACTGCACAGCCCCTAACTATGAACTTTGTCTCCCATCAGCACCATTGTTCAAGGTATGCCTATACATCCAGTGAGCTGTGATGTCACTCAATAATGTTTCCTTCCCAACCGGTTTAGACTGGCAGTCAGAGGGCTACCTGAAAACAGTAATTTTTTTTTTTTTTTGTTTTTCCATCAATAATGAGCAATACAATTCATGGGGGGTTGACCTTTTATTCAGCCGTGCAATGAAAGTAAAACATGGGAACTGACATTTTTCACTGTATGTGCACTTTAATGAAAGGGGATATGCAAACAGAAATCAATACTGGATGTAGCTACTTTTAGGAAAAAGGTTACTTGCAGGGGATGGGGAATCATTATCTTAAATGTTACTCATTACTTTGTCGGGGTAAGCATGTTTTTGCCATGTTCTTTTGATTATTAGGAAAAAATACATTTGTCATGTTAAATTAAAGAAGAATTAAAACATTTAATAACTTAAACCAGACGAAAACATCCAAACTGGAATTTCACAGGCACTAAAGCTGGGTGCACAGTTAAGTGTACACTTCTAGTCCGCAATTCCATTCATACTGGCTGCTTTACATTAGCATGCATGTGAACTTCATGGAGCCCACTAAACACTTAAATGAGGTACTCAGCCTGTGTACTAACCAAGGACTATAGGCTAGGGAAAAGATAACATCCCATGCCTTTCTCTGCAGTAGAAACTAACACAAAACAATTTTCCAGTCAAATCTTTCTACTGTGTAACAGATGGAGATACAAGCGAGTATGTATACCTTAATTATGAACTTCAACCTAATTTGCTAATCTTGGCCCATAGAACCCAAAAGCCACAAATTTCAGCCATATGAGCTTACCTCTCTGCTGAATAACTGTCATTTTCCATATAGAAACACTCTGCTTGTTTTGACGTATACAAGAGGCCAGTCACTTTTAATGTGTCGAAGATATCATCATAAAACGTCTTCGACACACTAAAAGTGACTGGCCTCCTGAAGATTTTGAGGTATACAGGAGGCCAGTCACTTTTAATGTGTTGAAGATATCATCATAAAACATAATATTGGCTCCGCAACAGTGATGCACCAGAGGTTCCCTTGTTTACTTCAAAAAGAACTCCATTTCATCTTTGATCAACAACTTGATGATTTCAGGATGCAAAAAATAACACTTTCTTCCATGCAGACAAGACCACCAAATCTGATTATTACTGAAAGCAGTTTTTGTTGTTAACGGTAATATAACAGAAATATGAACAGATTTGTCATTACATCTTATTTGACTGCAGTCACAAAAATGCAAATAGTTATATGCTGTTGTTTTGCAGTTATTTTATAACACTATTTACTTAAATACTTATTGTTTTACAATAAATAAAAGACACCTTTATCTACCTTTATCTAACTTTCTGAGCATACTTTTGCCTTGCACTCAATATTTTTTCACTTTACACAGCAATGGAATGTCCCTCTGACATGGTTTTTATATCTACACAAACCAGTCTCTGTAGAGATAAGTGAGCTGAAACATTTGCTTTCAGAGAGGCAACAAGTGAAAATTATTTACCTCACATAAAAGGGCATATCAAATTCCTGATGTCATGGTCAGGTCTCCTGATGCTATTTTCCATTACATGAATTAATTATAAACCAAATGATATAGGGCAGGTGTGGACAGCTATTACGGATTCTGAGTCAAACTCAAAGCATCGAGAAAAATAAAAAAGAGCAGCGTTCATAGGATTGAGAATAATATAATGTACTCTACTCAACAATGTGGTCAAAACATATACCACAGCACACACATAGGGTATGCCAGGACCAAGCTACATGGTCATCAGCATTTTATAGCCATTACCCCAGGAGTGATGAGCGATCCAGCGCTGTTCCAAAAAAACAGCCCCAACAACTATTCAACCTGCTCCATCTCCCTCTTGCAGTTTCTCTGCCCCAGTCCCCTCCCGAAAAATGACATCATCTCCAGCGGTCTCCAGGGAGCCCGAGGAGAGTGGATGGATAGGAGACAGCGGAGCGGCCGCTGAGGGTAACAAAAGAGAGTAGCGCGTTGGATCGAATTCAGAGAGGGTGGGGGTGGCCGCAGCGCGCGGCTTCAGAGATGCATCAATGCCCGCATCAGACAAATGAGAAAATTCCACATCGATCAAACCCGAGCCGGAGCACGGCCGCGCGGCGCGACTCTTCCCACCCCACAAGAACCTGTCTCCCGAAACAGAGACCCCACTAAACATAAGCACATGAGGCAGGCGGGTGCAGATTTAAAAAGGATCCCTCTGGACCGACGGCTGACCCCCGCATAAAGATGCCACGTGCCTCATTCTTTTCATGTTAGTGCTTTGTCATTTGGGCGTGGGGGGGTCTGGGGTGCAGAAAGTAATTTCAGTTTTTAAAAAAAAGGGTGACATTGCCTCACCAGAAGGTGGCCTGCGGAGAGCCGTGTTCTCTTGGAGAGGTTTAACATATTCGCTCATCCTCTAGTGAGCTGCGGAATTGAGATGATTAATACGGGGCTGTCCGGGCGATAGCGCGGCCGACGCGGCTGTTGATTAGAGCGCGGCTCCTGCTAAACAGAGATAACGCATCGGGCAGCCTGTTGTTTCACGGCGCAAATATAGCGGGGCAAATATCAACAGGGCGCGCGGCGGCATGCAGATACAGAAGCAATCACCGGGCCTCCCGGCTCTGCACTGCTGAGTCGCGACGCAGAAAAAAAAATAAGGTGCAGCCCCGGAACCGTCCGGGGCCAGCTGATAAACTGGAGCCAATCGAATTAAAAGCTCATCGTTTTCCAATTAGCCGCGGAGTGAGTGTCTGACGTCAGGCGGTGCCAAGGCACTTCGGAGCGTCTCTCGTTCCTTAGACCAGAAACGAGAGAAAGAAAGGGGGTGCGCTTGGGCCTCTGAGATCAGAAGCTACGCCCTTGTCTATGTCACGCTTGTGGTGTGAAAATGGCCCGTGTGGCTCCTGTTTCTGACTCACTGAGCCTCTGTGGCAGACAGCAAGACAGGGGTCCCAACCTGACACGGAACAAAGCGGGAACAAGCTTGCCGCACTGTTTCCTCCTTGACCCTCCATTTGGGCTCTCTCCCGTGGCTGGGTTTCCTCTCTGAGTCATCAAAGAGGAAGGGCAATTATGACACCAACTGGCTCCTCATTCAGGGGCCAGGTGGGGACAGATGGAGAAAGCCTCTTTAGAAACTTACAGCATTCTTCTCCGCCCAGGGACTGTCTCGCTTCTCTGTATACAACGTGTTAGGTGCATCACAGCCAACAGGATAATGCAGAGTGTATCACAACAATGTTGGTTTTGGCAGTGCACCTGAACAACACTGTTTGTACGGTTACAACAAATGAATAATTGTGGGTTTGTTGCATCTGAATAACTCTGATGCATATATTACCATGATTACTTGTTTGCAAAGCATGGGTGATGACGCAGTTTCCATTTTATATGACACTGAGCACCTTGCAAAAGCATAGTCTAGCAATAAAGGAACTGAAGTGGTATCTCTCAGGTGAAAGCACATAACCCAGCTTGTTACACTCTGCATTCTGCATGTTGCCCTTTCCCACACTGCTGTCCCTATAACCATGCTGCATTATATTCTTATGCTTATATTCTACATGCTTATCCAGTACATGTTGACTGCAGCATGAACTGAATGATATCAGATATAAGTGAGGGGAAAAAAGAGAGACACAGAAACCTATTCAGACGGTGTCGTCGCAACCTCTTTGTTATTCTGCCCGCGCCTCATCTCGCGCACCGCTTTTGAAATCAATTTTTCTATCATGACTTAACATTCCAGACACCTCTGACAGCGCCGGGAATGGCAGGCAGTGTTATTGGCACCTTGGACAACCGGGTGAAGAGGCCCAAGCAGAGGCCGCAATTAATTTAGAGAGAAAGAGCAAAAGGAATTGAAAAAGCAAGGTATTTTTTAAAAGCAGGAAAAACAAATTATATAAAAAAAGGAAAAAACAGGAAACCACTCAGTCTAACAAAGGAAGACTACTTGGCCAATCAGGAAGATATCAAAAGAGAAACCGGGAGCCATTTTGTCTTCTGGGCTGGTCTGTCAGGCAGAGAGGTTTGGCACAACCCCTAAGGGTCTTTTTCATGCCCCGATTCACAACAGTTTACAGACTTTAAGTATCACTATAGATTATAAATGATTACACGTTTGTGAATAAGTAAGGCTCTGACTTGTTTATCAATATTGTGCGTTTGCCCAATGAGCCTGTAAATTGCTGAATAACACAGGAGATGGCCTGGAAAATATTTCTGAAATGCACAGCTTTGATACTGAGGGAGTAGTTTCCCTTTGTACCCTGCTTGGGGCATTCTTACATGTCACACAACATTCCCTTCATTTGACTGTTTGCCATGAAGTTGATTGGTTGACACTAGCACTTACCTAACGGCAAACCCTTCCACATGCCATCCTTACAACAGATGGGAAAAATGGCATGTATCTGTCCTTTTACTCTGAAAGGAGTTTCGTCCAGGGAGTGGAAACCAGCAGCGATGACTCCTAGTTTGCAGTCGTGAGGAAGGCAAACTGAAGTATAAGCATTGTGTTCTGTAGTGGGGGAGAGATGATGCCTTTGCATGAAAAATTCATGGCTGAAGTGGCCGAAGCTGCATCATTTTGTGCGGAGCACTTCTACGTGGACAACATGATTTCACAATCGTTTCCAAGGTAGAGACTGTGCATTGGTCCCTGAGGCCTTTTTTTTTTTTCTTGCGAATCATTCTGGGGGTCTTTAACCTGCATCAAGCATTTCATTTTCTGCAGCGATTAGATGCAAATGCACAGAGCATGGACACCATAATGACTACACAGTTAATACGAAGATCCTGAGGCTGGAAGGTAATCACTGTAAGTTTATACTTGAAGTCAGAAAGGGAAAAGGGATTTTTTTTCCTGAGGTAGCCAGAAGGGACGCATTGCATGTAGGAGGATGTTGAGAGAGGTGTGATAAAAAGACTATATAATTCGAGGTGCTTTCCACCAAGGAGAATTAGATGTTTCTGGCAACAAGTGAAACTAAACAGCAACACAGTGCTTCAGCTTGCATCTATGTTTCCTCTGGATTAAGTGCTTGCTCCATTAAAGTGTGTTCTTTTTGTTGGGACTCGTTTCCTGTAGTTTGTTTGCACTGTGGAGCGTTTTCTAGATGGCATTCTTCAATGCCAACTGTCAGCAGCGCTCCACTCGAGCTGGGTTTACGTGTCTGCGTGTGTTTATTTTGTATGCATGATAAGCACTCAGCGCTTTAGTTAATAGCGTCGGAATATCTGGCAGGTCATTTTATTGTGTTTTACATTCCCCCGTACATATACACGCCTCATTAATTTGATGCAAATTAAGCAGCCACGGTATCCAATACCTCTTCCAGATACACACTAAGGAAACTGCAAATGTGACATTGCTGCAGACCACTTGTAAATAATGTATAACCATTTAGCAAAGCAGGCATTTATTGCATAATCCATTCATTGCAAACGCAGGGATGCCGAGGGGTATGGTGGGAATTGCATTGCTATCTCTGCAGTTATAAATAACGTGTCAGACTTGAAGTACACTTTATTTAAGAAGCACACCTATGAGGTATCTATGCAGCCCGTGTGGCCGGGAAGGGGTTAACCTTTTAATAACTCCCTCTTCCTTTATTTTGCAAACGGTTTTCACTACAAGTGCCCCCTCAGAATGTTGCATGCTAATTTACAGAAGAGACTCATTGTCTGTAAGAGGTATTAGTTGACTAACCTAAAGTGCACTGACACCAAAGACATCTGCAACTGACTTCAGTGATAGTTCCTTTGTCTCCTAGGAAATATTTCCATTTCACCCAGTAGCATTCTCTCCATTAAAAACATCCCTGAAGGTTTAGATGTAGAAAAGAAAATACCCCCTAATCTTGAGCAAGAGAGCATTTACATAAGGAAATGCAAGCTTTAAGTTTGGTCTTTCAATATGCATCTGACTCATGCTCATAAAAATGTTCTAAAGGCTAAGGATACCTAATATTACTGATGTAATGAAACAGACTGGGATCCAGATGCGGTTACAGGTTTTAATGACAGAATCCAAAAAACGTGGTCAGGGACAAAACAGGTCGTCAACAGGAATCAGAAGCACTCCAAACCAGAATCCAAAACACACAAGCAAGGTCCAAAAACAGGCGAGAGGTCAAAACACAGGAACAACACGGTAGAATGGCAAAGAGCAGGCTCAGTAATGAATCAGGGAAACAACATTACATAACAATATTACATATAATTTACAATTGTGTGTTGTTTGTAACTGTAGTAGGACCCGTGCTGAAGAGCCCTTATTTTTCAATAAGCAATAAAACAAATGCATTAGGGTTCTGATTGGTATGGTTTCATGACCAACTCTATGCTATTCGAAGTCTCATACAAACCCCAGAATGCATTTCACACTCAGATGGAGAGAAGAGGGGGAAACTACCTGATAATGCTTGCAGGGGACAGGAAAGTAGCAATGTGGAAGAGTTTAAACTGATGCAGTCCATTTAAACTGAAAAGCCCACAAAAGAGTAACTACCCTGTAAAATCTGAATAGATTAATGGGTCCAGAACAACCACCCAATCATGCTTTGAGGGCTCAGTTTGGTATTAGTGCCTTGTTGCAGGAGGTCAGAATTCAAGTATCCACTAGCTTCTCATTTCCTAGAGTGGGGAAATGCAGCATACTGACACTGGTGGAAACTAAAAAACCAATGGGAGATCACTGCCCCCAAGATGATTCAGTACACTTCGTTTGCATGACAAATAAAGTTAAGAGTAAGGAAGAATATAGGAAATTATGTCTTGGGGTTTGTGGCCCATGAAAGCACCTTATTTAGGAAATCACCTCCAATTTTACTATGTTTATCCCAGTATATTCACTAACAGACATATGCAGCAAGCACAGCAGACAACATAGTCTTTGCTCCTATAAAATAATTAAATCACTTACTACCTAAATAAGAAGTATTCACTTGTGAGTGTGAATGAATAAACCTGGTCAGAAAATCCTATGCATGTCTTTTTTTCTTCTTCAAGCCCAAAGCACCAGCAGCTGAGTATGTCCAGGCCCTGGTCTGGAAGATGAATGTAGCGCATTGCTCACTCAGTGACAAACAGGCATTCATTTTGTATATAGGAAACATCCATACATTTCACACTTAAGGTGTCAAAGGCACACACAGAAAAGCTGGCACAAATGGGTAATAAGAGCAAGGAGAAAACAGGGCCAAAAAATGCTACTGGCAACTTTCAGCCTGTTAAAGTTTCTATGTAAGCCCATGAAGACAATGGTTACCTTATTACTTAGAAGAGAAGACAACTACTGAAAAAGAATGCTCACAGTTTATTAAAATGTAAAATAAATGTATGCATGCAAATAGTTGTTACTTAATGCTAAAGGATTAACCAAATACTTCTAATGGGTCAATGAATAGTTGGTATGGTACATTGTATGCTAATAGTGAATATATGGCTAACATGAATGGATCATTACTGAAAAATTATGAAGAAGGAGACGGGCTCATGGTGATGTGTCATGAATCTTCTCCAGTCTCCAGCATGCACCAGATGGAGTCACAGTGTCCCTCAGGGAATAAAAAAAAAAATGGCAGAAAAATCATGAAAAGGAATGGAAATGAAGAATCAGCTGCCATCCAGTGTCTTCAAATGGCGAAACTGTGAAGACTGAATGAAAAATACCCTACAGGACATCTTGAGAGAGCATCGCATTGGAACACCCAACAAAATGTTTCAGTGCTGTGCAATACACTGTGTTTCAGAAGGGCCCATTTACAACTGCACATTTTCTTTTGAAATTTACTCAGCGCATATTCCTCCACCATCACAAGCAGCCGCCACAATTTCGTCAAGTGTATTAGAGATTGGCCGCTTGTGTTTCATGTGAATAATGGCAGATTATTACAGGGAACAAAAGTCATCTTACTTGAGGCAATAATAACGCTGACAGATTTCCATTTTGAAGTTTGCGTTAAGGATGGCCACCGCCACAATCTCGCTAATGCAGAACACGGAGCCTGCTCCTTGTGTTGCTCCCAATCTTGAAATGTCAGGATATTTCAGGCGCAAGCAACACTCAGATGAATTTGTGATCAAATCAAAAACAGATTTGATTCCGAGCCTACTTAACTTGAATGTGCTATATTCCAGTGCTGGTTCTAGGAATCCTTACAGCAAGATTACAATCCACAGCCGTAGGAAATATGGCATGACTCCAGAGATCTTCACTACTTTTCAAGCATGCCATGACACCATCACATATTGTAGATCATGGGTCATAATTACTCTGATGTCCTTTCCCCACTGTCCTCTTTTTATGTCTGACAAAATGACTAAACTGAGGACGAATTGTGTGTCATTCATCTGTGTGTTAAATTATCCATGGCAAAAGAACTAAGACAAATATTTTTGTCAGCTTATAACATTCCAAAGATATACAATCAATGATATCAAACTCAGTTTAACTGGATGTTAATAAGAGTTTTGATATCCATGATATAGACCTGATATCACCATAGGCAGTATTATGGAGAATAAAATAAACCTGGCTGACTGGAGTTGCATACTGTTGCAGACTATTATAGGGATGTGAACTTGTTTGTTTTTCAACTCTCATTTAATTTCACTGCTCTATTAATGGCGTAATTGCGTCATTGTTTGGGAAGCGGATTTGTTCTCATCACTTATTGAACGATGACTGTGCAGCCCTGAGTGAAAATGGATTACAGATGTAGATCTGCAGCATATCCATGTATATATTACCGCCAGTGTGAATATAAATGAAATGTAGATAATTTAAGTAAGGCAGTTAGGGACTGTCTGCAGATAGAGAATTAAGTGAAGATTTACAGTGCATCCTTTATGTGAAAACTGGATGCTGCCAAAAAAAGGACTGTGGCTTGCCTTAAGAGGCTAAGAAAACAGAATGATTACATCATTCTCTGGTAGGCTTCAGGCTCATGTAGTAAGGACCAAAAATGACTGCTGGTGCCTAAGTCTGAAATCCTTGTGGTAAAGTTTTATCCCCTAAAATTAGGCTGTGCCAGGAGAAGACTGTCCATCACATTTATTTGGAGATCTCATAGAAACATTAAATCTTCATTCCAGGGGCAAGGATGTATATATATGTATGTATGTATGTATGTATGTATGTATATGTATGTGTGTGTCTGTGTGTGTGTGTGAGTGAATGATGCATGTGTTTTAGTGTGGGTGTGTGAAATCGGCGTGCCAGTTTGAGAAGTGGGAGTTTGGATGTGGGTGTCTGAATGGATAATCTTTTTGTGTCTGGGTGTGAACGCTTGCATGCATTATTTGTGTCATGTGTGAGATCTGTGTATTTTTTCGAGTGTGTGTATGTGCGTGTGTCTGCATAAGGATTTATGTGTGCGATAAGTGTAGGTGGGTGCTCTTGCATGTGTATGAGAGAGAGGAGAAAGATAGGGAGAATGAGAACATGACCTTTCTTCACAGATTCGTGTGTGAATTCTTGCATGCCTTTTTAGTCATGTGCAATATCTGTGCGTGTGTGTGAGTGTGTGTGTGTGAGTGTGTGTGTGTGTGTGTGTGTGTGTGTGTGTGTGTGTGTGTGTGTGTGTGTGAGACTGCGTATGGATTTCTGTGTCCATTAGTGTTGGTGTGTGAGGCCTGTGCGTGGGTGTTGGTGGATGTGTGTGAGAGAGCGCAGACAGATAGAGAGCATGAGAATGTGACCTTTCTTCACAGATGAGTTCCCAACTTCAAACAGACGAAAGATGAAATAAGTTGCGGTGCTGTTCTAGGCTCATCACTTGTCTCCGCATTTCCCCTGACGACTCCTGTAGTCCAAAAGCCCTACCTCCACATGACTTTTTAATCAATTACACTCAAAGTATTCTGTATAAATTTTTAACTCAGTATTACATTAAATTACATTATTATCATTAAGCAGATGTTCTTATCCACAGCGACAAACATAGCTTACAATTTTATCCATGTATACAGCAGAATATTTACAGAGTCAATTGTGGGTTAAGTACCTTGCCCAAGGGTACAACAGCAGTGACTGTACACTGATTGGACAAGGATTACTTCCAAATCCACAAATTTTTAAAGTAATTTTCACCTTACTTCAGTGTGCATGCAACAAAATGCTATAACATGGGTTTTTTACATAAAGAAACAAAAACTGGACAGCTCAATTTTTTTAAGCGATGTTATCTAACTATAACAGTTTGATACATGACAATCCTTTAAGATGATTTTGGAAAACTATAGTATAGAAGGGTATTGTATCGTGCAGTATTTATTTAATTTGCAGACTTACTTAGGGTGATTTACACGGCTCACATTTTCCACTTTTCAGTTGGATTGTGACTGAAACAACTCTGATTCAGTACTATGCTCAAGGGTCCAGCTGTAGTGTCCCACCTGGGACTTGAACCTAAAAAACCATCTTGTTATAATCCCTGCTTCCCACCTACCACCCCTTGCTGTTTTAATGTCTTTGTACTGTGGTCCATTACACTACAGCTCTCGTATGCTGGGGAATATCACTATAGTCCAGTATGGGTACAGTCATTCTGGCTGTTCGTTTCTGTCTGAGAGCATGTGTTTAACATCTCTTTGAGCTACCTGGATGAACCCTTCCCTGTTGATGGAAAGGGGTCCTCTCTCATAGAACATTTAAATGGATAAAATAGTGTCTCAATTCTCTTTGGCATTGAAGAATTTCCCCTCAAGAGAAGGAGAGGAGACGAGTGTTTTAATGCCTGGAGTGTTTGCGGAGGTTCTCTCAATATTCCTCTTGGCTTCCTCTTAAGTCACTGAGTGCTGCCCTGATTTACGACTTCATTTTATGTACAGAATGCAATTCCAAACCACTTGGGGATGCACCAGACTCACATTCAAGGACAAGCTGGAGCCGGGCCATGGGGGATGACGTTACTGCAGAGGTCAGGCGGTTTGCATACAGTAAATTCTCCTGCCGGTAATACCCGTGTGTGAGCAGAAGATCCCGTCAACAATAGGCACATTCACAGGTGGCAATCATGCAACAGGATGTAGGCAAAGCTACCTGCTTAAAAAATGATTAAACGTTTCTGCCACTGCACATGCAGATAATTAATGGTAAGGGATACTGGTATCAAATGTGTCACCAAAAGAATACAGCACCACCAACCAGGGTTGCCAACTGTCACACACCGATGCCTGACCACATTGACTGTGCAAATTCACAGACACTCTCAGGCATGAAAACTCACACTTTTAGGGCCAATACCACAGTCAGATAAAACTCAAAGCAGCTTTAATTACATTGGGCCAATCATACAGTGAGACTGTCCATTTTACAGATTCACTGGTCTTTAAACTACCTGGAAGCCATCCATATAACATAGCAAGCAGTAACACTGGCAACCTGAGCTTGTGGAGTACGAGAATAAACAAAAAGCGATGTGATTGGGTCTGAAGAAATTTCAGCCAATCAGAGAGCTTCTTTTTAAGCATGTAGAATGGCCAGAAAGATGCTTTCATCACAGCATAGGGGAGAGAAAGGTGGGTGGTGGAAGATAGTTTCTGTAGCTGTTACAGTACAACCATTTTAAATGATCAAAGTCCGGCCTACTCCATGTTAACAAAATGTATCAACAAAACCCCTTTTTTGCATATGATATGATATGATCCACCAATATGCTGGATAAATACCTGATTTCATATTCAGAATTCATTTGTGACATTATCCTTTTATGGTTTTCAAAGTCTGCTTGACCCATGATTACAGTGACAAATACATGTCTCATGTTATTAGTGATAATATGGTTATAGCTGAAACATGCTACATTAAAGCCAGTTTTAGTAGATATACTCAAAACAAGGCTGCATAAAGTTAAAAAATAAAATATGTCCGTACATGCAGCTGACTGAGAAATAATACTATACTTAGTAAACTATACTTATAGTTTTCAGATGAGAAAAAAGGTAATATGGAGAAAAAGGTTTTTTTTTCTTTTATTTTTTGTCCCAAGTCTTACTTATACACTGTTCCAGAATTTCCCTTATAGCATACAGAAATAAACCAACACACACAAAGTCTCACTCCAGCCATTAGCCATTCAGCACAGCTTAGCAACCAATTTGAATCTGCTATGCTGAGATACTTCTTTGCCTACAATTTATGACAGAAATTAACAATCAGTTACTACAGAGATTTCCAATTTGTATTACATTCTGTTGTGAGCAGTGTCAATAGTTTGTAAATGAAAAACAAATTTAGCCATATAGGCATTCAATTTTGAAATTTTTAGGTTTAGGTTTATAAAGGCACACATTTCCCAATACATGTTCAGTAGCTATTTAAAGATGCAGTCCTTATTTAGTTACTAAGCAAGTGGTAATGCAAGAACTAATCGTTCGAACAGTTACAGTGAATTCATTCCCAGTACAGTAAAATAAGGTGAGAACTGAAGACCATATCTAAAGCATGGCGAAGGTATTCCATCTGAATATATTTTCCTTTATATTTTCATGTAACCATTTCAAATGGTGATGCATCATAACCTGTTCACTAAATGTACCTTTGGAGGCCTCATGTCAAGGTCAGCTCTCACAGGTTGCAATGATACACAGCTAATCCTGTGAAATGACACACTAATGCTGCATCTAAGAGTTGGAACATCATGTCTAGTGCAAATTTTATACCAACAGTATAATGCCTGTGACTTAACTGTGGGCCTGTGGGTCCAATATAGCTGACCCTGAGAGGGAGTATTGTTGAATAAAATAATAGGAGGTTATTCAAAGGCAGGTTTTATGCTCTCTCTCTCTCTGGTAAGTTTAAACATTTTGAGAAGGTCACCAGCTAACCTCGGTAATACATATCAGCTGCTAATTAGGCCTCACACATTCAGCCACTGCTAAAATGAAAATAATTAATGGAACATCTGTTTTATGGGAGTGCAATATGACCTCAACTGACAAAGAAAAAAGAATCCAAGAATTGTAACAATAGGGTCAAATGAGATTAAAATAGCATAGCTTAGCTATTACCAAAGGAAAAAAGAAATATTTATATATACATAATTACAAGTAATATTTATCTGCTCCAATGGGAATAGTCTCACACATTGTGTCATTTGGATTGCCTGTTCTTCGATACTGTGGTGATTCAGTACTGCAGGCCACTGATGTCAGATACTGCTCTGTAATGTTTTATGGACTGACTTGGACAGTCATTCCGGAAGTCACAGGACCTTATGCAGACAGTGCTATTATGCAAATAAAGCGAATATTAAGGGTAATAAAGGGTTCCACTCCCCTTTGAAATTATTTTTGTCCTACAATGACTCCACTGTACATGAAATTGCTGTTTGTGAATATATCGGTCAGTCAATATACATGGACTTCACACTGAATCATGGTTATATCCCTATATTAGAGGGAACAATCTACAGAAATTTATTAAAAGTTACTTAATCAATTGCACAAAGGGTCATTTAATTTTTGTGGTAAGTTATCTTCCTGGCTAACAGAGTTTTCATGTATGGTTTCCTACAGAGGCTGTCTTTCCCTCTGCACCCTTTCAGTGGGTTTACCCCTAGGCTCTGTCATTGGCACCTAATGTTGTTCTGACCACACTCACAATGCATAGATTCCTTCATAGCCATCCATGAATTTTCAGATCTGCTATGCTGAGGATAGTGAGCTACTGTATTTTTCTCTTCCTTCCCATAGAACTCAACTTGTATCACAAGTATAAGCACACCTCAGCAGTATGTCCTCTTGGATGGGCTTCCATTAATTGACACCTTGCCACACCTTAGAATTGCTCTAGGGGATTCTGGTCCCGCATCTGCGTAAAGCTGCTTTATCACAAACACCCTTCGTAAAAAGCCTTTCACTACTAAAATTGAATTAAACGGAATCTCAGATAAAAATCTACACCCTGAAATCGTTTGCCAAGAATGCAGTGTGACATTCATACCTCACCAGCTGCTCTGACCAGCTGAGAGTGCAGGAAAATATGCTCACCCATTGAGACCACTGATTGTCCAATCACGGTTAGTGTCCTTGCTGACACTATGCTGTCACACCCACAACATTGTATGGCTGACCCCTATAGCCTTCCCCAATTCCCCAAAGAAAGACATCTACTAAATGAATACATCATTAAAAAAATGACATTAAACAAATGGATACTACTAAAATGAATATTTTGCACCAGAACAAGCAAAAAACATGCTTTGAGAACATAGGCTTTGTGAACTTAGTTTGGGATGGGATTCTCATTGTGGAAAAGGATCATTTTATCTTTCAGATGAGAGTAGGTATAAGCAATATACTACAGCACTTTCGTGAATAAGGGTTCATCCATTTCGGTTCATTTTTGTGCAGCCCAAGGGCCACTTTCTGTTGATTTAAATTCAGACCAAGGTATATAAAAGCCAGGGTATCACGTTGCTGGTAGCAATCTGCTTTCACTAACCCTATGCCCCTGTGTTCAAGTGTGTTAGTGAGATCCCTGCCTGCACACAGAGTTAGAATGCAATAAATATACAGCCAACAGAGTGCAAAATATCATAGCTGTCTCATTTACAGCTGGCATAAATATCGCCCTTAACATTGATAGGTCATCATCTGCAATAGCTGTTACCTAGGGCTGCCGCATTGTTCATCTTTTCTTTTTTCCTTCATCGTTAAATCTACTGTCTAATGAAGACTTAGGTAATTCTGTATATGCAGGGTTATAGTATTCTGATCAAGCATAAAATGACAATGTCTTAAAAGCAGGCAGGTCATATTTCAGAAGATCAGATGTAGATGAATATCAGATGTTATAAATGTATGATTTATGACCGCCTGCTATCGGTTCCTCTGGAAACCGGAGCTACTGCAGTCGACTTTACTAGCGTTATGACAGAGCATTTCACTCTGCAGCCCTTTTTTTTATAGCACAACATAAAGAAAACACAAGATGGGTTAACCACAACATAGCAGCTACCCACCATGCCCCAGCTCCTGAGCATACTGCCCTCCTTGGTGAGTTTTTTATAACCACTGTTACTCTGTGCAATCAATCTCAGTAGGGAGCAGGACACCACCTAATCATCCATAGCTACTCAGTAATAAGAACCTGACATGCCCTCTCTTACAGATACAATGGTAAAAACATATGGATTAATCTCATGGAGACTAACCATCTGTTTTCATACCAGGGACTTTGTAAGACTGCATCAGTGCTTACAGTGTCTACGCTTTGCCATGGGTGTAATAAAGTCATGCAAAATCTAACTCTTTAGAAGCAACAGTTGTTGCATTGCTATCTAGGGGGGGCAAAGGGGGTTTGGTTGAACCTGTTTTATTATCAGCAATGCTCTGATACAGGATGTTGGTATGGATTATGACTATATGTCTGCATCAGTGGAACTGATTAAAAAAATGGGCTAAAACGCTGTTTGGGCAAAAAGGTGACATGCTCTATGGCTGTCCAAAGTGCTTGTAGTCATGTTCCTATAGCAGACAAACCCCACCGGTCTGCTGTAAAAGCAGCACATAAAAAAATTTTGGGCACAGTCATTCAAGTGCATGGCCTGTAGCAGGTAAGCAGTGCTTTTGAGCCTCAAAAAATGCTGGACCAAGGCTTCGACAGCAGAGACCCACCTTTAAACTAGGAGGTGCGGCGAGAGGAGATCAGAGGGTGCAACTCCCAGCATTCAAAATGGCACCTAATCAAAGGCATAATGCCATCCTCGAATGCTCCCCCTTCTGCGACCACCGAACACTTTCACACTCTACAGCTTTTAAATCTCCCCGTGGTATGGAGGAGTAGTATTTATATCAATAAAGTCTGGTAAGCCGTGGCAGAGGAAGACATACCGCGTGTTCGCTCGCCTCCAGGCACTTCCCATGCAAGCATCCGCCCTTGTTTACATATCACCCTGGGACAACCATGTTTCCCCCCTTTTTTCATTGTTTGTCTCTTCTGCCCAAGGGCACAAATGACTGAGAGACATTTCATTGTGAGCAGGTAGCCCAGAGCTCACAGGGGAGGTATTGAAAGGCAGGCTGAGGAAACAGTTTTCTTTTACGTCTCCTACCGAGAGAGCGAAGCGCCGCTCTTCTGCGCGCTTGACGGCAACGGATTTGGACACGACTGTCAGTCTCCGCTGCCAGATGCCCGCATCCTTTCATGTTCAGTGAAGTCTTTCACGGCCCCTCCCTCTCTTTGGCTGGCCTGCGCCACCCTCTCGCCAATTATCTGTACACGAGTTTAATTTTATGGTTGTTCAATTTGATACGTTTAAATCAAAGCTGAGACGCAGCAGTAAAATCAGTAATAAAATTACAGCGCAACCCCGAATTTGGAGCCAGGAGAAATGGCCTCCTCAGCAGTTTCAATTTTAAAGACGAGTCAGAGAGGAGGCTGTTGTCTCCGACAGTGAAATATCAGCTGGGAACATAAGCTGGCGGAATGGGAGCTGCAAGAATGGAAGCAATTTCCTGATGTTGTTTCTGCAAATGGCACAAAGCCAGATATATTTGGTACACTGAAAACAGTAGTGGGAGTCTGTGGAAAAAATACCCAGCTGGCATATACCTTTTTACTGATATGCCATTTACAGGGCAGCTAGAGAAAAGCAAAACTGTCAGTAGCTCACCTAACAATTATCATTGCATGAGTACATTGGTTGCCAAGGAGGTAGTTCTCACATATATATATGAAGAATAAAAAATTTCCACAGTCAAACTTTCCACAAACTTTCCACTGAGGTGCAAGAGGATGATATGGAAAAGGGATGCACATGTAACTAATAACTCTTCTGGGCCTAAAGATACGTGTTACCTTTTCTAAATATGCTTTGGCCAACCGTGAAGTGCCCCTTTCCTGGAAACATGAGTGCAACTAAGTTACATGCAAAGTTTCAAAGTTTTATCTCAAAGTGGGACTGCTGCATAAGAATGAGGTAAAAGTTATCACTTTATTTCACAGTCCAGTTCCTATAAAATTACAAAGGACATTCCTAGTAATTACTGTGTAAAACCACTACACAATCATGAAAAACTATAATGTATTTTTAAGTAATTTAGTTACTATTACATTATTTTTTTTTGATTATTTTTTGGGGGTAATCAGGTTGTATTTTGTGGATACAGAAAGTAATTTCTTGCAACCAAAATAACGTTATCATTTAGGCACACATTAGTGTTGCAAACCTTACCAGCCGACTTATGGGTGATTACTTGACAAGCACAAAAGGTGTTGCCATTTTATCGAAATAGTTATTAACGGTGCTACTCCTACCATGCAATTACTCATTAGTTTTCTCAGAGATTCTTAAATTATTTACAGGTATTAGTAAGTTCAAAAGGTCTGCAGGTACCTCCTTGGGAAATACCAGGTAAATAGCCTTCCATAGTAAAGTGCTACTTTTGATGCTTTTCTTCCTGTATTTTTTTGATCACCTCATAGTCCAATGACAGAAACAAGCAAATAATAATCAAACTCTCTCTCTCTGTCACTCACACACTCACACACATGCATGCACGCACGCACACAAACACGCACACACACACACACACACACACACACACACACACACACACACACACACACACACACACACACCCTAACCCACACAAAAAGGATAACAGCAATTAGTGAATCAAAATCAATACCACCTGTTGCAAAAACCATTCTAGAGAGGCCACAGATTTAAAGCAGATCTGATAGGCATTCCAGTATCATGAGTAGAGAAATAACAACAGCCATAATCCTTTAAGCCCAAAACAGGTTTTCCAAGGAGATCTTGTAGATGTTCTTTTTTTAAGATATTCAGAGATATAAAGGAGGACTGGCAAAGTCACACAAAAGAACTTAACTGAAGTATAAGCAACTAAATAGAAAAGGGCAATCTGATCCACAGAGAAGAACATTACTACTGTAGAGTGGATATGTCAGTATGCTCTTTGATAATTGACCAAATGTACTCAGAATTCAAATGTCTTGATCCTTATCAATCTGCTCATTACATGCCATTTGTGTAAGCATTAAATGGATCACTTTGAGCCTGATTCATACAATACTATAAAATAATAACATTGTTTTATTGTTCTGTTTCCACATTACTCTGCCATTGTGATGAGAGCTTTATTCAGTTAATGTGAACCTGATGCCAAAGCTAGCCCATTTAGAAGGGAGTTCTAGTGGCGTCAACTTGCTGTTGGCTTACAGAGAAAAATGATTTTTTTAAAAATATCTAAACAACAATTTTTTTCATTGACATGGCTCCCTTCTCTTTCAATCAAACCACGAGTGCTCTGCACTAGATGTACTGATATATGCTTGAGGAAATTCCATACAATATGATCCTGTGCTGTCCTTTCATGAACTTACCAGAAACGTAAATTACGGTTTGCCTATTGCTGGAGTAAATTTCTGTTTTACATACTCAATTTTTTTTTTTCATAGAAGTATCCCTCTCTCTTATTGGCTAATGTATTACACAGTGCCTTCCATATTTATTCATTCACCTGATAAAATGGGAACAAAAACATATAAAATAATAAAGCATAGCCACTGGATACTTGTTCTGCTTAGATTTTTATATTCTACTACTAATTAAGCTTGGTTTCAAATAATGGATTTTATCTCAGAAAAAACAATGGTCACATTTATTCTCATACCTATAACTAGTAGTTTGTAAATGAGGTTATAGGATTTCAGATAAGGATTTTTGACCATTTTTGGCGGAATTGCTCCAGGTCCTTCAGATCTTTTGGTTATCATTTGTGAATGGTTTTCTTCAGTGTGAATGACAAATGTTTGATTAGGCTGAGGTGCAGAGACTGAGATGATCATTTGAGAGCATTTATTTTGCGCTCAGTTATCCAATTCTTTTTAGATTTGTATGAATACCTTGGATACTGTCATGCTGAGATCTCCATTTCAACCATTTGCAACCTGGCCACATTAATGCATGAAATTTTAAATGGCTCCTTTTGTCTCTCTGTAACCCAAAGATGTCATTTTGTTTCAGAGATCTCCAATTGTTGCCTTTGGATTGACAGATACTTCCTGAACCATTTGCACAAGCCCCTGGTAGCAGAATAAACATGTATCCTCTTCTTGGCAGGGCTGGCACTATACCAGTAGCCTTTCATATCTCGGTAATGACACTACAGTAGAAAGTTTCAGCTTTTTTGGAATATCTTTTTTGTGAATAGCCATCCTTAAAGTTGTGGAGGTGACTGACCAAAATGTTCAGTGCTCTGACCTCAGCCATGACAGTGCATTCTACTGATGATTCTCTTCTCTGTGCTCCCTCCTTTTATGGATGCCTCTGTGTAGTTCTAGAAGCTTCCACTGGGCTTCCTGTAAGTGGAATGTGGATGTGACGTGAATGTCAATGTGATGTTAATGTCAGATTTTGTTTAAAATGATGTATTCACAAAAAATTCATACAAAATATAAATTATATAAAATTATGTTACAATAAATGTATATATTTTTTCAAACATAAAATGAAATAGCATGATGAAATAAATTGTTTTCCTGCATGTTTTTGTTCCTATTCAGTTGGAAGTAGGAATGAATATGGAAGACGCCCTACATGTGACTCACTTCTTAAGATACACTGTTCCTTTAAGTGTTCCAACAAACTGCAGATTTTAACAAAAAAAGAGAGTGAAACTTGGCAAGTGCACAAATACACCATGACAATGAACTCATAAAACTTAATATTTCAAAGCAGTAATTTTTTATATTCATTACAGGACCGCTATTAAAATGCTGGAGACAGTTGTGTAAAATGGTTCTGGTTTCTCTAAAAGCAGGTCGGAGGCCATTTAGCTTGAGCTCTACTATCCTTGACTGAATGCTGTTTGGGGTAGTTGTGTTTGATTCTGTATCATGATACAGCGATACACTAAGTGCCCTTTGTTAAAATAAAGTACTTCTCTCATTCTTTATATGTAGTCTCTACTAAGTGACCTATACTCTCTATCCCCATAGATCCATTTTACACTAGTTGCATTTGAGTAGGTAAATTTGACATATTGCCCTTTCTTTCAGACTTGGAGTCCATTGGAGGATTTTTTTTTCTTTTGTTTCCCTGTACCTGGCCTCTCAAAGTTTTACAAAGCAGTGCCCTGATTGGCTGGAAGATGTTGTTTTCCCTCCATATGTGACAATGAACCCCTTTGCTATGTTTGAGCAATAGCATTGCATTACAAGGGATTATAATCAGAGGCTGTGTCCAAAGAAAACAAGACCCCACTGAGTGATGCACCGTGGGCACAGTGCTCAGACCTGTCCTGTGTCACTGATCACAGATTAACGGTTTTGTTTTAATGGCCGGTGCTCTTGAAAGTGCAATTAACATGAGGGTCAGTGCTTTATAGCCATTGGAAGAATATAAACCACATTAATAGACTACAGCATCAGGACACATGGCAAGCTTAACTCTCTTTGCTTCTTCATTAAAAAGTTCCTTTCTTCCTTCATACAGAAAAATGTGGATGGCATACACAGTGGAATTGTAAGCGGTCGTCTACCTGCCTGGAAGGCTTTGAATATTTCCATTACATACCCACACCTGACAGACATGCCCTGACAGAGTAAAGGGCATTCTCAGCCCGAGCTGGCGTGAGTTCGTGCTGACAGGCACTAGACCTCGAAAGATCTGTGCTTGAACACTCTGTGAGTAAAAGGATACCATTTCGCCTTTCACAGTTGCACTTCCTTGTCATTTCAAAAACTGAAACAAGGATACCTGTGAGGGTGAGTGCTGGACAAGTGTGGTTACTTAAAAAGAGTGCTCTCTCCTTCCTCTGCGGCTTTTGATCAATGGGTTCAAGATTCACCCCTGCTGAATCAGTTCCCCTCCAGCTACGGGTGAGATTAGAGAACCCGAGATAGCTGCGCAGGACATCTCAGGGGGCAGAAGCTGTCATTTCTTTGTGCTTCTGACTCTTTTGTGCCTGCAGTGATCCTGACAACAATAACGTCACCTGTAATTGGTTTCCGACACACAAAGAAGCGTGACGCCAGCATTACCACGCGGCAAGACTACTCAGGCCACCCTAAGGCCGGACCAAGCGAGGGTCACACTCTTCATAGTGAAGGAAATCTTGTCTAACACCCCAAGGATGATGTTTAAATTCACGACAGGCCTTTATCGAGATAAACTCAGAGCGCAAATGCTTGGCTGTAAATGTGTGACACACCTATCATGTAACTGTGTTCACCTTAATCACCTTAACAAGGAAACAGGTAGGCATGGCATTTCATGATTAGTGGCATGAGTGTAACAATCATATGAAATATGCACTGTAAATCTGTAAAACACAGGTTCTTCAATTATTTTGTCACATATGTAGATAACTATCTAATCAACTGGACAGATCAGATCAATTGGTAAAGAGATATACAATCATTTCATGCTTTGTAATTACAGTAATGGTGCACAGGTAACCAGTTTTGAATTTCTGTCATACGTCTTTAAGAAACAGGGAGCAGGTCATAAAGGATCTGGCTGCACAAAGTAGCCAATATCTAATCCAGGGGAAAACAAGAACTGGAACCATATATTACGGTTTCTATGCAACAAAGGCTTCTATAGGCAATATTATTATTCTTACTATGCACTGCTCAAAGGCACAGAATAAACATATCTGAACTCACAGGATCAGTGTGCTCTGCCTGTTCTGCAGAGCATTTCAACAACAAAGTCAGCCAGAAAACTATGCAAGGTTGCGCTCTCTATTAATTTACGTGTGAAAAATGAGCTGAAAATAATATATAGGCATGACATCCTGCTTCTGTTTAATAGCTTCAACTTTTGAAGCAAAAATAAAAGTACAGGTCAGCTGCAGGATTTGTAAATACATTTACCTGGCTTTTTGGATGGACATTTTAAAAAAGAGTGAAACCATCTTCAGCAGTTTTTAATCTTCTGTTCATGAAAGGCCAACTGCCAGCACACAGCTGTATGGATCTACCATTTTCAGCATTTTCAAGTACAATTTCCTGCAGTATATATGCCTGTGCTTTGGATTTCAGCAAGCAGATGAACAGCAAAGAAGTTTAAAAAACTAAAAATATGTATGCATCATAAATCTCTCCCCTGCAACCTGTGCCCTGGAAATGGATGTTTTTGTGTTATTAAAATCATGTATCAATGCATCACTTCACTCCCCTGGGATTAAAACAGCACACATTTTAGACACACTGAACTGAAGAGTGACGTAAAAGCTACATATACAATATATATGTTAATCATTTCACTTTATTTGTAAATATTCGCTGTGCATTCATTCTGGACAACCTGTCAATACCTTAAGGCATGCACACTCAAATACATTTTTCTAGGATGTTTCTTTCATAAATGATGCAGCCTGAAGCTCACTAGCATGAACCAATTTTTAAATCTTAGAATGAATGTTTTTTTTTTTTTATTTCCTTACTTTTCTTTTCCTAATTCCCATTTTCCATTAATACGGACTCCAAGGGCCAAACAACAAAAAATGCATCTTGTGATCACTTGAGCTGTGAACACTGCATGCAAAGTTAGTGGTGATGGATGTTCAAAGATTCATTTCCACATCTCATTTCCAGAGGACAACGTCAGAGCCTGCTCAGCTTATATTTTTCCCTAGGGCTGGAAATATAGGTACTCTCATCACAGCCTGACAGCTATCGCAGCAGTGTTAATAATGCCTCCCATGACCTCTGCAAAGGACGCGTGACCACGCTTTATAAATACCAAATATATGGCGCCGCTAAGCTAATGCTACACTCGTACATTAACATTCACTGTGGAAAGTAGGGAACTTAGTTCTGCCGTTTGGCCCTCATTCATCCTCTTTTCAGGGCTGTGAGGGTGCTCAGACTGTTGTGATCACAATGTTACTTGCGGCAAGCCTCATGCAAAAGTTTCATGTTTGAGAGGAAGAAAGTGCTCTCTTAAGGCACTTCTCTAGAGGCCCCGAACTTACAAAAGAGTTCAAAGACAAGGTAAACATTTAAGTTTGACTGAATCACAGCTGAACTCTGAACACCAAGTAATTACATCAAGCGGGGCACAACTGATGCGTACGGACACATGTGCATTTAGGTAAAAGGACAGTGTGATTTGCTGGTACGTCTTGGGTTGGGGGTGAGCGCAGACTGGAAATAGGTAAGAGAGGAAGAGTGGCTGCAATAAGGAAATGTACAATTAAATTACTCACTTGTGTCCCACACAAATTGTTACATAACCACATGTTGAAGTTACATGGTACTTATGCAATTAGAGTGTACCGCACTGGATAATCACTGCAGGGACCAATTTCCATACAGTATTTTGCATTTATAATTTCACTGTTTACTCTGTCCATAGTGGTCATTCAAGTACCAAAGTACGCACTTACTGGTCTGTAATATAATCATCTACTTACAGCAACCAAGGAACCTGAAGGGTTCTTGGTAATTTATATATAGTCAGTGAGAAAATTTAAAAGTCAACAAACAGGGTAATGCAATTTACTCAAGTTCAAGTAATAGCAGTGTCCATCTGGGATTCTAGGCACGAGACCTCCTGCTAGCCACCGTACTGTAATTATACCACACTACGTGGTAACGAGACACATTCTAGTCTCAAGGGGGGGCTCATTTGAGGAGCAGCGCAAGGTTCCGGGCCACTGAACTCATGCATGCACCTCACATCAAACGATTCACAATGGAGGCTGCTGCTGCTGCTGCCGCCCGGCTTGCCCTCTGAGAAAAAGGACGGACAGGAGTTTCGAGATCCTGTCTCCCCCGTCTTCACAGAGGGGGAGACTCATCAGCCTGAGGCGTGGGATGACACTTTCTGGCGCGGTCGGGCGAGCGAAGCACGGAGTGTGCCGTACCATAAAACAGGGGTTCGAGTTACCTTACAGCAGTCTTAACTAATTTCTGACTTCGTTACTCATAATTTGGTTGAAGTCTGTAATTAAAGGTGCCATTTTTAAATATGCGTTGCCAGTGTGCTGTCTGTAATTAGCAGCGGAAGGGAATACCAGTGAGCAGTTCGAAGGCAGACGAATGCCGCTGCATCTACTTCACAGGATTGCATCGTCTAATGTCCAACCCTAATTGTTACCCTACAATAATCTCCAAAATACCTGGAACATAGGATTAATTGTGTGGGCTGCGATGAGTCATGTTTCAGAATCCTGTATTATGAAGCTGAACAAAAGATAAAAGTGTATCCAGTACTTCAGAATAGCCCTTAAGGTTATTGGTAGAAAAATGTAGTGCCGTGTAGCAGTAATTTACAGAACATAGCCATTATTGTTATAAAAAAAGTCAAAACTTGCTTGCTTTTAATTTAACTTTGAAGACGTAGTGGTCATGTACCATTAATTATTTTATATGTTGGATGTTCAGAACCTTTTTAATTAAAATATCAGGAAGTCACTATTTATTTACCCATCTACCTACCTGCCCTTGGAGAGAACACTTTGGACTGATCAGGAATAGAAAGGTTTATGCCAGAGTGTTTACCGGAGTGTCTGTCAGCATTTTATAGATAAAACTGTTCATCAACAAGTCAATAAATAATGCACAAATGAAGAAAAGGCAATCAATTTCTGACCTGATTTTTCTTAATAACCATGATAATGCACAACACTAATGAACTTCTTTTGTGTGTTTTACCTTATTTTATACCCAAGGGAAAAAGCAGAAGAATTCCAATGCCTCTATATATTTTCAGAAGCTTCTACATTGGGCTTTCAGAAAGCAGAATTTGGTGTTATTTTATTTTAAATTAAAAAAATATACAACATATATATTTGTGACGTCCTTGTTGTCTTCAATGCAAGTTCTCTACAGCAAAGAAATAACTGCCATTTCTGTCTGTACTATAAAAGCATTTAGATGTATGATGAACTTTCATAGACATGTTCTGTCAATGTGTAGCAAAGGTTTCGCAATTGTTTTTTTGTTTTTTTTGTTTTTTTAACTTTCATAGTATAAATGCAGATGTTAATGGTTCACAAGCTCTGATGTTTTGTCATCCAACTTGGGCACATACCCAATCCTGGACAAGCCAATGACATTATTAGGGGAAAAGGAGAGAAACTTTGTGTAAAAAAAGTTCCTCAGGCTCCATTTAGCCTGTTGCGGGACCTTGTAATGAACGCTAACTGGTGACTATCCCAAGCATATTAGCACTCTAATTAGACACATACATTTCCATACAATTTAAATACATTACCATCCATCTCACAATTCTGTCCTGTGGTAAGAGCAAACGGCACAACTGATTTATTGTGCAAATACATGAATAGGTCCTAACCTCATCCAATTGTATAGCTAGCAGTGCTGAATTCACCGTGTTACGAGAGAGCTATCCCTGAAATATCCTAAGCATTCATGTCATTCCACAACTGAAAATCTCACAACAGCCTTGCTGAACAAAAACTCAACTGACTTACCTGTTCGCAGAGCATCAAGCATTTCACAAAGCAGCCCCAGGGGAATGGGGAGAGAGAGAGAGAGAGAGAGAGAGAGAGAGAGAGAGAGAGAGAGAGAGAGAAAAGAGTAATTAGAGAACTGAAACTGGAATATTAGTCATTTCTCTCTAATGACTGTGTCCACTTCTTTGAACACACTGACAGATTGCCTGGGACCATTCCATGAATCAATCCATAAATGCAACACTGAAACATTGCAATCAACCAGTCCTGCAGCCATATCACCGCTTTGGATTTCTGATACTGTGCGCAAGTCGGTGTGAATCACGTCAACATGCCGTCAAAGATGTTGAAGAATGTATATTGTATACATCACCAGATTACTAAAAGGTGTCATTTTTAACTCAAAAAGGTCAAGGGAGATGGTGTTCTAAAGTACAACATAGATAAATTTATTTATGCTTATTGATATTATGATTGAATATGAATTGGCACAGATTGCATTATATAATTTTCCAAATTTTCCATGTCCATGCAGACTGCATATGTGTACCTGATTGTATGTATGCACACACTGTGCAGTGGCAGAACATCAGCAGAAATAAAATGTGAGAATTACACAATCCCTCCTCAAGAGAGACAGAAACCCTTACTGTGAAGCAAACACTAATTGTTAAGCTAAGAGATAGGGAAATCAAAGCCTATGTTGATACAGGGAAGCCTACATCTATCGCTACTATAAACAACACTGATTAGTTACAAGCTCAATACTCAAAGCGTGTGGGTGATAACAAGTGAATCACTTCCACTTTGGATTCCCCGCTATAGGGCCGTTGATGTAGAGTGCCTTTTCTATTCATTTCTATCGTCACAAACGCCAGCCTGCTGCGTCGAGTGGAGCCACCTGGCAGACACACCGCTGTGTCCCAGCTGGTCCCAGCTCCAGTTATGTATTTGATGGAGGCACCTACATAACCACAATACTTTTTGAGGTTTGTTGTATTTTTTCGTTGGCAAGAAAAAATTCGGGATTACATCTTTCAGCTGATTGTACAAGATGTTCCCATAATAACAGGCAAACTTTTGGGCATGGGATCTTGCAAGGAAATGGAAGGTTTCCAAGCCTGCCATGATATTAAGCCAATGTGAATGTCAATGCTTATTTTTTTTTTAAGAGCCTTTTTTAATTCAAAGGAATAACAAATTAACTGCACCTTTCAAAAACAGGTCTGAGACAAAAAACATAAATTTCAGCAGGATAACAAAATTGTTTGAACACATCAAACAAGGAGCTGACTTCATCCAGTCCTACTTCCTAAGTTCATATTAATTCACTGAATATAAAAAGGAACAAATTTAAGTCTTGAATTAATAAGGATGGAGTTAACCAAAAACAGTTGATAGATATATGGGAAAAATAAGCCACCAGTTAATGCATTTCAAGTTGTGTTTTTTTCCCCATAATCAAAATTCTTATGTGAGCCACGAAGTGAAAACAATTAAACTCAGCTGCAATTAATGGCTTTCTCTCAGGCGTAATTAAACAGCCTCACTCAGAAAAGGCAGGTTATTAAGGATAGAAATGAATCACCAAAAATAATCAACATTTGATTATGTCAGCCAAATGACTGAACAGCACAGCAAGTGCTGGTTACTGAGCAAAATTCATCATTAAAAATTAATTTAATGGAAAAGTGGTAACTTTCAGAAGTTTCACCCACAGTGCCTCAGCTCAGAAAAAAAACCAGGGAAAGAGTTTGACTAAATGTACAAAAAATTTATCAAAGGCCATTGGCTTTGTGAACCATATAGTTTCCCAGAATTTAATTTCCAAATGTTTCTTTTTTATTATTATATTCTACAGTAATATAATTCAAATTAATAAGCATCAACTGAAAAGACACGCTAAAGTATAACTGTCTGGGAAACCAACACTGATTTCTAAGAGATCAGAATAGAAAGATGCAAAGCGCGTATGTATCCAGCTGTTGCTATACAGCAGAGAATGTCATTCTGTTTGAGTTAATACTCCCATCGCTCTGTTTACCAAAGACCTCGTCAAACGGCACTGACTGGAATAACGAACACTCTCTCAGCCCGACTCTACACCCTTCAGACAGTTCCAGTCCACGGGCGAGAGAGAAAGGCCCCACTAAACGCAAGACATTACTTATGTGTCTTTTAATGCCTGAGACAAAGGATGCGACTGAGAAGCCCGCGGGAAAAGATGGAGTGGCAACACAGCAAGTTACTGATTGAAATCTTTTTAAAAGCTCTTCGCAAACAGAGCAGACTGGGGGGAAGACAGATCGACTTTACAGACCAGTGCCCGTCATTCCCATATCCTGACACCGACTGCAATCCATCACCGTTTCCCTCAATGCGTCGGAGCAGATGGAGTACATTCAGACACAATGCACGAAGACTGACAAGGAGAGACAAGGGACTCCACACCCATGTAACAAATCATACCCACTCCTGGATCGCCTTTTTTTTTTTTTTGGGGAGTCCTTCAAAGCCTTCAAGGAGTTCTCCATTCAGACTGATATTCGCAAACTGGCTTAACACCTCAAATTGCCTTCGTCTCTTTTTGAAGGGCCCTCTGGGAGCACATTTCAGTTATCACTTCAAGCCCGTAAGCTTTGAATGAGCTTTCCCATCTGTGAATCCCTTTGGACAGATGCTCATTTTAGGACGTTTCAAAGCAAAATCATAGGTGTGGAGAGACAGTTACCACAGGATATGGTTAGAACACTTTGTGATATTGCTCCCAACTGCCATTTCATTGTCTGGATTACTCTCCTTCCCTGTTAAAATCGCCGTGACTTTTTATGCGTACTGAAATTGCAAGATGTGGCCGTTCCTGTGGAAATAATTTAAAATGATCCCTTAGAGTCCAAAAAGAAGCCGGTCATGGATATCCAGCAATTGTCTCAATATGGTGAATTTGGAAGATTACCATACTACTGGGGCACAAATGTTTACAAGAAACAACAGTCTATGGAAGGAAATATTTGCACATGATAAGTCAATGTCAGCAACAAGTGGGACTAATGCCTGCCAGCTTTTTGTTTTGCTTAGTTGTTTTGGTGGACAATTCCACACTGAAGACAAATTTAAAGATAGTTACACTTCTCCTGAATAATACATTAGTGTATACAAACTTATTCAATATACTACAGGCCAAACTATTAGTTTTTGCTTTTCTTTCCTTCATTTTAGCCTCTGAAAATGACCAATTAAATGCAAAAGAAAAAGCCATTATACACGGTAGTACCAACCAGTGCCCATTTTGACTAACTAGCTCCTCCTAGCTCTTAAAAGTTGTCACTTTCTTCCTCCCCCCACCTTGCTGTCATCTCTAACTATCTGAAAGCGGTGAGCAGAGTCGCATTACTCTGTTGTGATTTGAAAAGCGAGAGTGTGAGTGATGTGTTCCGAACAGATACTGCACAGCAGTGCCAAACATCGATCAAAACCAAACTCACTGCTGCGGCTCCTTTCAACTTTTCAGAAACAGACTATCATGGGATTAATCGCCGAATCAAACTGAGTTACTCATGATTGGTTATTAGACGGAGCTGCACCAGCCAATGCGGTGCCTCTCCTCTGTGTCTGCAAATGGGCATGTCTTGTTGCCAACAGGATCGAGACACCTCCATCCAAAGCGGGGTTACGTCAATAACGCGTGGTCTGTGGTACTGTGCACTTATGTTTTATATGGACTGTAATTGGCTACTGTCATTTCTGTCAGACAAGCCCTGGCCAAGGATAGTGAAAGAAATTCCTGTGCTTGTGTGCAGGAAGGCATATTGTTGTTTGATTTTGTTTCATTGATTTCTTATGAATACGAGGACCATGGCTCAGCAAGATCATTCTGCAGGATCATGGGTTAACGACATACCAAGATGACACAATGAATTTCTCCTCCATTTTGTTTTAGACCAAACCAAAACAGGGCAATGCTTTCCAGACTGAGAAGCAAATATCGTATTCTGTGTGTTTGTCTGCTGGGCTAGTTTCTGATGAGTATCTGACTAGAACCAAAGCCTGAAAGCACTGTAGACTGCCAGCACCAGTACTGAGACGCCTTGACATATCATACCAATAATGATGTAACACTGTCTTTGAACTTGATGAAACAAGACCAATGTGGGTTAGAGATACCACTTTGTAAGTTATAAAAAGAGATGACTTTGTGTGTCTGTGTCTGTGTGTGCACGTGTACGTGCGTGCATGTGCCTTTGTGTGTCTAATATAGTTCCTTTGGAATGTTTTGCACTTTTGGAATAAATAAGACAAGTAACTCAACTTAAATTCAGTATTTAAAGCTCCAGAGCATGCATACTGTGATTAGACTAAACAGAGGCCTAAAAGTCAGTACAGCACTTGCCAAATGTTACCAACACCCTATGTGTGACTGCTAGATAGATTAAAGAGCAGTAATTGGCTTGGCAAAGCAGTTTTGATAGCCAGATTTAATCATGCATTTGAGGGACGGCAACCCACGATGGGAAACTTGGGAAAATTCATTCCATTGCTGTTGCCAGCTATTGGATGATATAATGATGTGGTGCAGCGTGGCAGAAAGAGAAGGATTTAAAGATGAAGAACAGGGGATAACACTTTGAATCTGCATCATGTGCTGGGGTACATGCACATGCAGGTAATCTGAGTATCAAACACTGAATCACCAGCAACATACTATAATTTATGGAGACTGTACAGCTGGATTAAAACCCAAATTTAGCGCAAACGCTGATAGGTTCATTCTGCGAAAGGACAAGTGTCTGATATAATCACTATCCTTATACACAAATTAAAAAGTGTTAGAAGCTACTTGGAATGGCTCCCTGTTAGACACAAACCCAGGGAAATTGTTCTGTGGGACTTGCCAAGCACACAAGATGCACACCTTACCGTAATGTATGGTTACATGCAGCATTCCAGAGAACAGTTCAGGGTGCTCTTTGCCCAGTTCTTGGAGGACACCTCTAGGTAGCATTGCTTAACTTGGCCGGGCCGCCTAGTTTTAAGAAACAAGGTGTGTGTACGCCTCGCCGAGAAGTGCAGGCAAATAAGAACATCTCTGCCCTGCTGGAGCATGAAAGATTCAGACACTGAAAGACCGGTCATTACCCACAATCAATACCTATTTTTTTGGTCTTCGCCCATGCTGCAAGTCAAATACCATTAATTACCTGTAATGCTCTCTCTGTTCAAAGTCTGCACTTTCGAAAACACCATAATTGCCAGGACTGCAATCTCATTCCAAGCGAATGCAGGTAACAATGTGAGTGCTTTCAAATCCCCAGGTGCATTTAAGGGGACCAGCTTTCGTAATGAAAGGTTATTTCCTAGTTTACCATTCTCATTCTCGCTCTTGATCTTCTTTTATTACTGTAGCTCAGAGGAGACCTTGCTGTGAATCGATGTTAATCTGTGTGTATATGTGGTTACAGCAGATTGCACAAGCCGAAGCCAAACATCACCCAATGACATGATGCATCAAAAAAAAAAAAAACATTTATTCCACTAACTGTTGATATAGTCAATGTTGTTAAATAATGTATACTGTCATAAAACTGTTATAAAATAAGAAGTCAAAAAGATTGTCTTAACATTCAAAATTGGTAATGTGATTATTTCATGCAATTAAAAAAGTTTATGTTCTTGTTATGGATATTGGAGTTCACCAAGACAATTTGATATCAAAGCTAATTTAATAAATCTGCATGTAAATATATCATTTTCCAATTATTAATTCCTTATAATCATCTTATTTATAATGAGGTATATGCAATTAAGTATGGTTTTTCATCATTAAATGTATTTGGCTTATTCCAAATGATAGCTGGCTGAGATAACTTTATTGGTCCATTCACTCCTTCCTCAGAAAGATAGGAAACACAAAATTAGAAATTAATGAAGCAATACATGCATTTCATCAACATCTCAGATCCAAACACTCTCCTGATGGTTGCTCTTGTTCTTGTGTTATTGCTTTCTAATTTGATATGTAGTTCTCTGTGATGTCTCTTGGCTGAGAAATGAGGACCTAAAACATGCCGTTTTACTTCAAGATCTTCCTTTTTTATAAAAGGACCAAATTATGCCCAGTTAGACACTGGAAATCGTAAGCAATTTGTATATCATATTGTCCTTCCTTTCATGGAAAAGTAAGAAAAATATTTGTGTCAAGCTGGGGTCTCTGGAATCTCAATATTTCCCATTTCCTCCTAAGCTTTCTAGGATTCTGGAAAATACTGATGGCCAAACATGCATGGATTTTGATACAGTTTGACACAAATGTTGCGATGTTGGAGACCGGTAGTCACTCCCATGATGAAGGGACAGAACTACAGTGAGACGACAGAACAACAAAATGCCTCAGCTTTGTCACCGGGTCATAAACATTACATAGTGGCATTGTTGCAGACACTCTTATCCAGAGCAGCTTACACAGGTTCCATTTTTTTTACACATTACCCATTTTACAGCTGGATATTTACCGAGGCAATTCTGGGAAATTTACTTTGCCTAAGGGTACAACAGCAGGAATTGAACCAGCAACCTTTTGGTTACAAGCCCTACTCCTCACCACTATGTTACACTGCCGCCACACTTTTGTAAAAACACAACAAAATCAGAGAGGCTGGTTTTAGTGTGGATCGTTTAGTAACACACTGTGTTTTAGACGGAACCTCCTTAGATCAAACCAAGAATCTATTCTTGAACCCGGGTTCTCCCTTACAGCAGCATACGATTAATGCTCTGGGGTCCCTGGTTTTTGTCTGAGTGCATCTCCTTTATTCCCTCAGCTTTTTTGTGCTATTTTTAGCCATTTGTAATTTTACCTGTGGTAATTACTGCTGTTTTCAAGGCTCCGCACTTCCATAATCATCGGACGCTGGGTGCGAAAAGCTAGCGGCTGTAATTTGTGTATGCACACACGCATCTGACTAAAAACAAAGGGCTGACTCTGACTGAAAATGGGATCATGTCGGCACAGGCGCTCAAAAGCAGGGAGGTGACAGCGGAATTAGTCTGTGACATCACCCCCCGATGCATCAGAGAGACCAGGCAATTTTAGCCCGGATTCTTCTTTGATGAGCACGGCAAATGGATGACGGCCGAGAACAGCCGCTGCAGCCTAGGTACAATCAGAGTCGGGACTGCTGGCTTTATAATTAAAGGCCTGCACAGTATTGATTTTGTGCAAACTTATAAGAGCTGGATATTAACTTATATTTAGGGGGTTTCTTTCACTTAGGTTTTTTGATTCCGTCCACGGTTTTTATGTAGTTTAATTCCAAATAAAGTCATAGCAAGAAAATAACTTAGAAACACGAAGCAAAGAACAAAAACATTTGAAAAAATAACAAAAACAAATAAAATGGGGGAAACAAAAAAGATAAATTAGTATGCTTATGAAGACAGGTATTGCTAACAGGATAAAAAAACAGGATAATAAATATTAGTAATATGGTTACAGGCACAAAATTGAGACAACAAAGTTAAAAAGCTGTATCCACCTATTAGTGTTACATATATACTTGATATACATATGTACTTCCACAAACATGAACTCTAAAATGAGGATGTAGTTTCTCTTCCCTATTAGCAGATATGATTTGTGCACTGGTACACATAGATTATTACTCTCTCATATAAGTATACCTTAAATATTAAGAGAAAATAATGGGAAGGAAGACAATAGCTAAAAGAGTTTATGGTAAGGCTAAGTCTAGGATATATGCAAATCTTTTTCATGTGTACTTTTATTTCTGTCCAAATTTGGATCTGCTCATTATATACCTCCTCCAGAGAGTATGACGTGTTTTCTAACATCGATACGTCTAAGTATGTTCTGAGCCATGCTTCTCCACACAGTCAATATTTTTCTAGTGACACTGCATGTGCTTAGCAGAGGCCCTTACCCATAGCTTACAACTGTTACAATTTTCACATCATCCATTTATTCAGCTAGATATTTACTGAGGCAATTCAGATTGAGTACCTAGCCCAAGGGTACAACAGCAAGTGGTCCACCTGGGAATTGAATGGGTAATCTGTTGGTTACGATCCCTGCTTCTTACCACAACGCCACACTGTTGCCTACTTGCCAAGTTAATAATGGAGCCTCCTTGCAGTCATGCAGCCAACTCAATTTCTTATGTGATTTTCTCTAAATTTTGTTATGTAAATAGTTCAGTATTCAAAGGTCCAAAGGGAATTAACTTCCTAATTCCCATTTTGCCTCATTTTCCCACCACCATTTTATTAATTTCGGACAGTTTCATATCATATGCATAAACTGTCCGCTTCCCTTTTCACAGTGCCAACATAAATCATTTTCAGTTCCCTTCATTAATTTTAATTTTCTCGAGAATAGTGTAGCTGGTGTATGAATTTGCAATGCATTAATTTATTCCTTACAGAGCTGGAGGTTTTATGCATGTTTGTGCAACAACTCCAACTTTTCAATAATACATTAATGAAATATTCAAATGAATGGACTTTTTGAGATGTTTCACAATACTGCAACATGTTCAGATCTTTTTCACCAAACTGCACTGAAAGTCCATTCCTAAGCACTTCCCAGTTCAAACCAAATATGCAGACTGAAGGGGATCAGAGGAAACAAATCCAATTTTCTGTGGACTTCTGTTCCTCAGTCGTGTTAGCTCTTCCCCTGGGTAAAATGTACAAATTGCAGCTCTACCCCCCTTTTAGGATGCTGAAAATAAAAAGGTCTTGGGAAGTGCATTGTGACTCGGGTTCTCTAAGTCCATCCCGCCCCACAGGCTTGTATTGATTGGGCCATTTTTTGTGAGCCTTTGGTGGGTCCTTCGCCTTAATTGGCCAACAAACCGGCCATCAATCTAGCGGTACTGTTTTAACAGTTTAAAGACTACTGAGGGCGGCTGATAATGCCACTGCTTTCCTGACAGGAGTCCCGGCGAGCGTAGAACAGCAGCGCCGAGTCTGTCTCCGCTGGCATAGCGCCCGGGGAAATTAGACAAGTATGTCCCCCGCCACCTCCACCCCCACCCCAGGCGACACGAGAACGCACCCAGCCTCCTGAAAACACTGACGCGTTTAGGGTAGCGATCTCAGTGCGCGATGCATAGCTCCGAGCCCTAATGAGACGTGGCTGTTGACTTTACAGCAGGGGAGGCATCGTCTGACCCAGGCTCTCCTGCTTGCAGATTTCCACACCGCACAAGATAAGGACCTCAATGGGAGAATGCATACAACAGACGCTCATTATCGAGGGATGGCAGTTACCAATTTAAATGCGCAATATTACAATCCCACATCAAATAAGAGCTACTAAATCTTTGCTCGTTTTTAATTGGTTAATGTATGTTGAATGCTTTTGTAGATGAATGTAATGAATGTAAATTGATTTATTAGACATGATTACAGCAATATCAAGCCATTAAGCATATGTCTCGATCAGGGGCTGTTATAGCATATTATTTGAATAGCTACACACATTGACACACATATGATTAAAATACAGCAATACTGTGGTGGTGACTAGTGAATAATTCTTAGATGCAAAACTTACTACAAAGACTGATTTTTTTCAAGGGTAGGTGAAGGGATGGGGGCTTAAACTCTGGTACTTTCCATTAGTGCCTCTACCAAATGGGCTTATTTATGATTAAATCCTCAATTACTGAACCCTTAAGTAAAGTATTTCACTGGCCATTAATCAGAGAAAATAATCTTGCCCTTTATCCAGCTAGGTTTGGCACAATCAGCCGTACCCCGGAACACAACACAGTCGACTGCCAATGCACACGGCAAAGTTGCTTGCAGTTGTTTGCAGGGGGGAATTGCATTTAATTTAATTTCGGGGGCCTCCCCTTCCCTGCTCCCCCCCACAACCTGAGCGGAAACCACAAGTTTATTGATGCCATTCATTCAGCCTCTCCATGCCTTATATAGTTACAGCCGCCACAAACGATGGTCCATTGTGTCAGGGAATACAATTTCCCGACCGACATTCATCCGGATCTTAATGTTTGGCCGCCACGCTGCATTCAATTTATTTTTATCGCTTTGACCGGGAACGCGGGAGGCGGCGGTGGCGGCGGCGTCACTGCGCTGGGGTGGCTGCTCCTCCTCGACCCTGAGAGAGCGCCATGATGTTCGGGGCCGCCGTGAGCACCCCGGGGTGGGAGGAGGGGGGAGAATGTGCCGCGGCGCCACTGGTCCCATCGCATCTCTCGCCCGGCAGATGTGCCCTCTAATTAGCCGCCGTCACGCGGCGTCTGGCCTCTAACGAGCGTCACCTCCCTGACACGCGGCGCTTGGAACGAAAGCGGGATCGAGCTCTGCCACCATCGCCGTGCCAAAAGCAGCGCCTCGCAGACCGGCCCCTGGGTGGCACCTATGTGCCATCCCTCCTCCCCAGCCTCGCCCCCGCCCGCCCCAATCGCTTCCTGGATATCTCCCGGAGGTCTGAAGCTGTGCTTAATAGCGACAGACGGCAGAGACATCGCCTCCAGCAGAGAGAGCAGCAAGTCAGATGCAGATGGAGTACGGGAGGCCCTCTCTGTCAGATTTTGACAGGTTGTGTTTGGGAATAGGGGAGGCCGTCTCTCTCCAGCTCACGAAAGGGCTTCAGGCCTTTCCTGTGCTTTCCAGTGCAGGGAATTAAAACCGTGCCCCAAAAGCACTTGCACTGTGCCATCTTTAAACACATGTGTAAACGTTGCTCAGAACATATTATGCCACCTGGTTGTGGCATATGGGCTAAAAATCAAACTAATTGCACGGAAACGTTGGCTTTGTTTTGAACTAACTAACCCATGTTGTTTGCAATACACAAAAATACTATGTGCAGTTAGTGACAAAAAAACCTTCCAAAATATATTATTCAGGGATAAAGACAAACCACAGTGTGCTTACACTGAATTCCAGCCATTGGCTGTGTACTATCTGGATTCTGCCAGAAGAGCCATTTCCCACCAGGGTACACAGAGACAGTTCAAACACTGGCATAGGTAATTAGGCAGTGGGTGGTCTTTATTGGCATCCATAAGCTGGCATCTAAGGATACATCCACTGAACTTTACACAACAGCTAATTTACGGCTCCAGCAAGCAATGGCTATATAGTTTCAGCCGGCTGATCAGATGATTATTCAAAGACAAAACACTCAGTGCTGGATTCGAACTAAGACATGTCCATGTTCATCCAACAACAGCTTTTTTTTATACCAGCTGGTTGCCCAAAAAACGATGCCACTCACTGTCATCTGATTGGCTGAGCCTGTGGCTGGACATGAGTGGCTCTGCTCATTGCCTGCATGCTGTTCTCCCTGGCACTGCTTCCAGCCTGCCATAAACAGCAATGGGCTTTGTTGTGCAATACATCAGTGTGTATCCAGCTTTCATGATTTACAGTTAAAAACAGGATGCAAGTTTGGACACACGGTAATGTCGAGGTACTGATTTTTTTTTCTCTCCCACAGAAATGACATATTCATAGCTAAATACCACTTAGAGAGTAAATTCACATGAGCGATTCCAGGGCCATTAGCCAGAAAGGGCACAAATTCTCCATTTCCAGCTCTGAGGCAACATCATGGTCCAAACACAGAAAAGAAAGAATCACATACCAGTTCCTGCACCCAGGAGACAGTTTAACATGTGGGATATAGTGTATGGGGGGTGAAATGGACCAAAAATCTACACCTTAATATGAACTTCAATCATGATGTGCAAAGGAATGATTTGTAAACAAGTGCCATTTGCAACACAACTCCATATCCTAATATTTTCACTGCTCTGTTCACTGAAACATTTCCTGATCAAGATCAACCTGCACATTTCGATTTACTTTTGCATGCTAAATTCAGTTCAGCTGCCCATGGAGAGATAGATTCTCATCATTGAGCGCTCAGAAAAACTAATATTGCTCAAGAATAAATACAGTATAAGCAAATGATCTCCTCCCTGGACCCAATAAGCATTTGTGCCTAAGTCAAGACTTGAGGATTAATTCAAGTCTAAATGCCATTTTTCCCATTCATCAATTATTTCATTATATCATTGATCAATGAAGTCACTCAGCTGCATTTGCCAAGACCACGTGTAAAACCTGCATTTAATTGTGAGTCAGTTCAGAAAAGATGTTCACTGAAACCAGGCATTTGTCCTTCGGCATCACTAGAAGGACAAACAAACCATGCTCCTTTCTTCAAGCGCAGATCTGTCAATAATTGAACTCCCACATCCCCCTTTAACTTATTTTGCTTTCAGTGTGCCCAACAGTTTTTTTTTCCATGTTAAAGTGATCTTAATGGTGGTGTATAATACCAAAACAAAGTAGGCCTAACTGCTACACATGAAACTAATATGTAGGGCACTGTTTGCCTAGTGTAGTATGGTGGTGGTCCTTGCTCATATTTCCCTTTGGGGTGTCAGGCTAGCAAAAATGCCGAAGATCCTGCTGTGTCCTATCACACCATGTCACATTCTGTCACAGTATATGTGCTGCTAAGGCTATAAATGGTTGCACCTCTTTGGGTGTTTATTTTCCGACTGCTATAACGACACCTAACTCCCCCGCGTGACACAGAGTCATGTTACATCACAGCCCTCAGAGCTCCAAAGCCATGTCTCCTGGTGAGCTTACTATGCTAATCTACATAATTCTTTTCTCCATCTGGGACAAGTGAGATGGTAAACCTTAGCTTCCCCATGTGTCGGTCCATTTTGTCGCTCAGGTTGCCAGGTTGTAGTCAAATTGCCTGAGGGTCAGTGGCCACGAGGTTTTTCGCTCTCCCGTGAAGGAGGAACGGCTCGGTTAAACACGGGGCGCAGCCCAAGGAATTAAGACAGGCAAACAAATCTGACAGGTCTATTTGGTTTTGTTTAAGGTGAGTCGCAGCGCTCCGGGCCTGTGTACCTGAGCTACAAGGTGCTGTGCAGCTGTGCCTCACAACTCAATAGGAGATGACCTCCTCACAGTAGAGGTCAAACTCAATTTCTTGCAGGCTGCAGAGTAGGATGCATTCGATCCAGCCATGTCCCTGGCGGCTAACATATATGTATGGGAAAACTTCCCGAAAGAAAAATCCTCACCAAATAAATCATTACTTGATATGTAGTTTTTAATGGAGAAAATGCATGCCCTGAAAAATATTGGTTTGGTTCTATTTCATGGATGTTGAGCTCAAGCACTTTATTCTGTTTTTAATATAGACCAGCTTTGAAAAGTCAGAAATGTTGATATAACTGTGGATTTGTAAAGGTAGGTTATTAATGCCACAGGTCCTCCCAAAATTGTGTGTTGTCTTCCTGGGCAGGGGCCTTTTTAAGGCCACATTACTCATCTGTATGCTGCCTGGGATGATTCAGTATTGACCAGGTATTTTAAGTGAACTGTATGATTTCAACCAGAGCATCAGTTCTTTTAAAAATGAAACATTTCAAGGGCACGTAAGCATGGAGGCAATTGGTAAAGTCCTCCCAGAGGGTCCTTCATAAGTTTGGTGGATCATCTGAAAAATTGCTGAAGCACACAGACTGTCATGTTTTACTTTCATGGGTCCTGAAAAGGCAGGATTAGGAACCGGAGCATCCATACAGCAACTGTCTTGGTCCAGGACAGGTTTATGGTTCTGCAAGGATTTGATCCAGCAAATCATTCAACCACTCAGTGTAACTATATAAACTCCTAAAAGAATTTAGTTTCCGTTTTCACCTCTGACAGTGTCAATGGGTTGAAGACATCAGCAACACCCAAGGCTTCATTCCTATCCTGCTCTCAGTATGACCCTGATCATTGCTGCCAGAGACACGCCACAATTAACTGCTTAAACTGGAATCATTAAACACTGTTTCTCGCCTTATTCAACACTGCTCTTCCACACACCTCCCTCGTCAAATGCCTCTGTGTGTGTGGAGTCGTGTGGAGATTAGCTCTGTGTAAACACGTTGGCGGCATCCATTCCACTGACCTTCAGGTGTAAAAACAAAACAAACCTTTGCATTGCATTTTGTGTTTGTGTTCTTTGCCATTTCAACAATGATGAATGCAAAAATGCATATTCTGACCTTCATTCGTGAGACTGTAAACACAAAAAATATATATATAGGGCACCACTCTGTAGACTACTCAGGTGTGCTTGAGATTTATCATTGCTAATGCAGCAAGTGCTGGCAATGCACTGGGAGACTGGCAATGAGCTCATAGTCTGAATTTTGATTGCCTTGATTTCCCGCACTGAGTTTGTATCGTGTAACGCAGGCGCTGGTGTTAAACGACTCAATCATTTGATTGACCACTTTGTGTCAGCCGTATTCTGCCCACCTTTGTTGTGGTAATCAATTGTTAATGAGCATCAAAACACCCCGTTATGAAGTTGATTAATTACCTATTGACACCTCCACCCTGATTGTCATCTTATGGCACCGGCCACAGATTTGAGCTGCCTGAACTGTGGATCTGATTAGGACCTGTTTTTCAATCGACTGACTCAATGAAATGCGTGCCAGTTTTACATTAGCTAATTTAGATATTTGATCTCATGAATATCAGACTCATCAAAAAGCTTAGGAACGCTCTAATTAGGGTGTTTACCCTAAACATCAATGTTGGCCAACATTGTAAAAAGTCAACTCAATTAAGAGTAATTTAGAGCATACTGGCATGAGTTAGCCTTTCATTATTCCTGTTCAGGAAATATACTCAGATTCAACACACTATACTGCTGACATTATAAAATTTGAACAAACACGGTTAACCCCAGCACACTAAATTCATCTTGAGGTTCTCCGCCACTTTGCTTTCCATCACCTCAAGTGTTCTCACCATTGAGTGGTTACTTATGGTGATCCACCTAATTTATTAAGAGCACAGAGAGATGTGCCGGCAGAAGCATTTGTCATTTGAGGCAGCGATATAAGTGGCTCTTGCTGAAACGCCATTGCTCTTTAAGGTGGGGGTTTACAGAGCCCAGCAGGTTTGGTTTTAACGAACCCTAGGGGGACAGCTTTGGAGCGTTCCTCCCGACAGCTGGGCAGATTATAGACAATAATCTGAATGCACTTGATGCGACTTGGAGGGAAGAGGGTGCAGGGGGCTCGCGTGAAGATGAGCATGTAAATTTCTGCAAATGTTATAGCTGTTTAAATATCACACCCCATTTATATTCAGCGGCCGGGCACGCCGGAGTAAGACTAAAAAAGGGCACCGGGAATGCGGCGGGGAGTGCTCCCTTGAGCTCTGAGGGGCTTGACGTTTACAGAAACAATGAGACAAACACAGCGCTCTGAATGTCAGGGTTTACATCTGCAAGATGGAAGACTTTAATTTGGTAACTGGTGACTGCTCAATGGGAACATTTGGTCTTTCTCTCCAAAAGGTCAGTCTTCAAAAGTTCCTTGTCTTGAATGAATAATAACACTGCTGTGGCCATTACTGTATTTAGTATATTGTAACGAACGCGGGGGGAGGTGGAGCCGGAGCCAACCAGCCACGATTCAAGCCTGCAACTGCAACCTCAATGTGACAGCTTCACCATGTCTCAAAAAGTCCCAGAGCCGTCTGAGGTATGGAATGTTTTGGACAAAATGAAATGGAAGTTTTGATAACTTTACTCACTTTCATGCAAGAAAAGACAAGCTTGAGAGTGATTTTAACTGGCCTACAGTTTCTGTTACTGAATATTAAACTTTAAAACAGCAAACACAGAAACCACAGGTAACCAGGGAGGGTGGTGAGGGTGGGGAGCTGGGCCAATCTCAACAGAGTGAATCATGACAGGTGGACCTTAGGTAGCACACAGAGAAAGCTGGGACCAGCAGGTGGCAAAGCTCAGCTGCGGGTATGAAGGAAGCTGCAGCAGAAAAAACATCAGAAAAATGTTGGAGAGCAAAACCACTCATCCAAAAAGAGATTCAGGGAGTTTAAAATAATCTAATAGAAGTCTGCGCTAAATTAATTATATCCAATGTGCAACTGTTCTCTAGTTCTAACACAGACTCCATAATGAAAGTTTAAGGTTTTGGGCATGCGCCTCATAAAGAATGTGTTTTCAGTGTTGGAGTCCCTCCCAATGGGCTGTTACAATGTCCAGGTATACCGTAGGCTTGAGCTGGAGGTCTGTGAGCTAGGCCTGCACTTCACACCCTGTAGGTTTCCTCAGCTTGCAAGCATACAAAGCAGTTCTCCACCACAGTTTGATATTGGATTCCACATCCAGTTAACACCTTTGAATCATTTTTTTTTTCTATTTCAGGAGCCAATTAGGTGTGCCTTTTATAAAACCTCTACCTTTCTTTCCAATTTCCCAGATTGACATTCTGAACATGTAACTAGGATTTGAACTCTTATCTACATGTTTTACACAATGTGATTTTTATTTTGTTTATTTTGTCCACAGCTGGAAAGTGTGTGTGTGTGTGTGTGTGTGTGTGTGTGTGTGTGTGTGGTCTTGAGGGTCACAGCATCATAACAGAAAGGCAAGCTCTCTATGCACCTCAATGCTAACCTTCAGCCGGCACTGCAGCTCAGCTCCTTCACTCTGAGGTCCCTGTGCACTATGTCCATCCAGGTCCACTCTGGCAGACCCAGGTACGAGGGGCCCGCCTCACCGAGAACGGCTCCGCGGGGGGTCCCGAGTGCAGCAGGTGGCCATGCAGGTGGAGGCACTTGGCGCCGCGGAGGAGAGAGACGGGGGGACTGGTTGGTGGGCTGGCGGAGGCGTGCTTTTCACACCCCGTTGGTACCAGCGGAGGCCTCGAACTCTGCCAAGGCATGCCAGGCGCTCCTCCAAGTCCGTGGAGACGGTCCAGGTCTTCGCTGCGTACGCGAGCGTGTGCGGCGCCAATCTGTTGCATATCGTTCCTTTAGCTTCACCGACCCCCCCGCCCCCCACCCCCACCCCAATTGTTCTGGACCAGTTCACCCATCTCAGTGTGGGTGTGTAGCCTCCCACCTGAAGATCAAATCCAGCACTTGTCCAACTCTGCCAGGTCAAATTGTCAAAATGGCCAGGGTGAGCCGTCTGCTGACCTGCACACAAGAGGTGCTGATGCACACTTTCAGCTCGTTAGTGGACACCTTAGAGACCAAGGAATGGACAGCAAGGAAAAAAAAAAATCAGAGCCAAAGTCCATCTGGACCACTAAAGAAGTTGGTTACAGTGGCAGCACTTCTCATAAAATTGAGTGGGCAATAATTCTGTTACACTTCTTGGGGGAAATAAATCACAGTAGTAGCACTATATAGACGCTCACTGGTTACAAGACTACCCTTTTCCCATAGCTGTCTGTACATTGTAAACACAGGATTTGGAATCAGATAATCACATACAGGAGACCCCCCTGCCGTTTGCCGATTTGCAATTTCCAATTTCAAATATTCACACCAGGCAGCGCGCCCTGGTCCCTGCTTCACTCTCTCCTTCCCGGGCAGCAGAGAGCCATGCCAACCTAATCCACGCTTTCATATGTGCGTTTTACATATTCCCCACCTTTACAGCGATACTACATAAATATGCATATTAAGCACTTGTTTATTGCATTACTACATTACTACGCATTGAAAATGTGGTTTTGCATTTTGTGTCTTGAGTCTTTTCTTGGTACAGTAGTGTTTATGTTTCTACTTGTTGGGATCTCCAGAACATATCCCCTTTGAATGCAGGGGGTGTTCTGTATCTAATCCTGCCTGTTTTACCTGCCAAATCATCATATAAAAATACTATTTCTGATGTTTGCTGATCTCTCCTGCTAAGAGTGTCCTGGTGTCTCCCCTTTTCTATCTAAATTTTGTACTGTTCTGCACTTCTTTGTTCTGTTCTCCACCACTGCTTTCAAGTTTGGTCAAACAAGCTTAAGCCAAACTTCAATCTAAACTTAAAGCGTTTTGTTCTGAATGGAAAAAAGCAACAGCCACATAATTTTGTTTGCCATTGTGCAGGAAAAAGAAAGCAATCGCTCTTAAACACCTTCAGCATTTCAGAGAAAATACATCACATGGAGTGATGCTTCTTGAAGACCCAATGTGCAGCTTTGTTAGAATGAATGATTCTGGATTCTGTGCGGCACTGTCACACCTGCTCCCAGTCAGCCTGTTCAGCCACGCCCCGCTCAGCGCGCTCAGCCACGCCCCGCTCAGCCTGGCTCCACCACACCTGTGGTGCGTTCAAACAATCAAGCCCTGCCTTTATAAGGACTCTGTTTTGGTTACCTCATTGTGAGGTATTGTCTTTTGAGTCTTTACTGAGCTGTTTGTGATTCTCGCATTCTGATTGTTCCTGTGTTTTTTGACCCCTTGCCTGTTTTTGGACCTTGCTCTTGTGTTTTGGATTCTGGTTTGTTTGCTCCTTGGATTTCCCGTTTTCGACCTGTTTTGTCCCTGACTACGCCTTTTGGATTCTGGAATTAAACTTGTGTTTCCGCACTTGGATCCCAGTCTGTTTCATTACAGGCGGTTGTTATGTACCATGTTCGTTTTTATGTGAATTTCAGTAATCACTAGCAAAATAATGGTAGTTAAACATACATTACCACAATCAAATAATTGTGACTGTTCTCAATCTATCTGAAGCACATAATCTGTTTGTACAATGGAATTATAATTGACTTTAACCATAAACTGCAGCAAGCTGTGATGTAACGCACCCTCTTTAGAATCCTGTTGGTTTGCATGCTGTGTGTCTGAGAGCCGGGACAATGTGTTCTTCTGACTAATACCCTCTCTTTTCAGTTTCTATCACTGTTCCCTTGGAAAGGCAATATTTGACATTATAGCAAAACAACATAAACAACAAATATAGTGTATATACTGCAACACACACAAATATTTGTCACTTTCATGTACGCATGTATGTGCATGTGTATAATAATTTACAATATGCAATTTGATAATGCATTTTACAATATATCCGTGCAAGAAATAGTGGAAAGTGGCAATACCATCCATTTCTGACACATATAGTACACCCTAAACTATGCTAAATATAGTTCATACATTCAGGAACTGGGAAACATCATTAACCTTTTTCATTTTCTCTGCACTAGAGTGCTCTATCAGGCCTGACACCCCAGCCCCTGGAAACCCCCATAAGAGGCTGGTGCTTACCTCTGAACGTCTGTCGGTCAATAGCTCTCACACTCTGAACATGGCAGCAGAAGAGACAGGAAATTGACCCAAAAACCTAAGAGGGAGGAGGCTGCTGGGTAAGGTGGGGGGGGGGTGTAATGCAGTGCAGGAACCCTGACTTGGTGTCCCACTTTAGGGGGTGGGGTGTGGGGGCTGCCAGGAGCAGTAATTGACGGGATAGCCTTGACCAAGCCAATTAGAGCGGAGACCTGTCTGGAGAAATTGGAAAGAGCAGGTCTTGCAACGAAAACAGGGGATCTGACACCCCACAGACATTCGGGTCCAGAGCCCAGAATCAGCCAAGTGAGGAGTTTAGTTTAAAAGGGCAAAAGAACTGTGGCAGAACAGAGACACCTATAAGGCAGAGAGCATAAAGTACGTGCAGGAATATGATTCAGTTTTGGAAAGACTTAACAGCTTACATTTATTTCATGCCGTCTGGTTCTTAAATCCATTCAGCATCTTATTATTCAGTTCAATCCTCCTACTTCACGGTTTGTCCTTAACTTTGACCTACTAATCTGAGAAGGAGAGATACTTCTTTCCATTCTTACACTGTTCTAACAATGTGCTCTATCAATTGAGTGTATTATCTACACTGTTTCTCCTTCTCCGTTTCTTACGCATTATTTGCTTGTGTGTATTATCAATAAAAAAAAAACTGCCTAATACCACTGAGCATCAGTCAAGCTATGGGTCACATACACACCGTGTTTGCCACCCTGTTTGGGAATAAAAATCAGTCCCTTACAAGTCCCAGCACTTTAAAAGCAGACAGCTATGTAAAATAGAAGCAAAGCAATGTCTTGGAATTTGCAGTTAATTTGTAAGTGCACTTTCAGAAAAGGATGGATATTTAGTTGTTTCCACTGAATTTCATTTGCAACAATTGGTTAATTCAGTGCTGTGTGAGTTTTGCTCAGTTGTATTGTACTGTATGTCATATTTGCCATTTCAAACTGGTGTGGGGGCGGTATAGTGTGTTGGCTGGGTTGGATTCTTGCCTCTAATGTTGCATTTTGTGAGTGAGTGTGTGTGTGTGTGTGTGTGTGTGTGTGTGCTTAAGATTCACTACTCTATGTTGGCAGGTTTGGATCTCAGCGCTGTGCATCACTGAACATTTAATGGCGCTGGTTTTCTCTGAATGAGATACAATGTTCCAAAGGAAAGTCTGACTATGGAGTAAGATTGGGGTAGGTATAAGTCCTTTAGAGACTCTTTATAACTCTCGAGCAGACGCATGGAAGGATTTGTGGAGGTGCTAATTTGCCCTCTCTTCCTCTCACAGGGAAGATAAAAAGGGAAATCTGAAGCAAAGAATTTACATCTAAATCTTTAGGCAGAATGTCATTTTTAGATAAACTGTCTAATATTGGCTTGCTGTCCTCATAAATTCTAACAAATTGTACCTTTATGACACCATTTCTTTCATGTTACAGCACATCACATTAACTGCCTGGTTTGTACAATGAATGTGTGTTAACACAAACGTTGGGGTCTGCCTTCTCACTAATATTCATTGATATTTGTTGATAAACTAACATTGTTATAACTTTCACTCTTACTTTAGAGATGTTTCTTCCCAAGCTAAAGACTCGAGAATGGTTCATTTATTGTTTTCCATCAGTTTTAATAACACATGTTTTTGAGAATGGAAGAGGGAAGTTGGTGCCAGCTATTAGGTCTTTAATGGTGATCAATTACATTGTCACTGCATTCATAAATGTGATTCAAATGGATGACATTGTTACCGATCCACTTTTCTTAAGTATTTTTGAGGTTTTAAGGTCTGCATGCAGAATGGATTTGGATTTGAATGGAAAAATGTATTTCCTTTCAGCAGAGAGTGTTGCCCACATGCACTAGTAACAGTCTCGCAGTTGCTGTTGAACGTGTTCCCCAGAACTGATGGATTTGCCTAAAGTGGAATGGCATGCTGCATTTAAACTCTTGTGGACCACTTTGAGGTTTTTTTTTTTTTCCCAGTCGATTCAAAATGAGTTGAAATCATCTTCATCCTAAAAGGCAACGCTTTGTGCTCTGCAGATTTGCTGTGGTTAGTCTACCACGCGGACAATTCAGGGACACAAGAATGTCAGTTCATTGGATATATGTAGTCATTTTCTTCCTGGCACAAAGGATTCCTGAACAAAGGTCTCAAAGAAGGACAGGATGATAATAAGACCAATAGGCCAAGTGCAGCGTCTGCTTTGAAAAAAGAGCCATATTGATACTTGTTGATGTCAACATGGACGATAATGTGCCAGTCATAGCCCGCTGTGTGTTAAATTAAAGTCTGTGTGGGTCTCATTGCACTTACAAAAAGTAAGACACATTAAAATATCTTAAATATACTCATTCAGACAGCAATTTTCATTTCAAAAATATATTGCTTGTATTAATTAATATAGTAGTTACCTTCATATAACCTTTATAGAACATTATATAACTGCATAACAGAATATACCCACACAATATATAGGATCTGTGGGGAGGCCTTGTGTCCACCGTGTATGCATATATACTGACTTGTTCTTGAAAATTTGGCCAAAAGAAGCAGAATCTGGACTGAGCAAAAGAGGTCTGTCCTTATGACACACAAGGAAGAATGCCTGCAAGCACTTCCCACACCAGCTGGAAAATACCATCATTTCAGAAAGCAATTCCTCCAGTAATTTTTGTACATGCATAATGCAGATTGTCATGTGTATTTACTGAACACCCCATTTCCATCTTTAATCCTATTCTGACAGGATGGGGTTTCATTAGTGCTTCAAAAATCACAATTTTTCAATGCCCCGTGAGCTGCATTTCAAATCCCTTTTAACTAGGTTTTCTGAATGCCGGAATGTGGTGGCAGCCACCTTCAAGGGCTTCAAAACACTTACTTTATAGATGTGTAAGGTTTTTGTTTTTTTTTTTGGTGGTTTATGTCCAGGACATAATAGCAACCATTGATCTCTGCAAGGTCCAGCACAGCAACATTTGCATTTAGAAAAATTCTTCAACCTTTCAAAGGCAGGTGGTAACAAAGGCTATTTTGTTGTTGTAGCATAGCATATTTAAAACATTTTTAATTTTCTTTTTTAAAATGTATATCAGTCCAATGAAATGCTCCTGTCTGCATTTTTTTTAATCGGTTGTCATAAGCTCACTTATGCCAGGGTGTTCAGTTAATTGCAATAAGCCCACGCTCACCGTATCAAAGAGAAGAAATACCATTACAAATATATCAGCTAGGGCAGTATGTGGGTAAGGAATTTGACTTATAACCTGAGAGTTAAAAGATCTAACCATGGGTGGACTACCATTTCCTTGTTGGCACTCTGAACAAAGCACTTTATTTGCTCAATTTACATCCAGCTGTATACCTGGGTAACATGTAAAATATGTCACCCTGGGAAGCGTCTGTGCTAATGAACCAACACTATGAAATTAAAATAATAATTAGAGAGTGAAATTTGTCAAATACAGATCATTATACATCATTATCAGAAAATGTCAGCTTCTCAGCCAACACATAACATCCTCAAGATGTTGTGAAAACCACGGTGAAAGAGAAGGGAAGTTACACATTGTCGTGTGCATAACTGCACGAGACGCCAGCGAGTAATTGGCACTTGCCGAACGGTCACGCCCAGCGATTTTGATCCCTGCGACATCTCATCAGCTAGCAGATCTAATTGTAGCAATCAAAACAAACAAAGCAATATGTCAGCGATGTCAAGCGATGCTGCGTTGTTTGCCTCGGTAAAGCGGCTGACGGCTGTGTCGTTTTTTTTCTTTTCCCAACTAAAACTTTGAACCCCCCGCCTTTTCGTTTTGTGAAAGTCGAGATCCAGCCAGGGGGCAAAAGGATATGCAGGTCTGATCATCCTCAGAGGCGCAGTATTTATCCACAGCAGTTCTCCTGTCTCGTCTCGGCACTGAGTCAAAGTGTGGATGCGTGCCTCGGGTGGTGTTGCGCGAGCCGATTCTGTTGACTTGACTCATTTATTTTGCGAACAGCCCGCCATTCACTCTATGCATAAAATTAATCAAATTTCATTCTAAACCGATTTCAAGAAAATCACTGCGGCCAAGAATAATTCTGAGACACCGTTTCCAATTATTTCCCGCAATGGAAGACAATTGTGTGCACTATAATGAGTCAATTAAGATAGTGAAACCTCAAAGACAAACGCATGCTCCATGTGAGGATTAAGTCCAATTAGTTTCAGCTCTAGTAGTTTAGATTAGTTGTTGAAATGTGATTGGACAGATAAGTCTGCACACTTTAGTGGGAAAAAATAAGAAAGACCATTTTCCAAGCATTGATAGTGATAAAATGTAATAGATAAATAAATAAATAAATAAATAAATAAATAAATAAACCTCAGAATAAATAAACTGAGTTGTGAGCTGTAAAGTTAGGTTTGTTGGTTAATTTTATGATAGTTTTCACTGTAGCCAAGGTAAGAAATGTTTGTGAGTTTTAGTGAATATAATCCATTGTATCCAGTTTCCTTTTTTACCACAGCACATTGCACAAGACTACCTTAAATCATCCAAATCAATTAAATTCGGCATAAACAACTGCGTATCTCCATGTTTTTAAGTTAAATATGATGTTGCAAGTAATAAAAGTAAGACTTCAGAAGGGTATAACTGAATAAAAAAGAAGAAAACAGATGTTGTCGTATTTTGTTTATCTGTATCTGCCATTAATAAAAAGGACAAAGTCCTTCTCCCCTAGTCTCCGTGATCCAAACTTCTAAACCTTAATGCTTATTTTCCGGCTTCATCTGGCCCGTGATATTTCCGGATGGGACTGCGAATTGTAGGCGAGGCTAATTCACAGGGTCATTAACCACCATCAGCTTTGCTCCAGATGCAGTTCTTCATGAAGCTTAAAATACAAAGAAAAAAGACTTGGAGCAGGTCCCTCAGATCCATCTAGTTGTAACAACGGTCTACCATTTGGGGACAGAGAGTGACCTGTTTATCCTCATTTTCTTTTTTTTACAGCTTTTTGAGACCATTTAGAAGATACTATTACTGAGGTAAAATTGTACATTATGATTGCAAAACATAAATGAACTAATACAGACACCTATAAGCAAATAAAACTGTAACTGAGTATGCTACAACAGTAAATATTTGACCTTCAGTAATACCCATACATTAATACCATACATGGATAATATGATTCCACATAAGAATATATGCGATTAAATAAATACAGACAACAGACCAAGCGCTCATCATCCCAGTAGATGTTTACTGGGATATTCCCTGGGTTTTAATTTCGAAAGGACTTTAACGAATCAAACAGTCAATGCTCATGGTGAGAAAAACCTGTGAAGTTATACTAAAAGCCTACATTACATTTTCTTTCCAGATGCTCCTATCCAGAGCATCTTACATATCTTATATCCTATTTTGACAGATTACCCATTTATACAGCTGGATATTGACTGAGACAGTTAGGGCTAAGGGTACCAGAGCAGCTCTCCACCCCGGTATCAAACCTTTGGGCTGCAAACCCTGTGCTCCTTACCACCATGCCACACTGCATACACATGGGTGAGTTGCTTTACTCCACTACTCTGTACCCCCATGAAGCACATAAAAATGAGACCCAGATTTCCACTCCAACATGTCAAATGCACTGATAGTTATTAGCAGTGGCTTTAGTGGTATGAAGACACACCTCTTCAGACTCTACCTGGACTGATACCTCTGCCACTTTTGACCTTGTAACTTTGACATTGAGAACCTGACTCCTGTCTTGTACTTGTTGCTCACTTACCTAGGTAGTATAGCGGTACTCCATTTTTTCTGTAATTGTATTTGAGATGCAATCCTTGTTCAGATTAGTTGGCTCGCGTCACTGACCTTGTACTCAGCACTATTTGCATTGTATGACCTGTACACATCTTGCTCTTGTGCCTGTTGTTTGCTCACTATTTGCACTTTTGTACGTCGCTTTGGATAAAAGCCTCTGCCAAATGAATAAATGTAAATGTAAATGGTATCACTGTGGTGATGACAACGATTTATTATTATTATGAATGCATATACTATAAGAGGGTTTAAACATAGCAGATATAATCATTTATCACAGCCCCTCCATGAGGCCAATGTATAATGCAACAACACGTTTCCACCCTCCTTCACTATAGATTACTGTGTTTTAATGTTCCATATTAAATATAGATCTGATTCCTGAGGAATACTGTTGCTTCAGAATGGAATCCAAGCAGGCAACAGAAAACCAGGCTACACATGAATAGGATTAAGCACACAGCTACATCCAGCAGTGCTGGGTCCACAGTGTGCCCATTCAGATCTGCGGAACATGCAACCCTTGGCCGCTTCTCAGGCCACCGAATTAACCTTTCATTCAATGGTCTTGCATTTAATAAGGGCAGCTTTTCAGCTTTCTGAAAAGTGTATGCCGCACTCAATAATTAAATACTGCTGCCCCTGAAATAAAATCAATATAGCAAGTTTGCCATTATTTCGGGGGAGCAGAGTTACTTTGAATGGGGCTGGAGTGTTTTAAAATTGGTGCGGCGGCCTTTTCAGAGCCGGCCACTCAGGAGAGGGAGCCTGTCATGCCTTCACGCCGGTGTCATGACTTATCTTGACAAGGATCCTTAGAAACAGCAGAGGGTCTCTAACAGAGAGCCGAAATGGAGGAACTGTCAATCACTGAGCCAGAGTAAATAGGAGGGGAACTTGCCGGAATGTGGAGCCGCCGTTATTTTTCCTCGCGTTCCCGAAGTCCCAACAGTGCTTGCCATTGGTAGATAAGCAGCAGAAATGTGAAAATCAAGGACAATCCTTGTTTGTGTCAAAGAATGTTTTTTTTTTTATTCATGAAAAAGGTATGGAACTGTGCTAAGCTGAAACGCTGCTCAACATATCGTCCATTTTCATTATGACACTGCGAATGTTGGGTGGGAATGTGAATTACAAAACAATGTTCCAGAGGTTTTTCCAAACAACTTCACCATAAATCCTGAGAGTGCTTGCTCAAACCACCCTTTTGTAGTTTGTTGTCATGGTAATGCACAGTAGCATGCTATCAAGCATTAACATGAAAACATCTGTTTCATCAAACAAGATTCTTCCCCTCGCTAACTAAACTGAGTTTCAGAATTTCTAGCCTTCATTATAATGGTCATAGACTGCACCAAAAATGCCTTTATACTAGACAGATTGATGAGAAGGCTCAAAACTCAACAATTTCATAAATATGCCTAAGATCAACATATGCCACCTGCTAGCACAAAGTAAAATACCTCATAGCAAAGGGTATGGTCCTTACTTCATCAGCTCAAACAGACTCCAATAGACAGCTAACCCAGGAGGTCAGGACAGTGGAATCACTGGCCATCTTCTGACACAGAATGAAGACCCACCTCTTCAGACTGCATCTTGGTTCCACCTCAATCCCCACCCCCAACACCTGCTACTTGTAGTACTTGCTGTTTATTTTACGTGTAGTATTGTGATATGTTCTGGATACTATGATCTAGTGACTGATGTATGGCAGTGTGGGTACTTAGTTTCTATATTGTCAAGTCAGTAGGGCTTGAATTGTGTTATGCTCACAGTCGCTGGTCTGGAAGTGTTGTTAGCCTGGTCTGACATGGTTGCTCATTCAACTTGAATACACTTGGATACACTTCTGTTCTTTTGTGTTGGAATTCGCTCTGGATAAAAGCATATGCTACATGAATGTAATGTACTGTAATGTAATGTGACTGATGGTATTTATTTATGACAGCTTAACCACAAGCGCTGGTGCTCCAAACTACCCACCTCAGGCAACATAAAACAACATCAATAAAAAAATACACTGAAATCTTCAAAAGACTGCACTGATATTGGAAACAGCACAGCTTCACTCATTATTATTTACTCAAATAGAGTACCACAAGAACTCATCTAATTGAATGACAACTCTTAATGCGCTATGCTCCCATCTCACTTTAAAATAAGTGAAATCTTCTACCCCCAACAACATCCTTTGCAACCACTGAAAATCATCTGAAAATGTATCTGCTTAATTAATGTGCACAAGTGTAAATGAAATAACATTAAAGTCAATATATAGAACACAACCTTCGCAAGCAAAGAGGAAATATATTAAATGTATTACTGAACAGGCTTTATTTGGTGCCTTGTGCTAAACGGCATATTTATGATTTACAACTCACTGCATATTCTCAGCTGCATCAGAAACTTCAGCACACCCGCTTCTGTCCTTGTCTGTTTGGATGTGCTGAATGGGATCTTTACAAAATTGATGAGCACAGCCTCTCCCAACTCAACACAACAGTTCAACAATTCAGACTGATCTTAACTCCTGGTGGCTCCACAGCGGTATGTGAGTGTGCTGTTTTCTAAATCCTCACAGTGTTTTGACAGTAGCGTTTGTGTGTGGGGGTCTGTGTTTGTGCAGTTTTAAAACATATGTAAACAAATCTGTTAATGCCTCTCTAGTTACCCATTTGACTCTCGGCCAATGCATCTATGGCTGCACTGGATATTATGCTGAAGGCCTGGTGGTCTTTGTGCTTGTCAATCACAACTGAAGTGAATGTATGAGTCCTGTTGCCAGGGATGGCTGCTGTGGTTCAACAGTGTGTCTATAGAGACTGCAGAAAAAGTGAGCGTCAAAATGTGACTGAAGACTACCTAATGGAGTGTGAGAAGAAAAGATAAACTACTCTCTGATGACATTCCAAATACATCTATGTACTTTTAAATACTTGCAGACACTGCTTGAAGAAACCATTCTGACAATATGTAGCATGATACTACCCCAATGTTCAGGTGAGAGCATACAGACGTGTATCTGCACCTTGACATCAGGCCAGTGGCAGATGTTTGGTTAGCCTGACACAAAGATTCCCCTCAAAGATTCAAGACCTTTGTATAAATGTCATAAAATATTCACAAGTGAAGCCCAGCTTCCAGCTAATTGTTGAATTTCAATCAATAATCAATTATTTAAAGGTCTGGTCTGGTTGTATTTTCATGCATTTTCAGGTATCGCTCCATAGTGCCCTTTGTGGTCCAGACCTCATTGATCTCCATGGAGAATGGAGATTTTGTGTTGAATGAAGACCTAGGGCAGACAAGGAGTGGAATTAAGGTTGTGCATGATGATTTCCATCAAAAATCTATTGATTCTCTTCCCCAGGTGCCAAATAAATCAATGATGCAGTCTTTAATTATGATTAAGTATTTAAATCACACGGATTTTAGTCCTTCCGAAATGATCCTGTTATTTAAATGTGTCTAATGTTCTTAACTCATTCCAGTGTGTTTAAGTCTAGATTTTGTTCATTTTTGTATGGAAAACAACATTGTGCAGGCAAACTCTGTATAAAACTCATTACCTTTCACAACATTTCTCTCTACAGACAATATTTTTCAGCAGTTAAGACTTTCAGAGCCATAGAAATATTTGACATGTCTGTGGAGGATGACAAAGGTAAATTAATATTGTGGTTAGACTGTAATGCCTGGAACAATGTTAATGTGTGTTTAGGGGATAAATTAAGCAAAGTGATTGCTTGGGGAGGGGGAGGGTCCAATTTAATCACAGCAGAAAAAGTACAAACTACATTCATTAGTTTCTAATATCACAACATCATATTGCTCCTTGTTAATTTTTTAGTAATGCTTTGTAAACTAATAACATGTGCTTAGAAAGTCATGTAATGCAATCAAAACACAGCAGGCAAAGTTGTCATTACCTGCATGGAAATGACAATACATATAATCATTTTCCATTTATACTAGCTATAGAAATGTCCTTACTTGCTGGAGTGAGTATTCAATGCAACTAAATGCGATGCAAATATGAACCAGTGTGTGGGAATGAATTGAACCCATCATCCAATATGTTTGCAAAGTTTTAAGGTAATCACCATCAGATTAACATTAAAATAAAACAGGTCTGGTTAATGCAATGAAAGCAGAATTAAAGACATTTCATATTCATAAAATACACATTTTTTGCTATATCAACCTGAGATACTTTTCCCAGTTAGAAATGCCTATGGCTTCCAGTTATTGATTCAGTCCATCCAGATCAATTTTAATTTTTATTGCCTATTAACCAGTAAGATTTCTTAAGTGTGCAGTAACTGCCATGAGCTAGTGAGCTAGAAAACAAGCTTGCCATTATCTTGTATGGTATACATCACATTAGAATTCACTTGTTAAAGCTTTGTTTAAAACAAGCTAAGTTTAAGGTTATTTTCACAGCCAGTGATATCTGTAGTATATCTGCTAGTGGCGATCAGGAAGCAGAGGTACATGTATTTTTTTTCAAAATTTGTCAATAATTAAATTGTATACTTGAATTTATTACATAATGATGAGATATATGTGATATTGAATGAACAGCACTCTCAAAGACTTGAGATTGCCACATGTAATGCATTTTTAAATTGTACCCTGCTCTACAGCAATGCCCGGCCTCTGTCATTCTTTTCCTAACCCCATCTCATTTTATTGTCTGTCTCAGAACAAAGGAAAACGGGCTTTTGGTAAACAGTGGTAATTTCTCTGACATAGAGCCTCACAGCTTTCTTGAGGTTTTTTTTCCTCCCCATAGGTTAGAATAAGGAACACTAAGAATTTAAATCCCCTTATTTAGTTAGTCATTTCCTGTCCTCAAATGACAGACATACTGTATGTGTATAACTACAGCAGCATTGAGCAACGATTCTGGAAAATGCAGGGTGGTTAACACATAGCATCAAAACACATTTGAACTGTGGCAAGATTTAAAAACACTGGACAAGTACTTCAAGGATGATACTAAGCTATACAGTGATAAACTCAGTCTGTATTATTCAAACAGTGTGGTTTCAATAACATTCTGTAGGTTTTAATTTCCATTTATAATATAACCTTTTAGAATTACTCATACTACAGTTTAAGTATGATTAATTAATCATTGTTTTATCAAAATGTAATATCTGTATATGATGGCATGCACCATTGTTTAATTTTTAACTATTAATATGAACATGCTGAAAAAGGCCTCCTGACACTTAGGGATAAATCAGTAAGACAGCTCTTGGACATGTGTGGCGCATGTTCGTACATCAATCACTCACTCACAGTAATATTTTGTCAAGTCCTAGCTCTCTAACAAAGGTCACGTGCAATCAAGTACCATCAACTGTCAGGGAACAAAATGGCTGAGCAAGTAGAGAGGCATCCTGGGATGCCCATAATAAGAATCTAGAAGGAAAGGAGGGGGGATAATAAGGTGGAACATACTCCAGTACAAATTGTCTCCGGACACTAATGTGCAAGGGGAGAAGACACTGCAGATCAAAGCAGTGTACCAGATGAAAAACAGAGGACTAAGAGCACTCGTGTGAGTGCATTCTATTTCCATACAATCCAATATCACTATGCAACAGACAAAATGGAGGGCGTGATGAACGCTGTAAGTGCCCAGGTTCCATTCTACAGGTTCCTTTATGTAAGGCTGTAGATATGAAAGTCAGAAAGCTGGTAGTTTTGAATATGTGTTACCCTGACAAGAAAATTTTATTGAGTTAATGTAATTATAACCACTACCTACTGAAAGAGCTCCGCCCCAGGTCAACATGCAGCTCACAGCACATTAAGAAACCTGGGGCCCTATTAAAGCGAATTTAGCACAGTGCTTTGATGAGGATGCCAATGCCTAGCACTGTTATCCAGTGTTCAGATCAATAGTGTTATTTTAACAGTGCCAATGCAGGGGGTGCACAGCACATATGGGGAGGGATTACCTCTTTAAAGAAGAATGGGTATACTGGCCAGTCAGGACACCTGCAATGTTATCTTCACAAGAGCTTTAAAAAGGATGCATTCTTACTTACACATGGCTCATGGGGGCAAAACTAGTATTCAGGTACACACTGTTGTATATGTTACGCAGTGTTGTTAGCCTGGCCTGACACTGTTGCTCATTCAGCTTGAATGGATACACTTGCATTCTGTTGTATCTAAATGCATGTAATGCATGTAATCTAATGTAATGTACTCTATACCATGGATGTAGAAAACACATAATAACTTCAATTTACTGCAAAATAATGACACAAACTAGTCAAAAGTTATCATAAATGAAAAGAAGCATGCAGAGGTTAAAATATAGCTTTTAATAATAGTTCATCCATATTCAGTAATGTGAAATATATTCAGAAAGTAAGTGGAAAATAAAGGGAGCATACAGGTTACAAAATTCATAAACTCTGTGCTGATAACAGTCACTTCAATTTTAGTTAATTATTTGGCTCATTTTAACTGAGGAAGCTTTGAACAAATTTAATTAAACATGGGCTCAAAACATGCGGCAAGACCTCATGCAGCCAGGAACCTGACAATATCAAAGTGACAATGACAATTAATAATGTAAGTGTATTGTTACTCCTGTAAATTCATCAGAATGCATTCTTATTAATATTCAATTTATTTTTACATTCATTTTTTGGTTGTATGAAATCCTTTCCTCAATAATTCAATGTATTCTACTAATGATGCCCTGGACCTATTGTTCACAGCAGGATGTGTGTTTACTATGAAAGACTGTGCCAGGAGTACTCGGTGTATTGGTCAAGGGCTATATTTTATGGGAAAATCTAAGATCTTTTAATGTTGACAACACAATACTATTGTAGGAAAAATCAGATGTGTGAAATTTCCAAATAGCTCTTTGCATGATGAAAACCTACAGAAGAGGGAATGATTGGGAGCAGCAATCTGACCACTGCACAGATGTCTCTAATGACTGTCAGTTCTACCTCACACAATTCCACATCAGGCATTGAATGCAAAACATGTGTTCTGAATTTTATTATAATTTTTGTCACTCCGTATGGATACTTGCATAATGTTGTAGTTTTGCTGCTTTGTCTGAATTACTGATTGTAGCTATGTCTCATATACAGCTACTGTAGATGGTAACCAGAAGTGCTACTTGGGTGCCAATTTAACAAAAGCACACTTTGACATCTTGGCAAGTTAAGCCAAAGCCAGTATAAATGGGGAACAAAATGAGGATTGGAATGATGCCTATTATACATACAGTATAATGTTACAATACAATATTGTTCCTATTGCAATGTCTGTGTGAGGGAGCCTCTCCTGTCCATTAATAACCTCTGGTGTTCTGGTATTACCCCTAAGTTACTGTTTGCAATTTGTATTAAAAGTGGCTTTCACTTGAAGGGTTTTTAGGATCAATCAAATACTATCGTGTTCTCACTAATCCACAGCCCAAAACTGACCGTCACACCCCATCCACACCCATTCAGCATGAGCCTTCAGAGAATTAGGGTGGAAAAAGGCAACTTTAGTGCAGCTGTCATTTTTGCTATTCGCGTGGTCCCAAAATATCAATATTGCGTGCTGCATTCTGTTAGGTAACTGCACCTGTTTTTAGCGCCCTTTAAATAGGTCCCCTATAGTAAAGTCATTACACCTGACGTCTCACAGTTTCAATCAATGGACTCTTTATGGCCAACTCCCACAGCAGTCATTAGTGGCATGGAGATTTCTATCATTCATTTTACATAAACACCACTTTCTGGGTACACAGCAAGAGAAGAATGGGAGAATCACTTTTCTCAAGAGTGTGCTGGATGATTTAATATCTGCTTAAACTGTAATATGCTGAGATGCATTAAAAACACATGTTTTAAAAATGTATAGCAGTAGGGATATTTTTAGTAATCATGCGTAATGAATAGACTACATATGATGCATGTGCTTTACTTGAAAACAGCTGGATATTTTTGGCCGTTCATAAACAAGAAGTGCATCAGTGATGGGGCGCCTTATTTATTATTTATTTTTAGAGATTTTCAATATTGTGTGTTCTCTATTAGCATACAGCTGTTCTCATACCAGACTGGGTATAGATTTCACAAGGGCAATGATTGCCCCTGTGGAATCATTTTCCACTTTTCCCACAGTTGATAGCTGAGCACGATGTCCTGGGCTGAACCTGTTCACACATAGCATCTTTTCATTTATCACTCCGTAGGCTAAGTGTCAGTGGTGGCCAGACACTGACATAACTGCCAACAGCATGTCAATGTCCTGGTCTCCAGTCACCTCCAACAGTCACGCCGCTTTGCTCTGCACATCCTAAAAGCTTCATATGGCTTTTCATTTCCATTGTGCTAACCACCAGGGAAAACATGTGAAGATGAGACAAGATCAATTCAGTGACAATTTCCAATGATCACATGACAAGCCAAGATGGCGTGAATGGCCTGATCATCGTTTCTTCTGTTTGTATGTTCTAAGAGGTTTTTTTTTTCTGAGGTCAAGGAGATGTTCACATAAGGTATTCTCTTTGCATCGCATGCTGTAAGTACATTCAACATGTGATGACCTCAGTCCATGGATCGTTGCCAGTGATCATCTGATAAAGGTGAATCAAATATTGGGTCAATAGCACCATTCACACGTCAACATCTCTGGCCAAGTTAAACTCGAATATATAAGTTTGCATTTTAAATGCCTTTTGGTGTGTGTGGGAAAAAGAGAAAAACGTAATCAATGAGATGAATTACAGTATGGATTACAGACAACTGTGCTGGATAACTCTATTCTACCCCTAACCCCAACCCTTTATGCACTTGCAGTTATGTAAGAATATTTTAACACAAAAACAAACGACACAACAGCACAATGGAACGCAACGCTTCGCCCACAGACTGCAAATTGCCGTGTTTTCAAACACGAGTGCGCTTATGCATAAACAATATTTTCATCAGTCACTATCCCTGATTTTTTTTAGGCGTTTAACACCATGGCATTTTAAAAGCATATGAAACAGATGAAAAACAATTCCGCAAAGCCAACCGGAGTGCAGAAGCTAAACAATTATAAGATTCGCCAGCTGTAGCTTAATGATGGGGGTTGGGGGTGTAAGCAGGAGCTGTGGAAACAGTCTCGCATTCGCTGTTAAATTAGTCTCTGCCTGACACGTCTGACTGGCTCCAAAGCTGTCCCGAGCCCCTTGAAATATGCGCCGACGCATAACTGTAAATTATGAAATGCCACTCGGCATCCCCCGAAAGTGAGATGCGGGGAGGACAATCTCGCCGGGTTTAGATTCAGCCTGAAATTGATCCCCCCTTGAGCCTGCGCTGGCTGAGTCAGCGATCGCGGCAGGCATCGACTGGGCTGCAGGGAGCGTTCCACTATCGACTGAGGGCAGTGTAGCTGGACCTCCTGCAGTGCATTCCCCCTACAAACAGCGAGGGTACAGCTCCACTGCACCCAGTGCATTTCCCCTGCAAACAGTGACGGTGCAGCACCACTGCATGCAGTGTGGAGAATTGCTCACAAGGGAGGAAATGCTGGTGCAGTTCACATCTCCCATGAACAGTGAGGGTGTGGTTGCAACATGCTTATTGCATGTACCCTATTAACAGGCACAGTGCAGCAGTACTGGGCGCAGTGCATGTTCCCTGTGTACAGTGAGGGAGAGGTTGCCATGTGCAAAATGCACTTCGCCGATGGGAGGATTCAGCTTCAGCCCACATGCAGGGGTGACTGGTGAGGCGACTCGTTTTATCACAGCAAATGGGTTTGGCAGAGCTCAGTGGTAGCCTTCCCCGGACGGTCCCGTGCTCAACACCTGTCAGCAGACAACGTCTGATTAAATGTTTAAATGACGTAACGTTTAGCCATTAAGATGAAATAATTTCATTTGATGCATTTGATTGCTGTATTTGTTGCCATTGCTGCTTTCATTGTCTTTAAAGCATGAGAAGAAGAAATAAAGTTTCTCTCTTTTAGATATGGGCAAGATGACAAGCCAGTATAATAATGGGCTGAATGGCCCGTGCATAATGCTCCAAGTCCTCATGTTCAGAATATTTGATGTACTGAGGTCAAGCAGACATTGACATAAGTTACTCTCCTTGTATTAAGTACATCATAAGTACATTCAAATAAGGATGAGATGTAGAGACACTCATGGGACCAGGTAGGATTAAATTGTGGGCATTTTTATTCTTTATAAAGAACTTCTATTCATTATAAGACCAAACAAACACATTTACCTCTATTATTAATTAGTCATTTTCCACATTTAAAGGTCAGCATATTTAGTAGTAAACAAAGTCAGATTTCTCAATGATTTATTTAAATATTTTAGCATATTATGGCTATTGGAGATTTTGCCACAGAATTAGTCTCTTTTGAGGTTTGTCAAACTCTAGCAGCTAAATAATTTGGAAGGAGCAGTTTAGGCTCAACTCCCTGCCCCCCTTCCCTGTGATTTCATCTTATTTCACATATCATCCAGCATCTTCATATGAACTTCATGTAAACTGACAGTAGATCAGACTTCCACTGCATATTTATCACAGTGTGCTGGATATTGTGCAACCTCGATAAGACATAGGTCTATATGAGACAGAGATATACTGTCTCATCATCAAGGGTCATGCATCCGCAGGTTCATATTTACTTTTTAATTCATTTTTGACATCTCCAGATTTGAAGTGACAAGACACAAATAAAACAGAAAATGTAGCACTTTAACCATGTATATATGGTAGGCTATTTTCAGCCTTTGTAGCCATAACACAAGGCTGCAGTTTTCTTTGAGCGTACACACGTCAAAAAGTACAACTTGTCTTTCGCCCACTCTTGACACATTCAGTATTTGAAAGTTGTTGTGTCAAGAAAATAAATGGGTTTCTAGCAAACACCCATTGTATCCCTTATCTCATCAATTTCTCTGCCAAACAGATTCTCACATTTGAAATGGATTGAGTGAAGCTCAGAGGATTTTGGCATTTAACAAAACAGACGGCAAACCAGACCTCAATTTCAATTACAATGGTAATTATCACTTCAATGACTGAGGGCTGCCACATCCATGATGTGCAAACCAGGATTTCTGCAGTGTTGATGTGGTCCCTTTACAGCAAATTGGCACACACAAGTTACTATTCCGTAAAACTTTAAATTACTACACTGAAAAGGCCTTGTAGTTAACTAATTATATATGTAGCATCATGTAAGTTGTACATAATTACACCTTGTTACACTGTAATTATTGCACAGAAAATCCTCAACACTGAATCTGATTACACATGTGTACCTAGAGTGATTACACAGTATCAATATGTAAATCCTCTGTAAGCACTATGTTAATGTACACATTTAATTACATTCATACATATGCACAGCACTCCATACACAGTCCAGAATACTCACATAACATGTAACACACTAATATGTGTTATTACATAGATGCATTACTACACATTACTACTGTAATGTAAAGGATGCCCTACAGTATACCTTACATAAAAAATCATTTACAACCCCCCCCCAAAAGTCCATTCTAATTGCAAACACAAAGCAAGACACCAACATCCCAATTTTCCAGTACACATTTAAAAGTTTATAAAAAGCCTGCAGTCAACAACATGTACATATTTACATTGGCAATATAACAGTAATCAAAAGGTTGCTAGTTCAATTCCCTGCTGAAGCACTGCTGTTCTGCCCTCAGGCAAAGTGCTTAAACCAGAATTGCCTCAGTAAATGTCCAGCTGTATAAATGGATGAACCTGTACCCTATGTAAGTCGCTCTGGATAAGAGCGTCTGCTAAATGATAATAATGTAAAATAATGAACATGACTCCACAAGCTCTTGATTGCTAGTACATTTGCTGTTATCACACCTTAATTGTTGACTTGTTTTTGGTCATCCCTCTCACTATGGGATCCTTACATTAGACACCGAATTGTGTTATAGACAATTTCTGTTTCTGTAACGCTATACATTTAGTTTTTACTACATGCACTAACATGCAGGTCTCTCCAGATCAGAAAGTTTGCTAATTGAAGACGATGTCTTGTGCACAACCTGTTTCTGTTGTGAAACACGTGGTGTGAGCTGCTTGAATGACATCAGCGGAACGCACTTATCATCCAATGCCCACTCCATTGTAGTACACCGTGCATCGTGTAGGGCAAAAAATAGCCAACGGTGGCATGTATCACAGGATTGTCACAGTGAGATGAGCATTTGAAACATGGTTGCATAAAAGGAAAAAAAAGCCTTTTATATATAAATATAAAAAAGCACACGTACATACAAGTGCACTTTAAAGGTTCATTTGCAGAGGTAGGTTCTGAGTTTACATTTAAATGCATTCAGTTCTTGTTTTCGTTTATTTAATTGAACATGCAAATAAGTCCTCTTTGGCATCATCAGCCATCCGATGTAAGAAGAATGAGTGCCTGAGTTTTGTGCGACAATCCTAATTGTGTCTTCATTTTCAGATTGTGGAAAACCTCTTTCATGTTGCTATCTTTCGCTGTAAGATAAGACTGGAAAATATGAGACTGTCTTTATTAGAGTATACTTCTCTTGGGTGCAGCTTCTGGTATGCAGAATATGAGAAATTTAGATGATCACAGCATATGTACACTTTGTATTGGTGATTCTTATGATTCACTACACAAGCGAACCATCACCTTAATATTAATTTTTCTGTTCTCTGTGCAGACAAAGTAAATATGGGGACATCAATTAGTACACTGCTATAATCAGAGAATTAGTACAAGTCTATCTCTCAACACATTTACCTCCTAAAAAGTTGTGCTTTAGTAAGTGAAAATAATTATATCCTTATAAAAAACTTCAGATATACCCAGGAGGATGTATCCATGAAATCTATGTCAGAAAGACTTATTGTGTTACGTGTGTTGTGTATTCTAAAGGAAATGCTCTGTCCTCAATTACCCTCTGTGAGAAAACTGCACATTGCGCTTTGATTTTAATTACATGTGCATGATTATTATGTATGCTTTAACATAAATGGCAATTTTGATTCATTCTACTATTAAAATGAATTAAACTTGGTTGCTTAATTCAAGCAATCGTTTTTATTCACTGATTTATGCTTATCTTGAGGTCCCTGTAGAAACTAATTTAAAACTGTATATTAATTTAGTTTTGGCCATGTCCTCATGGATATTTCCTAATGTATTTAAAGCAGAATAACTATGCCTCAGACTCCATAACAGCACCAAAGTGTTGCTTTAAGTGGAGTTAAGCTCTCCCTGAACTGAAAGGAAAACCTATAAAACAAAGAATAAGAATAAAATTATGCATAAAACGTATAAAACATTAAGTAACAAATAACACTCCCAAGCTGCCAAAGTTGTTACTGACACATAAGGTCCATGTGTTACTGAGGCCATAGGTCCAAGATCTCACTATAAACAGCAGGCAGAACAAATATGGAAGCAAAAAATGAATCTAGCCTTTAATCAAATTATTCTAAGCATGTGTATAAGAAAGTTGAATACAAGAAACTGATAACACTTTCCATGTTACAATTGACCATTACATGCTCCGCCCTGCACTAAATCAGCATTGCTGAACAACTGTAGCATGATCATCATTTAAATGAAATTTTCTACTGCCATTTCAAAAGACCAATATCTTATAAAATCTAAAATAAATGACATGAGCCTCACATACTTGATTTGGGCGATATCATCACTTGTTCTTATTTCTTCATCTCACTTGGTGTTTGAAAGTGTTTGATTTCACTTGCAATTCCATGGCAAAGCCTCATCATGTACCGCTTCAATGACATATAAGTGAGGAATAGGAGTGTATGGGTCTGTGATGGTGCACTTGGCCACAAATGCCAGAAGTGGTCATAAAAAACATACGCAGAGAGGTTCTCTTATTGCTAAACATTACAACCTGCGCTTGCATCAGGTTTATTGTCTTTGTGAACCCCGCTGCATATTATGGGATGGAGGGATTGAACAGCTGGAATCCATCACATACTATTCAAAGCAGGATGCTTATAAAGCAAACAGTCGGAGTCAGAGCTGAAGGGAAATCAATTCGTCATACTATGTTCCTCAACTCTGCCTAATTAAGAGTCACTTCAACACATGCATCAAATTGTCTCAGAGACACAATCGCAACTACACGCACTAAAACATATCTTTAGTTCAAATTATTATTTTTGTTTCTTTTTACAGAAATACCCAATATTATTTTTTGGAGATGTACAATTTTGTTTGTATACAATTGAAATAAGAATACAATCTTAAAATGGATTCCGATTATGACCGTGTGACTTCCAAATCCGCTGACGTCCTCATCTTCCATGTACACTATACATCTTGCTGCTAAGACAAACTGCAGGCAAGCTACTGTCACCGCTGGCTCATTAAAGCATTTCCACTGGTTTTTTTTGCACATCCGTTTGGACTTAGCTTGCACGAGACAATCCCAGGCGTCACTAGCACCTCGCAAAAGGCAATTTTATTCAAGGCAAACATTCTGCACCCACATCTCGCCTGGTTTCACTTTGTGAAAACTCATTGATCATCTGTGATTAGCAGGCACAGGCTCAACTGTAATGGAGATACGGGAAACACCAAGGGAAATGCCCTAACCTAGCAGCCTGCTCCGTTTCACTGATAGTACAGGAATCCAAAACACCATTCCCAGTAATATGTGGCTGATGCAAGACTTAAGTTTTTAAAATACAATAATAATAGCATAAAATTCTAAAGATGTCCCCACTAGTTAGGTAATAAGCTATGCTTCCATCAGCGATGGCAATACACTGAAAGAGAATTGTTTTTGTAACAGGCAAATAATGAGTGTGTTCATTCAGCTCATTTAGATTAATAATGATAAATGAGTTGTGATTTTATGCTGTGACATAAGAGGGAGGCATTATGGAGTGGTATCACAGGTGAACATCAAGGCGTGGAACACTACTGTCAAATTTAAAATGCAAAGCTTGAATCTTAGATAAGAAACAGTTACTCATTACAAGGCTTGGATGTTTCTAGACAAAGGAGGTATGCAAGTACCTGTGTAGTGCTGTGATGAACATGCCTTTAGCTCATGGATACCTGCTGTACAGTTTTGATGGCTGATTGATTTTATCACCAGATAATTCAGAGTCATCAAGTACCATTCATACACAGAAGCAACTGAAGAGCTATTGTAACTTAATATTGTATCAAACAATACATGCAGTTTAGATGTATTTGCATCAGGGCGCATATAAATGTAGTAAACATGCAGATAATGAGAACTTTCCCACAGGAAAACTCAGTCGTTCATCTGCCAACTTACATCTACAAAAATACGACTATTTGTGGGCAATCTGGCAACTTTCCACTCGAAAGAGTCTGCAGCACTCATTCAAAGGAGGAGCAAACAGCAGCTGCTCACCTGACAAGGTGCTGAATTTCGGGAGATATAGTTGCATTTGTGTGGGCAAGCCACTGCCACCGATCCTGTTATCTTATTCCTCTCCTGTCTGTTCATGCCACTGTGGGGCAGTGATTATGCCTGAGAGCTGAACTCAGGTCCGCTGCATGGCCTCATTCAATCACAGCAGGGTCCTCAAGATCATGCACTTGCCCAGGTCCACAGTTTCTTCATCACCTTTTGTTTCTTTACTTTGCTTTTTGTACCCCTCTCAAAACTCTCAAAGGTGGGCGGCAAGAATTCATATCTTCTGTGGATCATTTCTCACGGGTGACATTGTGCCTTTATTATCCGCACCATGATGGATCTTCCCCAAAAAAAAAAAAAAAAAAAACGATGACCATCTCTCACTGTTAATGACAGCCACTCTCGACAGCACTGTTACCAAACAGCGACAGTGATTAGGACTGTATGTTCTACCCAATGCATTCAACTTTACGATCCATTAGGAAATAATGGGTCTGAACTTTGCAACGCACTTCCAATGGCATAACAAATCATCGTTAGACTAAATCCATTTGCCTCAACCTTGTGGAACAATGAACAGTGCAGTGCCCTGATTTGACACAGCAGGGGATAAGGTGCATTACAATATAGAAACGGAGTTGATGTGAGGTCGACCGAGAGCCTCATCTTCTGGCTATTACTGCCAATGGCTTGTGTTTATCCGCTTGTAATCCTCAACTGTTGAACCCACTGTGGAAACCATGGAAACACCAAGCTTAATGAAACAGTATAGCACATGGCTATGTACAGCAGACAGATCCAGACACATTCTATCCTTGGGCCAACTCAGTGCAAGGCAGCTAGTTTGCAGAGATGGATACTAGGATGATAGTAACTGTCAGCTTGTAGCTCAGCCTCCCCTCCTCACACCACATCTATATCATGCATTCACAGACTACATGGTATTCAAGGGATGTGCATGCTTCATAAAACTGAAGAATAAAACTGAACTTTGCAATACCTCCCTAAACCACCAAGCCCAGGGACAGGTACATCTAGCGACACACTTATACTGACACATTTAAGGAGATTTTACTTATTGATTGCTACTCGAGGTTCAATCACAATCTCAGAATGAAATGAACAGACATTGGGTGAGAAGCTGGAAAAAAGTAACACTTCCTTAAATATACTGTTGACATTTAAAGGCCAAACCATTAAGCAGGCAGACAGAATTCCGTCGGTGCGTCCCACTCTCGGCTTTGAGCATGAACATCCACGCCACAATGATCCCATTCATTCAGCCGGTGCTCAAGCTTCCTCCATGTTTGTTTTCTCGTGGCCAAAACATTGTGCATGTGCACCCACGCCGCGCCGCAACAATTTCCTTGTTTACAGGGCTGACAATTTAGCGATAAATTCCCCTTCTCCACACACAAGGAGAGGAGCCTCATTTTAATAACAGTTGAATCAGTCTTCTTCAAATCCATCACAGGCTAATTGTTATGCAAATGAATTCCTGCCTAAGCCCATAGCATTTACATTTTTTGATAAGAATTTATTTATTTATTTATTATTATTTTTCTGCAAGTCCAAAAAAGGAGAGACACTCAGAGCATGTGTGTTATGTTGTCGTGAATAATAGCAAAGGTGCATTGTTCTTTTTTCTTTTTCTTTCTGATGCAGACACAGCGAAAAAAAAGCAGAGACATGACAATGAAAAATGAAAACATTAAGAGATAAGTGCTCTGGCCGACACAGGGAGAATGCCTATGAGAGATGAATAATCATCACCACCAGCTAGTACAACGGCTTCCAGTTAAGGTAATGGTAATTGCAGATAGTATTGTACCTGGGATATGTGTGGGTGGGGCTTTCAAAGTGCTGCAGAGCTTCCTGCTGACACTGTGAGAGCAGCTATCACATTCCAGTAGCTGTTAACACGGCATCATCATCATCGGACCCATACTGCAACACACCAGTATGAGAACTAATTGCTTGAATGGTGCAGATGAGCTGTATCCATTTACTTTTGCTTATAATGCATAATGCAGGATGTGGGGTTGGGGGGGGGGTGCTCCTGTCTCCAGAAAACAAAAGTGAGCAGCTTATTTAAAATTATAATTTTTACTGTACATTACTGCCCCCTTGTCCTTCCTTTGCATTTACAGACACTAGAAACCATCCTAAATATAGCCAAGCCTCTGTATTTTTCAAAATTGAAAATGTTCTTTCTTGAGCTACCACTGTAAACAAGAACTCACAATAAAACACCAGGCGGTACGCAGCTGCTTCTCCATGTCTCTGACCTCTGGACCTTATGGTTCGGCCTGCGGCTTGCTGCCAACCTCTGCAGCTCCATTTCCCTCCTCTGCTGCTGCTACCCGACCTCAAGTAGCAGTGTAGAGAAACACTTCCTTCGGCTGCCTCACACTGCTCCTTCCTATTGTGCTACAGTGCTAAAACCTTAAAGGCTACAACCAAAAGGGCACCCACGGTTTTCTTCTCCCAAAAGAGATGTATATATATATAATATATATATAAACAACCAAAAAAACAGGCAGAACTATGCAAAAAAATTCAAGTTCCTTCTTATGTCTATTGTACATGAGAAATAACTACAGTATGTCAGTCATAATGAATTACATATTACATATTTATTCATACTCCTCACTAGATAGGAACAACATCATTAAAACATATGGGATATTTTTCTGCCTTTTATTACACTATTTAAAATTAATAGCAAATCCAGTTTATTCACAAATTTTACATACTCTTTAAAACAACATCATCTAGTGAAACAAATTCTAGATGACATTCTACTTACAGGAAGTTCAAAGGAAGCTTCTGGAAATAGGTATCCAAAGGCTTCCTGTTTTCCTGTGGTATAAAAGAGATACATATAACACACAATGGAGATTCTTGAGTTGAATACATTATCATGGTTAAGGTCGGACAGCACTCTGAAGACTGCAGGTAAATGGTCATTGACCTCCACGAAGCTGGAAGGTCGCCATGAAGAAATTCACAATAAGCTGAACCTACTGCTTTCTATGGTAGTGTCCACTATTAAGACATTCAAGACTACTGGTATACTGGCAACCCCGCCAGGAAGACAATGCATTTTTATCTTGCCACCATAGGCTGTGAGACAAGTGATTCAGGAGGCGGCTGCCAGTCAGAATGTAACAATTCAGCATTTCAAAAACAAGCTGGCATCTTCAGTTTAAAAAGTGTCAAAAGGAACCATTGGAAGTTACATCCATTCAAGGCAAGGCTGCAAGGAAGAAGCCTCTTTTAAAGGCAAGCCACAAGAGGCAACCTGAATTTGCCAAATTACATATGACTGACAGCTGGAAGCATGTCTCATGGTCAGATGAAATGGGAAAAAAAGAGCATCCTGGACAAGCTCATCAGCTGATGTTTGGCATAAGGAGGAGGAACTTATGTTGAGAAAGATCCCATGCCCAATGTGAAATATGGTGTGTGTGAGGGTGGGGGGTATTATGTTTTGAGGTTGTTTTCTATCTTCTTGTCCTGAAGCCCTTGTTAAAATAGTCAAAGAACATAAAATGCATTTTAAAAAATAGCCAAAAACCTGGTTGCCTCTGCCAAGAGGCTCAGATATGGAGCTTTCAGCATGACAATGATCCAAAGACATGGCTAATGTTCTCAACTGGCCATCTCAATCTCCACACCTCAATCCAATCAAACATGTGACTTAAACTGAAGAAAACAGTTCACAAATGAAAACCAAATCATCTCAAGCACCTAGATTCTTCTGCTAGGGGGAATGGTCGAAAATCCCACTCAGAAGTGCCAGGACTTCATAAAACACTACAGAAAGCATTTAGTAAACATAACCCATGCCAGAAGAAGATAAATTAGGATAAAATGCTAATCACAAGAATGTGAATAAATGTGAGCCTTGTTTTCTGGTCAAAATGAATTATAGATGAACAATTTGAATTCACTCTGTGCATTGCTATTGAAGTTTGTAGAGTAAATATAAGTTTTTAAAAGAGGAAATATACAATTTTACAAAATTATAAAATAAAATATACATTTTTAGAGCATGTTTTTTGGTTCCTGTTTAATTATTGGTATGAATGAACTGACCGCACAGTACCTTTTACCTGTATGTCTATTTTCAGCTTCATATTCAAATGAAATGCACCCATCATCAAATTAAACTCTCTAAAAGTATAATACACCTTACACAAAACTACATAAATCCATTCTGATAATTATTGCAATCTGACAGAGCATAGAAATTCATTTTAATCTTAAAGTAGAACTGATCTGAATTTAGCTGCATAAATTGAATAGCCGTTCAAATGTTCTGAATTATTAATATGCTTTAATACATCTGTTATTTCACCATTCAAAAGTAAATCAGAGATTTAAGCAGCCTCAGAAGGACATAATCAACTCATCTTTTCATTCATTTAAATCAAACAGACATTACAGTTTGAAAACGGAACATTCTGACTCACAGTGTCTTAGATTTCATTATACATACATGAACTAATGCTGATAAGAACGCTTACTAAAAATAACTATACAAGTTACAAAAGCTGACCAGTCAGAACATTAAGGACAGAAGTGGTTTCCATGTAACTCACAAGTATCCAACGTATCGTACACTGGCTTGCAGCTACTTGCATTTAATTCTACACTCACATTGAAATAAATACCAATGAGACTGCTGTGAAATTGCAGGGATTTAATTAGATGATTTTAGCATAATACTCACCTTTTGTATTTGTTTACTTTTTTAAGAAACCCATTAATTAGAACCGCCTTTCAGACCAATGTATTACAGCTGACTAATAAAAAATGAATATGCAGTCACAAAGAAAGCTCATGTATGACCAGTAACTATATGAATCATGATTTATTAGTTTCTCTGAGGCTTTTCAGTTTTGTCAGAGCCAATGCAGTAAAGTGCCTAGTGATGCAGCTAAAGGATCAGTTCTTTTCAGCACTAAATGTGCCGTCTGCCGAAGATGTGGTTTTAGATATTCTCCTCAGATGGGACTACACAGAGCTTACAGCACAATCAATTCTGAAGAGATCTGTTAATATTTTGTATAGATCCCTCTAGGCAAATCCTAGTGATAAACTGTGAACAATCTGAGTAGCATAGATTCTCCACTTTCCACTCTTTGTATACCACTAAACTGCCCAGAAGACTGCACTGTACATTTAGTATAGATCCCTTCAGGCAAATCCTGTTGAAATCCTGTGCAGTTTGCAAAGCATAGATTTCTGTCTTTTCTCATTGTATACCACTAAATGGTCAAATGACTAGGGCTAAAAATAAACACATAAATCTGTATAAATGATTGACAGTCTCTCGGGAGCTCACTTAAGTCACAATGCCTCGAAGAATGTTATGGTGCCTTGCAGTATATGTATGTATGGAAATTACACTTTGGAATGAAAGCTATGTTTGCCTTCCAGGCCATCTTGGTTCATGCATTTAATTGATGGCAAATCTGAAATGTTGGCTATGACAAAACAAATCAAGCATCCTATTCTGAGAAAGCAGGTTTGACTTATTTTTGTTAAGTAACTGGGTGATGTATGGACCAGGTTACACTCAAAGATCTGGACTAAATCATCCTGTGCATGGGCAAAATTATTCATTCCAAAGGGAAATGCTGACATTTCCATAAAAGACTGACTTTCCCTGCCTGGTTCCTGTGTGATCTCGCTATTTAAGCTTTACATTAAGTGCTCAGATGATAAATAGCATTACTTTATGTGTTTTAATCATTTTAAAGTAATTCAAAGTCTCGCAATATATGACCTCTGGTCCTGTATTAATTCATTTGTATGAAATAGTCTTATCTAAGTACCAGCGCGGAAGCCACATTTTTAAATTATTCATACAAAACCCCCAGGCAAAATGCGACTTCAGAAAGGAGTCTCCCACCTTGTGTGAGTAGAAATCAATTACTTTTTTTACGTGCGAAACATATCTTCAGTGAGGGAAAATAAAACAAAGAGCAAAGGCTTTATACTGTTTAACACAAAAGGATGGCTAATAACATGTTGTGTAAGGTGCCTTTATTCTGTGTTTTTCATTTATCAAACTGGCTGATGTGGTTCCCTCCAGCCTGCTGTGTGCGAACTCAGCTATTACTGCCTGGGTTCTCCACAAGCAGCCTGACTCCTCATACTGAGTGGATGGAGAATATTAGTAGAGTATTGGGCTGACTATCTAACAGCAAACCAATCCACTTCTTAGAACTGGGATCATTTGTAGATTTGCTTTCATGTATTTATATACACTGCTCCTGTCAGGGTTAGGTTCTTGTGGTAGGGCTCAAATAGCATTATGCTCACACTCACTGGTCTGTGAGTGTTGTTAGCCAGGTCTGACACTGTTGCTTCTTTAAATTGAATGGATACACTTATGTTCTATTGTGTTGGAAGTCGCTCTGGATAAGAGCATCTGCTAAATGCATGTAATGTCATGTAATGTACTGTACTGTAATGTTCTACACCAACACCACTCCTCCATACATGCCTGATGTACATTTGATCTGTACAGTGCAGATCAAGTGCAGACGAGGTACAGTAAGGGACAAAATTACACTGATCCAGCCAAAGGGTTTCCAGAAGCACAAACGATTTATTCAGCAAAACAACCTGGCAAGGGCTGATTCATGAAAGAGTATTGAAACCACACAAAGATCATTGACCTTATGTATCCAGCTGGGCCTGTTAGAAGGTCTTAAAAAATCCTTCAGTTGTTTCTATTCCTGTTTGTTTTCTTTTCGACTGTTCTCTACGAGTTCCTTTCGACCTCCTTTTGCTGGGGTTAGGGTGTCATTATTCAGTTTTTCCTGTTTGTGGGGGTTTTTCCATTCTGACTGGAAAACACTCAGTCTAGCATTTTATATGAAAGAAATTATAAAATGTCCTATGACAAACATATTTTAACTGATGGAAAGAAAAATCATAACAACTGTGCATATGTGCAGTACTAAGGAGATGTTTTTCCTGCTTGATGCAAACTTAGCCTATTTCAAGTTCTTCAAGCAAACTACTAAACAGTGCAAAGACCTATACATCAAAATACAGGTCGGCCACTTTTTATGAATCATAACCATTTCACAAAGCCAAACAGTAGTAGACAGTACCTCTGTGGCTCCTCACATCATTCTAAATGTTTCTTGCAATTAATTGTTCAATACATGACTGTTTATCAATGCTAAAGAAAAAAGTGTTGAAAGCTCAATGTACAGATGACTGGGATTACATTGTGGGTTCAGTTTGCAGATATTATATGAAAAGAACGACACCAAAGGATAAAACTAAAGGAACTTTTACCAACTTTTTTGGGGGGGGAGCTGGGGGAGTAATGTGGAGTAGAGCTGGTAGGTTGTTATTATAATTACCTGTCAGATGAGTGGATTACCTTTTCAGAATCTGTCCAATCACAGATGTCCTACTCCTTTGCTTAAAGTCAATACTGACTTAAGGTTAAACTGAAACCAAACAGTACAATTCCTTCCTGTTACAAAACAAGCTATAAAGCTCCTGTTAGCTGCCAAGAGACTGCTACCCAAGATGCATTTTACAGCAATCTCAGGTGTAACCGAGACCTGTTTTCAGCTCCAAATGGTTAAGTGTTACAGGCTCTTTTAGGAAAGAAGGTATTCCAAATTGTTTGTGCTGTGGTAAGCACTTTGCTTCTCTGCTATTTCAGTATCAAACAGTTTCCGCGTTAAAATGAGCGTGATCGCTGCCAAGGCTGGCAAGAACAAATACCAGGCCTGATGTTGTGATCCGACCGGCAGACTCTCACTAGTGAATGACCAGCTTGGCACTCGTGACCTGCCAATGTTAAATTATTCACAAAATAACAGAGCTCCAGGAAGCCATGTGGCACTGTTTGGGGTCATTTTGTGTTGCGTTTTTGATGTTGAAATTAATTACTCTCCTTTGCAAACAATGTAAATTGCACCTTGCACAAAAGCTCTCGCCAAACCATTTCCTTCTGCCACTATGGCATTTAATTAATTCTTGGCACACCGGCAGAGGTAAAGTGGCTCATTAAGGAAATGTGGCTCATAACGAGTTATCGATCACAAGTAGGGCTGCAATTTTACCAGTAACCTTAGTAAATGTCATGTGTCGGACACAATTAGCATTAGGTCATGGGAATATACAAGCAAATGCAATATGTCATGGAAATGTATACTCTTAACGCAATTATGATGTCAAAATATAGGTTTTCTAAGTGGTAATATTCTAATAATGTAATTTTACCATTGATGCAAATATTAGCTGTAGTCTTAAAATGTCTACTTAAAGTTACAGCTCCTCATAAGGGTAGAGTAATTCACAGTAAACCATTGACGAATTGAGGTTGTTTAGAAATTAATCTATTATCAAGGACTGCAAGGTTGCAACAACTGCATTTCAGTATGAGCTCAGATATGTGCTTTTGTGCTGTATAGACTTTTTAGTTTTCCTTAATTGTGATCTGAAAATCTTGAGGAGACAAACAAAGAACCATACAGTGAGGATAATTTAAACCAGGCAAATCCCACTTGGGTGCACCATTTGGACAAATAAGCATTCATCTGCCTCTGCAGAATGCTCTCTATCCACAAGGTGAAAACAAACTGTGTACACAGAACAGTTTTTAAGTTTCATGAAGACTGCAAATAAGATAAACATGAAGCCTTACAAACTACATAATTTCTTTTCTTTAGTTGCTTCCCTCTCATTCACTCCACTTTACTATTTCTAATCCAATTGTTTGAGCAATTCCCTGAAAGTCCGCTCTCCAAAAGGAGTGCAGACATGAAACCCAGTGGTGACACTTCAACATTTCCATGCTTTCAGGAGCACTGCTCCAAATTAAGAAAAAAAACTGTTGCGTCTCTGTTATGAAATAGTTAGTCTCCCATCTTCCATGTTGCAAATTGTTTCTTGAACTCCTGAAGCTTCATTCAGACACCTGTACTCTGCATATGCTGATACTCTGTGCTCGCCCATGCTTTATTACGTAAGGTAAGATTTGGCTGGATTCCTCATCTTGTGGCTAAATCCCAAAATGATTTAGCTTCCTTTGTAGAACAATCGATTCTGAATCAACTAAGTGGCTATTTTGGCCACTTGACACTTTCAGCAACTTTGTCGAGGGAGAAATTCCAAGCAGCATGCAGTTTCAGCATCTATACCTCTGTGACAGTTCAATTTAAGCTACCAGGAACAACACACAACACAGGAGACCATCACAGGTTACAAACAAGGTTTACAGATTATAAACAAGAAAACAAAAATCACAGTTTGTGGGTATAATGCTCCTTTATTATGTTATAATTAATATACGGTAGCACTGCTTGGTCCTTGGCCCGTTTTCTCGTTTTTTTGGCAGACCATTCGGTTTAGACATGTCAGACAAAACTATAGCAATGATCATGGACAATATTACAGAATCACAGTCTGTGGGTGATATGCCACTGTAATGTACTCTAATTGAACATGGTAGAAATGGTTGGTGTAGCCTGCTGTTTTTCATGTTTCCAGCACACCTGGTTAACGCATGCCTTGTTGGATAAGAACCTTTCACACACATTTTTTCTCTGCCTTTGGGATGCACCTGCCTTTGAACAGCTCAGGAAATTACAGTCAATGCCACATGAAAGAGCAATGTAAATGCATGCAATTCGTGTTTGGACGACAAAGGGGTTTTACTGTAAATACGTACTGCTATGCAGTGTCAGCACTAATAATGTGTTTTATCTATCCGTCTGAAGGCACGGGGCCTGGTGCTCACCTCTGAAGCAAGAGACTGCTGAACACACCACTGGCAATCTATCATCATTGCACTCGTTGACACATTCCCAAAAATAAACAGAGATAATGAGAGGAAGAAATGGCATGGTAAATAATCCATTTCGGCTTCAAAGTGCTGTAGATCAGTTGATTAAGATCTTACTTTATCTTAGCTTCAGTACAGAGGGACAATTTAAGAATTAATCTTGCAATGGTTCAGGCATTTGGCACATGCATGTATAGTACCTGAGTGTATAATTGAGTTAACAGATACCGCATTCCAGACAATGGATTAGATGGTCAATGCTATGGATTCATATCACATCCATTGAAAGATACTGGGTGGTTTTGATTTTTTTTTAATTGCATGCAAAAAACTAAGACAAATTTCTGCAGTCCCACAACAAAATTTGTGCACATAAAGCAGCTTACCAATGCCTGAAAACTAATACTCAGTTACCTGCTGGTGCCCACATAAACATGGCCTCTTTTTTCAAACAGTTGGAGTGCATTCAGCTCCTGAAGTTTTGTGATTCACCCTCCTCCCACCAAAATGAATCAGAGAATGAGAGAAGCAAAGAAAGGGGACATATTCATAAGAAGGATTAGGAGTCAGTGATGCAAAATTTAAGCATATTTTATAATACATTATCCATTTTATAAAGTAAGGTTGAAATAATCAGCATAAATGAGAAAACTGTGGCCCCTTGAAGTGCTTCAAGTATGTTTGTATTTGAAATAAAAAAAAAAAATGCTGGCATCTCATACCAAAAATTTAGGGAGCTGACCTGTTGGTGTCTGGTTTTCTATTTTGTGCCCTAAGGGGGCAATGAGGACAGGGTTACTTGCCAAGTGCTACACTTTTTAAAACATAGCTACTGCGAGACACAATGACCCAGTAATCCTTCTCATTGTGATTTCAAACTGATGGAATTGCTGAATGCTGGTCATAGCTGGATGAGAAGCTCACCACATCCCACCTATGGCCACCCCTGTCTGTCTAACTGCATCTGGATTGTTCTTTGAACTGATGGATACCTTCGTACCATTTACAAGCGTCCATTCGTTTCTACTCTGATGTTTGTTTTCCAGGAGTTTCTCTCAACCTTTTCCTGGGGTCAGTGAATGATCTCCCTGAGCCCTAACTGGCTCTGACCTTTTTGGTTTTTCGAATCTCCCAGGAAAACGCACTGTGTGACATTTAAACTTTAAAAATGCACCATGATCAATAGGTTTTGATTGATTCATTGACAATTTAATGTAAGACTCTCGTCATGTCCCTCATTATGGAAGTCTTAACTATATATAAAATGAAAATGGCCTATGTCTACCATTATCCAATTGTATTCATTTCTGAATTGCACAGCGTACTTAGATCAACTAAAAGTAAATATCAAGTCTCTTGACAGCGTGTGTGTATTATTATTATACACATAAGAACATAGCACTTCTACATTTGAGAATACATTTCAATTATGATTATGCACAGCTAATGCATAATTTTTGCAGATGGCATTTAGCCAGGAATTGTAAAATCTACAGCCGTTAAGCTATTTGTAGAAACCATCATCCACAGGATCTGTGCTGAGCTTTGAGTTTGTTTTAGAGGAACTAGTATCTACTAGCTTTGTTACTATGGAGGTATTGGTATGCCTCTGTTACTTTAACATTCATTACCATCCTGTTGAGGTCAACAAGTATATACCCCAATGAAATAATTCCAGATGTCACTGTAAGTCACATCCTGCCATATCTTCATATTTTTCTCCTTTAAGGAAAATATTTTTGGGAGAACTTTCATATTTTATCTAACAGAAAATACACACAAAGCATGAAAGTTCAAAAAGATGAACATGAATATAAGCATATAGGCAACACAGCAATTTATACCAGTCTGTTTTCTGATGTAGTATTAACAGTATTCTAATAAACATAGCCAAGAAAACACATTTGCTTCTGCATCCAGAAATATGACTCTCTTTTCCCCTGGAACAACTAAACATGCAGTGCGAAAACTACCCTCAAGCTTTGGTCATCCATCTACTGTTTCTATTCACAGCTAGTGGCTCTTTATGCACTGTAACAATCTGCATGCAGAGAACCTTTGCAAAAATATATCTTCCAGTGTATTTTCACAAAGGTGATTACCTCCTGCAAGAACACCACAAGCCTATTCCATATTTTTTGTGACTAAATCTTTCTTGAAAGGGTTTGCTTTTTTGTACAAAAAATTTAGATTTTCAAAATCATAAGGAAAATGTTACAAAATCTGTGCAAAATTAAAAACTAAGGGGACTGATGCATGTTAAAGCTGAATAATTCATAAGTGGAACTAATTTCATATGCAATTAAGTAGTTCCAAGGTGGTGACTCAGTTGTGAGCTATTCTACTGTATGTATTAATTAGTGCCCAACCAGCCAGAGTTGGGTACAATCAGAGTTGGGCACCATCCCAGCTTTGATTGGTCTCTGAGGCACCAGTTGCTCAGCGCTGATCTGGGATCAGGCGACTCAGGTGAAAACAGACCTCAAAGATAGGCCATCTCCCATGGAGAAGATCAGGTGGCATAGCAGCTGCGAGGTACAGTGAACAGTTGGACACAATTAAGGGTGTTAATAATGTTCAAAACATGTCCCTTTTTGCACAAGACCACATACTGTAAGCTGTTATAATGTCTTGCAAGTGAAAGTGTGTGGGTTGTGTTTGTTGCAGCAGGCAAAGGATGCCAGAGAGATGGAATGTAGCTTATATGGTATCAGAATTTGAAAGACTTGGTCCAGTGGTTGTGATGAATGAATTCTTAGAGATCTGGTCACACTGTATACTGTACACACACACACACACATGCACACACGCACACTCTCACACAAGAGGTTTTGGATGTTAAAATGGTTACATTTTTGATTAAACAACAACTCTTGACATTTGGGGCCATATTTCAACAAGATTGTTTATTCCTTCTACGTCAGAAGTGAATAAGCAAAATGAACACAACACTTTTTCAAGACAATTTATAACTGAACGAATAAGTACTACAAAACCTGTTGCATAAGTCACATCTTCATATTATTTTTGTGAAGGAGATTTATGAAAATTGGAATCTTCAACCATCAAAGGCTATTCACTATGCTCAGTGAAGTTGTTTCAGTGATATGTCCTCACATGAACCCAGACTGAAAATACACTACTGTGGAGTGGAGGAGGAGTTGCAGACTTTTTAGTAGGGAAGTGATCTTGGTAGTTCTCGGCTGTGGTGGGACTATTCCATTTCTGAGATATATGTTAATTATACTGATAACATAGGACAAGGGTACCAGGAGACCCATTTTAGAGAGAGAAGTGGGGTAGGGTCTCCAGAGAAGCTGCATTTTAGAACTTCTGAGAGAGAAGCAGAGTGACCCTTATCAGTCAGATCTGAGAACACTTAACAATCTCTATTTGATGTGTTATTTTTAGCCCATAGAAGTTCAACTTGGCTAAATAACACTTTTCTCGTCTAATGCAAAGTATCAAGTCCAAGTCAGCCACAAATTAGTAACTAAAAATGAGCTGCCTCAAATTATGATAAAGTTATCGTTGAAAAAAGAAACTGGTATAAAATGCAATGCAAATTATTGGTCTATTGCAGATAGAAGTAATTACAGATTACTGTAATTAACTTGATAGCAAATAATCCCCTCTGCAAAGGCGGTTATTTACAAGAATATCTAATAGTGGTTTCAGTGAAAAAACAACCTAACATTGTTCATTTCAGAGACCAAGGTATTGTGAAAGAGTGCTATGTTGCTGCTTTGAATTTTGCTTTGTGCATTCCAACTTCAACTGCAACAGCAACATTTAATAGCCTGTTATGAACATCCAGAATCATATTTTTGTGCAACATCATCTATTAAATGGCATTCGACCTCTGCTAAATATAGAGAGTCAGCCACATTTCTTATGTGAAGGGAAATATTTTTAATGTGTAAAATGAAGTTTATTGCATAGATGCTTTTTTTTTGGGGGGGGGTATTTGGCACACAATTTCATGCTTGCAACAGTCGATCCAAGTTGACAGATGGTTGCATAGAATGTAAATATTATACCCTTGAACTTTATCTCAGTCATCAAAACACAACTTCTGCGAGACAAACAGCACTCCTCTTAAGTCAAAATATGTCAGGATAGACAGATGGTGGTAGCAAAACTAAAAAAAGAAAATCTACAAAAGAGTTTCGAAAGTGCACCACAATTAGTCAGTCTCGAAACTTTGCTAAAAGTCTGGAGTGTTTCTCCCTTCTTTTAGTAAGGGCACAGATCTAAAGCAGAATGTCAGTACTCTTTCCTCCACACGCTAGCTGCCTTGTGCTTCACAAGTAATGTAGCAACTACAGGAAAACCTCATATCAGGATACAAAATGGAAACTGCAACAGCCGAATGCTAAGTGATTTTTCACTGCCAGTCATCGACAAAAAGACATTGAACAAGGTATAAATGAACGAACAGGAAAAGTTATAAAAGAACACATGCAAAGAAAAGCTAATAAGATAAACGATAAAGCTGAAGCAACTATTAAAAGGCCCAAAAAGATCAAACAATGCCTGTTATGTTTGCCAGAAAACGGCAAAAGTGGCAAGTGAATTGGATAATTGGTTCTAATATTTCCAGCCACATGTATTTCTTCAAAACCATAGGAGACAGCATGTGATCCCTCAACAAACTGGAACAGTTTGAAGAATGATTTGTGAATGAAATCATGCCTGATTTAATTCTGAGGATTCTATTCAACAAAAGTCCTTCCATGCCTGGATAGCAGGGGCTTCAAGTGATGAAACAAAAAATATAGATCAAAGCGCAAAGTTTAGGAAAATGCATAAAAAATAGGGAATTAAAAGTATAAAAGCGAAATAAGGCAAAAATCACTCCCTGGAAAGATAAGAGTCACAGAAACCAGAGGGCATCTGTTCAGAGTACAATTACACAGAAGCACAGTGAAAAACAAAAAGACCCCAACAACAGATTAAACATCAGGAGTTATAGTCTGCCAAGGCCCTAACATCCCTTCTAGCTAACCAATAAAATGACTCTGTGGCACCTTATACAACCTATGTAACGATAAAACCTTGAGATGAGCCTTCAGAACTTGAACCAAGACAATTTGGAGCCTTGATCCCCCTTTAGGTCAGATAGTATGTGGGACTTATTACTAAAGCAAGGAACAGGCATACCGGTCACATTATGTCTCTGGCCACTGCCACTATAAATTGAGGATGAGAGGAAGAGGCCAATTCCCAGGTGAAAATGAAGACACTCACAAATCCCAAATTACAAACCCTAACTCTTGCAAAACTATAAACCATGAAGGCGTGTTATGCCAATAGAAACTATATTCATCTATTTCATGAAAATCAATATCAGGATTAATGTTTTCAGTTCAGACAACTTCATGAAACACATTCATAATGTATTATTTACAATTTACTCTGCATAATTCATTGATTGTCAAAATCCATCAACTTAGTTGTTTGAACTGGTATAAATGCTACTAACACTCTGTGTAAGGTTATGGCAATTCATTCCAAGGCAGCAGCGCATAGGAATGGGTAATTTGTTGACGGTTGCTCCTGCTGAATTAGATGTTTGCCCACTGATTCGCCTTTACCGTGTAACAAAAACAAGGCTCTGCCTTAATGGCACAGAGGACTGGGTGGGGAGAACAGGAATAGACCTGTGAAAGCTGTATTTAGCAGGTGGTTAAACAATCTGTAGAATCTGGCGGTGTTGTGATCAATACAGCACAACAGAATAAAATAAGCACATCCTTCCCCACATACAAAGAGTAAGAGATTACAGGTTTCAGCCTGGTCCAGCCTGGACCTGTTGTCAGGTATCAAACTGCACTCACATCGGGCAGAAATACTGTTTCTGCCTGTATGTTCTGCAGAAAGGAATTACATACATACATACATACATATACAGTATATCACATTAACACTGTGTTATAATATACTTACAACACTTCTATCAGTGTTAGCAGGATATATTCAGATGCCCCCTTTTTAAACCCCCCTTTTAACATAATGTTGATAATGTAGAGTATAAAGTCATATGTTTGTTTACATGTTCTTACTAAATAAATGTTCAGGTTGAGGTAACCCTTTCAATTGACTCAAGGCATCGGAAAACAGGAATTTTTATTATTAATGCGTGGACAAATTCTGTCTTCAGACCAGCAGATCTGAAGAAATCAAAGTGTTGCTGTTGAGACCTACACATTTAGACTCAAGGAACATTGCAATGATTTTCATTTATGCTTAGGTTGTTCAGAGCATTCCCCAAGTCGCAATTTACAGCAGACGTGAAAAGGTCTGCAAGCCACTTCTTCAAGCTAAGCTCCTCTGAAGTGAGCCCAGCGAAAGCAAAGTGCGTTTGTCAGTGCAGCGGAAACACAGGTGATGTGTGCTTCGCGTCAACAGAAGTGTTTCGTTCCCAGAATGAGAAAGACTTGTCTATCAAGTGCCAGCACCGCAACAGCAAAGCGCTCTGGCAAAATGACACCCAACAACTTCTATAATGTCGAGTGGATGGAGCCGATATGCCGTTCCGCCTTTTTTGTTCGGAGGAACAAGTCTCATAAGGAACCATTATTTCATAACCTCCAGTTTTAGAATCTTAATGAGTCTCTGGGGAGACCAGCGTTATGAGAATATCTACCTCCAAAGCATAAAGATATATGCGGCAAAAAACTAAATTAATATAACAGAGCGTGACTTGTTAATCCTGGTTTTGAGCTAATTGCTGTGGCTGATCATCAAAAGTCCCTTGACAGGAAGCAGGATGGCTACAGGGAGTGCTTTACGTGTCACATGGGTGACATTCTAAACTTGGAATCAATACTAAAGTAGAAGCATACAAACAGTGGCGAGCACTTTGATAAGTGTGTGCAGACTCAACAAAATGCATGGGAGCATAGTGAAGAATGTTAGCTCATCAAGCTACCACCCAGTTACTTGCGCATACATCGTTGCACGGCTGTATAAACAGCAACTTTGCTTGCTTGTTCCACCCCTTCTTCATCTAATTGCAAATATACCCATCCACTTTATCATGGCATGTCAGTTCACTAAATTCACCCCCATACAATTAAAATAATTGCGCTGAACATTTCCTTGTTATTAGTTGAGATTACCTCAAACCCTGGACCAAATAACTTCACCGAACATGGAAAACCGGTAGTTTTACTTGATGGGCCCCTGAAGGTAATACTAATGAAAGGGTCTTAATGATTTATAAACACAAATACAATTTTAATTTGTTGTCTCTGGGCCTAAGTATTGCATAAATGATTCCATGACAGGGGCCTATCACAGATTCAACCCTTTGTCTTAAATATAGCATAATTAAATTACATAATATTACACAAACACCATATGTTAAACAGCATTCAGCATACGTTAATCAGCGTAAAGGGCTTTATCCTATGCTATTTAAAAGGATCATTTGCATGCATTTGAGTAACTAATAGATTCCATTAGAACGGAACCATAACATTACGATGAAACCTGCTCGAAACCTGAGTGATGAATTTTATATGCATGCATTTATTTCCTGGTTTCCAAAATGTTATTCACTTGGCTGAAATAAAGCCTTAGCAATTATAATTGTTTGTCTACCCTGATGTTATTGTACAGTTCTATTAATTATATATTTTAAAACTTTTTCAAAACATGCTGGACTAAGCATTTAACTGTGTCTAATTCAAGTTTGCCACTTTGATGGGTACAACAAAGCCTTGATGAGAACCTTGGAATGCAAAAGCACGGTGGGTTCCAAAGCTTGACTTGGGTTCTGAAAGCCTCACCGTAATGAGATACAATCAGGAGCTCTCCAGTATAATGGCGCATCATTAACGCCGTCTCCAGGATGCGCCGTGAAAAACACAGCAGCTGTCAACGAAAAGGGGCACAGTGCCGCTCGTGCCGCTCTACGGTGCGTCACGGCAACAAGGAGCGCAACCAATTACACGGGGAGACATTAGCATAAGTTGCAGGAACGTGTCCCTTTCGAACAATAGCGCAGGCTTCGGTGATTATGGGGTTAAAAGTCCTGAGGTTTTAGTTTTGGCAGTCTACCGAAGTGAGAGTAAAGGTTGCAGAAGCTAGGTGGTCATACCATTGTGAACACGCGAGACCCGGGAAGCATACCAGGATGCAAGCTCAGCCTGTTCCCAGATCATGAGTCAATGTGCTTTCAGCTACCCATGGCAACCAAATTCACTTTCCACGGTTGGTATCCACTGAGTTTAATTACGTGTAACTACCAGTGTTTTGCTTTTGTGAAATTCTGAGTTTAAAGCAGACACCTTTGTTTGGTAAACTTTCTTACTCTGTCACCATTTAAACTGCTAAGGAAAAAAAGCTGGAAAGTTGGAAGAGACTTGCGCCTTTCTTACATTCCTTTTCATTATATGCACATTATATGTTTTTATGAGGGTAACTGAGGTAAACCACCTACTCTCGGTGTTACCACCTGGGACCTGATCCCATGAACAGCACAGCAATCTGTGCTCTGTAAACTACCCTATACTGTGATTGAGGCTAACAGAAGTGAGAGAATAAGGAGGAGTGTAAGAAAGACAGAACTGCAGGACAGAGGACAGTATAGTTCAGAACCACTCAACTTACCTTGCCAGCTTTTGTTCTAGACAGCTTTTTAACCAGCTCATTCAGCAAACCGTATTCTTGATCAAACTAGCTTAGCCTCCATTCCCAGTTCAGAGGTTGTTAGGGGTCTAAAGTGAACAGGAATAGTTAAACCTGACCTTTTTAACAGGGTGTATGATTGGCTGATTGATTTATTGACTGACCTGCAGGGCTGTGGCATCTACGAGGACTAGGTAGAATGGGTCAGATTTATCTCACACTCTAGGTTAGCATTGGGATTATGTTACTGCAAATGAAGGGCAGATGGGCAAGACATGGCAACTATTTGCTTCATCTAGAGGGTACTGTAGCATTGTACTGCCTGCATAAAATAGGCAAAAAATGGGTATCGATAAAAGACCTTTGCTTTACACAGCATCATGAAATTCTACTTTTACTATTGCATGCGGCACTGACACCAAAGCTTTTCAGTTGATCTGAGGAAGAGAGAGCTGAAGAGAAGAGAGAAGGACAAAGATGAATTGTGTTTTTTTCATGTTCTCTATTAAAGCCACATGTTACAAATCTACCCGCAGTTTACATGATAATGACAAATGCACCAGACTCTTGAGTCACAATAGGGGACCATACATTTCCCCGTTCCTCTTAAAACATCAATGTCAAGAGTCTATTTTTAGGCTAGTATTCTTCCTGATTTAGACTGAAGCTCGCAGATCACGCATTTGATAGCATTCAGAAGTACTGTACAAAATGGTTTCTCAAATCTAGTATATTGATCAGATGCCCATCTACATGGGAATTATGCAATTCCTGCCAGCATGCAAAAAAATAGTAGTACACAATGTACCATTCGCCTTACGCTATTCCAGAGTCATACGCCATAGGTTTTTATATTCGTGGAGTCCCAGTGGGTGACTGATGGTAAGTGCCCTAAGAGGTCCAGTGCTTCGGGTGGGAAAACTATTGCTGTGCACCATGGGAAGCAGTCAGGTGGCGCGCCGCTATATGTCTGCGGTGAAAAATGCTGCGACTCTCCTGCTGGGGCCGAGGAGATTCCCTTCTCCCTCCTGCAGATTCATCTCCTTGTTCTGGGCAGAGCGTGCAGGGCCCCGCCCCTGGCTGCAGCCACCGATGCTTTTCAATCTGTGTACCGTGAGGCAAGTTCTGGAGTTCGGTCCGTTTGGGACGGGAGACAAGGGACCCCGCAGCAGTCCGACGCCAAGCGTTACCGAGCAAGTTTGCCTGTCCTGCCACACGACCGCGCCGTCGCTGGCTGCCGTGGGGCTTGTTTACAAGCGGAGGAGGAATTGTGACTCATGAGAGGAGCGACACAGGCCACATTCAGACAGATGGTGAAATGACACATCTGTCTGCTCTTTTATTAGACCTGGAGGCGCGCAACCAGGAAAAGGCGGCCAGCAGCAGTATTAAACAAAATTAATCTAATAATATCATCTCTTAAATCAAAATAAAGTTATCTGTCATAATGTAGAGTCTGTCTGTTCCAAATCATTTTTTTCCATGTTGATTTCCAAGGAAACAAAAATAATGGCCTCTCTGCTCATCAGATCAAATGGCAGAGAATAACACAAAAGGTTATCAAGTTGATATACACACAGTGCATCTGTATGGGATTTTATTCCCATTTCAAATGTTTTCGGTCAAATTCCCCCATTGGGAAAAGAAGTGGCAGCTGTGTTTCTCGGCCTTGTTGTACAAGGACAAGGGAATTCATCAGGGAGACACCTGAGGGAGGCCACCAAGGGAGGCCCTGTGTATGTGTTGGTATGGTTTTGAAATGTTACACTGTCGGGTATATTGTGTTGCACTTGCCTGTTGGGCGAGGAATGCCTTTGTGTGTTTGACACGGAATCTTGCTCCTCTCCGGATGGTGGTGTCCTTGTTTGTGTAACGTGATTAAAAAATGTTTTCTGGTCGTTTTGATGGATGCCTGTTGTCGCTCTGGATAAAAGTGCATGCTGGATGTCAACAATGCAGACTTAATGTTAAATATACTCATCATATACCTTGCTCTGGAGCAGCTGCTAAGCAACAAAATGTAATGTAATGAATATACTGACATAAACATATTAAAACCAGCACGGTAAAAATATGGCCAAATAACCATTTTTACATTCCCACACATCATACAGTATATTAAAAATACATCAATTGCTGCCACGTGTGTACATGTAACTCATGAGCATAACATACACATGTTGTGGAACGTATGCACATTTAGAACATTAAAACTGCATACAGTGTGTTTAAGTGGCAACAGTTCATTTATTTTTCTGTATGTGAGATAGTGGGCATGCTCTTCGATATGGGGCTGTTGTGTGCTTTAAATTAAAAGAAATAATATATAAATTTATAAGAGAAGGTTACTCAATTTGTGTAAAGTATGGTGCCAGTTTTAAATCGATGGCACATTCAGCACCACAGGCATATAATGTTATCTGAGATATGCTTGACTTACTGATGTGACACGATGATTTCCTTTGATTTAACACTCCATATTCCTCTCCTCCTAGCTCTCTTGTACTATCTTAGTATTTTTTTCCCCTGTTCCTCCTCTGATAAGACTATACAGTGGAAAAATAGATCCATTAATGAGTCAGAGCGACACCATCAATATTCAGAGGAAGGAACCACTTGATAACTAGAATAATTAGCGCTGGAGCGATATTGGAGGCAAGTCATTAAATCATTTTAAGTCTCAGCAGGAGAGCTTCAAGAGAAAATCGAACATCTTGAATAAAGCCGAAGCCAACATTAACATGATGACTAACATGTCACATAGTTTCTGTGTCTTCAACAGACAGCGTGGCTTATTCAGAAAACACTAATGGAGTCTTATATTACAGCCTGTGTTTTTTCTCTCCTCCAATTTTCCAATAAATGACAGATCAGGCCAAAGAAACAGATACGGGTATAAGCACTGTTCATATCTACAAGTTCAAAACTGTGTAAAAGCTGTAAACTGCAAGCCGTATAAGCTGTCACCGATAGGGCCATTCACTCGACCATAAAAGGCCACTGGTGAAAATAACTGGATTTCTGAATCTTTTTTATTTTTTATTTCTTTGCTTAGCAGACACCCTTATCTAGAGTGGCTTGAATGCTATCCATTTATACAACTGAATATTTACTGAAGCAATTTAGATACCAGCAGTGCTCCAGCTGGGAACTGAACTGACATCCTTTGGAATACAAGCCCTACTCCATACCACTACGCAAAAATGCTGCCCTTTAAACGTGAAGTCAAATAATTTTCCGAAATAACAGCAATTCATTTAAAAATCCCTGTGTTGTCTCTGACCTTTTTAAGTGCCACTGACTCATTTATTTCTTTTTTAAATCATGCTTCGTAAAATCCTTGCACAACCCTTGTCCTCTTAGGCTGGTGTTACTTTGCTCAGGGAACAAGGGTAATGAAGACACAACAAACGCGCTAATTACGGTACAATCTGGCCAGTTTTAATGACTTGGGTTGGAACTGTCCTGCAGAGACGCCTACTCTGAGGTATAAAGGGGCCGTTTGTAAATTTATGTCTGGTGAGCAGACAGCTGTTCGTCTGTCCACAGAAAGTGGTCCTCCTTTGCACCGAGACCAATAATGCGGCTGTCTGATCATTAGCTGTGTCAGGTGTGAAACAGCTGCCGCCTCCTGGGACAGCACCAGCCAGAGAGGCCTACTGGTGGAGCACTTGTGCAAGCATACCATACACCGTGAAAGAAAACGCCAAGCACTGAAACGCCAGCCCTATGTTCCAAAACAGAAACAAGGCATCACTTCCGACAGCTCTCCGCTCTGTGACTTAAAGCCCATAATTTGGTGGCTTCACTTGACTGACACCGTGTCGTGGGTAAATTATGGATTCTCGGTTCGACGTTAATCCTCAGAAGCCATTCTGAATTCCACTGTCAACTGACTATGCGCTCACAGTGGAAAATGGCGGTCATAAATCATTTAACGTCAGGTGGCTAATTGCGCAATGAGTGATTTCATTATTTCTTGTGTTTTGCCTGGGAAGTGTTGGGATGCCGAAACATGGTTCAGTGCTCAGTCCCCTGCAAGCACACCTGTGCATCTGCTTTCCCAGTTAATACCCATTTTACTTCAGCCTTGCAATTTGCTTCAAGGAATACAAATAACACATACAACATACAATTTTAACTAATATGACATTAAATCACTATTAGCACAGAAATCTGCATTGTTAAAAAATGCACAGACACGTACACTGCAATCAGGCAACAGCTTTTTGGGTTGATACAACCCCAGGCGCAATGATTTGCTAGTTAGTTTCCTACTATATGCTATACTATATCCTTAAAGAAATGGAAAAAAAGTGTCATTCATCATACTGTACCTAGCCAGTGCTAATATTGTTCATCATTGTTCATGTTTGTGACAGTATTTTTGCTGCCTTGTCAATGCACGTCAAATTAAACAACTGCAGCAAAAAAAAATCTACTATAATGAGCAAACAAACTAATATTGAATGTATTTATAGCAGTAGGAGGTGATAGATTTAACTGAATGAAAAAGTAGCCATTTCAAATGAGACGTTCATAAAACATTGATATAATTGCAACTTGTGATGTGTGATGTTACTGTGACAAATACACTGTAGCTATAACTTGCACAGGCATTCATCATGACTGTCTGCCAGAGAAGAAGGTGAAATTACTAATAATGACTCACAACTCCCCATTTTTACATTCCAAAGTTTTTTTTTGTTTGTTTGTTTTTTTTTTAACCAAGCATTGAGACCATCACAGAAGTCACAGTGCATTGTTCAAAGTACAGTACATGTAAAATTTCTGTGTTCCAGAATGGTAAAATACCTTCAAAAAATACAAAGGAAAAAAAACCCCGCTCATCATATTTCTTTTTCAGTTTTCATAACCATCAGACAGTCCGTCCGTTAAAATGGCAGCCGTCATTGTCAGAAAATTGTAGGCGTGTTACTTTGTGCCTGGCTCTGGATAATTTGGTATTATGCATTTAAGATGCAAAATGTTGCTGAGAGTCACAGGCACACCTCACTGTCCTCATTACATCCCTGAGGAAGAAAGACACTGCAATAAGCACAGCAGAAGGCATATATTATCTCTTGAATATTTTGGTTCTGCCATCATGCACAGCTCTACAGCCAGGTGTGTGAATGTGTGCCTCCTTTCAACCATAGAAAAGCTCCCTTCCTTTACACTGCTGTTGTGGCTCTTGGAGAAGTCTGTGGATCTCCGCACACTCTGGTGTGCAGATCACTCAGACATGCAATGTCGAATGTGCCAAATAAAACAGGCCACAACTCTCTTCAATCAATGACCTCTTGGCTTGGCTGGGCATAGCCACATCATCCATTTTGACAGATTACCAAACTTCAACTGCTGTCAGTCACCTAGTACATAATATACAGTCGCATACTCATTCCATCTTTTAGAAATCACAGCAGGATCTGCCCTTCACTTAATATTCACAGTGTCAATCAATGGCTGACAAGTCTCCAGGCATAATCTCATTACTGTCTGAGGCACGGCATCACATCTATAATCCCCAGATTTACCTGCCACTTGCCTGGGAGGAAACATGAAACCCTTGCGGGCATATCATCTTGCTCCGATTCATGAGATATGTGGCTTGAGGGATCATGGGCTCGAAGCAATACCACTTGCCCTCCTTCTATTATTGTAGTTGTTACTATTAAATTGCTTGGATAGCAGATATGTGCACAAGAGAAAAACAAATGCCAAGGGTTTCAACAAAGTGACTTTTTCTAAGTCTGGAGCTCACTTTGAATTATGTTCAAGAGTACATGTAAAGACAGTGCTGGAGGAATGAGTTGAATGCTAATTAAATGAGTGAATAAAAATAATTAGTGTGGGTTTTTGGTTTTTGGTACCTCATGTACAAACATGACATGAATGAGTAAATTCTCTCAAACATCAGACAAGCATTTGGTGGCCGTATTGGGAATGGCCTTGGACAAAGAATAATGAAAATCATTACGTTAAGCAGAAAGCATCATTAAGCATTGTGCACACCTATGACCCTGAAGTGCACCAAATCTGGTGATGCTGCAATGAGTTCTGTCAGTAGGGATGACAGAAAAACGGGAAGAATGGATGAGGAAACAGGACCAAAAGGAAAGGCTTCCAGCAACAGAACACATTATCACTACAGCAACACAAGCCAAGCACAAATTATGGTATATGCATAAAAGCTTTTTGTGATGCCAAACCTGATGCTCACCCAAACACAGACAGCCTTGTTTAGTGATGTATAAATGTGTGTACTAGGAGGTTTTTCAGCTATTTTGGAGTTTCTCATCACTGATAGCAGTACAGCCTAAAATGTCACTATTCTTAATTTGTACACCATCAAAACCTTGCACAGAGGGATGTTGCCCAACATTATCATGGTAATATTGTTCAAATGTACCACCTACCATTTATAGTCTTAAGCAGACGAGGGTTGTTAAGCAATGAAGGAGCTGATACATCATTATACTACTGTTCATTGTAAAGACAGTACTGGCACAATAGTAGAGCAGTCAGGGCTCTTCATGTGAGCATTTAAGCGACTTTAGACTCCCTTTAATGATGCTGTTATTAGCTGGACATTTTTGCCAATATTTCATCATATATATTGACTCATTCACATGCTCAATTTCACTGGATGGAGTACCAACATGAGCACATCGGCTCATATCAGGACAGACAGGTGATGGATTTTTACGCTTTACTCCTTAATGAGGATAATTTTAGTGAATAAAAGAGCAAAAATGATTATAGTGGGTTTACTGTAGAGACAACAAGGGAAGCAGTGCTTAGGGAGGCGATATTAATCAGCACGCATAACTGTCAGGGTACACAGGTAGAGAGCCCAGTGATTTGCATCACCTTGAGGACACACCCCTCTCAGCAACTGTTGACAAACTAGCCATTTACAGTGAGAGACATTGCAAAGCATTCTATTTATATGCACAGTTTTAGCCTACTAAATCAGGAGTGTCACTCTGATTACGGTGGCCAGTAGCCCTGCTGCAATGCCTCAGTCTCTTTTCCTTCTTTTTTTTAACTCATGACTAATCCAAATCCACAATAACTTAATTGGATTTTTCATAGGTATTTAAGCATTCAAAATCCTCAATGATTGATTAGTGCGAGAGACCCAGACAACTGGCAGGAATGCGCCTCCCAGACATGGGTCTCTGTGCTGCCTTCCTTTGAGAAGCACACACGGCTTTGCCAGTCACACAACACACATAACAGCTGATGTCCATCTCCATATACGTTGAACAGCGAAAAGCAAGCAAGTCAGGCAAATGTGTTCTGCCAGGACAATGATTCCAACAGATACCAGAGTTATTTATGTTATTGTGCATGTAAGAATTCTGGATTCTGTGTGCAAGTCTGCATTTGCCAAGAGATGCTAGGTGGCAAAAATTGGGGTGGAGTGAGGTGTTCCCTGAAAGGTAACATGAGGGGTAGACGGGTGGTGTGAGGACTAAAAATGGAGGGTGAGGAAAAGTCAGGTTTTTATAGAGAAACTTTGGTATCTGAATAGCATCGGAACTGCTAACGTACCGGTCTCTGAGCGACTGTTGAGATCATGTGGGTACAGCCCCAGAGTGAGTATACACGTGGAGAGACAGTCGACACAGTCTTTTAATAGCCCTGCCGGCAAAGAGAGAAAATGAAGTCTGGCCAACTCTCTCTGGAATGGATTTTCACCAGATGGTTCAACACTTCTAGCATTCAAGACATGGTACATTTGTGCTTGAAACATATCATCTTGCTATAGCATACACCAAGGGCATGCATCTCTGAACCTCATGAGTGAGTAAACATAAGATGTTAGACAGTGATGAAAAGGGCTGTTTAAGATCCTATGGGCCACCAAACATCACGTTTTTTTGTAGACGGTAATAGAGGAAATCCTTTATAGAAACAGTGACACTTTAGTTACATGACCACACAGTCATCTTACGGCCCGTCTCTGGGCTTTAAGAACTGCTACCCTGTCTTTAGACATGTCTTTCCAAAGAGCAACACCTGTCTAACCAATAATTACATGAAAATAATTCATTCTTTTGTCACGGTCACCTCCAGTCGATACCAATCCTAAAAGGCAGTCTGAAAATGCGAAATTGAGAAACTAAAAAAATGACGGAATAAAAATCAATATAGAATTTGAGACACAGACATGAGAGGGCAGGCCTAATATATTTTGTCAACGGTTACATGTCATAGAAAAATGCATCAACAGCACCTAAATCTCCCGAAAAAGACGAAATTGAAAACACAAGTCTAATTTGTCGAGCCTAGGATTTGGAGATGGAAGCAGAATTAAGGAAAGAACTGGATAAAAAAAAGATCTTCAGAAGAGATTGGAGATGTCAGCAGTTCAGAGAGGTAATTTAAAGACACACGGCAGAGAAATCGATAGGAGTAGACTGAAGGCGGGGAGAGTTGTAGTCTGACTTGCAACAGAACTGGTGTTCCAAGGGGCCACTGCAATGGTGGAGGGAAGAAGATGTTTCTCCACCATCTAATGCTCTGTAACGGCCCTACTCCCACACAGACTGATGTGAACAAAAGTAAAGACAAACTTTCAGAGAGGTGGGGAAATACTTAATATGTTCATTGTAATAATAGCATGATGTTATATTTGGTGTTGCAGTGCTGTTTGAATGGACCCTTACCCAGGGTAACACCACATTGCATTTCTTGGTATTTCTGACTTTGTCATCCATTTATACAGCTCTGTTTCATCATCAAGCCAACCAGACAATCAATTCACCACTTGGTTGGCCTAGCCTAGGTTCCAGTTCTACTTAACATGTAAGTTGTTGGTTTTAAGCCCATTCTGGTATATAAAAATAATTGATTTGTGCCCAAAAGAGCTCCACTGCATTTCAGTGAGAAGGGCAAAGCACTCCTTTTAAATAGCAGTGGTCATGTTGCCCATGGGAACTACAGCTCGAGAAGCAAAAGACAACAACTCCCATGGGTCATCACAGCTAGTGGAGAACAGCAGCCATTTGATTATTACTGCACTGCATTATTTTAATGCTCAGGAGACAGCATTATCCAAGATAACTTAGCATGTGAGAGTGTACAGCTGTACAACACAATCTGTAACTCATTTCCACAGCTGGATTTGTAACATGAGGGTAAGGTAATTTATCTAATTCATCAGTGTACCCCTCCATCCAGTTTCTAATATCAAATTTACTTGGGGTACAAAAGTGCAACAAAGATTTGCATGCAGCTGACCACGGTAATTTATAATAGTTTTATAATTTTATAATAGTCTTTTTTTTTAGTTTTTCAATTTGATATTTTCATTTTGATACTGCCTTTTAGTATTGGTATCGACTGGAGTTTACTGTGACAAAAGTATGAATTATTTTCATGTAATTATTGGTTATAATATAGGACTCTGGTGATGTTACCAAACATTTTTACTATTTTGTCTCCTAAAATGTTTAAGATTATTTGAATATGAGGAATACAATATAGAATACATAGAATATATATTCAATACAAATGGAATCAGTTTAACAAGATCAGCATTTAACTATTATAAGATATTTCTGTCTGGGGAATGCAGACTTTTGTTTTCTTGTACTGTGAACACAGTTTACCCTGTCTGGGATTTGAGCCGACGACCCTCCAGCCCAAACTCCAATATTCTAACCGTCGTGCCACAATGTGTACCTGTCAGGGGAGGGGATTAGCATTCAGCAAGAGGTAAGTGCAATCTCTTTCCTCCCATTGTATTTACATAAACAGTCAGATTAACACAAATCCCAACACGCGCAAAGCTGTCGCATGCTCATTTCAATTTTTTTCCCCCCCTCTCCCTCTGATTGGCATTTAGAAAAACAAATGCCGCAGTGATGGTGGACACGTCTCTTCAGATTTCCTGACTCCGCGTAGCGAATGCTAATGCGGATGATTTAGGCCCCTCCGCTTTTTTTTCCCAGTGGCACCTGCGACACTACGGCCCTGTCTACAAGACGTGCCCACCATGGAGACTGCAGTGAGTGATAGCTCTGTTTGCGTGTAAACTGCTTTAGTGCAAAGTGATCTCTCTGGGTGCACGTAAACTGCTTTGCAGCCAACAGAGTAATGTGACAGGTGAGCTGTATACCTCAATGCAGTGAAACCTTTCTTCTAAATCTGTTCATACTACCCAAAGGACAGAAAGGTCTTCACAGGCAAAATTGAGCACTCCCTGACATCATTATCAAGGACCTCTGTGAGTCCAGGTGTGGGTACTTTCTTCGGCCCCTTGGTCCCCCTCATTTGGGACCATCCCCCCATCTCCCAATGACACAGGGTGGAGCCGCAAGCTGAAGCATCAGTCTCTGGCTCCGAATTAACGGGCTGGGTCTTTTCTCCTAGTAATGTTTTGCGAGAGGCAGGGAAGCTTGATCTCCCAAGGTGATGGTGCCATTGGACAACACTGTACAGCAGCTACCCTGCTGGTAGTACTGACTGGGGTGAACTCAGACTGGCAGTCTTAGTGATGTAAAGGGTGAATATGACCATGGATCATAAGACTCATCTTTAAAGAGGAGCATGAAGACTCTTGTCAACCCCCTCAAGCAGCAGCTAATATCAAGCTTTCAGACATATCCCTCTGTACATTCCTAGAGTACATACTGAAAAGAGCAGTGGGTTTCTCTAACCTGAGCAGCTTGTTGTTTCTCTCCGTGTCCATTTCAAAGCAGTGACCGGAAAAAAGAGAGATTTAATCCCGGCCATACTCACGGTTAAAGCAATCTGGACCCAGGGAGTCACCCTGTTAACATTTTGGCCTCTGTAACTTGTTGAGCCTGCAAAATTTTATAACCGCTCTCCCCTGCCATCTCAGACACTTCTTCAGAATTCCTTCAGCCCCCTCAGAGAAAAGAGAGAGATATCCCTTTGCATTACTATGTGGACTGAAATCTATCGGATGATATCGTTTCTGGCCCTGACTGCCATTTCCACTGCCATTTCCAATCCTTAATGTCCTAGCTGGCAAGGTCAGCCTGCTCACGTTTACTCACTTAAACAGGCATGTTTAAGTGAGTAAACGCATCGCCTGATTTACAATATATCAACTGACTGAATCTTTCATGGTTCATCTCACCAACATTTTACCCCTGGATTCAATCAACATTTTTCTTTAACTCTGTGTTTCATTCAGCTTAGCAATCACTTTATCCCACTAAACACTTCACTGAAAAGAAAAAAAAAACATAACTCTTGCATTTAATTGTTAATCAAAGTTAAGGACAAGTGTTGACTGAATCCAGGTTAGTCTGCATAGAAGAATGTACAAAAGGTTTAAGAGTGCTAAAAACATTAAATCAGCTGCCATATTTTTCACCAACAAAATCTGTCAAACCTAAACTAGCTCTTATAGAGCTCTTCATGAAATCTGTCTTTGGTACTAGGGTGGTCTAATATACTGTAGAGTACAGGCATTAAAATTAAATCCTCCATTAAATGTACTCTGTAACAGGAGAATGTGTTCATATGCAGTTTATAATCATTAAACAATAGTAGAAGCAGTTTAAATATAAAAAAAAATGACAAAAAAGAAATTGGATTTTGACTAATTCACTACAAAGCTCATTCCATAGCAAATGAAACTGTACAACTTCATAATTCCATTCACATTCACAAAGTAGAAACTCCAAATAAAGTACAACCATAAATAACTAATCATATTGAAATTGAGCAGAAAAATGACCAACAATCACATACTACCATACCCTCTGTCTTCACCCAGTCTTAATCAGTCAAACATTTGATTTTCTGATCAAGGTGGCTAAGCCAGACCTAGGAAACACAGTGTAGCCCACTTGAATGAAAATGACTATGCATCTCGAGAGATGCATAGTTAGGGCACAAACAATAAATGATACATAAAAATAATGCAACTTAAACCGAAGTGGAATATTCTAAGAGTGTGTGAGTTTAGTAATAATAAAGAGGTCAGCAGATTCACATGTAGAGTTATTTTATATAAATTATTGGGTACATCACACAGCCACCAAATAATGACTTGGCTCAATGCTGCCAGAGTTCACGTAAGGAGACTCAGGCTTTCCCAACTCCAACCTGCTTTTCTGCTTTCCTGTCAATGTGTTCAGTAGAGTTGTGTATTTATAATTGCATACACTCAGTAGAAGCTATGCCACTAAATACAGTGTTTGCATTTAAACCTTTCTCATATTTACTTTCCTCATAATTTGCACAAATTTCACTGTTTGCCTCCCTTTTTTGGATGAAAATAAAACTAAGTGCAGCCACAGTGTTGGTTAAATAGTTTGCATGATTGAAATGTCTTCAGGCATAGTTGCCACAACACAGCCAGGGTACTGTCAATTGTTATCAAAGTGGTCATTTGATTGACTGACACTGGGTCAAATGGGAGTAACAGTCTGTCTGACAGTCATCCCACCAGGAAAATGAACCAGTCCAGTGTAGAGATGCAGACACTGCCTTCCACTGCAATGCTCTGCATATTTTCCCACAGTTCAGCTAATGCTACGAAGAGGCATGTTAAAAATAGGAGACTCTGGACTTGTGGTCACATTCCTTAATTTAAACAAATCTAAATACATTCCCAGGTTGAAAAAACATCAGAATGACCAAACATCAAACAAACAGCCAAGACATTTTTGTTTGACCCAACCCCCCAAAAAAAAAAAAGCAAAAAAAGAAATACATATAGTTCTGAGAGACAAAGCTGAAAAATAGGGGTATAAAAATACATGAACTGTGGACAGTTTGAAACATAGACTTGAACAGTATGACTCATTCAGCGTCACAACAGACTGTTACCACCCCCAGGTTTCTGGAAGTGTGCGTACAATCAGCTAATCAATACCTCACACACACGCCTCGTCATGGAAATCATTTATGTGTTTTCCATGCCTACACATCAGCCATAGTAGAAACACCAAAATATACAACAGCCCAAATATGTTAAGATGGGGATAACAACTGATATTGTAACTGGTTCAGACAACACAGAGGAACAGGAGACTGCAATGTGTATTGATTTTAAAGAAAATATCTGGCTTGGGACCAGACTGATCAGTGCCATGACTACAGGCATAAAATTGTAGTGATTAAATTACCCTTATAGAGTAAAGGACAGTAGTAAACAGGAGTAAATGCAGCAAAGGTAGACAATAGCAAACATCAGAGGTACATCACGTTCAAGGAAGGATGACGATGTCAGCTACACCTATTGGGAACTCAGAGATTGTGTAACAGGAAATGAAGGTTATTTGACTCTATTAAAGGAAGGAAATCACTCATTTCAAGTTTCCCTTTTATTTATTATTTAATGTGCCTTCATGAACTGAATTTAAAATTTAATGGTACAGTTTGTGGAAAAACAGTAATACTAACAGTAAATTCCTCAGAGGGTGTTGGAAGTGTTGGAATGAGTTGGACATACTAAGCATACTGATCAATGGATCAAACCAGAATGATTCATAAATGCCTGATGGGTCCAAAACAAACACTCTCCCTGGTATTTTCTTAACTCTACAGCCACAGCTTTTGGGTATTAATGAATAGCTGGAAGGTAAGCACAACATACAACAAATGTAAGATCAAACCAGGGCAGCATGCACAGCAAGTCCAAATACATTCATGAAAAAATGGAGGGAAAAATGGTGAATAATTTTCACAGATGTCGTTGAACTTCACAGAGCCTGAACTCCATTCGTGGTCACACACACAATTACACCACCAGCTGAACGGCTTACAGCATTCGATTGTCTGCCTCTCGATCGTCTAAAGAAATCACTCCACAGTCTGTCTGCAGCAGTCCATCCCAATGGCTCTACTCGCAATGGAAGCGCATCCATTGAAAACAAATTTAAAAAGATTCGTACTGCCTTTTTTTTTTTTTTAACCAAGCTCAGTTTGCTGCAAGTGTGTGGAAGGATTAAGGCACAAAGGATTATGGAAGGGAAAGTAAATCTGTGGGGGTCCAGGGTCCAATTCAGTCTGCACTTCAGGCTGCAGTAAAAGGCCTTCAGTCTCAGAGGGCCCTCATCCTACAAGGCATGCCTTATCCGATGAAAGCCCAGAACTGGAGTTTACAGTGGAAATAGGAAAACATCAGAACTTCATGAAATGTGGCCCCCCCAGAAAATCCAGTTGGGATATATCAAACAGAAACCTTACAGCATTTCTTGTGGCTGCCTGCATTTTGTACAGTTTTAAATTCTATGTTGGATATGAGCTGAATAGGCGATGGTGGGGGGGTTGGGTTGTGTGTATGACGTTTTTCAGTCTATTCTGGTGTTTTTTTTTTTGCAAAGTAAACCTAATAACAAAGCTTACTAGGCAAAAAGCCATCGACCACTGCAGCAGTGTTACAGGCAATATTTGAACTCAATATTTGAGGCCGCAATGTGAAAACCCATATTAAGCAGGAAGTAGGACTACTACTAGGCAAGGCATGAATCATGAAAGACGTGTTTAAAAAAACTTGATGGACAAGCTCAGATGCATTAAGTCTGAATGTACTTTCCCAGTCAATCCCCGTCCTAAGGTATTAGCAAAACAGAAGGAAATAATGTCTTCAAGTCGGAAAGTCTAACCGGCCAGGGCATTTAGCTCAATGATAACAATTACAGTCAGCATCTTACTAATGCTCCCTTATTAGCTGGAATTGCCGGCCTTATTGAAAAAGGCCGCCTGCTTGCTCCGAGGTAATGACAGTTATCAGGCTCTGCAAATTAGAGTGATGTCTTCAAACAGTTCAGACCTTAAAGTCCCATTATTTTCAGAAAGAGAAACCATCAAGCATTATCCATCATATTGCAGATCCCCTGACTTAGGCTTACATAGTAGAATAATGGAATGTACATGTTGAGATATCCCGTACATGGGGAGAAGATATATAACGTGTGTACGTATGTCATGTTGTCGCCTTCTGGAACTCCCACACATTCATTTGTTAAGGAAATGCAACCTTTACTATGAGCAATGCCAGAAATATTATGTTAATGGCTCTTGGAACCCTTTGAAATTCCCCCTGCAAACACAACACACGAGGCCTGTTTATGCACACTCTTTAATCGCATTAGTGTCATTTCACATCACAACCTGTTACACTGAAGACAAATTCATCATTTGATTGAAAAAACCAGGATGATAATCAACATCTCCTACTACAGCTTATTGTGGCCCAGGTAGTTTAACCACATGTGTCCGTGTGGAAAGGTAGTGCTATAATGATTTAGAACAATTTGATAAAACATACCACTTTAATGGATGGTGGCCATTTTGCCCACAGACACTACAACCTGAGGAGGAAAAGACAACAGTACCCATGGGTCATCAGAGTGAGAGCAGCACAGCATAAGCAGCAATGGCTACAGCAGCCATCTGATTGTTATTGCATTGCATTATTTACACTCTGAGCAGACGGCATTAACCGGGGTAATTTGGGACACACAGTTCTACACCCTTCAGGTTCTGTAACACGCTTAAACAGTACAGCTGGATTTGCTCTAGAGTGGTGTACCTTGCCCAAGGGTGCAACATCAATGTTTTCACCCCAATACTAACCCATAGCAACCCAAGAAAGCGCTTCAACAACAATGACCCATTACCTAGAATTACTTAGGCAGATCATTTTAATCATTGTTACCTGGAGGTCTCTCTCCTCTCCAGAGGCAGACTCGTTGATTTAGCTGGTTCCTGTTCTGAACAAGGCGGGACAGTTTGCTTTGCTGAGGCTACACAGTGTCACACTAATGCAGTGCATACTGCACATGTTCTTCTGCAGTAATGCCTCCTGCTGATTAGCATTTAGCTGCCTTAATAGACAAGATGCTTGGACCACTGCTGCACTGTAAAATGAACGGCGTCCCTTGTCTGGCTAATGTTGAACAGAGGGTCCCCCTTCGTGGCCTGCCCAAGAATACCATGCAATCCCCCGTCCGCCATACCGCCCCTAGACTCAAATTGATGCAGTGACCCTTTGCATATTCAGTATTTTGTGTCAATTTCTGTTGTACAAATGTACTACAACAACTAAAATTACTGATTGATTGATCAGCACAGCAAGGTCTCTGCCAAGCCATTTTAGCTTGTGCTGTTTCTAAAGAGCATGCAAGAGTTTGACTGTGGGAATAAAAGGTTTAGGCCTGTGCTGGATTGAGGCATTTCTGAACAACCCCCAGTCAGAATTGGATCCCAAGTCTCTTCTTCTAGCTCAAATACCTAGGGAAATTCTCAAAACAATCAATGATAGTGCTAATTATAATCATTTAATATATTTGCCTGGACATAACGAATAATTAAAAGCAAAGAAGTCTGTGTGTACTTAAAAATTTTCCTAGGCTAGATGAGGAACAGAGAAACAAATGCAATCAAAATAGAAAAGGAAATAAAAACTTACTATAATATACCAAACAGAAATAAACTGGACTACCAATTCATAGTTGATATTTTTATTTTCTAAGAATGATAGAGACCTTTAGATTTACGGTCATCCAAAAACCTGCAACAATGCCATTGTTTAACTCCTCTCGCCTCTATCTAATGCTATAATAAACCAGCTCCAATGGTCCATGGCTTGACAGTGCAAGCTCTCTGTTGTCACGTATACATTTATATTCTGCTGTTAAGGCCAGCTTTCCATTTTTTAATTTCACTGGCCACTGTCTAATGTTATAACAAACCTATGTTAATGGTAGATGGCTTTTAGCCTTATGTCAACCATGCATTTATAATCAGCTGGCCACCCCTAACACACACAAGGACACATGTGTGTCATGCCAAAGGGTTTCTTGCACCTCCCACTCTGTTAAAGGTTTTTTTTTTTTTTTTGAGTCGAGAACAAAATGGAATATTCCAGACATAGGCACTCTGCTTCTCTGTCATAGAGTGTGTGCTAACACAGATCAGGTATAGTGTATGGTGTATAAATTGATAAAAGCACACATTTACAAGGCATATAGTAATAAAAAAGCAAATCAGCTGCTTACTAATAAAAATTCATCCATAAACAGCATCTATACTGAGCTTGTCAAATCTACAAGCACTTTAGCAAACATCTAAAACATACATTGCGATCTCTACAGTCTACAAGTGCACCTGCTTTGAACTTATCCTTAGGACATGTCCTGTATCATTGGTATTCACTTGCTGATATTAAAAGAAAACCTTTGTCAGCAAACCAACAGTCATTTTGAGCAACGCTTCAGAGGTTTACCCATGGTATTGATTTCTTTTCTAAGTCTTAAGTTAAAAGCAAGGGTCGAGGATCCTTCTGGATTCTTCAGATGCTAATCAAAGCAGAGAGACCTTTATCTTATTTTATATTTTTATATTCCTCTTTGTTATTCTGGAAGTAAAGATGTTACGTGCTTTGATTCCTTTTATAACTTTGCACTCAGTGCAATCCGCATGTGAGGAAACCTCTGCTACACCCATGTTAAAGGACGCCTTTCTGATAACAGATGATTCTGTAGAAAGGTATCCTCCCTTAAAAGCTTTTCAGCTGCATTTTCTGCACAGGGGATATGTAGCAGTTGTGTGACAATGACAACAACACCTGGTAACATGAAATCTGGATGCAAAGGAGGTCAGTCAGAGAGGACACACTTTCCTGGCTGCTGGCCACTAAATAAAATGAATTTCTCTTTAAGTAGCAGATGAGGGGAACAGTAATTTCTTGACAACATTCCAATGAGATTTTCAAGAACTACAAATGTGGCAACTGTTGTAGCAATCATGGTAGGAGGTGGTTTCCTCATCCATAAAATGGTAGGCATTACCTAGATCCTTTTATCTGGATCATGAATGCACCATGGGGCAGACATCTTGAAAGAAAACATGTCTAAGCAGTGATCTTTTCTGTGGGAGCCACAAAGAAAATGTGGCATATAAATGCATTGTTTTCACAATAACTTTCCTTTTGATATTGATGAGGTTCTCTTCAGAGTTTCTAAAAACAGAGCAGAAATACTGGGGAGGAATTACTGTCAGAGATGACAAATAGCTCATTGTGATTAGTATCATTGTTATTGTTACGATGAATATTAGACCATGTTCATTTCATTATCATGGTCCTACTCATTTAATAACATTCATATTTATTCAGTTTAAATGCCATGCTTGAAAAGATGTCATTTTGAATTGAACAGCCTCTTACAAACCTCATAACACAAGATAAATGGACTGTTATCGAGGCTGACCTTTATATTGGAAACTTGTCCCAGCTGACTATCTGAAATCCTTTAGACAGCTTTTTGAAAACAATATGTATACAGTATCTACAACATCAAGCAGAATTAAAGGAAAAATCATCTGGGTGGACAGCAAATGTTAATTTACAACAAATTGGAAGACATTGCTATTGTGAGGTTACATGTTATTAGCTTCATGCTTCAGCAGTCTCTGAGAATGAAACAAAACTTAAACTGTTTCCACTGATGCAAACTAAATCCTATTTTAGCAACAGAGCAAAAGACAGTGAAAATAGTTCACCATATTTTCCTGTTGTAAAGTCATGCACTCCCCTCTGGGTTAGATAGCCTCTAAATTGCAGTATTTCCAGTTTTCTAAACATTGAATTCTTACTCAGATCAGGACGGTTGTACTTCAATGCTGAAATCTCAACCTCACTGCACAGGTCATCTGTATTCATAAGGTAATTTTCATTTTTAAATGGATGGGGGCAGAAACAGAGGTGCTGCTCTTAGTCCAAAGAGCACAGCCTGACCAGCACGAGCCGTAGATTAATGATAACATTAAAAAATGATGAATTTTGGTCTTATTGCACACCAGTTTGCCACTGCCTTTGAATAACAAATTAAAATAAGCTTTGCATTACTTACATAACACTCGTTTTGGCAGTTGCTTAAAGGAAAAAAGCAAGAAAGTAACACAAATTTATTGCAATCCTCAATGTCTTTAGATTGAGCAGGCTATATATGCAAGACAATTTCAATTTCAAGCACCGCTGAAGGGGTCTATGCAAGACGAGAGCTACATAATAGGAAAATGCCAGATGTCCTCACATGTTTTGTCATGACTCATGGTTATTTTATTAGTTTTTTTTTGTTTTGTTTTTTTTGTCTCTCTTGACTTGATAGGTTGATGTATTCTGTGCTTGCCTGCTGGTCTCGGAGAGGTCTGAAAGGGCATTACTTTGTAAAGCTGATGGACACTGGGTGTCTAATTGTGCTGAAATCTAACCAATGCAGCCCAAGTTACTGCTGGAGGAGGCATGAAATGTGGAAGACATTGCCATGGCAACAGATTGGTCTATGAAGTATCAGGGATCTACTGCACACTGGGTCCTGCAAAAAAGACCCATTGTTTTATTTCCAAGTCACCGTCTCTGTAGTCAAACCTCCATCAGGTTCTCCCGTACAGTATCTATAATTTATCTGCATAGTTTTACACACACACTCACACGCTCTCTCTCTCTCTCTCTCTCTCACACACACACACACGCATAGACACTCACATACGCACAGATAAATAAATGGGAAATATATCAACACTGACGTGTGTGTGTTTGTGTGTTCTTCAGCTTAGCCTAGGGCTTTGCTGTTTACTTGTAGGATTATACTACCCCTCTTTTGTCCCTGTGATGATGCTAGTACGTGTTTGCACAGCTTATTTGTTTTGTTAAGTCTTAATGGGGAATGGCGTCAACAAACCATTCATGCTAAACCGTTTCACAGTAGATTTATGGAAGGACAGTGAAGTTCATTCTTGGGACAAGGTGAAAAATTTAAAGATGAAAAATTAACCCATTGTCCATTGCTATTGCCTCTAAAGATGAATCTGGGAGGATTCTCCATGCGAGATTCTTCATCACCTTTCCACTTTAACTGGTGCAAGGGTAATGCACTGATTCACCCTTCAGTGATTCTTCACTCTTAGGGATAATGACACCATAACAAAAAGCAGTCTCATAGGTGGATCAAGGTTGATTGTGTCAAAGAGTGAAATGCACTGAAAATACAATATTGTAAGCAGGCTATAGACATTTCAGCACTGTATAGATAGATTCATACATACATAGATACACCCCCCCCACATTTGAGTTGAATATTGATCACAGGTTGTGTCAAAAACAACAAAAAGCCTATACTCTGCACAGAAAGTCATTGAGGAAAATGTATTACAGAACACAGCCGGTCCCCCCCCAAGAGAATAAGATTAATTGGGGAAGTGTGGGGAAAAAAAATTACAGCTGGTGAAAGCATGCACCAGGCTCTCTGTGATCAATTTCATCCAGCAAGAAAATGGGCGCTTTGAACAACTTTGTGTCTGGAGACAAAAAAAAAAGTGGACGGATGACACAAGGACTTCTTCATACAGTTAATCTTTAGAGAAACAAGGCGTTAGATACGCTCTATTACTTTGTTTCATCGCGTGGTGTCATTACTCCTCATTTGCACCTCACACACACACACATTCCTACAGTCTGTTCCAGGACTCTGGTCTAGCTAAATTCCATGTTCTCTCATCCGACGAGCATCCTTTGGTTTTGGAGGAGAGCAGTGCATGTATTCTCAGATGACAGTGGGGGAATACACAACAGCAAAGGAAAAACTTCTGTGCTGAAGTGGATCCCTGTTCCGATCGGTGATGTAGAGAACATGTGCGTCCAGCATTCTTAGCTTCGTCGCTTTAGTGCCATTTGACTGCAAAGATGAGCTCCTGCAAGAGGAAAGCTGCATGTAGGAGGCACTCTGTTACCCAGAACCCATGGTAGACAGCCACCGGACTGATAGGATGGCACTGACAGCTCTGTAGCAAACATGAAATATCGGTCTGTCAGCGAAGTGACGGGAGGTGCATTAGTCACAACATGATATTTGCACTTCTTTTTTTAATAATCCAAACTCATTCTTTGGTTTTGAATTGTGCCAGTTTCACAATGAACACTAATAGTCAATGAACTATTCACACAATGGCGTAAGTGTGTGCCATTTGTGTAGGATTTGTATCAGCGGTCAGAGGCAACTACTGTCTCTTGAGTAACACTGTTGTTCATGGTCCATTGTTTAGAAACCACATCTGGGTCCCATTTGGGTCCTTGAACAGAACAGTTATCAAAAATGTTATCCAAAAGGCTCAGTAGCTGATATAATTGGAACTCAATAGTGAGGGCATGTTGAAACGTAAATGGTTTTGTTGATGAGGAAGGAACGAATGACATGGCCGAAGTAGGAAACCGCATACTCTATGCACAGAGAAATTGTTTATGACAGTAGTTTTGTAAAACTGTCCTTCAGTTCAGGATTTAGTTTATGGCTTCCTGTCATTTTCCTGCATTGTTTTCTGCATCATTGCCAATTGCTGCGTTTCTGGTAATGAGAAATTCTGGCACATTCTGGCACAATGGGATGATGGCACATTCTTCTGTACTTACTGAAGCCAATGGAAGAACGACAAATTTGAAATGACGGACAACAATCCCCTTCAGTGTTGATTTGGCTGGGTGACCTTGCGCATTATGTTCTTGAAGGCTCACAGTAACGGGCAACCACATGAGGTGCTAGGAATTGAAAGTTTTCGTCATTTATTAGACAGTGAAAGACTGAGGTGGCTGTGTTGAGAGCGAGGAAGTCTCAGCATAGCTACACTAAGGCTGGTCTTCGGTTATTGTCTCTGTGCTTTATTGTCTGATATTGAATTGGATAAAGCCAATAAACGCTTGTCCTTGCAGCGTTTACATGGCCAGAGCACGGGCTTTTGAGGCCATTCGGTGGAACTCAAAGCATCCTGTTATTATTGGAACCCGGTTCTTATAATCTTACAGAATCTCTTGAGGACAAATTGTCACAAAAGGAACTGTCTGAGAGGTCTGTGCATTAGTTATGATCGCAGCGAAGGGTTGTGTAAGACGCGGTGGTAATAGATGCATTTTTTTCCTCCCATGATCCTTCACCATACTCCTATGGACAGAGGTCAACTCAAAACATGCTTTCAATTAATCAATAGTTTTTTTTTGCAATAGCATCCTCGACAATAGAGTGGCTACTGCACAGTGCAACTATGAGACAGACATCTATTCTAAAAGGGAGCATTCAGAAAAAAGAGAAGTGGTTAGAACAAGAGAGAAGTGGCATTTGATTTATTTCGGGACAGCCTGAAAAGAGACTGACAGCATTAATAGTTGTCTTGTTTTTGTCCGTTCATTACCTTCTAGACCAAATGTCGGCCGCATGTCGGAGAGGGTGCGCAAAATCGAAGGCCTTGCATCAGCTCGCCTTCGGCTCATTCCTCATCTCCCCACGGACAGGTGTGCTTCGTATTTAAATATTCATGGAATGCAAAGCGAGCCTCATCGTATTAGTCAGCTGAAACAGTCAAGCACTCGTGTCACCACACGGAGGAGCAGGGCCTGGTGCCAGGCTAAATCGACATAGCAGCTGACTTCAAGGAGGAAGTGGGGGGAAAAAAAGGCTTCCCATGAAGGCCTGTGGTATTTTTGACCGTGCATATAATTACAAAATAACATGATCTTGCTTCCCAAAGAGCCCAGTTATCCCCTGCACCTTTCAAAGACATGTAAAAACACAAAGCTGCTTTATTCAATAACAACCACAAAATATTGCATTTTTGAAAAAGATGCATGACCTGATGTGCAATCCACTGAGTAAAACATATTGATCTCTGTAAGGCAGATAATTTCCTTATATGGATGTGGCACAGTTTGGACATAAAGCTCTCATGAGACATAAATGCACACTCTTTCATGGCACAAAGTGACAGATTAATGCTCTGTGATATATGGTTTTACATCTGTCTCACTTGGGACACAATCCAGATGAATAGTAGAATAAATGGTGCCATTTGGCAGTGTTAGTTAAGCGCCGGCAGAGTGTTTTCATCCTTTCACTGGCAAGCAAGTCTAATGGTGCAGTGCAAAATGCCTGCCCACGTCTTTAAAGGAACACTCTTCCAAATAAATAAATAATTTGTTGGTTATAGTACAGATGAGGAACTTTCCTAAGGTTCATTTAGTCCAGTTTTTGGGAAAACCGACATCTGTTTTGGGATATATTTTTGATATTAGTCATTTTCAGGATGATGTCGTATAACCAGTCCCTGACAAATATCACATGAAAAAAAATGATAGCAATGCATGAAGGTTAAAGTTTTTGCCAAACTGAAGTTGAATTCTGAAAATAAAATAAATATGTTCACTTGACACGAAGAGGAACAATGCAATCCCCATTATAATCATTACAATCATGCCTACCCAAATATGTAAATTCCAAATGCATTACTTTTACGTAGAGAGAAGTTTGAACCTAGTGTCATTTTGCAGCACACAGCTGCGTGCCAATTGACTTACACATTACTGACTTTAATTAAACCAATTAAGTAAGTTTGCTAAATGAGTTTCGCTTCAAGAGAGATTCACATCCACACTACTTGATTCTCATAACTATCAATTACAGGAGCAAACAATTACATAAATGTGTGGCATATTTAATTACATATCTCCTTGACTCCTTCCTTGAGAAGTCAATACTCTCTCTTCCAGCTGGAGCAGGCTAGTACAGGCTGCTGTTGGAAATCTGATCAGAGAGAGCATTGCCTGAGACACGGGGCTTATTCCCAGGAATTTCCTCAAAATCTAGTGGATGGGCCAAAGTGGGTGGAAAATCAGCTGCTGCATTTTCTTTAGTATCACCCTCCTGAGGCATGATTCAGCTGTCAACTGTCAACTAGCTCTTCATTCTCTTTCATCTTTGAACATGTCTGGCTGTGTAGCCCTTCTGACATGCTACTGGACACAAGCTTTATTTCCATCTGAATATTATGCAATGCAAAATCTGCACACAAAATGTGGGCATCTCCCCTGGTTTGATCACATGACTGTTACAAACCCAAGATCAAGGTGTTCACTTCCATTTGCTTTTTTTATCCATCTTTGTTCTTCTGTATGTCTCTTCTGACAGCTATGACAGGAACAAAAATCCTACCACTGACCTACCTTAAATATTTTTTCTTTCCTTTCTTTATTAGCAAGGTCAACCAAGAGTTCTTGGATTCTCCAGGTCATTGCTGTAAAGGGAATGCAACAAAGTGCATTGAAGAATGAAGAAACACTGAAGGATGCATTACAAGTCAACTGGGGCAAGGATTAGTTGACCAGATTGCTAGTTTAGGAATTAGACCAGGATACAGTTTACCAGCCCTGATGTTTTGATAAGCATCACAGCATTTTTAATGACAACAGAGAGTCAGGAAGTTGGACTAATTGTTCATCCAAAAGATACTACCTCCTACAGCACAGTGTCCCACAGTGTGCAGAAGGGCGAGTGCTCCCCTAATACCACACCAGCTGCAATAACAACCTGTTTTTTCCCTGGAGTTCTCCCATCCAAGTACTAACCAATTCCTGCCCTGCTTAGCTGCAGCTGTTCAGCACCAGAAAGCAACAGGATGGTATAGCTGCTGGCAAATGATGGCATCAATGACTACAGCTGTCTAGTAAACATTATCTCAGTACATGCTTCATTATACATACAAAGAACAAGCTCTGATGGAACATTAGTTTTTAAGCCTAATTTCACAATGGTCACCATGTTTCAGACTCTATCCATCCTTCCCTGTTGGTTCTGTGAAAACAACAATTCCCAACATTTACACAAAATGGATTCTGGAAAGCCTGTGATTACCATAATTGCCACACTTTTATGTCTGAAAGCCCATCATCTCCTACCATGTTCCATGGATGTGCTGATGTAAAATGAATGGTGAACTCTCCAGCTCTTCATTAGATTAAAGACTGATCTTTGACCTCTCAAACTTGCACAGGCTGATTCCTTATTCACCTAGCAGACTTTAGGCAGCAATAATTTATGCAGGTTGTCTGTTGACTTGTTTAACTAATCTGCTTACAAACATACCATGTCCTGGTGAAATTACATTAACTTTTTCCATAGGACACATTCTTGATCATTTACATATTGCTGATTTACCAAAACAGGCTATCCATTCCACATTTCAATGTGCAAAAATTTACTGTTAAAAGTACAGAAGAGGAAAAACAGAAAAAAGGCTGGACATTCATGTACTCACATGTCATACCAGAAAACTGTTTTTAATTAATTACTGTATACTGCTTGGTCTCACAGATGTTATGTTTTGTGGGCTGTTGACCATTCAGAAGAATGGAAAAGGGCTAAAAACTCAAGGATTGGACACTGTGAATTTTTTGCCAGAGTAACTCATTTTTAGATTCACTCTCACCTGCCTGGTATAGTTTGGAGCTTCATCCAATGGCCTGGAAAGATGATTTAAAAAGTTTGCACACCCTCAAAAAGAGGCCTTTTGATATTTCTATCGAATTTTATATAACGTCAGAATCTATTCATAGCACGTGCCCTGGAGGTACATGCAATAGGATTGTCCACTGAGCTGACTGCCTTAGTCTTAGCCTGAATGAATCACCTCTGATGCCGTTAAAGATTCCCCAGATTCAATAGCTTTAGTGATGCGTGCCGTCTATTCATCCCTACATTGTAACTGGCTGACATGGAAAACCAGAGCCGGCACAAAGAAACTGATCTGAAGGACATCATGCATGTGCCGACCACCTTTGTGAGCCTGTCTGCTACTCTTAAAGGGGTTTATGGTGTGGGGCGCTATGCTACTACCAGGCAGAGGAAGAAAATTGAACTTTCCTGTCTCATTACAAGGACCTTGCGAATGAGAGTGATTATACACAATAGACTGCAAGGGTGAGATAGTTTGACCAGGCCAGGCATTCACAAGGAGTAAGATTAATTTTTGAAGTGAAAAGAGACATCAAAGAAAAGGAACATGAAGTCAGCCTTGCCTGTTCAGCACTTGGGCTTAATGCATATCTGGACAGTTAGACATGCAGATTGACTTGCTTCTGTGCAGTATTCTTCAAATCATTTGACAGAGGTCAGATTTTTAAAACTGAGTGTTCTATTTGTATTCTGTGCTTCCTCTATTTAAAATCATAATGTCCTGTTGTGAGGGGAAAAAAGGTTATTCTACTGTCCTTTCCAGGAAATAGCATGCTCCTGTAAGTATGAAACATGTAAGCAAGAAACAGCTGGGAAACATTTAAAAAGCTACTGTGTGGAACAAACTCATAGAGATTGCCAATGAGCAAATCATCACTGAAAAACACAATTGGGAGCGGGGGTGTCACACTGACCATTTCCTTTCAGTAACTTGACATCCTCCCCCTCCAAAATCCATAATGTCTCACAAATAAGGACATACACATGTTCAAGTATACTTTATTCACACAGACTGCAATGCACACATGGCTTTGCAGAACATAGGCTTGAAACCTTGAGAGTCTAACATAAATCACTGTCTTAGTAATGTGACAAATATTTTCTGTATCCTAGCCTTCTCAATGTCAGAAGGACAAACAATATCCCACTCATAAATTGCAGCGAGACCTTTGGTAAATGCCGTATGCAGAGGATGTCTGTATCTTTCATCATAGTTCTGGCATAACCAAAGAGGTCCCGGATAGAGAGATGTTATTTATGTGAATATCTTGCAATGTAGGCTAGTGTTCCATGCCCATTCAGGAAACCTATTTGCAACTCTGCAGTATCATCACAGGAGACAAAGACAGGGCCCCATGCAAGGAGAATATATTTTCAGTTTCAAACACCATCTGAGGCATTGGGGGGGTAGCGACAGGTTGGGAAATTGTATGAGGCATAACTGCATGTGTGCTACATGTTAATCGTGCTGCACGTGCAGGCAGACTATCACACTGCTCCATGGTGAGAGAAAAAAAAAAAAGGGAAAGGAAAAAACCCAATTCCATCCCAGAAGGCAAAGTGCTGATCCAATCCCATTCCTGAAGGTATGCGAGATCAAATCTTCTGTTCAAATCTTCAGAAAATCCTCAAATGTACACTTTGAGAATACGTTTTTAGTTTCCATAGCAATATATCACAATCTCAACTCAATTGCTGGGCTTTATATGGCATGTTGTAATCTAAAACATGGCGTGTGCACATACCACGGATGCATCCACTTGCCCAAGCACCATTTATGCAATCTGTATAAGGGCACACAGTATGAACCTCTCTAGTGTAATATTAATCAATGCTAGCAACACCATGAATTTGTATTATATTCATATTAGTCGCTCACTAGTAGAAAGAAGCCATACAGGCCTATTATTGACGTGCACAGAGAGTTTCTCACCCTCCAGTGGTTAACGCTCAGCAAAACTGACTCCAGTAGCCGGTTCCCTCTTCTGAATTTCAATGAGTTTGTGTTAGAGCCGCCTCTTCTGCCGCAACATAGGCTGTCTGCACAAGTCTAATTTCATGCTGACCTGCCTGTACTCTTGAAACTGGCAGATAAATACAAGCCTTCTCTATAATATTGGGTGGCACAGTGGTAGAGGAACTAAACTTGGAACAAGACGGTTGCAGTTTCAAACGGCAACTGGGGTATTTGCTGCTATCCCCTAGAGCAAGGTACTTTAACTAAATTGCTTCAGTAAATATACAGATGTAGAGATGGATAACATGTTAAAGGCAAGCAACGTACATCCCTCTGGATAAGTGCATGTCAAGCAAATAAATAATGCAATACCATTGTTGCTCATGCACTTAACTCTCAATGGTGTCAAGAGAGCAAGTGTGTGTTACTTGTGTGTTGTATAAGTTGTACAAAATTGGGGTCAAGTCCATACTTCAATTCCAATTCTAGCTGACCTGTCCACTGGGCCACAGACCCCATGGACATGGGTGATATTATATGTTCAGCAATGTTTGTTTGACATGCAATGAAAGTGAACAGTGAAAGGATGACAGTAAACGCAGGTTGCCATGTTTTTTTCTATGCTTTTCTAAAAGTTGCACAGAATTTTTTTTTTCAGAAACATGAAACAGAACATGTTCTCCTGATCAACACAAACCCTATAAAATGAGTCAGTTACGTAGAAATGTATGCAGTAAGCCAAGTGGCTAGCTAGTATGTCTTACTTAGCTAGATATCTGGCTACTTCCTATGTGCTAGCTCCTTTGCTGTCACTTTCAATAACCTTAAATTTGGGATTATTTCACACATAGTCCGAAATAACAAGGCAGCCACCCAGCTAGATGAGTAGTGAACAGATGTTGCAAGTTCACTTGCTTACAATGTTGGGCTATGATTTATTATAGATGACAACTTTCATTGTCAACTGACATGATACCCCACTGTGCTTAATCTAGTAAAAATAACTGCTTGGCTATCATGCTAACTACTGAAGTATCCGTCTTGCAAACTGTATTCTTCACCAAGTCCTCCTCTGTGATGCTTCAAAATGTCTTTCTTCACATATCTCCTATTGATGTCCAGGGCCCACATTTTCCCACAATATTTGACTCAGGCAAATGTGTAAGTTGTATTCTCACATTAGCATATTATTACGATTTGAGCCAAATTGCCAGGACAAATGTTTATACTTATGTTCTGTCATACTGATTAGCTCTCATGTCAAGAAGCAAGTGAGCAATTCATTTCAAGAAATCTCTAAGAAACTCGCTACTCTGAATTTAATCCAGCACACACTATTATCTCTTGTCATGCCAGTTGTTTCTGGTGAGCATATTTTGTACGTGGAGCTCTGGTAACACTGAGGAATATCACAGCTCAAATACGACATTGCCAAAAAGAAACAAATTGATTATCATGCTAAAGAGAGAGTATATGGATTAAACATTTATTTGATTGTCCACAATTAGCATTGACATAACAATGCCTTCCCACTCCAATTAATTCAGTAAGTGAAATGTTTTACATTAAATAAGGGCTGAACTGTTCAGAATCAAACTTGAAGTTTGCAATTCTGTGAGAGGTCAATAGCAATTCAATATCCCTACTACATTCATTAAAAATACAAAATTTAAATCAAAAATTGTACTTGAATTGAATGTAAACTTGCCAAAGTTTGCCCCAAAAAGTCCCTTTGTGTTCTACACGACCACAAATATTGACTACAAATTAAGTTTTAGTCTCACACATATTTAAAGACAGAAAAAAGCATCAAATAAAATAATTATCCTTGATTACTGGTAATTTTATGATCTCATTTCTGGTTTTCTGAGCGGTGATTTGTTTTTCAAGCCATGGTTGTATTCGTAGCACAGCCCTATTTTGATACAGTTACAAATTAAATTCCAATGAATTATACAGTGATGAAAGATTCAAGCTGATGCACCACAACACAGTCTGTTCTGTGAAATCAGACACAAGACTAAACTGCACAATATTAAATTTAATACTTTTTAAATAGCCTTGCAAACAACTTAATCCTACAGGAAACGCTATTGAAGATGACAAATCTACTGCATTTGATTTATTTATATATCTATTAATCCATCCATAACTGTCAAAACTCCACATAAGTCCTAAGATTCAGGGACTGGAGGCTCCAACTGTTTGCCATACAAACAGAAACAATGTCGCTCTTACTCTCTTGCTATATTCTCATGTAATTGCAATTAGGATTCATATTTCAGCAAAATTTCTTGAGCATCTTTTTAAAATTAATATGGTCATGAGGGTAAGGCTTGTTAAAATTAAGTTCCGACACAAATACAATCCGCTACTTGTTATAAAGCAAGTTTGTGGTTTTCTACTGGGTCCTACTGGTTTAATTACAATTCTGTTTTACTCAGTATTAGAATGCTGAAAATGAGAATCATAATCACATTATTATACACATAACATATTTTTAATCTACATAGCTGGTAATGAACACATGCAAGTAGGGACTGGATTCACTGGCCAAAGTCATACACTAGCAAGACCATCCCTTGTCATATATAACATTTCGTGTACACATGCATGCGTGATTAGCACAGCCATTGGTGGTGTCTCTGCATGAGCATGGGTCTACCTCAGTAACAAGCCTTTATATCGTTCAGCCTTTTAAAAGTAGTTCAAGTTTTACCTTCAAAGCACATCCCAAAAGAAGGGTTCCTTCACCAGTCATTCGACTGAAAGCCCTTGGGAAATCACACTGTGTTTTTCTGCCATTTGCCCTCCATTACCCAATTCAGTCCTCAAGTATCAGGCCTTCTCTCATTTGAAAAGAACCTTATTACACCCTCCTGTCCCTTGTACCATTGTGTGGTGCTGTGGTCTCTGATTAATAGAAAGAATTTGGCGGCAGTTATGGTACTTGATGATAAACAACCAGTCTATTTTAGTTCTGGTAATGAAATGAATGGCGTAGGGCTAACTCATGCATGTAAATGTGCCTGGCTCTGCAGCTCTGTTTATGACTATGGAAGACAGAGTATAATTAAGTCTGCAACAGGAAAAATAACTGCTGTCTGTGTTTTTTTTTGCGGTGTGAGATGGGGACAGGTAAGGGCTGACAACTTCAGCATCTCTCCCTGCCATTTCACCCCACTGAAATGTAAATAAACGTCATAGGTCCTCTCTCGACATGGAGTGTTTGGAGGCTTATCACATATAATGCTCTGACCATAGCGCAGGTCAGATTGTTTATGCAGAAATGTGATTTTACTGAAGAGTGCCATAAAATTTATGAGCATTCAAACCGTCCACCATTCCAACTGGACAGAAATGTCATACTATTATGAGTTTAATAAGCAAATGTCCAAGCCTCCAACGAACCTGGCAGATATGGGAATTCTCATTCCATGTGGAGTGCATGTAATTTACAAACAGCATCAATTATCAGGGAAAAAAAACACAAATGGAACAACTGGGCTGAAAAATCAGCTATTCTTTCATCTGTACAAGATGATCGAAACACCAAACAGAAATGAAGCGTCAAACACTTAGATGGTGAATGTAATTAAATTGATTGGTCTTGTGATTGGAATTCTAGCTCTCCTGGCTGTAGGATCTACAGCATTAGCATTTGTGACATGATTGTCTATGCTTTAGGGCAGGGAAGAAGCCCAACAGTAGCTCCTGCCATAAACTGCACAGAATTAGAACATGGCTTGGAATGCAGTCTGCTACAGCAGTGCTACAGGAATAATCTATTGGCCACAGTGGGAAGACACTCCTAGAACTTCTTTCATGTCATCCTTTTGTGATGACCTACATGTTTCAGGAATATAAAAACAAGCTTTAAAAGCCTGTACAGCAGGACCAGTAACAATATTCATCACCATCAAGCTATGATTATGATGATGATGATTGTTATGATTATTATTACTATTATCATTACCCCCACATAATAGATTCAAGTATCTACTAGAAATGATTTGCAGACTGCCAGGTGCCCCTCCTCATGGGACTGGATGCCCTGTATGATGCCGCATCTGGCATTATTTGTAAAATGAATTGCAGGACACACAAGATCAGGCTTAATCCATTACTACATAATGGAATGAAATAAGTGCCTTCATGCAACTTGTACTAACCATATATAGTTGAGCTTTGCTATACAGTATGAGCAGCACATCAAAAGCACGCAAGAAAATTCTTGTCACAGCGGGCAAGATGGTTCCTGGCACCTACTAGCAGTCCCTGAAATAAGCTTAGAGCTGGTTCGAGGGACAGTGAGATCACTGTGCCAGCAAACAGGGGGGTCATAGGCATGAAGATCACGGTACATTTATGGGGAGCTGAATTATGCATGCAGTGTCATACTTTGAGGAGCAGTGTAACGATGGGACCACTGCACTAATGGTCAGGGCATCTTCCCTTCAAATCCGGCTTGTGACATTCACCGAATTATTGTACTGAAGAACGGATTATCAATAATTTAACAATTTAAATGTATGGCTTGAGGAAAAAAATGGAAAGAATGGAAATGAGCTCTCTTAATTGCTATATTTCTGCACCCTGCACATTGTACTTAAAATGCACACTGTGCATCTGCTGTTGGCTGTTGGGTATGTCTGTATCACCTTGCATTTAAACTCGGTATTTTGGGAGGCCGTGAACCTCGTGAATCATGCGCGGCGGAAACAAAAGGTCGACGTTCCCCTTCGCCAGATGCTCCTCTGGTGGCCAATCGCCGGCGATTCGAGCGGCGCGCGTGTGGGCGGGCGCGGCTGTCTAGGGCATCTGGTAATGAGAAGGGGACACGTGGAAACAGAGGGACGCTGGGGCCCCTGCCACATCTGCTGTTCTGACGCATCTGCGCAGCCGATTAGCGGGCAATGCAAAGCGGGGAGAAAAAGAGGACTGGGGTGGGGGGGCTGGCTCACTCTCACCCCCGCAATCTCAGAAAGCAGCACTTCCTGCCTGCAATTCAGATGCAAAACACCTGCAACAGAAACGTTAAACTTCGACGGACACAACAAGCTTGCCTGCTTTTCGCCAACCGGCAATGTTTGGAAACAGATTAATTTCAAGCCTCGCCTTTTAAGAAAATCTTGCGAGCTTTTAACTGCTGCTTAACGCTTACCCCTCACCAGCCATCAATTGTTTGCGAGAGTCTCGCTACCAGTGGATGAGCTAGCCTTGCAATATCCAAGGGAGACCTGACACAGTTTGTGGCAGAGAAGGCTGTGAATACATATGAAAAAATGTTCTTTTCTCAATGATTCCATGGCTCACCAGGTGGCTAATAAATCTCTCAGGTAAGAAGGCACTGCTGAATAGATTAGGAGTGTTAAAGTCTGCGCTACATGGCTAACGTCTCCGTTTACTCATTTTATGTGTGAAAGAGACCAGGTGTGGCCAGGTATGCCTGGGCTCTCCTTATTCTAAAGGAAGCAGCACGATACCTTCTGATTTAACGGGTTCAGTCTGGCACATCATAACTGACAAAACGCCACTGTGAATACAGATGTCAGAATCACAGTGGGGGTGTGAGAAAAGGCAGTGAGCTGGCAGGAGGCTGTCAGGACTCGATCCAGCAGAATCTTATTCAGCACATCAAAGATTATGCCCCCATACCTAATGCATGCATCTGCATTTATCCAAAGGGGAGTGTTTCCAAAGACATATAGACATGTGTCAAACACACACGCACACATACACCCACCCGAAGCCTCTAAGGCCCAATCACACACAAACCCCCCCCCACCCCCAGTGCCCCACACACCTCTACATATTACATACATGCTATTTGGAAAACTTGTGCTGTTTAACATGTTAGCGGGAATGAGTCTAAGTCATATTTTTATGGCATGCTGCTGTTAAATCATCAGATTACCTTCATTTGCAAAATCCTTACATATGTTACATACAGGCAGACATTACATACAGCCTGTCTCTGTTGAACGCAATGGTGTCATTCTCAATCACAGTCAGACCTCCAGCCTTCTTTGAGAAAAAACATTATCCTGGAAGGCACTGATCCCCAATTTATGTAGTTTTCACTTTTCATTAATGACTTCATCTCAAACGCACATTTGACCGCTGTATCATGCTGAAACTTTTTGATGATTAATGAATAGGTAAATGTTTGCAAGGGAATGATTCATGGGAAAGTGAACACATCTTTACAGTGAAAAAAACCTTTTCCGTCACGACAACTGGATTTCAAGAATGACAGGCGACACGCTGTGCTCCATCAGTAGTGATTGACTTGGATAAAAAAAGGGATTATTTCTGAGACTGAATTCAGGAGATTTTTATTTCTTAGATGCTAACGTTTGAAATGAATGAATAAAAAAAGAATGACAGTGCTGAACAGCATACCTATGAATCACACTGTATGTTAAAAAAAGTTATCCTTGGTCCTGACTGACCTTGGTTAACAGACTCTTGTGTGTCAGTGTTGCCATGGAGTTTTATTTTCATTTCTTTTCTACGTTTTACATTTAAACCTGAAGAAAATATGTCTGCATTCATGATAATATGGTGAACAACTATGACTGGAAAAAAAATGGAATTAATACGTGTTCAACTGATACGAGGTGTGGGGAAATTTAAATATTAAACTGCACAAACAAAATGTAATAGTTCTGATAGTCTTGCTCTTTGGTCCTGACAGGTGAAATTGCCAGAAAAATATGTAGCCCTTTTTCGTATAAAATGAGGACAATTCCTGTACCTTTAAGCAAGACAGCAAGAAAGGCTGGTCTGTTCCACTTCGATGTTGGCTGAATGAAAGGGTTCAAGACCACATCACTCATTTTGTACAAGATTCAACCTATTGAATGGAATACTAACAAGGACATAGATGTCTCAATGTGAAATTACGGAGGCACTGTGACCCTGGTTAACAGATCGATTCCTACCCTCAGTTCAAAAGCCAAATCACACTAACTGCACGGCCCTGCTGTGTAACCTCATTCAACAGCCCAATGTAACTAAACCCAAGACTGCCTTTCAATTAATACCTGCTTATTAATATTAATACGTACACTGGTAAAACTGTATAAACAAAACTGCTGTTCACACACATTTGATTGTTACACAATCCACAAACAAGTGTTAGAGTTGGAAATTTATTGTAACAGTAGGTACAAGGTAAATACATGGGTATTAGGGACAGAATGTAAAATGAAGCCCGAATCAACATTTTTACCTTGTTTTGTTTTAACGTATCTTGGAAAAAAAATGAACCTGGGCATCTGTCACGTTTTCCCAGCTCCAGACTGGACCTTGCCAACACAGCCAAATTGATCTGTTGTTGGTCAGGCCATAAAAAAACAGCCTCAGTTTATTACTGGTAAAGTGCACAGGGATCCAGTGCTGACCTTCCAAGGTGATTGCTTGTTTTCTTTGTTCTGATTAGATATATCTGGGATTGTTTGGAATCCTCCGCTAAATCCTTTCACTTGATCCCCTCGCCCTAAACCCTTAGCATTGTTTTGGCTGGGCTTTATTTCACGTTACCACAGATCTGCTGTGCCAACACATAAAAATAATTAATTAATTAAATGCCAGGCAGACACGCCGCCACCTCCCTGCAAGACCGTTGCGATCGCCACCAAAGGCTCACAATGTAACTTCAGCAAACGCCTTTGTTACCTTCTCCTCAGCCTCCCTTTTTTCCCTGATTAATGAATGGGAAATGACTTTCCCCGGCTGTCGTCGGCACTTACTGGCCCTCATGTAGCTCCCCTCATTTTCTCTTTTTTTTTTTTGGAGGTGAAAACAGACAATGGGAGAGGAAAGGAGAAGAGAGGGAAAACGGATCTGAAATGCCCGGCTCGATTCCTTCTTTTTTGCACGGCCTTCCTCTGCATCTGCATGTTTGTTTTCCTTTAAAGAGGAGTAGGTATGCAAATGGAGTTCTGGTCACTCTTGAGCGGCTTTTGAAACGCAGCAAGAATACAAAGTGCGCGATGATGGTCGTCGTCAAGCAGCGGTACTGGAGTTCCGGCTCGCGCTTGATTGTTTTTTTGGTCGGAAAACGGGAGGGGCCTTCAAAATTTTTCATCATTCAGGTTTGAAAAATCTTAAATGACTTTTCTAAAGCATTGACCCGAGGTTGAAACCCATCTCTCCTCCATTAATGTGTATGGAATGTAAACCTCTCTCCGTTTCGTTATAAATTCAATTCAGTATATCGTCATTTCAGAGTATTCTAAAGACAGGATGCTGAACATCAGGAAACTTTTTTTGGTATCACAAATAATTCAACAGAGGTTCCTTTATAACTAATGAATTCTGCTTTGTTAGCTGCCAAGATGATTTCATAGATATTTATCTATTCAATACATTCAATCCTCCCTGTGGATCATTATTCAACTGCAGATTCAAAACAAAACCAGTGAAATCAAATTAGAATAAAAATAAAAGTTTAATTAACCAAAATGTAACAGGATAATAACGACCATGTCAGTTCATTTTGATGTACGCAGATAATCCTTTCTATTTGCATTATGCATAATGCATTATTTGTGTTATAACAGATTCACACTCCAAATGAGGTTGTATGAGATGTTCACATGTTTCTTAAAGGGAATGCTTAATTAATTATGCAGTGGCACTTGGATGGTTGAAGGCAGAGACACAGAGAGAGAACCAATGAGAGAGATCTGTCCTAAGAGATTGATTCTGATCAGATATAGCACTGAGCACATTGCTGATTCGGCACGGAGCCTTGGCATCCAGCCAATCACTGACAAGCTGAGTTCAGCATTGAAAGCGCAAGAATACATTACGCAGTATAGCATCTCACCCATCCCAGCAACCTAGCAAACACATTCCCGAATGCAGTGAGGTTTGTATCGCTCTTGCGTTCAGCTGAAACATTGAAAAGGTGCCTCAATCCATACTCAGAACTGCACGCTATACACGCCACTGTGCTTTGCTGCTGGGTGTTTGCAGGACCAAAAAGGAATGGGCAAAGTCAGGATGCTACACCGACATGTTGGGTCACTTACACATTGCCAGCACACCCCATGTCCGTGTTAATTTCACAAGATCCCCACATACAAATACCAGACGTGCTCCTGTCCTTGCATCCACAGAGAAGCGCTGCATTCAAATGACTGACTCCACCAGCTCAATGACCCAGAAAGTGTTTGTCATCAAGCATCACAATAGCAATTACCCGAGAATGATTTGCTTTTCAAAGGCCCGGCATCGTTGCCAGGCAACCGACATGTAAATGAAGAAATTTCCATCATTAACTACAAAAAAAAAAAATAAAGAAACAGCTTTTAGATTAACAGTCGCGAATGTTTTACATTCGCACGACCAGCAATTCCAATCTCATATGTTCATTGGTGACAAGTGAAAGGGCTGCTTTACAGTCAAACCCAATCTGCCCCTGAAACGCAAAGAACAAATGACCCTGTGCGGCGGAATAAGAAACACCATTTATCCACTGGGAAGGCTACAATGGAAGCACTCCCTTCCTTCGCCACTGCTCTCCCCGGGTGTCTTACATGTGCGTATCAAATTTTAAATAGCACTTATCTGCCTGTCGTCTCCTCTGAGCATTGCACAGTAGCCAACCTTTTGGTTAATTTGGATTTTAAAATAATACAAGAACCCTTGAGTTGGCAGATCACACAGTGAAAAAGAACAACATTTTCAATGAAAAAAATCATAGAAAACAAACCTGGAGTTCAATGAAAAAATGCTCCAGTGATTCATATAATAGGTGTGTAAATGCTGTTTAATTGAAAAAATGTGAAACAAAGCAATCGATGAGTATAACTGGCCATTCAAGAATTCTCAAGCATAAATGAATTTTTCACTGTGTCCAGTCTGGTTTTGATTTCCAGTGTATTCCAGCAAGTAATTCCATTCATATCTACCTCTGCATGAAAAAGTACCTTCTATCATCAATGTGAAATTTTCTTTGAAATCATTTCCATCTATGCCCTGTGGACCAGGTCACAGGATGTAACTAGCTTAAGGTCCATCTTAATGCCTTTTAAAATTTGAATACTTTAGTCAAATCCCCCTGAGCCTCTTTTTTACTGATATTGAAAAGATTAATGCCTTAGTGTCTCTTTAAAAGTAATTAAAGATCTGAGGCTAGTCATGTTGTCCCCCTCACTACTTTACTTTTGCCCTCATACGTATTACTTAGTGCTTTGGTGTATTTCAGCTCAATGAGTCAAAACATTTTTTAGCTTTCTAAAAAATAAAGAGGAGTGTGTTCCTCTTGTAACTACATATGCCATGTTTAGAGTCTTCTGGGATTTCTCCAGATTAAGTTCCATCAATGGATGAGAAATTCATACTAAATCCAAAGTTTTGCAATACATCAGGTTTTTGTAGTTTGACCTACAATTCAGTGTCAACACTTCCAAGTTTCTTAATATTTCCTAAGAATCAGTTCTGACTGTTGACATATCATTAAGATCTTCCCTCGTCGAGTTCTGAATGAAGTAATTGCATCTGTAGTGTCTTTGTTCTTATAAAGAGCCCTCTGTTGTATTGGAGATGAAGCAAATACAGCACATTACCATCTATGATAAGGTGCCCACACTGAGAAAGGACAAACTGAACACACATTACATGTCTCTTCTTGAAAGTGGCGGTGACACCTGAACATCAAATTCAAAAGACATATATCAATAAAGACAAAACCAGGCCTCAGAGGAGTCTGTGTTCACAATGCTTCATTATTTATAAAGAAGATATTTCACCAAGTTCTACAATGAGGCCTTTCTTACTTTCTCCCAGTTCGGATGCTTGCTTTCGAGTTTCTTGCAAATTTCCTTTGTTCTATGCTTTATCCCTTTATTTATCCAAGTCTCTGTAGTACCAGCTTTGTCCTTGCCCCATTCTTCTGCATAGGTCTCTAAGTGCACAAGTGTTTCATTTGCTGTAACATTTGTATAAAGACACTTTACAGTATGACCTAGAGTGTATTTCTTCCCCATCTCCCCAAGCTAGAACTGAGGGCTAACTTTCAAGTTAACTGCCCCGCCATCTACGAAACCCTGACCCAGATGCAAGTTATCTAGAAATGATCTCATTTACCCGTTTCTCCCAGTAACAACTGCATTGGTCTTAATTTAAGATAACCTAATTGTTAATTGCAAATGTTCTCTGTATGGTCATCTGGGCAGTTTGTACATCCTTACCTTTAGCCTTACAAGCAAGCACTGCCTTCCAGGTCCCTACTTTAAAATCCTTCACTACTCTACACATATGCTGGCCCAGTGCATCTGTGCACCTACAGTACAAGCATAACCCACTGCAGGTCCCATCTGTTACAAAAAGGGCCCCAGTGCCCTATAAAACTAACCCCCTCCTTCCCAGACCAGCCTGCTGCTTCCCTATCCTAACACATGGCATCAGAATTCCAGCAAAGGCCAATACAGAGGTTATGCACCATCTCTTCACTGCTTGGATTCTTCTGTAGGAAAGCACATTTCTCTTGCAGGACCTAAAGCCTGCTCTTCCAGCATCACTGGTACAGACAGAAGCCATCACCACAGGTTCCTCCCTCAGTCTTCGGCCAGGAGCTAGACCACTTAATTCTGACTGAGCATGAATCCCTAGATTAGTCCCTGATCTCATCACAACCAGTTTCTGGATACCCCACTGCTTTGTGGCTGTGGCCTACTGTCACCGGGCAATGTCTGAGTGTCCCATCCTGACTGTTGTGCTGGCTCCTGCCGCCTTTTTTATGGCATGCTCACCATCTCGGGCGCACTAATAAATTCTTCAATTTCTGCCAATTCTTTGTAACAGCAGAGGTCAGGCAGTGGCACTTCGAGTTCAAGTATATTGGCCTTGAGGTGCTCAGATGACATCAATCATAGATGAAGTCCTCCTGGACATCTCCATAGAGAAAGCCAATGACTCCCCAAGTCGCACGCTGCATTGGATACATTTTGTATCACCCCCTCCCCCCTTTTTAATTTACAGTGTATGTACAGTAACATGTGCCTCAAGCTGCTGATATAACTGGCCAGTGATAAATTAAACTTGTATTACAGTGGTTCTGTCCAGTCAGAAGCAAAATGGAAAAAAGTGAAGACACAAGTGAAAATAAAAATAAAAATAAATGTTTTGTTTTTTTTTTTTTTTCTGGACCTGAATTAAACTAGCTAATCTCTTGCTGTATTTAATCAGATTGAAAGGATGTAAACATAAGCAGTTGAGATAGAGTCAATAGTAGAAAAAGGGTATAATGGAAACAATAGCTGAAATACTACATTTTTAAAGTATGTTGTGGACTTTCTCCTTAAAACAGCATGTACTGATGTTGTCTGTCTTACAACTGACTTGATGAAAACCCACAAGCTGTTACCAGAGGCAACAACCTGTTTCTTCCAAGATGTGTTCTGCTTTGAGTGCTGCCAGATACACAATGTATACATACATATTAATATTATACTGCATGTTTTTGTTGCTCATTAAGCGTAGCTTTCAGTTGTCCAACCCTTTTCATCATTTGTGAATAGCATTTAATGCACAATAGCAAAGTGGGAAAAATCCACAAAAGCAGCTCTGGTTTTCATTTCTTGCACTTTTTTCACGGTGTATGAAAGACACAAGGAAATGTGGGCAGGGGAATAGACTGCCCTTCCTACATTCCTACATTCTCTCTCTAGGCTCAAGGACTGATCCTTTGTTGTATAAACAGGCTGTCAATCAACTACATACTTACACTTGATTGGTTAATCTGCCACTTAAAATACAAAGCTTCAATGGCTGTTTGGTTACCATGGGTTGAAGGCAAGGCAGCAACTGACAAAAATGCACAACTGAACCTGCACAACTTATCATTACATATTCAAGAAAATGTCGCCTTAGGCAGCATAAGAGGTGATTCTTTTTCTTGACAGAAAAGTAATACCCAACACTTTCAATTTTGTAGATGAACTTAATAAAGCCTCCGAATAAATATCTTAATATGTTTCATTCCATATATCACTGGCACATACTCCCGCACCTTGATTCCCTAGAGTCACTACCACCTGATTCTCTTGAAATGAGGTGAAAAGCATGCATTCTGATGTCTAGTCCATGCTTGCCACTAGAGTATGCGTACTTGGTTGCATTTTCAATATATGGACATTCATGCACTAATGCACGCTTTGCAAACATTTAAAAATACACAGCATGCATGAAGCACAGATTGCCAAAAAACCAGCTGGCAAATAACAGACAAGTAAATTAATCTGCATGCGGTGACTGGCGCTGGGAAAGTGAGAGTACCTTCAATAAATATGTTCTAAAAAAGAAATGAAACCGGTGGGATTTTCAGAACACGCAGTGCCTTTGATGCCACAGCAGAGCATATTGGTGATTAGCAGGTGCCGGGAATGCTTTGAGTCATCTGCTTCTGGGAATCATTTTAATAAACTCAGTGCTGGTGGCAGTGCACTCTTAGACACATGACGGGAGGATTGCATTTTAGCGCTAGGAGCAAAAACCAAGACAGGACGACCACAAGCACTCAAACGAACAGCTTCTGGAATCCAGCCTTGACTCCCACAGTTGACTTCTGTTCTTAGTCCTCCTTTAACACCTAGTACCATGTAAGAGACTGAGGAATTGCATTTCACAATCAATGTAAAAAACATGCATATGTGCTTGTCACAGTTTATATTCATAATGTAGCATGACATGCAATTAAACTGCAATTATAAGGCCAGAATAATGATCCAAATGGAACTGAGGGTATCTGAAGCTCAAAGCCCAGCCATGCTGTTTGCCTTTCTAAAGATTGACTTTATCTCTGAATCTGACTTCCCAGGAGCCAGAGACCATTAGAAGATTTTCAGCTTTTACTGGTTTTGTCTTTCTTTTGTAATTGCAGTATGCATTGCTTTTAGATGGTTTTATTTCTGACTGCAGTGATAAGCACAATTGGATTATATAAGCAAAGCATGGAAATAAAGAAACAGCTATTATATTGTTATTCACATCCATTACATATATTCTCAACATTCATGTCCATTCTAAAGTATGGCCTCAAATTACATCAATCTTGGGAGAAGACCTGCACCATGCATGCACATGGATATGCTTCCATTACCTAAATAAAAATCAAAGTGCTTTTTTTTGCTTTACCTAAGAGACCAGCTTCAAAATTCTACACACATAAATAAATTGATTAGGGCAAGAAGGTCATTTCTGACCTTCTATGCGAAGGCTTTCATTTTCCTCGCAAACTAATATTTGCTCCCAGAGGCAACCCTGAACCACCCCCTCTAATGGTATGGGAGATGTCACGGTAAACCTGATATTCATTGACATTAATAAGGAAGCCACCGCTCACAATGAAACCATGTGATTATTGCCCTGGGAGCGCAAGTCCCTTTAAAACATTCCAGGCATTCTGTCATCCCCCATAACATACCATCTCACCATTAACCATTCACCAGATGCAGTTACTCCTCACAGCTTTGGCTTGTCATTCCACTCGCATGTTAAAGGCTACATTACAGCTTTATTAGGCTAATAGCATTACAGTCCGATTAAGAGTCCATCTAATACGCTTATTCGCATAATTCGATTCCTTCATAGAGGTTCAAAAGAAACCCCCTCGGATAGACAGCGGCGGGTTGGGTGCAGGGGTTGGGTTTGCAAATTCGGTCCAAGTGCGCGGCGCGAGGGGGGGAAAGAAAGGAAGTGAATTGACGGACCGTTTCAGGGAGTAAATCTTCCCTCCCCACTCAACGGTGATTAGCCGGGAGCAGGGGGGGACGTGAGGCAAGGCAAGGCAAGGCAAGGCAAGGCAAGGCAACCGGGGGGGGGGGGAGAGATGGCTGTTAGTCAGCCCGAATGACGACGGGGGCAATGATACCACACAGAGAGCAGCGTCTACAAAGCGCCTGACGTTCCGCGTCCTCTGGTTATCACAGAGACACATGCCGCCTAAAAAAACTCCTTCCATGCGCAGCCAGACCGCGCCACTGGCGTTAAGATCAACTCCGGTCCAAAAAAGGGCCTCTGGGTTTCAGTGTTTTGCAGCAGAGCCAGACTCATCTCACCACAGAGCATCAGATCATCATCCATGCTGTTTCTCCCCATTACAGCGTCAGTGAATATTTATGCATATAAATGGCATAAACCCTGCAATCTATTCCAACTGTAAAAACTGCAAGCTTGTTAGTAAGTTATCTAAACCCAGTGCAAATTCAAATTGACTGCTGTCTCCAAACGACTCCAAATTCAGACATAATAACATTTGCCAGGTGTTTAAGACCCTCAGAACTGGTGCATAATGTGTTTAATTCTGACACTACAGGGAGCTCTGTTGCATTGTCTCTTCTTTCTGAATACATATGTAATTATGCAGATGCACGTGTAATTCTAGATGCTGCTATTTAGATCCATAAAAGTGAGAACTTACTGCCTATGACATCATAATGTAGCTTATTCGGTGCCTTGATCTGCCCTGAACCTGCTTAATATTTTATGAAGGTATGGAAGACAAGCTGTCAAAAAGGTCCACAGTCCACCACTGTATGACGAGTGCACCCTGGAAGTCTACAGGAAGTACCAACATCTGTGCAATAAGCACCCCTTCAATGAACTGAACATTATTCATTACAATACTCTTCATGAACACAAATAAATGAAAACAGGAAATTGTTTATGTGAGCAGAAAACTACTGAATTTGTCTATCACTGGCTCTACACAAACTGATTGTATACAATCATGTGAAATGCCCAGATTAGTATGTACTGACTGGAGCAGCAATTTGGGGAACTCTCATAATATGAAAGCCATGATCTAAAACATATGACAATCTCAAATATATTCATGCAATTACATGCTTGGATATATTTTTCTTACCCCTCCCTAAAGTACAATGCCTAAGCAATTTATGCATAAACATCATTATTCAAAACCCATCTTTCTTTGTTACTGGTAATTGTACTGGGTTGCTACATCCTGAAGCAATAATTCTCAGCTGGAACCAACATGAGAATGTGATTTCCTTAATACCTTAAAGGGGCACCCCATCAAAAAAGTGTCTCAACTGTGAAACAGTCCCTAATATTTTCATGTTTTGAATTGTAAAAGTGACCCAGACTTGCAAGAACACGTGATCCAGTCAGAGAAAGAACTGGTCTTTAACACATAAGACAGAGGTTCTTCAGAAGCTCTGCTGCATGTTATCTTCTATCAGATTCTGTGTTCTTAAGAAAAAACCTCTTCCTTCTACCAAAATAAACAACATCCAAAGCAGCAGAAACTTCTTCCTGCACTATTACTCTACATTGAGTTCCAAAAATGTAATTGTAGTACAGCTGTCTCATCTAGAAAAATCAGAAAATGTATCTTGAATGATTCTATATCCTATGCCACTGACCGCATTAGCCCATATTTGGTTAAATGTGAGGTGACCCCAAGGCCATTTGAAATAGGTAATGCTTAGTAAGCCAGGGCAACAAGGAAATTCATTTTCAGCATGTGGTTGACTTTATTATTTATAGCAAACTTTACCTAAAAATGACCTTATTCAATTCTTTGCACGCCATTTTCAAAAGGTTTTGCTAAACATTAAAACATGTCAACATCAGAAGCTGTTGTGTTTTCCTACATAATGTCATGCCTACCATTTCATTTACAAGCTAGAGCATGGCAAAATAAACCTTAAGCTCACTCAATCTTGTGGAAAGACCCTGGTGAACCGCAAAAGCATCTGGAAAAACAAAAGTGAAAACAGAGAAGCAGGGTGAGCAGGGACTCACGGTGGTGAAGTTGTGGGGGAAGCACTCCATTCCGCGGAAGGTGCACTGCAGGAGCATCTCGCTGATGTCGTGGCCGGTGCGGTTAAAGAAGTCGGTCATGTTGAACTGCTTGGGCTTGAAGTTCAGGAAGTTGGCCTTCTCCTTGAGCACAGCCAGCACCTCGGGCTCGGCCAGGTGGGGGTTGGCGATCTGGTAGTTCTCGTTGAGCAGGGCCAGCAGCTCGCCCACGTGGTAGAGGTCGTTGCGCGTGATCTTGGAGAAGCGGAACTCGTTGAGGTTGCAGATGGTGACGGCCGGGAAGGTGAGGTTTGGGGCAGCGACCTCGTCCAGCTTGGTGACGTGGGGGTACTCGAAGTAGTACGAGATGCGATCCATGCACACCAGCAGCAGCAAGCCCAGCGATCCCAGGAACGAGAGCGTCCACAGGAAACGCCGGAACGTCATGTGCCCGTAGGCGAAGATGTGGCTCATGCCATGCAGCGTGGAGCTGTTGGCAAATGCTTGCAGGTTGGAGGGCCGGATGCTCTCTATGCTCTCCTCCGAGTCCCCCTTCATGGTTGCGAGGTGATCCCTACCGCCCAGAGGAGGAACTTGTGCCGAAGAACTGCTTGGCGGTGGCCGAACGGTATACTCCACGTCCCGGCTTCAGAAGCGGCTTCCCCTCTTTATTCTATTCAACGGTGGCGATTCTTCAATCGATCGCTATCCCCTCTTTCTCTCTCTCGCTCTCTCTCGAGATGGTTGTCACCCCGTTTTAGAATTTCTCTTTAATCTCGATCGGCGTTCTGGTGGGTGTCAGCAGCTCACCCAGTGCCGGGGTCCTAGAAGCGGCGATCCTCTTTCTTTCACGCTTCTCCTCTCAGCTCCTTTCTTTTCTCTCCAGCTCTTTTGTACCAAAAGCAAACACAATGACAGCCCCCCGAAACACCCACTTTTACAAAAAAAAAAAAAAAAGGGAAAAAAAAGCGTGCTGAACCCCAAGCAGCGCGACAGGGCAATGAAAAGAACAAACGGGGGAAAACAACGGAAGGGGGGAGGAAGAAAAAAAAAGAAAGATGGGAGTTGTAATGAAATGCGTTGCGGGGAGAAGAGGGGTTAAGTCTCGGCTCTCAATGGGACCCTTTCTCCACCAATCGGAAAGAACGGCTCTACATCGCTATGATAATGGAATGCAATGGATTTGTGAATGGAGGGGGGATAAAGAACTACGTGGCTCACTGTCTCTCGCGTCCACCTTCCTCTACCTCATTCACTCTCCTCCTCTCCGTTCTCAGACGAAACTGAGGGGGGTCACGGACCTCCTGCTGACCCGCCTCCGTGTCTCGCTGCCTGGGGTCTGTAGCCTCCGCTAGGTTTCTTCTCCTCCGCTTTTTCTGATCCTCAGATAGACGTGAAGCCTTATAGCCACTCCTGCCGCCTGGCTATCAAAGCCTTACAGAACCTGCGAGCTTTCTCCTGATCTTTTGACAGTATAGATTCTGCTGTCTGATGCTTCTCTCTCTCTCTCTCCCCCTCTCTCTCTCTCTGCTAGCTCACCCTCTCTCCCTCCCTCCCTCCCTCTCTCTCTCTTTAGTAGTCAGAGTCCATCCCACTGCCGAACATGCTCAGAGAATTCCACGGCTGCTTGGCCTGACTGTCTGTACATGGGGGAGCCTCTCGCTCCGAGCTGGAACTTCGCTGCGATGTGGTCTACGTATTGCACTGCAACAGCGAGAGCTTGTGATTTACAACCCCTTATTATTAGTCATTAGCACCGGAAACGCCACAGGTAGTGGCATTTTTTTTAAATACTGCATTTAACATTGATGCGTGTTTATTTCAGATAGGGTGTACCTGTATGCTTGTATGCATATTATAAATAACCCACACCAATAAACACAAGCACACACATAAAATGCACACGTGCATTTATTCCTATTGACTAGGTGATGTATTAAGATAAGATAGAACTTTATTGATTCACAGCGGGGAAATTCACATGTCACAGCAGCATTTAGACAGAGGTAGAAAGAGTGGCAAAAAAAATTGCTTAGCAGAGCTGAAAACTAAAGGGCCCCCGTCCCCATTTCTGTCAATTAATTTATCTTAATGTTATGACAGCTTGTGACAAATTTTATGGGGTGAAATGATGCACCAGAGTGGCTCCCTCCTAGCCTCTGACTAACACACAGCACGGAGACAGTCCGTCTCTTGATCAAACCACTGGAACACATCCATCAGTCAATGTCTGGTGACGTGGGACTCGGGTATTGTTGTTGTTTTTTTTTTTTTTCCCCTCAAAGCTGCCACACGATGGCGGGTTTCTGAGGGGAACCCTGGCATTTCGTTTAGCCACTATCCATCATGCTGAGATGTAGCACCAGGCTGCTGCTCCTACACCCCCACACCCCATGTCCCAGTTAACACTTGCTCTGTGCTGCGTCGCTCTTGACTGCTCTCAAAAAACGGGACTCGCAATTTCGGGCTTGTCCAATAATGGATCCCTGTTATTATCTGGGGTTAAAAGTTCACACCCTTTCCTATGAGTAACCCTTTAATTTCCTCTCTCCCGCGACACACACAGGTTTACCCTCATTGGTTGGCCTGAGGACTCCTGTCTTCACTAGAATATCAATGAATGAAATACCGCTGTCAAATCCCCAAAGAGTTAAATCAATAACTCAGCCTGGTAGCCATGCCTTCACAGCATAGCAACGGTTCCTTTCCACAAACAACATTTACGGCCTGTAATTGAGATAAAACGTATTAAAATGATTAATGCATCTCTGGATGACTTGGAAGGCATGTCACAATAACAGATATGGTTCTCATAGAAACACCGAAAGAATGTGTGTGTGAGAAAGTAGCACCACACACAAACACACACACACACACACACACACACACACACACACACACACATACACACACACCTTAAAGATATCCATCCTGCTTCATGATCTCCTGTGTTCTATCATTTGGTAAACATATTGCAAGGTTTTGTATTCCCATTTACCAGGACTTTTTTCCTTTTGTTTCTTTGATAATTCATCATTTTCAATATACAACATTGATGCAATGATTTTTTTCAGAGACATGGCCTTTTAATTTTTTTCATATTGACTTCCACACTTCATCTCACCCAATCACATGGATTTACCCCACCTTTTTCAATCAATTTAAAAAAATATAATCGCTATACAATCAGGCTACCATCACTGTTATTCTGCAATATTTACTGCAGTACATCTTTCGCAAATATCCCTGGAAACTCCAGACCAAAAACCTGAGATTCTTGACCCTGAGCATTAAATATGTGAACAATGTTGTAAGCACTGTGGTATAATTTTAATTAATCCAATATTCCTTCTTAATATTGTCGTTGTCATTAAAGTGAATATCCCTGGCTTAGTGCTATACTGCTAAAACATCATATAGATAAAGTATTTAGTTTATTCACACTCAAGTCCAGTGCTCAGTGGTTTTATGCCTAACACCTCTGAGACACAATGCATAAAGCCACAGAGTGAAAAGGCAGCAAACTTACACCTTCTGGGACAGAATAAAAGTTTTTTTGAGTGTACAATAATGTATATTGCAGTCTTCTATTGGTAGGAACTGTGTTTATTAGACTTAAAAGAGAGATAAAAGAGATTATATACCATGATCACCAACAATAAATTCACCTCGTACCATAACACTGCATCAGGTAAATTGTTATTCATTTACCTTGAAATGATCAAGGGTAAAGTCTATTAGAACTGGATATATTTTACAGAATAATTTGCATTTTGATTAAAATTAAATCCATCACTGGTTAAGTTTCCTTTGGGCGACATTTGGTATCAACTGTATGCACTGAAGTCAGTTGAATTTCAATATATGGGTTTAGTCGTATTTGTTCCAACATGTCTCTGCTGGCCTTTGTGGAATCGGCTTCTGTCTTGAAGACAGCGATCTCCTGCCGTGCTCTGGGGGAAACGTCTGTTGTACCATCTCCACTGGGATGCGTAATGTTCAGGGGAAAGAAGCATTGATGACATCAGCTGTCGTCCCCCATCCCATTTTGATAGCTTTATCCTGCACTCTTCCCTTTTTCCCCCACTCCATCACTAAAACTGCAAACAGGCTTTACATTTGTATCTTGCTAGACTTCCTTTATATGGACGATTGTCCACCCGTGACAAAAGAGTATCCATGCTGTGGACTGTTTGTGGAATATTTTCTTAATGAATATACAAATAAATGACAAATGTGCATCAAATGAAAACATATCTGATAAACTATTCCTGTTTGCAGTTTGAGTAATAATTCTAGCATGTGTGTAGCAATTGAATATATACCTAACAGATGAAATTGGAATTCACCTATCAAGAGAACTTATCTTACTTAAGGATCCATCCATTCACACTAACAGAATACTGCAATCACAGGCTTCCTGACTGTGAGGTATGTTTCAAACAGAACACATTAAACAAGTAACAATGTAATTGTAATCTAATTTTTGTACAAAAAAGCACTGAACTTCAAACAGCAAATCCAACAATTCTAAATGGAAACAAGTAAAATGTGAAACGCCTGATTCCACATAAACAATACATGAGTTGTTTTGAGACAGCAGGAACTTCAAAAATACATTACATTAAGATCCTGTGTAAACAATATTACAAAAATGATGCAAAGATTTGCTCTTTAAGGGACAACAAATAGTAAAAAGTAGTTTCCCAGGTAAGTGATTGACTGCCAGAGTGTGATAGCTGTACAGGACTGGAATTCAGAACACACAACAATGACACAAAGCACCTAAAAAATGTCAGCATAACTGTGGTTAAAAAGGGCAAGGCCACAGGAAGGAGGGTATAAATGCCATAAGTCTCTAAAAAGATGGGTTTTCAATCAGGATTTAAATGAGAGTTTTTGATGTTTAAGAGTTCTAAGTGACAAATCATTCCTTAATTCCAGGGTGTCTTATAAAAATGCCTTGGCATCAGTTAAAGCCTTTGACATTTTGGGGACAAGCAGTTAGCCAGCCTCCGGAGACCATAACGGTCTAGCAAGATTATATGTGGTAATGAGCCTGCTCAGATAAGACAGCGCTGGCTCATTTAGCGCTTTGTAGGTACGGAGCAACACGCTTGGCATCTAATGGGGAACCAGCGAAGAGGCACCAGGACAGGTGTTATGTGGTCACACTGTTTTAGTGAAAATCCTCTCAGAAGCATTCTGGACTAATTGGAGACTCCATAATATACATTTTGAGCTACCACAAAGTTAAATTCATTGCAAAAGTTTCACAACAAGTTCACTTTTTTCCTGAGTCTTTGAGAGATAGTGCATCTTAGTTCTACAGTTAGAACAGCCTGGGACCATGGAACATAATTTCAGATTTATTAGGGTTTAGTAATGGAAGATTTGTAGTCATCCAGTTTCATATCATTATGACATGTTAGTCCCTCCACCGGGAGATATTCTTCTGATTTTATTGAGACATAAAGTTGTGCACTGTACTGTAAATCTGTGTAGCTATGGAAACTGACACTGTGTTTTAAAATAACCTCACCAAGGGGAACCATGTATACTGAAAAACAGCAGAGACCCAAGAACAGATCCCTGTGGGACTCCAAGTTTTGCTTGAGAAAGATGTGCAGAAACATCTTTGATCTGCACAAAATCTGTCTGATACAAAATAAAACTACAGGGGCACAGCCCTTTCTGTATCAACAAGACTCCCAAGCCGATTAAGAATTTGGTGATTAACAGCATCAAATGCAGTATTAAAGTAAAAAGAACTTTACAGAAACACACCCCATGTCAGGAGGTACCATATATTGCTTTTGTAAATGCAGTTTCTGTGCCACGACCTGGGTGAAAGACTGACTGGATTTTTTTCTTAGTGTAATGTCACTCCAATATTTCAGTAATTGTTGTAACACTGCTTTTTCATTGACAAAGATGAAAGAATTTAAGACACATACTTAAAGTCAAAAGACTTCAGAGTAATTATTTGTGTGTCTGATGGTACCATTCCAAAAAATTTTCAATGGACCCATATTTTGTGAACCATGAACCACCACGAACCTAAAATAAAAATAATAAACGTACACATGTACACAACAGAGATGGTGTGAGGGGCCACTAAGGGGTGCAAGTGGACACTCTAGCTACCCCTTGAAAAGGCTTATAAACCCCATGGCGTCCCCAGGAATATTTTGGTATAAAATTTAATATTTCTAAATGTGAAAAAAATATAATACAAAAACATCTGAATTAATTTAATAAAGGTTCTGTTTTGTAATTACCAACCCATGTCATTGTCAATTGACTGCTTTTGTTTGTTTATCAGTTTTAGAGAGATACGTTAGCCGTGAGCCGAATACATTACAATTTTCCTTAGCAGGAATACTTATTTATATACTTATCTTTGCAAAATTTGTTAGCGCCTGCTGTAAATAATGCTGCTGTCCCATTGCAACCCCAGTCTTGAATGTCCAGTGCCACTACTGGTACACCATTACATTAAATATATACATTTAACACATCATTTTGACAGACGTTTCATTTTGCCTTACCTTATCCTGGCAATGCCCTGCCTCCCTAATAAGATTAAAATTTATTTTCCCAGAAACAAAAGAAAAACAAGACAGTAGTGACAACCAAACCTCTAGGCAGTGTAACAACATTAAGGGAAAATGTCATTTAACAATGATTCAAGCTATTGGAAGGAGAGCCAGCTGTAGGCTACCTTATGTTTCCTGGCCACACAAGAAGTAAAGTTAGGCTTTTTAATAATGCTGTACCTTTCTCGTTTAACTACCATCAGAAGAGAGACTGGAGGCCTCCAGGTTCATACAAAACATGGCATATTCAAGATACTTCAAACTGCAATGCACAATGCATGTAAATGACTGTTTAATAATTAGTTGGCTAGCTGTGCTAATGTTAGCTACATCTGACATGGTATTTCTCTGTTGGTGAAGTTTCTAAAAATGTTTTTAGAAACTCCCATGTCATATCTCCTCCCATATCCCACAGCACACAAACGAAGCTTGAATTACAACCACAACAATTTTATTTGAGACCACAAAAGTTTTGCCAAGTTATGTCCACTCTCTATCCACCACTGGCCTTGAAGTCATTAATAAAGCACTGACCGACTAGACTCCCAAAGATAAATCATACCCATAACATGGCATGTGATATCTTCATAATTTTATCATATTTTCAATGAAGAGTGACAGTGACTGCCTCTTTATGTGAGAAAAATGTGACACAATAAACAGGCCTGAATTTTCCAGTATACAGCATTTTAGAGAAAGCAAAGCGCCTACTCCATGGACAAAAACACCACTCCCTCTACACCAATTATCACCACCTGAACCATACCTTCACTATTCAACAAAAAGAAAGGAAGACGACAAGGGTGACCATTATCACATTTCCTTTTGCAATCTTCAAAGAAGCCCTTGCTGCTGTCATCTGCATAAATGGCTATATCTGGCAGTACAAACGGCACATCACGACAAAGAATTAGTTTTTTGCACACAAAGTGCTGCTTTACCTGTAACAACTGATAAAACCTCACCATGCAACTGTCAACCTTTTTACCCGAAGCTCTTGGTACGCAGTAAATTGGTTTTTGCCTCAGATATGGCAATATAGATTCTGTGGCCAAGGACATCCCTTTTAACCCTGGTTATAGATAGCACATTAAATTAAAGTTTCCCAGAGTTTTCCTCTATGTCCAATGTCTTGTCCTCTATGTCCATGACTCCAATCCTCCAAATGTAACAGTGAAGCAAAAATTACTGACCAATGTCCACAGACTTAAATATAAAGTAAAAATAGCCACACCCAGATTATCTATCTCTTATTTACACCCACATTGTACTTAAAGACCCCTTATAGTTTTTTGTGTGCTAATAAATTCTAGTATGAGGTGAAAGATGATTCTTCTAACTACTGTGGCAAAATAAGGCCACTACAAGAGGCCAATACAAACTTTTGTATTCAAGGCATAGTTAGACATTGTTTCATATAATTCAGCTCATCTTGATTTTTCTAACTTTGTTATTGTGAGTTCAATCAATATTTGGAATTTTCTGCAATCATATCAACAACATTAAGTTACTGAAAGTTGTAGCTGTAACTGTAGAGGTTTGCTCAAAAATAAGAAACCTGTGACTTCTTTAAGACCAATCAAACAAAATTAAGCTCATCAGTATGCCCAAACACAGATTACTTAATAACCAATTCTTTTGTTAGGTTGTTATGTTTTGGTGTGACTGGCCTACAAGAGTTTAGACTGTTGTTCTGCAGGACAAACAAATACAGCCTCCTTTAGCTCTGGCAGGTGTGTCACCTCTGATTTACCACAGTTCTAACACCACTGCTATATAGCACATGTATTTTAAACATGTCACAGTCAACATGTTTTATTCTGGTTGCTGCTAGTGAAATATACTGATCTTATCTCTCCTATTCTATTACAATTTAATGAATGATGCTAAAGATGTGGTTGATTCCTACTGCTTTTTCACATTGCTGATGAATGCAGTGGTGTGTCATGGTTTCAGACATGGGGGTGGGATGCTGGCGTGCATGTGACACCTGTGCTAGTTTGTATTTATTGCCAACACCTCTGTGTGATGATTTGGCTGATTCAGATCTGAGGTTTCATTTCTGTTCGTTTTAAGATTTAGACACAATTGTTATTGATTCAAGTGTTGGAGCTAGTGCATTAAGCCACCTCACCACATTCAACTATGAAACTGTGCAAAGCTGGCTCACTATAAGCGAGCTCATGGAGTTTGATTTTTGGTGCAAATCAATAATCTTGGATTTTGCGTTTCAATGTTGCCCCTCTATGATGTTTGAAACACACTTCAGTGTTAACTGTTAGAGTGTGCTTCCACGACTCAAATGTCATGTAAATATTAGCAGTGGTGGGTGAGGGAAGGCTTTATCCTCAATGGGTATAACGGTATAAGGTCAGGCTCTTGGATTAAAAATAAACCCTGGACCCTAGCCCTACTATTAAAAGATCATCCTCACCTCAGTGTAAAATGTCAACAGTTTTACCACATGTCCAACTCTCATGCTGCATGCTCAAAATAGGAATTTCAAAACTTCAGAATTTTCCAAACTGCTAATTCCAGACCTTTACAGAGGAGTTATTGCTCAACACTGTCACCCATGGCATGTCTTTTGAATGCTGAAAGGGCACTCTCTGCATGTTCCACCATATATTAGCCTTATCAAATAAACAAAGAAAGTGCATCAATCTAAAACTAGCAATTACTTACACCAGACTGCAACAAAGTTTCGCTACTTACATTTTATGAGCTATGTTCCAGCGCTAATGCTATTTGGTACAAGGCTCATTCTGCTGTTTAACAGGGATGTGGGAGAACTCTCTCTGTGGACATCACTTCATACTGCTCTCATCAGCTGCATCATCTGACTGACGGCAAGCACACAGGGCTTCTGTGTTTGTTCACAAGCTCCAGATTCATTTTCACAGCTGGACTGTTTTATTCAAATTAGTTACCTTTTTTTTTTTAATTTGCAATATTACAGCACCAGTCTGGTTACCTGCCTTTTTCTGATCTTCCCAGTCAAAAAATTATCAATATTTTTTATACTAAAACTTTTCAGACCTTCACATGAATGCTGTGGAAAATAAATACATTTTTTTTTGGATATACAAACTTCTCACCAGCGTTTCATCTGTTCCTGGCTTCACAATCAATACAAAGCTTCAGGTATGGACCAGAATAGCGCAACCCACCAAAAAAACTATAAATAGTATTATATTATAAAATCACCCACTTATCTTTGCTAAATATGATCATATAAATAAATACAATTATTATAGGCAGCCCTAAACCCTTACCTGCATATGCTAGATCAACCAATCAACAATCTCTCTGGCCAAAGGAGTTACAATATTTAAAATTTTAAAGAGAAGACATCAAAGCTTATGCTCAAGAATCCACCCCCTCTCCATCTATGAGGAAATAGGAGGGGGACATTGGACATGAAAAAAGACATTTTATTCTCAAGGACCTTAACCTAAACACTTTCTCAATGACCTGCACAATAAAACCCCAACAGAGCAAACACACGGTCATTCACAAGATATATTGCATATATATATATATATATATATATATATATATATATATATAGCATATTGATGGGTTTATAAGGCACACACATCTGGACTCACTGCAGTGGTAAGGCCCTGGATGATTATATTACTACTACCCATGGTTGTGCCCTCTGCACAGCAGTGCTGGAGAGTCAGAGCTTAAAAATCTCTGTATAACTGAAGATCTGTCAATACCAGGTGCTCCCACTAAACAGTCCAATCTTTTTTCAGCTTTCAATGGCAATGGCAGAAAAGTAAGATTTATTAAACTGGAATGCCATAAGTACATTATCACTCATCACTGCTGTATAAAAAATAAAGGGGAAAACAAATGAGTAGTCATATCTACCCTGTTCCCTGGACATTAAAGTAAATGTATTTCAAAAAAACTGACATGAAGTGTTTTACGCAACTAAGTGAAGGAGCGACAATCAGAGCGACCCGTGTTGCAAGTTGTGACTTTTTAAGTTTTTGGAAGGTGTTTACACATCATCTTCATGAAAATCTGATTGCTTTACCTTCCCATTACAGCTGTTCCACATAATTTTGCAGCTTCAATTAAGAGTGCTTTCAATAACTATAGACCACGCCTCTATCAGACCCCTAAGTAAGGCATTCACAGAGCATTCCAGCATTCGCTTCTGTGCTCACCAGTTGCTTGATGAAGCCATCTGTTTATAGACCACAGCTTCTACAGCAATAACACAAAATTTGTTCCATTTTACCTTATGGGTTCTAAATACAACATGTTTAAACATGGCAACTGGTTTAAAAAAGCTGAATGGCTTGCTACCGCAGTCATTTCTCTGCCTGAGTGAAACCTTTACCTTTATAGGAAGGGCTCATGAAGTAAGTTTTACTCTCTATGCACAGAAAAAAATCAGAAGGAGTTAGAAACATTGGAAATTCGAAACAGAAGATATTCAACTGCAGAGAAGTAAACCATGTGTGCCTCTCTAGAGTTTAACACATGCTATTCAATAACTGCTTTCTTGCAGGCCATGTCCTTATTTTTGCAGTTGAAATTCTCAACACATATGCAGTGAAGTGTTTAATTTGCCAACATTTGTCATTAATATTATCCAAAGTTGCCTCTCAAATGTGAACTGCTATGGATTTAGCGCATAAAGCTGTTTACTAATATCACTTTCCGGAACTGCAGTCTGTAATTTTTCCTTAAAATTAAACAAATGACTGAAATTAATTAGTACTTATGAAACGCAGCAACTCAACCTCCGCTGATTATTCTGCATAATGAATTATTGGTACATAAATGCTGGAATTAACTTGATTTGCATAAGCTGTAACACAGGGTGGAGCAGTAAGAAAATAATATTCCACAATTATCATAATATTGCTAATAGACTATTGCATGTCATTTGCCTTGTGATATGTCTTGCATTAAATTGTTCAAAGTATTACTGAATAGCACCCATTGTGTGCTCTTGTGGCTGTACTGTATTTGTTTTAAGTATTAATATCCAGCTGTGGGCCCACTCCATTATAAATGGGAATTTTGTAAGCTGAAGGGTTTTGTGAAAGATTTGTGTGAGCCATATATATAATTTTTCCCCCTTCATTCCTCACTCTTTTGATTACCAGGCATCACTCTTTCTTTTCTCTCAGAAAATAAGTGACACCACATGACACAATCGAACAAGCAACATGGAACATCCTCACAGCAAACAGGGTGAGGGTTCATTCAGAAATGGGAACAGCTTCTTCCAAGCATTGCAATAATGCTGACTTTGGTTTTCCATATGTGTCAATTTATAATGTCCTTTCTTTTGTGAAAAGTTTAAGTCAGGCATCTGGGACTTGACAATGATGACATCTGATAAAAATGAGTTGGAGTACTTTATAAATATAACGGTTGTCCTGTTTAATGCCATAAATTACTTCACTTGTTTAAAATGCACAATAAAACACATATTTATAAATAATAGCCACCCTTAACTAAATGCTGCCCTTGGATAGAGTCCACAGCTGAACCGACACTTAGTAATAAACACTGCCCTTTAATAAATACTGCTTAGTTTCAAGGAAGCAAAGAAATGCTTTATACAGCATTTGATTACTTAAAGTCATATGATATTTCATGGATACATTATGACTATAGGAAGGTGTATATACAAAGAATATGATCTGATGACATTTCTGGAAATTATTGCTTCTTAAGATAGAGATGTATGTTTTTGAAGGCACTCTTGCCTAATGAAGAGACAGCGTTAGAGCTCAACTTTCACAAACAGCAGATCTCAGCTGATTAAAAACAGGCAGAATGCCCTCTGTTTTAAACATGGATTTGTGTCAGGTATACATTTTTATTTACTGCCAGTGTGAAAGATAACATTCTTTACTGTGACCAGTGTCTATCTGCACATGTGCTACCACACCACACTCAGACTAAAGATCTACCCCACTGCAGAAACAACTGCATGTCTTGAAAATGAAAACAGTGAAACGAGGCAAAACAATGTTATTGTTCTACAAAGGCAAGCCATGTAGGTGACTCCATCATTTCATCCTCAGTGCATTCTACAACATTGACCATTCCTCACAGTATGTCCAAAAAGTCATGGAGTTTAATTAGCATATGTTGTAGCTGGTAATTGATATTGCCACTGCTATTTGATATCCATTATATTACTGCACATCTATTACATCCATCCAGCATATTACATAGTACCGGTTGTCAAAGGACATGTTTTGTGAGGTGCATGTGAACTCTTCACAAGTGAGGTGACATGGTTCACAGGAGTAGCTTTGCTGGCTGAGCCCAATATAAATAGTATAATGCAGCTGCAAATGAGAAATTAATGAAAGGACAATATAGATCTCATGAAGTGCAATGCAGACTCCATGTCAGCTTTTTTTCCAAGCCAGTGCATGCTGGCAGTAAAGGAATGATCATTTCAGAGCGCTCAGCAATTCTCATATGGAACGTGACTATGCTAATTCTTATTTTGCATATATTGAGCTTTCGGTTCCAACTGGATGAGATTTCACTGGTGCCCTTCAGGAACCATCACCTCAAGTCTTTTCTGTATTCTCTGTTGTGTTTTTGTTTTTAATGAAATGTCTACCTGGCAAGGTAAGAGTGGTTCAGTAGTGATTGACCTGATGGTCATGCAAGATTCAAAAAGACAGGCAGCGCCAACTCTTTTGACAGGCACTCCATCCCAGAATGCCAACTCTGAAACTGAAGATGGGGGAGGCTAACGTCAAGGGGAGGCTTCCCAGTCATTCCTGCAGTTCCCTTGATATCTGAAATACCTGAACTCTCTGTGAAATAAGGGAAGAGAAATTCTCGCCTGAGGGAGAAATGGAAGGGTTCTAGCACAACTGTGTTCTGGCTTGAGGAAAGGAGAAGAACAAAGTGAAACATCCGTTAACAGGAAACCTATATGAATCAAAAGTTTGTGTCAAAGCCAACTCCAGTTCACAGTATAGCTGTTTTTTTTCCATACCCTTTTCGAGGGCTGTTTTCATCACTGTGTTATACAACGGAGGACATAAATACTGTGAATGAATTGAATTTTTTAGCCAGTGCAGTTTGATGTGGGAACAATATACAACTATGGAAGCAAAACAACCATCCTCTGAAGACCTTTTTCAGGGAAACTTAGAGTCTATGGCTTGTATTATCTGCTACAGTAGTGAAACTCCATCACAGTTAAATACATTTGGTGTGGGCCATTTCTAAGGTTGTTAACCGAGGGTTGAAATGCATTGAAGTGCCGGAAATAAAACAATATACATGTGTATACTTTTCTGCACCTGCCAATTAAATTGCAGCTTAAGGTTAAGTGAAACCTTGCAGTGAGTTCTGTGGTATTACCATCAAGTGCCTATTGTGAACCCATGATAATTGATTTTATTTTGTTTAGATAATCATCTCTTTCACATGTTTCACATGGTAGTCTTCCACTAATTTGCAGGCTAGCTATGTTTTCAAGTACCATCAGCAGAGTTCCTTAAAAAATCCAAAAAGGCAGTAACTCATATTACTAGGTCTTCTCCTTGAAAGGCAACACAACCAATGTAGGATGTATGCTTACTGAAAGATGCCAACAGAGGTAGTAAATTTGGCCTAGCAGAAGTACAGCAGCACATTCCATAACAAATCCATTTAAAGATTTGCCTAAAGAAATCATCTGAACATCCATGTCAATATGGGGCTGTCTTTTTTGGTATTCTTTCCCAGGAAACAGACCTTTTCAAACAGCAACCAAAGCAAATATACACAAAGTCTTTATAAAGTCTCAAAGACTCTCTAGTCTCTTCTCTATGGCTTTAGACAAATGAGAAAGATTTACTTTTTCCTGGTAACTTTTTATGTTGCATAATAGCTGCTGATGTTACAACAAGGCCATTGACCACAGGGAGAAATAAGGACGTGAAGGGAGGGTTTGATGGTGCATTTATAATCAACTCCATGAGCGTAGACGGAGTCTTGGAAGAAAATGTTTTTGGCTGTGTGAGAGAATATTTGAACCCTCATTGACCCACCCCACTAACCTGTGGTGCGGTGCGGCATTCTAAAATGAAAAGGTGTGGCACAGTTTTCACATTGTGCCAACTGCTGAACATAGCATTGCACAGCACACTAACCACTAGACATAGCATAGCACAGCATGCTAACTGATGGACATTGGTCAACCGAGAGTGCGCTAGCAGTCATATTTGTTCTTTTTTCCCCACGTATTTATATGCTTCATTCCTGATTAAAGGTAAACATTTCATAGTCATGAAAGCTAAAGCCTGGGACTCGGCTCTCCCCATAATAAACTCCCTGGATCTTTGCATCTCAGGTGTCTGTGAATGAGGGCTTAATGGCTGACGATGGGTTTATTTCTGATTAAAAAGCCTAACACCTTGGAGAGAGAATGCTCATTTGCAACCACTTCAGTAAAGAACATTCAATAAATAATTAAGCAATAACCAAAGTACTTAGCTTAACGAGGTGCGCTCCCCTGGTTTCAGGCAACAGACTGGCAATGTACGTAATGTGTGCTTATACTGCACATTCCCCTTTGTTTTATCTTTAGCATCTGGGTAAAGTTTACCCATATTTACTTTTGCCATGTAAAATACTTCCTACTGGTGCGCCAGCCTCCAACTGGCTGTCAAGAAGCATAGCAGAAAATGGCTGCCCCTCAGATGAAAATAACAAGAAGAGAAACCCCTACTGAGAGACAGATTCCATACCGAGGAATGCCAAGGCAGCATATTATGGGTGTTCACTGGATGTACTTTATTTTTCCATACAAATTGCTAGCCTGCAGACTTGAGCTCAAAGACACCCCTGCGCAGGAGCAGAGCCTAAATCGCAGCATTGGAAAGGCAGACTAGTTAAATACAGTTTTATTAAAGAAAACCATCCTTGTGGAAAATGGTTTATCCACTTGAGAATTTCTGCCTTTACAGGTCAAATACCCCTCAAAATGAATTTCTTATCTGATCCACATGCCTATATATATTTTCTTTGCATGCTAGTCTCAAGGTGGGTTTATGGCCTTTTAATGGAATTCATAACAGCTGTCATGACAAATTGGGGTGCACTGGCTTATCTGTAGGGGTCCTCAGTGCCTTTCAGGTATAGCTTGACGTTTAATAAAGAACACTGTGCTATTTCTGCACCTGACATTATGCACATCTTAAACCTTTTCCTGGGCGCTAGTCTGCTCAATCAGAGCCAAAAAAATACTGTGCTTACTTTTCCTATTTAATGTAATTGACAGTCTGTGATCATGCATACAAATGAGCCTATAGGTAGATGCAAATCCTAACTTTAACCTCATCCAAATCCAATATTACTAATCACAGATTACATTTTGTAAAGCGATGCCTAACTTGCAACAAATTTATATGCTCATGGGGATTAACTAAACCAATTCAGGGTGTATGTTTCCCCCGAGTTCAGTATTTTTTTTTTGATATTTGATATTACATCCGACTGGAATTAAACTACACGCCCTGACACATTTTGCATCAAGCAGCCAGATTGGGACTGGTACTATCGCAAACCTTGCCTTTATCTTGCGTTTCCCATCTTGGCACGGTTAACAGCGCTGTGGAGGTGCATATGGATCTCTTTGCCTCTGTGCAGCCTGCCTTTTTCTCTCTCTCTCTCTCTCTCTCTCTCTCTCTCTCTCAGCAGGCTAAATTCCAGCAGCGGCTGGTTCTTCACCAGGAGATGTCTCTCCGCTGTCACATATGCACGCCTCTGCACCGGCACGGTGTTCTCGATCCGAGCCTGATCTGCTTACACAGAGCGGCTTCCCAGCAGCAAGGCAAGCCACATTTCCTCTTTGTTCTTAAATGTTGATGCAGAATCTCATACGTATGAGACCGGATGTTTTCTTTTTAAAATTCTGCTTATAGGTTTATTGAGCTCAAAATAATTACAATGAAGCTTTACTCAGAGAGCACCAAGTCAACCAAAAATCAAGGAATCGGGCCCACAGAATTGATATGATAATCTATTTTCTTTTAAAATAGAACCGTATTGCAGATTTGACAACGTGGCCAATGCTGAAATATTCATGCGGTAGGAAACCTGCAGCACTTTCAAAACAAGCTGGAAAAGAGACAAATAGGGAATAGGTAAAGCTCCATGTGCGGTTGAAAATAACCATTCAATACGACTTAAAACCTTGTTTTCTTATTAGTGTTTCAATTTCCTACAGCATTTCTAAATTTAAAGTGGACGCCATTTAAGCTTGAAGTTCTCTTCATATGTCTTTGTCGAGACATTGCCACAGCCCTTAATGAAATGTCTACAATGTAACAACGGGTTTTGTTTCCTTGTAATTGAATGTTTACCACACATTTATTTTTTGTGTCACCATATTACTGACAACATCTGTCCTCTTGTAGAGTTGCCAACAGTTCTACATTAGTCCTACAAGAGTATCAACTGATGTAACATAACAGACTGAAGTGTTGGAAACTAGTTTAGTGCACCATTTGCCTGGTATTTTAGAGCATTTACATTTATTTTCTGAAATATTGAAGCTTGCTGACATTACTAGGAATACTGAAGGCTAGGTGTTACTAGGTTACCAGGAACAGACTGGTGGCAGTACATTCTAGCCAAGAGGCCTGGCCTTATAACAATATGGCAATGACCCTTCACTATGGTGTGGGAGACAAGCATTAGGCTCCAAGCTCCTATAAATAAGCTCTTTGCCTCCTTGGAAACCCCAACTCCCCACAATAATTAAAATCCTAAATACAAGAAATGGTTAAGAACACGTTCACGTTTTCTCTTGACATCTCGGGGTGATGTGTTTCCTGGTCACAGTAAGCAGAGGAAAGCCTTGGATTCTTGGATTACTGTCAAACATTTATCAGTGGCTCAACATTCCCAATTACTGCTACTTACAACTGAGGACCCCACATGCATAACTGCATTCTCAATATGTCACAAATTAGAGACATGGAATCTGTATTTATAATGGCAATATATACCATTAGCACCTATATAATCTTGCAGTAAAACATGACACTATATTAGCAAGTAGAGGGTGTGTGAAGTCTTCAATGCAAGACATTCAAAATAATTTAATAAATTCAAATTAAATACAACATCAATGATACTGTCACTGTACAATTTGCTTCAGCACAAATAAAGCATCTTAAAAATGCCAATTATTATACCCAAAATCAATCTACTTCACTGAATGTCCTCACTGTAAGTCACCTGACCTATTACATCATTTCTATATTTACCAGCTGATGCAAGTGTCAGACTTCATGTCATGTCACCTTCAATTCATTTTTATTGCTCACATTTTCTGACAAGACTTGTGTCAAGTATTGTTCCACCTGAGGTTTGAGTGATGTTAGCTACTACTTATTGCTCACAGTTCACAGAGGGAAAATGCTTTTCTTTGCTGCCGACAGCTAGTGGTGTTGAGTTGTGAACTATTTCCTCAGACATTTGGTCAAGGATTCTAAGTCATTGCCTGTACCAGATGGTGTACACTGACACTTGTGAACACCTATATGTCTAAGAGTTTGTGGCATTCAAACCATATGTAAAATTATATTTTTCTGCCTCAGCTTGCAAAACAGTTTAAATGGGCATTACCGTGGGTACAAGTAAATTGGCAGTTGTACTACCACATGCAAAGCAGGCTTGCAATGGTTACAGTTTATAGAATGTCATATTTTCAGGAGTTGCTGACACAGATGAGAAAAGGTTTGCCCTTTACAACGTATAGGGGATGCAAAAGAAAGACCAGGGACCATAGCAACAGTAACTATTTACCTTTGGCCAACATCATACTGAAGTGAAGGTAATTTTTTCCCCTGTGAAAAACACCTTTCACTCAAAGAGAGATCAGTGCAAACTGCACTATCTTCCAGAAAACAACAGAGCCAATCTGTTCCCATAAAGCCACTGTCCACACATGTAGTTTGCACCACCTTTTCCTTGCCTGGCAGTTGGGACCTCTGACCACAGCAGCACACTGGATGTGTCACATACAAAGCAGTGGCATGTCATTCTGTGAACAGATGCCAGATGGACCATCCAGCCCACCCACTTTGCTGGACAACGGCCGAGCGTAATTTTAGCCATGTTGTGACAAGAATGCAAAAAAGGGAGGGGGTGAGAGACTGCTCTTTCCATCGACCGGTAGTGCACGGGACGTGTCAAAAACGGCGCAACGATGCCGCCACATCCCGGACTCCACAGCCCCGCATCGACCGACGCTCTTCATTATCCGACCCGCTGGAGTCGCCTCCTCTGTGCAAGCGGTTCTGCAACCCCCGAGAGCACATCTTCCCCCCCCGAGCCAGCCTCGCGGGGCCTTACGCACCGCTCCTGTGGAGCCTCGCCGCCAGCCTGTGCTCACAGCCATCCATCATTCCGGCGAGGGAGCCTTCTGCAGTCGCACCAGCCCCCTGCGCCCCACACATCCTGCTGCCCGGCATCCTGGAATCACCGCCTGACGATTCCAAGCAGTGAGCATATGGTGCGTAGCTGTCCAACCCCACGGCAGAAGCGTTCTGCTGGTAAAACGACACTGGAGCGGTGTGTCAAAGCCGCCTTTTGGTCATGGAACATTAATGTGTAAATGTAAAGTTCAATTTTTCAAGGGTGTTGTCAGAATGTCAAAATTGCCAAAACGATCTCTCTTGCAGTGTGGGAAAGCACCACGATGAAGAGGCTTAAACCACATTAACTCACAGTTCAAGTCCAGGTATACTCCACTGAATGCTGTATTCCTTAATTTGCAAGGCAAAAATCAGTCATATTTTTAGCACTCAATTCAATTTCATAGCCTTATTTTGAATTGGATGTACAACAATAGCTTGTATGCTAGGCACAGCTGTGCTTCCTACAAGACATATTTTGTGTTGCCCTCAGTTGGGGAGCAGATTGTTATACATCACTAAATGCTGAATTGGGAAAATGGGATTAGGTTTAATGAGAAGAATGACAATGAGTCCTGTTTTTCTTTCCATCCTTTATGGATCTGAAGTTTAAGTGCAGTAAATTTTATGACCAACATTTCTGTTAACCAATAATTATGACTGCATTAAATTCAAATTTTTAACTGGAACTGAGAAAATGTCACTCACCGCTCAAAACTTTCTTTCAAAGCCTTACCCAACTGCTTTAAAAATGAACAAAATACCAGATCACATGCAACAAAATGGACCGCTGACTACCCTCCCTTAATAAAATACTGATTGGTTCAGTCCTATGAGTCCTTGATGGTACGATAGCTCAACCCATATGTGCATTTCATGAGGCTTTACTGTCCCAACTGTTGGCCACTGTCTTAAATTAGCTCTGACAAAAAATTGTGAGCAGACGTACTGTCATACTGCAAGGAAACCTCTATGCATAGATCAGTACACCATGATCAGACTGGCTGTAATTAAATCATGAATGGCTTCGGGTATCATCTGTCGCCTTCCTCATGTTTTATATGCAGCTAGACATACCCTTCCTGCATTCTATAATTTCTTTAGATGTATAGATCATCCCATCTCAAACAATTAAGCAATCTGTTGTCAGTGTTCAGTTTCATATGTATGTGTGATGGATTTATTTATATGGTTAAAATCCTGTACTCCGATCTATAAGCAGCTGTGTTCATTGTTAACCAGTTGTTTTCCTCAATGTCCAATATCTAAGGACTGGATATTTCTGTTCACCTCAGTTCGTGCAATATCTCTTGAACCATTAGCTCAAGCTATTTGGCAATACAACATGCTCAAAAATCATTTCTGTTAGGGGGTTCCTGAGTGGCTCAGTTGGTAAGCATGCATATTTCACCCACAGGCTGACAATGACTGGGAACCCACAGTGGGGGAATAAACTGAATAACCTGACTTCATTCCGATGGACATATAGGGGTGGCTAGGTTGGCCAGGGGCTTGTCTGCTCTGTTACTCATCAGTGACCTCTGCTGGTCAACTGGGTACCTGCTTGTATAAAGCCACACATGAAGTGTCTTCCTCGGAGTCATGTCTGCACAAGCTTGGCATGGGGACTGCGGCGTGTAAAGAAACTGTGGCAACATGTTTTGGAGGAGAACACAAGTTTGCCTAGTCCTCCAGGACAGATGGTAGGGGTTGCAGCAATGAGTGGCATGTCTAAGACACAACTGGGCATTCCAAACCAAGAGAAAATGGGGGGAAAACACTGGGCATTCCAAATAATACAAATAATAATTTACAGTGTATCAACGCCAAGCATAATTCAATGTGCTGATTATGTACTATTAAACAAAGTGACCCTCAGTTGTCACCCCATTATTTGAAGAAGGCACTGCTCAGTCAGGATATCAAATGAACTGGAGCGAAACTAATTTAATGCTCCACAATTCTGTGATGGAGAGATCTATTTTAATTATTCCGCCATTATTAAAACATTATAAGTGCACAGGTACAGAAATGCACTAGTCTATAAATTCCACCGTAAGTAATTACTTTACTAAGATTAGATTTATAGATTCAGATGTTAATAGATGGGTTTGCTCTCCTAATTCTATCCAAACTTATATTTCCAGAATAAAATTGAATGTACGTCCTTGGCTTAATTGTGCTCGGCTTCCTTCTCCTCATGAAGTAGGAATCTGGGATTTATCACACGTCTCTTCATTTTGATAAGTAACCACTTCTAAAATATTTCACTTGAACAGAGCATCCTGTTGGCTTAACAAAACGTATAGCTTGGTTTTATTCATTTTCCCCATTTGTCATAGGATTCTGATTCTCTTGACATCCACTTGCATAAAGCCGCTTCCCCTCATACTGAAGGATCTGCTATGTTCATCTATCACTATGAATAAACACAGGATACACTTTAGACCAATGACTTAAGCTTTAATTTCATGTTTACATAGAGTTGAAAAAATATACAAATTGTAAAACAAAATGTCAGTGTCATCTGTGTATTTTCTGTGTTGACACACTTCCCCCTACTCATTTGCACAATGTAACATGAAAAGAAACTACAGTTCAGAACACATTAGTGATCAGTATGGTCTTTGCACACTCCAGAACCTAAAAGCTCATTATAACTTAGCAGGCTCCTCTATTTTGTCTATTTGAAACTCTGCGTCTCATTACAAGCTTATGAGATACCCTGGGGATCTGGACTGACAACACACCCACCACACAATACATTAGATACTTCCGGCAAGACGAAAGGGATTGTCTCATCTACTTATAATTTTTATCCTAAAAGCCTCTTACAAAACACTTTCACAAAATGTATGGAATATTGATTTAAATATTGTCAATGGGACATTCCCCCCTGAGCAGTATGGAAAAAAATGGCTTCTGCCTCCAATAATCCCAACAACCAAGAGTTATTTTTACTCCTTCAATAGATTCTATCCAAGCCCACAAATATCCCACCCCATGAAAATTATGGCATCCTCTTTATGTACAAATATGCAGTCAAATATCACCATACAGTTTGTTCTGGGAATGCCCAAATGTAGCTGACATCCTGTGCAATTCCCCAGGAACAATTCAGGGTGAGGATTTTTCATTCTCTAAAACACACTGAAATAAACCGAGATAGCAGGCCTCACAATTAACAACAACAAGAAGTTAAGGTAAAAAAACAATACCCTGACCTTCTCTATCCTAGCATCACTGTATTTTACTTGTCTTTATATTATCAAAAAAGTTGTCAATACATGCCCCCACGCCTATCATTCATGCTTTTATGCTTTGTGTGTGTGTGTGTGTGTGTGTGTGTGTGTGTGTTTACACATGTACATAGTTTTGATAACCATCAGGGAGAAGGATTAGTGAGAATACATTCTGTTGTATATGGATGGATTTCAGATTTTACAATTTATGTAAAAATGATTGAATAAATAAAACATGAGTACTGAATGAGCAGGGAATTACCATGGTAACACAAAGACAGGTTTACACATTGCTTTGCTCCTACATACCTTTATTGGGCAAACAGACAATGTTATGAATTGAGTGGATGTTAATAACCCAAGAAAGGAACTGCAGAGATTTTTAAAAAATGTATTTGTAAGTAATATTTAAGAACATGTGCTGATTGAATCCAGGGGTATGTTTGGCAAGACATCAATAAGGAATTATTTAAAAACATAACTCAAATAAATGCAAGTTTAGCAAAAAAAAATGCACCAGATGAACTCTGCACTGAGAACTAGCAGGATGATCATCATCTTATTGTAGCACCAGGAGAAGCTTGACCAAACAAAAGTGACATGCCTGAAAGCACAGTCATTGTCAGAAAGACAATCCCTTTGTTACCACTATCTCTGGCAGCCTGTTCAAATTCAAAGCATAAATAAAAAATTGCAAATGATGGGGAAGTACGGGGAGGCTTTGTGAGACTCTAAGCAATTATTACCATTTTTCTTGTTAGCCTGCAATTGTGCTGGAAATATGCACCCTTAGCATGGTTTTCATAAAGACAGGTACAATTGTCCTGTTTACAAGTTTCCTCTTAATTTGTGGTTTTGCCTCTTCCAATTTTATAAAACTGCACAAGGAAGTAAATATGAGCTGTCCAAGAGAACACCTGAACATTTAACAAATATCAAATGAGTTTTCAATATATCTGTATATGGGTCACACACCACACACTGTTTTACATTACATTATTGCCATTTAGCAGATGCTCTTATCCAGAGTGTCTAACATCAATTACAGGTTTTTACAATATTATCCATTTATACAGCTGGATATTTACTGAGGCAACTGTGGGTTAAGTACCTTGCCCAGGGGTACAGCAGCAGTGCCCCTGTGGAGAATTGAAATGGCAACCCCTCCGTTATGAGTCCTGCTCCTTACCACTATGCTACACTTTCGCCCTGTTTTCTAAATCAGTGATAATTTTGCAGCTGTGAATGACATTTTCCACAAAACTTTGATCAGTCATGTCAATGATTTCCCTGTGAGGAAGCAGAATCCATTGCTTCCAACGTTCCTACTATACTAGTCCATGGATGCAGCCCAGCTCTGGTTTTACAATGATACACAACACATGCACACATGCACATATGTACAAACCAGCAGTACAGAAAGAGGCAAGTTACTTGCATACACTTGAAACCTTGAAGTCAGAGCAAAGCCAAGTTCCCCTCAACACTGTTACTAGCTTTGATCCGCATAAAGACCACATCAGCAATATTACAGTACAAACATTAGCATCCTTCTCTTTGCTCTTGTGCCAACCAAGTATAAAAAGGTCAGAGGAGAAACACATGTCATTTCCACTTGAAATGCTTTGAAAAATGTTTTCACCATTTAAGTCTGTCAACAGATAAAGTCTTTGACAAGAAGGGGAAGGCTGAAGACAGCTTATTTTTTGAGTTATCTTGATCCAAACTAGGTCTCCTTTGGTACAGACTTAATCACTGCTAATCTTAAAGAAGGGCTTGTATTAAACAGAAAGTTCTTTCAGCAGCTGAGTTGAAACAGTTTCTAAGAAACATGCGGATACTTTCTGAACCATAATTAACTTTGTGAGTTTGGGCTCCTCTGTACATAGAAAAGTTTGAAGAATTGTGACAACTATGTGCTACGGGTGCTGACTTTGATTGGACACAGCAGCATCGTGTTAGCAGATGTGTTCATGCCGTTTATATTCTCCGACTAATTCAATCAATACTACAAGGTGTGACCTATATTTATGAATGAGGAAACACTAAAAATGTATCACTGTTATATTAGTATTCAGTAACATTTCAGTATACCATTTAAAACATGATTTACATTTAAACCTATGTGTAATTAATGCAGCTATCCAACTTTGTCAAATACTCACGCATTTACAAAATTAATAGCCAGTACAAAAAAGGTGTTTTGAACAAAGTATAAATCATGCTATATAATCTATTGAAAGGCTCAAAAACATGAAAAAAAATTGCGTTATTGGTATTTGTCAATATATGCAGCACAAGCATTACAGCACATGTGTATTAATAAGCACAACAAGCTGAGAGAACGGTGCAGCTAATGGATTTACTGTAAGCACAAACAGCTCCAATTCCCCCAGAGTCACTTGAAAGCCCTTTCTACAGCAACGCACAGCTGAAGTTAGCCTGAGCAAGAGTCATCTACTTCTCTCTCAGAAGGTCATCGTGAGACAAGGCAGAACACGGATTTGTTGCCCCTCCCAGGAGTAATTAGAGTAATCAATTATTTTCATCCAAATAAGGCAGAACCTATAGTACAGTGACAAATCCTCATCTAGGTTTATCCATGTCCACATTCCAGATGTTAATTCTTTGAACATCGTTCCTTCCAGATGTTCAACGCCTTGCAGTATGGCTGTGTTAGTTGAATTTCTTGTCTTAGTCTCGGGTTCCACTGTCTTTCACTCCTTTTGATCAGGTCAGCTTTCACACAATACCAGATTTTATATGGACCAAAGACAATTAAAAGGCATATATCAAATGTGAACATACACATGCCAGAAAAGGTGGATATACATCCATCCTTAATTTCATTTTGGTATAAATGTAAATATTTGCATATATATGAAATCTTGGTTACCAAATTTCATGTTCCTGTATGTGTGGCTCCATAAAATTTATCTTATAGTAACATATCCAGATAGGAGTGGAACCATCTCTCTCCTTTGATGTGCTTTGTATCTTTCTAATAAAGTCAGTCACTAGGTTTTGTACACATACATCCCTTCATGACATTAGATCCATGTCCAATCCTCTAGACAACTTGAAACATGATGCCTCCCCCTGCAACACTGCAGAACATACATATTATCATAGACCAGAATTTGGTTGTTGCAAAATATGTATGAAAGGATTTTCTTTTGCACAGTGCCAATAAATACAAGTATTTCTTGCATTACCTCTAATGCAGTGTTTCTCAATCCTACTCCTGGAGGCCCACTGTCCTGCATATCTTCTATCTATCCTTGCTCAAAACACACCTGATTAGTGTGATTAACATGCTCTTGATTAAATCAGGTGTGCTCAGCTAATCAAAAGTGCCACTGATGAGTTCAGTCAGGTACGTAGAGCAGGGAAAGATGGAAAACATGCAGAGCAGGGGGCCCCCAGGAGCAGGATTGAGAATCAGTGCTCTAATGTGCTTGGCAACAAGACCAACCTGTGCATTTATTTCATTGATTAGACTTTGGGCATGCTATCACTATCCCAAGTCCCAGGAGTCAACTTCTCTCTCCTACACAATTTGCACAGATCATACATTGAGTTAGTGCTTCTCAAGATCAAGTAAGCCATACTTGCTTAATGGGTTGTTATCATATACGATCATTCATCATATGAATCATATAGATAACACGCCAATTATTTCAATCGTTTGTATTTATACCATTGGAGTGGGTGGAAGTTTTTCCTCTGAGGTACTTTAATAGTTGGGCTCTAATTTGTTTTTTTTTTTCATTTGTTGAAATGTTATTGTCATTTCCTTCAAACAAGTATTAGTTTTGTGTCACCTTGGTGATACTTTTAGGGAAGTTTGCCATCCAGATCCAATCAGTAAAACCAAAACTCCATGCTTGTGTGTCTGGAAAAGCTTGATGCTTCCGGTAAAAATCGGATTTTTGAAAGGGTCCTCATAGTATTTGCGGATGTTTGACTGGCGGCGCGTTTCCCCATGTGTGCCATTACGGAAATGGCGAGTGCATTTCAAACGGATCGATTTTCTCTGATGGGCCAAAACTACACGATATGCATGCAAAAAAGTTCCCTCCCCTCATCTTCACACATAAGTTTGCTGCACTCTAATGTTCCATCAGCAGCATTTTAATTGCTTAAATGACTTCTGCCTCAGGGCAGTAGCATATCTTGAACAATCTTGACCATTATCAACCATTTCCTTCAGTTTTTTTTTCAGTGTTTGTTTGAGGTTTGAATGGTGGCTAATTATTTACCGCACAGGACTCCACTAAACTGATGGCTCCATTTTGTGGAAGGCTCTGAAAGAACTTATAATGATAAAAACTTGGATAATTTCAATATTCTCCATTAACCATACAGATACTCTGAGACCCCACAAATATTCTGAGTACATAACAGCGACTGCTAAATGATAAATATTAATTCTGAGGTACACAACACATGGATTACACGGCAAAATCAGTGATGACTTCACGATAGCTTTGCTGCAAAAGCCTCCACTGAACTCAGCTGTTTCCCAAAAGAAATCTTATGTTTATCACTCTGAGTTGAGTAATGTACCCCACCTGTTTGCAAAAACTCATCTTGTAGTGCTTTCTAGAAACGCGCAACAAATTCCCTACAGCACACATTTCAGTATCCTGTTGACACATTTGTATGTCTGAAGTTGGGAGAACCATGCACAGATTACTACAGTTGCAACAGATTTGAAGATGTCAAGTACTAAAAGCAGGAAGATCAGAGGACATACGCTTACCATGAAAATCAACAAAATAAATGGAAAAACCAGTAGTGATCACAGAGCTGGTAATAAATCTACTACACAGCAACATACTAAGTCATGATCTAGATTACAGTGATCAATATTTTCCATTGTCTAAAAAAACAAAACAAAAAAAACTTGGCTCAGAATTTGTATTTTCTAAGAACACCTTTATCTGTTGTCATAATTTGTGGTATTTGAATTCCTATACAGGAAAAATATGACTGTTATTGAGAGGTATATTGAATAACCTTCATACATCTTCATTAAGATGCTCATGGGAAAACTGCTTAACATGCCTTCCACACCAACGGCTGATTTTCACTGGGTTTGGGGGAGAAAAAAAAAAAAAAACTTGTCGCGTTCCATTACAGTCAATGCCATTTTCCGCCGCACCCCTGCTGTCACCACCTGACTTTTTCCCTTCTGTGAGATAGCCCAGCTCCCTGAGACGGCTTCTGTCCTGTCACATGCCGATTTGTATGCCACTGAGGCGGGGGCCTATCAGCAGCCTTGCAAAGCCACACAAAAACCCACCGCAAATAATTACAGACTGGAAAGATGGGCAACAGTCTCAGAGGGTCAGCTATGGTTTTGGGGTTACAGATATATTGAGTTCCTTGAGGTGATATTTTCAAGTCAATATTTGTTTGAGGATTTGTTGTATTATTCCGAAGATGTATTAGGTTTCATATGTAGTACACTGTTACTTGCACCTCAACATTCTATTCAGGCACATGACCTCCTACCTCAGGAATGACAGGCTCTTCAGACATTCAGCTCAACCAATCCTTGCACTTGCATTCTGTCTCACCTCCTTGGCTGTGGAAAGACATCATTATTTACTCACTGACAGTATTTCAGCAGTTCAGAATGGCATCATTTCAGCATCTCAGGTGTGAGAGCGTATCCGTGTGTGTGTGTGTGTGTGTGTGTGTGTGTGTGTGTGTGTGTGTGTGTGTGTATGTCTGTGTATGTGTGTAAAAAGTAAACAGAAATGTGTACTACCTCCACGGTAGTGCAGAAGTGTTCTCATTTTCAAAATGCGCTTCACAATTAGGTGGAAATGGACCAGAACAGTTCCTGAAGTAAATTATGAAATGGGAGGAATCGCCGAGGTTTGATTAATCTTGATGCGCTCTCAGTGCTGAGCTAATGACTCAGCCATGAGAGTGCTCTGTACACGAGGCACTTCAAATGGAGCATCTGGCTGTGTTGGTGTGTTTTGCTGAGAAAAAATATTTGTATCTATGCCTGAGTGTCTAACACATGGAGACACATTTAGCGAGACGGCTCCCATTTTATCTTCTGATCTGGTATTCTGGCAAAAACATTACAGGCCTCTGCTTTCATTTGCAACCAGCTACTGTCTGTAGATATCCAATCCACAGTTTTTTCCATAACGACTATGCTGAATGCAATTTTCAGGTATATGTGGAAATGTTTAGCCATTATTTCATTAGGCATTCAAGGACTTTGCTTATCCAGAGGTATAGAAATACACTGACTGTATGCCTACTGTAGCTAGAGAAATTAATGCCTAAAAAAGCCAGAAAATACTACTGTAGCAACATGTTCACAAAAAAGAAAGAAACCCCAGTCACACACTCACCCACAACTACATCATATTAATTCTATTTTTTAACTGCAAGATCACAGAAGAATGCTAGTGTATTTCAGCTACCATGCCATCATCAGTGCCTCAGGTGTAAAATGAGGGCAAAAAATTAAAATGAGTGCATGCATTATGCCTCACAGGCATTAACTGTGTACTAAATAAGTGTAAAGTTTTCCTAAATCACAACAATTATGGAAGCATGAGTTCCACACATATCTGGAGTGGGACTCACTCATGCGAGTTTACTGTATGTGTCAATTGTATTGTCACGAGCGATTGTAATGGTGCTTTTTAATAAATCAGAAATTGTTTCATTGCTGTTAAGAATTCTCGATCATTCTTCAGGAGAAATGAGTTACCACACAGAGAGCACCAGTTACCCCACAATGTCCCACTGCCGGTTTTCTTCCCTTCAATGTCAGTGGTTACACTTGCAATAGGAATTTATGACGAGGGCCCTGTTCCAGCACTGCTCAGGCCTAGAGACCATCTCAATGGGTGAGTAACTCTGTCTTTCCTCTGGGCAATTACAATAACATGGGTCTCAAGTCTGGCACTACTGATGGCAGGAAGCACAGGGCATGTCAGCCCCATATAAAAACTGTTCCTTTTCAAGTAGAGGAGAGCTGGGTCTGAGTATGCAGAATCTGGGTCTCAACTGATGCTTGCAGTGGAATGCAAGAAGCCAGAGCCAAGACCCAGGAACAAGACACCTATTCTTGGCACACAGTGCATAATACCAGCTGATGACACTGTCATCCAGGCTGGGCAAATGGAAAAACTCGGATCTGAGGGGTGAGGATGCATTCAGGAGCAATACATGCTCACTGATGCGGCTCCAAGTTTTCAAAGGTAGCAGAAGTCCAGAAAGAGAAAGATAGGAGTTAAGAAGTTGGAGGTAGAAGGCAGTGTGATGTATCAGAAATCTGCTGCCATTACAAAGGCTAGAAGATGAGGAGACATTACAACAGCAGACTCAGCTGAAAATGATACATTTTCTCCTCCACTCCAACATACAGGGTCATTTCCAGTCGGAGCAGCAAGTGTGGGTGTACCAACAGGGGACACACATGGACATAATAAATTACGGTATATATGCAATCCATATCTCACAATTATTGCTATCATGCTTGGAACATGCTTGGGCGAACACCCCATTTATCTAGCTATACCAACATTCATTGTATAACCACATTATATAAGAGTTTTGGTGAGTGTTTTATAAATGTGCAGTACAGGGATAAGACAATGTCCTTGTAAATGTTGTTGATTGATTTCACATTTTGTTCCAGGAAGACGCCATCCATAGCATTGTTTATCCACAGTTAAAGTGGCACAGCCACAATAAACTTCTGGTGCAAGGTCAACTTATTCATGATTGCAGTAGACACCTCATACATAACCCTGACAGTCCATGTTAAACTTCCATTGTATGTTAAGTCTTCAACTGTAATTTTTTGGAGGTCCTTTTTAAACACAACATGTTTTTGTTGTTGTTGATGATGATTACAATTAGCATCTATGAGTTATCTGTAACTCTTAGGCACTGTAGCTAAGGGTCTTCTAATTCAACTGATCTATAACACTTGGCACTGAGTCAGTTCATCACGAGCAATCAGTAAAAAACTAAAACTAGTTGGGGGAAAAGGCTATGGGTTCCAGGGCTGGTTGGTTCAATTAACTTGGCAATTGGTTGACCATGGTGTGTAAATGCCTAGCCGCAATGAAATCTTGAAGAAATTGCAGACTGACTTTGTGAATTAAAATGCCTTCAAATTAAAACTGATGCAAGTCCGATTAATCCAGATCTTCATTTCCTTTGTGTGCGTAATTTACATTTTAACGAATTGCAGAATTGCTCCACAAATTGACTAAAATAAATCGCCATGACTAAAACATTGTCAATTTTAGTTGAAAACAGAGGCTACTCAACTTTTAGGATTGTGTGAGTAACTCTAAGACCACTCGGTACTGCAGAAAGCATTACTGCCAAAATTAGTTTGTAAATTGTTACTGAAGTTCATGAATGTGTGTTTAACAATGGACACTGTAAACATACCCTGCTAAGAAATCTGTTCAAAAGCATTAGTCTCATGAAACATGACTGACTGAAAACCTTTGCCTCGTGTATAACAAAGCTCATGATTTCCTTCCCCACTCACAGTCCAGTTGATAATAGCACAACGTGGACTGCATTTTTAATTTCTTTTAAGTTCAGAAATTAATTGAGGAATTACTTGGAATGCAGGCCCTCATACAAGCAACGCCGACCTGTTGGAATGCATAACTTCAGTATTAAGTCGGTACATACTATTTTTTTTTGAGAGAATAGCATAAATTATTTACAAAAGGTTGCACCAGCTATGCTTGAAAACCCAGGCCCACTGAGGCATACCTGAACCTTTCCACATTCCTTCACTAAAGTCAGCCAGATCCCCAGCTTACCAGAAGTAAACAAAGAAAAAAAGTGTTATTCTTACTCTTGAACATTACTCCAGGCAAAGCTCGTTAGCTGAGATTCCTGTCTTGTTCCAGTCATCTACATTCAATTCCTCCGGTCTAAATCCAAAACCCTTCTCTGGCAAGTCTAAACATGACCTATATATCTGCTTGTCCTCACTGATCTGTGTCTTTGCTTTTCATCATATGTTTTCTGCCATGTACTGGTATGAGCTTGGGATGGCAGAGTTGACCTCAAGGCTCGAATCAGTGTTTGGCCATTCAAAGCATGAATGTTATGAAGGAAAGGTTCAAGCACTCAAACAAAGCATGTTCTTTTCATCATTATGTTTTCAATAATGTATCCCCATATGCCAGTTTCCCATATCTCTAGGGCTTTCCAAGTGTCATCTGGCTAAATAATGCCAATGAAATTGTCAACTGCAAACGCATCTGAACAGAACTCATCTACACTGCACCCAATTTCCCCCTTTGCATACAATGAAGTACATTAATATACATTATATCCATATGAGTTTGAACCTCCTGTTAGGAATTTCTGTCTTAATACAATGGATTAGTATGTTTTAGAACTAAGAGGAATTAATAGACATTGAGTTTAAAATAGTCTTAACTGATATCATTACATTCACTACAACATTCAGTGTTAGCAACTCTACCTACAACGGCAAACATACCAGCTTAATGAAATCAAATTTAAGAAGTAGTAATAACATAATGAATTGATAGAGGTAATTCACAAATCAACTACACTGAGCTGCTTCATTGCAACTAAAGTACATTCAAAACCTGGTTTCAGCTGATGCAAATTTATATAAGATTACAGCATGAACAGTTTTGATACCTGCAGGCTTTCATTTTGTGTCCTGGAAAGTATAGTTATGGTGTGTATTTTTCTGCCCATTCCCAGAGGTGCTTCCAGGGTCTGATTCCATTAAAGTGGAATGAATATCAGCAAGTGTTTTGTTGTAGCACTATAACAAAATATATAAATGCAAAATATATAGCATACATCAGACCCATATAACTTGGCTTTAGTTCTGTTAAATCTGGGTTTAGTTTAGTTTAATGTGATGATTTTAGAAGTAGATATTAGAAGTATACAAACAAACATATATTGAAAATCATCAAGGATAACACAATAAAGCCCTACGGCTTTTTCCATTGTAGTCCTTGATGTTGAGGGTAAAAAAAGCAATAGGCAAGAGACATGCAAGACAGTGACAGAGATGCCAGAAGGCATATTCTGGCATCCAACACAGCAATGAAATGTATCTGCCCTATTCATATCAATTTCATATACCATTTCCACCCCCCACCCAACAAATGAAAGCATAGGGGAAAACAAACCATAAAATGCAATACCAGAATTTAATGGCCTATATTTTAATCAGTGATTCCCATGGAGTAGGAATCCCTAGGTAACCCCAAGTTAACCGTAAGTTACCTTGTCCCACTATGAAGGCACTTTTAAGGCGACTTAAAACTGCACCTGCTAGTTACTAATTTTAAATTCTTTCGAGGACTATTTCATAACAGCTGAGAGAAAAGTTTCCTTTCCCTTAGTACTCTTGAATCTATAGAGCATAAAATCAGTTGTGCTCCCTCTGGTGGAATAGTGGTCTTTAAGCATTTAAAATAGTTACAGAGCTATTTTAGCACATCGCCATATACTATCTTGTGGATAAGACAATTTGATCTCAGACAACATCATCAACTGTGAGCCATGTAACACTCATGAGAGGGCTCAAGGTGAGTGCGAACAGGAAGTGTAAGCACGATTGTAGCCAACTTATTCTGAGAAGTTTGCGACTTATTTTTTATTGTCTTGGGCATACCACTATACAATGAGGACAAGACAATCAAAATCACACTGAACAAGAGTGCCTCCTAATGCCTCTAATGCCTGCCTGTTGAGGAGTCTAGAGATTCTAGCAAGGAATCAGATTCTCTGGTTCACCTAAGTCAGAACTTGCTAAGCCATGTCTTCCCATGAGAGGTGACTGTCTAATAAACACCCCAGATATTTAACTGTTACCTTGGCCATGACTACTGTGTCACCCATCTCAACCTTGAAGCCAGGGGATATTCTCAGTTTTGCTTTCATCCCAAACAGTATGGCCTCAGTCGTACCTATATGCTAACATTTAGCATAAAGAGTTTTTTTCTGCTACCTTCTTATCCTTGTGTGACATCAGCAGTGCAGAATCGTCTACGTAAAGGAACAGATCACGTGCACAGGCTGAGTTTATATCATTCATATACAACAAGAGTGGTCCAAGCACACTTCCATGAAGGACCCCACAGTTCATAACTCTAAGTTGTGACAGTGTCGCCCAATATCCACCATCTGCTGGTTACCTGTCAAGTAAGAACTAACCCCGCTAACAGCAAAATTGCTAAAAACACATGGCTCTTAGCTTGATCAAGAGTAAAGCTTTTTCTACAGTGTCTGAAGATCTAGCATTACCATGCCACAGAATGTCCCATGGTCAGTTTCTTTCAATATATGATCAGCTTTATATATCAGTTGAGTGTCAGTGGAGCAAGACTTCCAGAAGCCATACTTCCATATATTTGTTAAGTTGCAGGAGAGGAACTGAATACAAATTTAAAGAAAATAACTATGGCAACAATTTTAAAGAAAATAACTATGGCAACAACTATGGCAACAACTTTCCACAGCCCTCCTACCCTCCCCTGATGGCCCGGACTTTGAAAACCACTGATGTATATGACCATCAACCTACTCATTTGGCAGAGGCGAAGGATTGTCAGACGACCTTTGATGGATCAGTTTGATTACTGTTAAATGTCTATGTTGGACTTTGTTATTTTACATCTAAAAAACCTTGGTAAAACTGACTACATATTGCCTATTGTTTATTAATCAATTATTGTTTATTAATTATTGTATTATCTACTAAAATTGTGAAAGGTTAATTTTTTATTAAAGTTTTCATTTTAAAAAATAAAAGCATCATTTTTGTCAAATCCCTCCTGTAGTAATGTAAATGAACTTGAAACAAAATAGACTGACTGTAGTATTATTGCCCATGACTCTTTGTAATTAAACGCCTTGGGTGCCTGCTTTATGAGGTTAAAATTAAGCATCAAAAGCAATATTTTTGAGCTGCTGACAATGTAAACCTCATTTTCTATCATTTTCCATGATAAACAAGTGTACCAATTTCACTGATTCACCAAACAACAGCTGAATTATTTCTTTACTTAAGAGCACCTAATGAGGTGAGACCCTACATTACCCTACATTACCTGCATTACCTTAGTGCCCTTCAAGTGAAAATGTAATTATGCCAAAAAAGATCTGTACAAAATTAAGCTACAAAAATTAGTATACAATCGAGATAAACCAATAGTTAGCACCCCTGGAATGCAGATCCTAAGTGAAAATAAGATAATGACATTACACAACTGCAAGCTTAACATTTCAGCTTCTCAGTACAAATTTGTTTGGTATGTGCAGTTCACTCTAAATGTATTCATAACATAGGATTATATAGCAACAAAACCATGATATGACACAAAAAATGACATTTTTTTTTCTGGTCCTGAGGGCTGAGGGCTGATGGGATTTGTAGTGTTGGGGGGGGGCACTGGCAAATGGGGTATGTCAATACCTATTGATTTATTTGATGCTTCTTGGTTTGTTCTAAAGTGGCTGACTTCCTTTATAAGAGCAGCATTCAGTCAGTAGGGGGAGAGCTGGCTAAGAGTGCAATGGTGTCTAGAGCAGCTGTATATTTCAGATGTTCTCTGTTTGCCTTAGGCAATTATTGTTTGTATTTTGTTTGTTTTGTCTTCTTTTTGTTTGCACTAGTATTTTTTTCAATTGTTAGTTTAGTATTATTTTGTTACTTTCACCTGTCATGGGTTTGGGTGAATAAAACACCATCACGGACCAAACCTTTGGTCTTATCAGTTTTTTTTTCTCCTCCCATCACCTCTCGGCTATTTTACAACACATACCATAAAAATCAGATGAAGCTTCTACAAATAACGAAAAAAAAAAAAAAACTAGGGGAAATCTCGAGCGACATTATGCATAGAGGAAGCAATTTCTCTCTCTCTTTTTGAAATTGAAAACACATTCCTCAAAGTCAAAGTTCATCAGGTGAACACTGAGGACCTTGAAAAGCTTCTGTTATCTGAATGGAAAATCCCCATGCATGGAAAGTGTGAGTGGTGAAGTATTAGCTGCAGATCAGGTCTGTGTATATCCAGGGCACATTTCAGTGGATGTTTGTTAAGCAGTGTTTGTCAAAAGTAATCTGTCTCCCCAAAAGTAGTAAAAGCTGCTCACATTCGTTCTAGGGTTGACCCATATGTTTACTTTCCCTGTTTGGAGAGGAAGACCAGATGTAGATTTGCTCTGCCACTAACAGGTTATTCGCAGCCTTTTTAGCATTTGAGCACTGTCCCAAATGACAGACGAATAAATTAGTGCAGCTTCACATGTAGTTGATCACATTTTCTTACTCAGCAAGTGATACTGCTACTGCTGAAACATGGGTGAAAAGTCATTCATCAAATACAAATATAAATACGCAACATGTTTATTTCAAAATGAATTTCGAAGAATTCATCTTAGGCAATTGTGGTAAATCAGACTAAATTTAATAATCTCTGTTAGTGTTTTGGAGAGATTAGATTTTCTTTGACTATGGTCAGCATGCAAAGTACATGCACTGCTGGTGCCCTGATGTTTTTATCCAATGTGATGTGATTAGGGGCCTACAGAAGTTGTAAAATTCTGTAGTTGTAAAATGCAGCAGTGTTTTAGAATGACTCGCTTGGATCTTATCGGCCAACAGTGGGTATTTAGAGATGCAGAGCAAATGGTCACATCTGCTTACATTACTGTTGTTAGTCTCCAGAAGACTATCTATCTGCACATTGGGGTCTATTGTTTGCCATTTTAACAGTGCTCTTTCACTTTCTCTCTCTCTCTTGGCAAATCTTTTTCATATTTTGAGCTTGGTTTATGATGTTTTACATCAGTGTTTTTTTGTTTTTCTGAAAGGTGTGGTGGTGGATGACAAAATCAACTGGTTTGTGTAACATCACATCTTACAATGACATTTTCAAGACTACAGTTCAGCACGAACTTGAGATTTTGTATTCTAGCTATTGGGCTAACTATGGACACTGAAAAGCTTTTGGTTTTTGCTGCTCCACATCAGCAACACGTCAATGTTATGCATCAAAACCAGACCCAATTTTGGATAGGTGCAAGTGATTCTGAAGGTAGCTAAAGTTGATTAAAGTTGAATTAACCAGAGTTTCTGTGAGAACTAAGAGAATCTATAAAATAAGTGTAAGTCCCTCTACATGTTATACAGCTGGATATTTACTGAGGCAATTCAGATAAAGCGCCTTCCCAAGGGTACAACAGCAGCCAAACATTGGGGTATAAACCCCCTCCTTATCAGTACACCACAATGTTTCCCAATGTAATTTTCTTGTTAGAACTGACACCCGCTCCACATTAGATACCTGACCTAAAATCTCCAAGAACAAAACCCTTGTTTGGGCTTGAAAGAATAAATGCCTGACACCTCTTTACACAAATACCGTATCCACTATCGTACATCATCACCACATAAATGCAGACCTAGCAGGCAAAAAATACAATCTCTTCTCAATGATTCATTACTTACCCACCTTCCCCCTTTTATTCAGGCATGTGTAACACAAGATGACACTATGAAAAAGACTAATCAATAACTCATTTCATACAGTATAACTTTTGACCTATCATAATCATAATTGGCACTGCAAAACTGTGCTGTGTGTCAGACTCCAGGGATCAGAAACAGAGACTGAAACATGGGTAAGCAATAAATGAGCCTTGAATGCTTGTTTTATACATTTCATATTGCCCACAATGTGGTGATTGATTTGTTAAAATCAATGAAGGCAGCAGTGTGGCACAGTAGAAAGGAGCAGGGCTGATAACAAAAGGGTTGCTGGTTCGATTCCATGCAGGGGAACTGCTGCTGTATCCTTGGTCAGGTACTTAACCCACAATTGCCTCAGTAAATATACAGCTGTATAAAAAGATACAATTGTAACCTGTATATAAGACGCTCTGGATAAAAGGCTCTGCTAAATGACTGTAATGTAATGTTAAAGCAGATCTTTAAAATACAGAACGTAGAAGGAAGAGTGAGAGCATGTATACTGCCAACCCGCCCACCACACTAACCACCCTCCAAACAAGACCCTGATGACTAGAGAAACAATGCACACCAACACACGTGTGAAAGTAGGAAGTGCAGCACTGCCACATGAGGGCTGCTTGTTTATGAAAGGAGTTGTAATGCCCTGTAAAACCTACAGAGAGCACTGTCAGGGGAGACTGCTGAAATCTCCCTCATACTGTAAAACTTCCAATGAACACCAAGTCTCAAATAATAACCACTGTGTCCTAAAAGCTGGGGTGCATTTCATTTTCTAGTAAATAAGCACCAGGTCTCCTCTCAGCTGTTAAAGCAAATAAACACTGGGGCCACTACTGGAAGTTTGGCAGTACTATAATAGAATAGGTAAGCATTGCTGTGGAGTTTTTGGAAAAATGTTGCCATGGGAATAACACATCATGGCTTTACTCACTCAACATTTGGGAGTCCTTGGAGCTCCAAACAAGGATATAAAGCCGATTTATACTGTGTGTATTATATATTTGAACATTATTAGACAAAATGACTCATGTTGGAAAATCAATGTGAAAGAACATGCACTCTAATTTGTTTAGCAAGACAAGCAATGATAGTAATATTGACAATAGCTACAATGTCAGCATAACTTCTCTGTTGCATAATTAACTAACCATTAACAAATTATTTTCATGTATAACAATGAATCCATAATACACAGGAACAAACCTTTATATAATTTTTGCATGCATTACTCACTCATAATACATTCATTACATGCATTCTATCTACATAATTATATATTGTTGATAAAGACACTAGGACCCAAACTCTTAACATTGCTATATTAGAATTTACATAACTGGGTTGTTTTATAAGTAATCTAGATTGACAAACAATGAAATATGAAGGAGTGTCTATGAAATACATATCCCGAGTAACAATCCCACCATACGAGATTAATATATACCAAAGTGAAAATTGTGTGTAAAGCTTTGTCCTCTTCTAGTAAATAGCTTTTTTTTTTTACTTTTTGTTTACTTTTCCCCCCAGCCAATTGTATTTTGGAATGACGAACACTTAAGTTGCATGGCACAAACCTCACAGTCAACCATAGGATGGTCATTTCAATGTCACATACTCATTGCTCAGGGCCTGAAAAAAATGGAAGCTGTGTCTACATGGTAAATCTATATAGTACGTTTTTCCCCTTTCAAATTATTTTATTGCCTTGCATCTCACTCAATAAAACTCTCTCAGAAGTCATTCTAATGTAAATAAATAGGCTTGCCAGGATTCAATGATTATTTTTGACCGTATGAAGTTCCCTTAACGGTAAGTTGGGCCAAATAATTTCAGAATTCAGAACAATTATTCAAACCGCTAAATAGCTCATTGAAAAGAACTGCACTACATTTTCGTCTGGGATTGTCTTACTGTGGTAGGGCGAAACCCGTCTGGATTAATTTGAATTCTGAACATGAATTAAATTGGATCTCATAGATTGCATTAGCTGTCAAGATTGCTTTCAATCTTGTATTTGCGTGCAGAATCTTCTGACAGCGCCCGATGTCCCCATATCAGCCCAATTGAGGGTAGTCTAAAGAAGCCTTATCTGTAGCTGTGCACCGCTGACATATTCCCTAAAATAATTATGAGGTCCAGCAATGCAGAACACTTCATAAATTAGTTGGAGGGTCACAGATGCACTCAGCTTGGCAATAACTGAACAACCAACAGAACTGAACAATATCATCCATGACTAAAAAGTGATCTTAAAGTCAAATGTTGGTGATGAAAATAATTGTCAAAGTCTGTCAGTCTTAATATAGCTGTGAGCTGAAATCATAGGGAGGTCCAAGCAGAAATGTTTCTACAAAAATATTGTGGACATGTTGCTTTAAGTAATAAACATATATTACATTTATTGACTTTGTGCAACACCTGAAAACAAAGTAAATTCCATGACGATGGGCTTGACCTGCTGACCTTGTTCTTGTAAAGACAGTGTTCAATCAGCTGCATAACCAAACGGAGTACACTGGATATTCATCCAGAACAAGTTTGTGTTGAGGAACTGAAGTCCAAGTATTACTGCAAACAAATCACGCCCAACAACCAAACTGACCAGTCACAAATAAAGTAAGAGAAAGTATTAAACAATCTACAATGGCTTAATAAAACAAAAGGCTGTTACTTCTGACCTGTTAAATATTTGCTTTTTTATTTTATATATTTGCATATTCCCCCTTTTCCACTCAACTTTTTTGAAGTCGCCACCAGCCAGAGAGTGGGGCAAGGCAAACACATATGTATGCCTACCATGACTATTTTACACACTACAAGTCCCACAATGCACCAGGAGGCAGAGGCCTAGAGTAGGAAAGGTGCATCCCCCTGATGCTCTCTGAGTAACTTACAGGCGCTCAAATGAGCCTCAGGGTGCCAATGTCAGTGTGATGAGGACACCCTGGTGTATGTGTCTGCTAGGCACTACTGGCAAAGGATGCAGCCAAGTTCAAACCCGGGCTGTAGCGCTCAGCCTGCAGCTGAAGCTAGTGCCTTACCACCTCAATGCCCTGGCACTTGGGAGCTAGCCTTGATCGGTTATAACATCAATATTGCTTTACAAACAAACTGCATGTTGCTTACCAGAGTGCATTCTCATATATAGCCCATGTAGCCATGTAAGAAGTAAGAATGGCATAGCACTCTTTCTTCAGCATTCCCACTTTCTCGCCTTTCTCAACTACGGTCTCTTAAAACATTTTCTTTGTTTGGGAAATTACATTTTCTAATGAAAGATCATGTCTCTCTTCAGAACAAGAATACCTGCTGGAGGTATTTGGCACTGTGACAGATAAAAAGAAAAATGCAGCAATGCCAGAACCAGCCATACAATTCAGTTTATTTTTCTTAACCAACGGGAAACCTCATTCTTCCCTTACACCTCCCGCATGAGCGACCTGGCAGTATCCAACACATTCAGGGACACAAGCAAGGCAAACACCGTGCTGACAGAGAGGGGCATGATGGTGCAACATACTGAGCCATTTCCATACAATCTGACAAGCTCTGGCAGCATCCTGGATGGTTCATTGCACTAGATGGGGAAACATGGCGCTTCAATTGCACAACATTGATGATCTTACTGCTGCAATTATGAGCACTCACACTCTGCTTTCTGTGGGTGAAAATTGTAATTGTGTTTTTGTGGATGCAGGGACAAATGGCAGGGCGTGTGAGTCTGCCAAGATGGCTGCAAATTTCCACAGCTGCCCAGTCCCCCAGCGCAGAGCAAACCTGTACCAGACTTTGCAGTGCCAGATTAAATTATTTGGCTGGAAAAACAGTTTCTGACGGCCAAATCCAAGATTTCAGATCAACCAGGTGAATGAAGTGCAGGTGTGCGTTTTCTGACAAATGAATTCTGCTCTTCATTTCTTCTAAAATTAATGCATACCTGATATGCGTGGAAAAAATCTCTAATGTTCATTCTTTTATGTACTCTTCAAACTTTTGAGAGGAAGATGTTGTACTGAGATCTTTTGGTTGTGGCACCCTTCTGCTATACAGCCTTCTTGTGCTTAACAGCCGAGGCTAACTGGAGCTAGGCACTCTTTCCTCCAGACCATGCAAAATGTATTGGCATTGTGCTGTAGGAGGTTCTGTCCTTCAAACCAAGATCCTGACTCCGGCCATTAAAGATGCGCATTTGATTGGCTGCACATCCCCATGCATTCCTCATTTTTCCAGGTTATCGTTGTAAATGAAACCAGGTTCTGTGCTGACCTTTCTGGTTAAATAAAGGTTAAATAAATCGTCAAAAGACAGCGCAGGAATATGGTATGCATGTCTTGTACTGGGCTTTTGATTAAGGCTTCTGTTTGTATTTTTATGGGCTCATGAGAGATTGCATCATTAGATGTTGTTTTGTTCTTGTTACGCTCATATTCAGATCTCTGAAAACAGGAACTGGAGGTAGATGCGGAGGCTTTGAAGCCTGCTGCTTTCAGAAACAAGGTTTTGATTTGGGTCGGCTCTAGATGGAACCGCATATAGTCTGTGCTGATATAGTCTTAGATACTGAAGTATTAATGTTAGATATAGACTGTATGTCACTGCAGTAGATCTTGTGGAAATTGATATTATGTAATGTTTTTCCACCTAATTTCCTATTTAAACGAAGGCCAATTAGTCTGTTTATAGAATCATAGGCTCCAAGCTCCCTTTGTCCCGAGACTTATATCCCACTAAGGTTTTGCTCAGTGATTTGTCAATGGTGATGTACTGATAGTTACAATACAGGGAGAAAAATTCTATGCTTCCATTGTTTTTACAGGACTCCCTTGAAAATGAAATGTCTCATCTCAAGGGGTTTGTCCTATTTATATATGTATTATAATTTTAATAATGATATCCTTCCATATTTCTTGTTACTTAGTGTTGAATGCTTCATAACATCGTGAGATTACATATATTTGTGAAGGTCAAACAAATCAGCGACAAAGCCAGACATGCAAGACAGCAGTTGTTATGGGGTAGGTGAATTATTTATAGCAGGTGCTGGTGAATTTTGAAAATCATTATCATTATGATTATTATTATTATTATATCTACTAAAAACAGGCGGGATGCCATTGACTAACATATCTCCATTAAAGAAATGCATGTACAGCTACACACAGTTACCGACAAGTTCCAAGCAAACATTCATTCAGTACCCAAATCACAGAAAAGTCAGCATGGAAAGCTTTCCCTGGATTTATTAATGTACATTACTCAGCTCATCCAGACACAGACAAATTCCATTAAAATAGTTTTAAAAACTTAAATAAATATACACAAATATGCACAAACCATAAAATAATTTAAAACTCACACGTTTTTTCCATGTCCAACAATTTATCAAAAGCGAAAATAGCAAACATACACAAAAAACATACCAAAGTCCTCCAGAAATGCTGAACGCAAAAGCACAGGCTGCTCAAGGGTGGCATCAACACCCTGATAAGCCTACTCTCTCATTGGACATTGTTAAACCAACAAGTAATATCAGTGTACTCAGCACACACAAAAGATACCGCTTTTGAGACTCACAGCAAAGTGGTCCCTCACACTGACAATACACAGTTCTTTTGTTCTTTTGGAACGGATCGCCAACACCGCCATGTTGCTTCTTCGAGTGTCCGCGCAAAGTTTTTCATGCATGTAATGTTAGGCCACTAGCTAGCTACTTGCTAAAATAATGTCTTAAATAAGCGCAAATTGCAATGCAACCAGATGATTGTAAAAATAAAACTCACAAGCTAAGCTTAAACAGTAAGCAGCCAATCGAATCATCTAACATGTGGGTTAGGCCAAGGGCATGGGGTCATCATTACTTATGTAAATGAAAAATCACATCTGATCACTCAAATAAAGGTTTTATTAAATTTTGTGTTATTTATATATTATATTTTTTTATATTCAGAAATATCCATGTTTATACCAAAACATTACTGCTTATGCTATGGGGTTGCTAAATCTTTTCTAGTGGTAGCTGTAGTGGTCCCCTCCTGCCGCCCCTTAAAAAAATTATCAATTATATTTGCTTGCCCTGCTACAAGAATAGTTTTTAGAATATTATCTTTAGTTGGACAAAATGACAGGTGGTGATGGTGATGATGATGATGATGATGGTGATGATGAATACTACACTGAGCTGTGGAAAATGACTTGCAGAAAAATAAAACTTGTTTCTAAAGCTCCTCAAGCACTTTCTATTTACTTTCTCCTGTTTATTCTCAGTATCTCCTCTTTATCAAAACCATTATATTGCATTGTTTACTGTGGACCTACTCCCTCATAGGAAATGTTAACCATATACCTGAATGGAAAAGTGAAATATTATTATACCAATGAATACTGACTTTTTTTTTTATTGTTGAACATGTCATTCATGCTGTATTTTACTTTAGAAAATAAATTATTAAATTGAATCCATCTGCAAATCATCAGCAATTACAAAAATAAGATTAAAAACACAGCACTAAAAACAAAGATTGGACATCTCTCAGATCTTACTTTGCATTCTGCTTGCAGCAAGGATGTATCTGAAATCAGATTATGCAAATGCATAACTGGTGCAATATTTGCTGGTGTGCTCTTTGCAGCTTACAGGGGAAAAAAGTGTGGACTTTTCAGAGGTAATTGGCTTTCAAGTGGACGGTGCAAAAGGGGTAATGTGGAGAATTTTAATGGAGAAAACAGCTGAAGCAGAGACTCCTAATGCCGAACAAACTTTTTTTTTCTTGATCTTTGCAATTTATTAGATGTGCTCTGTGCCGAGCACCTTCAAAGTCCCGAATAAGATTAAGATTCAGTTCTTCGCCTTTAATACTTGGAAAGCAAACAAGTGTGATAGAGGCCCATCTGAAACATAAATAAACAATCTGAAAGGGCAAGGATCTGAAGAGACACATTCCAGGGCGCATGTGATTAGGCTTAGGAAATTTCCAGAACTTCAAAAAAAGAACTGGTTTTCCTGATTCAAACAAGCTATATATGTAATAATTAATATGGGCAGATTGCCAAACAGCATTTCAGAGAGACCGGTCACTGCTTCCCAGTTGTCTCTGGACAGAAGTTCAGTAAATTAGCTGTTGTTAGTGAACACTTACCAACTAATTCCAGCATAGACATATGAATCTCCTCCATTATCCTCCAGTCTGAATGCAAACAGTGCTAGCAGCTGTGGGTTGTTCTCAGGACAATAATGTGCCTTTTTTAGCATGTCACCTGTATTTCATGTAGAACACAAACTGTATGTTTGTTTCTTGTGATGACTTGGTAAAGAAACAGTACTAAGTAGGAATATATACTGTACATAACACTTAGTCCTTCTAAATGCTGGTAGATCTGGTGGCAAAATTTGCTGAATTGTAACTTTGTCACGCTGACAGAATGTGGTCAGGTGGGGGTGGGTAAGAGTTTTATTTAACCATTATTTTGCCATTGTACATTTGCACTGACTGATATTTCATACCATGTAATTTCAGAAGACACATTCTAAGTTTAGTATGTCATTGGTTCAATTTAAAACATGATTAAATTGAGGGGAAAATATAGAGTTAAAGCTCAGACTAGGAAGCTACAGCAACATTTTTATACATTTCACTTGCTGTATACTGTAAATACTGGCCTAAATTCACAATCAAGTTTCGATGCCTTGAGTAGAATGAAAACATTTGAATGTTTTAATGTTTAATGTTTTAATTCAGAAATGGATGAAGGTTTCATTTCCTACAGGGCAGGCACTCTCTAAATTAGCTATTGTTAGCCAACGCTTACCAGCTAATTCAAACATAAACTCATGAATATCATCCATTTGTTTGCATTTTGAAAGGGAACATTGCACAATTTGGATAATAAATATTTCTTATCAACAGCACAGTGTTTGCAAATATATGTAAACATTATTTATTAATTAATTTTCTTCTTTCTGATTAATTTATGACACAAAATTGAGGGAAAAAAATCAGAGAAAAAATAGCTTTTAGAGCAAGAGAAGCCAAAGAAAAGCTGCCAATTTTCAAATATTTCTTTGGAATAAAAATGTCCCCCAGAGATGAAACGAGACCTCTGTGGCCCAGAGGAATTGCTTGACTGAATTCCAATGGTTATACACGAAATCAGCCGTCTGTACAGGTCCTTCAATTTCTCTACTGGCTGAGCAGCTACTCCTATTAATAATGCTACTGGGTGGCCTCGCTTAGCTGTATCTGAAATATACATGGCAAGCAAAGAGTGCTTCAGTATGCTCAGTTCCCATTCCATTGTCTTATTATAAACCACTGAGTGGCCTCTGGAGATGTTCCAGGAACCAGAGGTCAGCTGTCTGACCGCCCATAGATTCATTTGCCTGCAGGAGACAAAAAAATTGCAGGTCTTTGAAAAACAGAAGAGAATGCGTATGCTTTTATTTTCACTTGCTTCATCATAGCACTTTGACAGGCAAGTGACTGAAGGGTTGCGTCTTCTTTTTCAGTGTTCTCCCACACAATTGTACATCTCTCCCAGTGAATCAAAAACAGACTGCTTTGCCTGATAAGAGTACAAAGACAATCATGGCTATTTAATAGGAAAGAAACAGTATACTTACAGTTATAATTTGAGAAAGTCCATCTGATATATGCATCCGTCCACCATAAAAGCTACTGTCGAGATTAAATCTGGCCAGGTAAGCTACTGTGTAGCTGGTCCAGTGGAAACAAGGCTTCACCATTAAGTCCCTTTACTGTTAGGCATACTCCTACAGACAGAAGGCCTTTATAGCAACACTACCATTGTCAGGATGTAAACTGCCCTATTTCCTGTATACAAGTGTTAAAGATTAAATGCACGCTGAACACTGCTAGATGAAAATGCTACAACCCGCATCTTAGTGTTTCATTTTCAAAACACGCGTGGGAACAAACACGATTCTGGTTATGACTACCCTTATTTTGGTCAGTGAAAAAAAAAAAAGAGATCAATCTGTAATCCTGAAGGTGGAAAACCCTTTCCAAAGGGGTTTAATATCATAGACTGATTATAGACTGCATTTGCTTTCCTGTCGTGTATTTATCTTGACTGATCCTGATAAGGCTACATTAGCATTGAGGGTGTTGTGAATTCAAAGGAATAGTGTTGAATGGCTTAAAAAAAAAAAACTACCAGCCTATGCAGTTAATTCTTGATCTCCAGGGTCCGCATGCGAAGAAGGGCCTAATGAGGGTGGAGTATCAAGCTGCTGTGATTCCGTGCACTGCTTGCATCTCTTTCTTGAGTTCCTGCATTAAAACAGTGTTCTGGTGCAAACTGACACTAAAAAGAAACATATTCAAGGACTGTAGACTGTACTGCTGCTTGCAATTTGCATCTTTGGCTCACTTTTCTATTTTCCTGGCTCAACAGCGACTCTCAAATTTGGAGTGACAAACTGAATCAAGGACTACAGACAGCACGAGGAGCCAGCCCTCTTAAAACATAGTTTTGGTGATAATTTTTCATGTGTGATAACTTACGACATGCAGCTGCTATTAGATCAAATAATGTCACTGTTTTTCGCAGGAACAAATGCACCTGCCATTTGTGTGTGAGTAACGTTTAACTGCCATTGTAGTGGTCCTCTAAACCTTGTTCCCTGAATAAAGGGTGACCTGTAAAAGTAATTACAACATTATTAACATAACTGCACGCAACGTTGATCACAGGACTGGATGTATCCACTCTTTTTTGTTGAGTGAAAAAAATTATTCCAAAACTGCAATAAAATATGGTAATTATGTGAACATTATGTGTGCGAGTTTATATGAAACACATGTTTTACATCCTTGGACAAGTTATTTATGCAAATTATGCAAGGCATTTGCTGAGATCATTTCCCTTGTAAGTATTGCATTCATCATTGATTGTACTTCGGTTCCATCGATAAACAGCAATCACTGGACTGACATTGTAAGCTTCTTGCTTCCTTTCACAGCCCATCTGCACTGCTATTCGCTGCATATGATGTCAGTCACAGCCATCCTGGCCAATCAAGTGTTCCACAAACTACTCAACATAAAAGCCAAGAGTTGCTTCACAATGGCTGAAAGAAAATTCAGATATAGAGTTCTCCTTTCTCCTAAATAGGGTTTTCCTTTCACCTGCATTTCATCCATACTCAGCCTTCATAATAAGTCATTTGGTAATCATAAGACTTTAATTGCTTCCATTGTACAAATTGCTATTAATTAATTTCATATTCAAATTGCACTTAGTATGATTACAATAATACAGTGAAACATAATACTCACTTTTTAAATTCTCTGAGTGATGAATTGATAAATTTAATTAGTTTATTCCCTTTAAGACAGCTAATATATGAATATGTATTGACATTTTAAACTTCTTGTTGTTTAAAATAAGGATCTCTTAGTAGGATTTCAAAATTCCAACCTTTTAATGTCTGCCTTAAATTTTACAGATAAATTGTGCATCTTTTTGCCTAGTAAAAAAGGAGCATTAAGCAAAAGACAAATTGCATGTGTTCACTCAAGTCAGTTTTTTCATGGTTGTGTGTTTCACAGCAAAATGTCCATCCCTTTTTGGTAATTGGTCTTTGGTGATGCTGCAGTAATATCCTCATTCAAAATTAAACTGCTACAGAGACACCCCATGGAGAGCAGCTGTAACAGCAAGGCCTCCTTGATCACCCATGTACATATATTAATGAAAGTCTAAATGGAGAATGTCACAGAGAGTGTGTGATTCATCAAAACAAAAAACCTGCATGGGAATGTCCGTAAATTAACATTCCAGTCCACGCAAATAGACCTATCAAAAGAAAACTGCATTTTCCAATATACACACACATTTTAATTTGGCTGATCTGAAGCACAAATTTCATGTCATATTTACCAGAAAAGGATGCTGTTTTGAGGATTACTCCTTAAAGTATCTATACACGTCTACACATGAAGTTTAGTCATTTGTAGTACTTCATAAATGCAAAGAACACAGAGAACCTTCAGCTTGGGGCTCATATGAAAATTGATTCCTCAAGATTCACTACAGTATTTAGTGACAACACAAAATTTGTGGCAAGCATGTTCTAGTACAGTCCACACAAGGGTAAGTCACAAGCACATGTGACAGCTGCCAATTTTGTGAAACCGCACACCTATTACTGTCAGTTAAAGGAAAAACAAAAGGTCTCGGATCACCTGCTAAGGATTGCCAAGCATAAGTCTTAATACTCAATGCGGGGCTGTAATATCTTTCACCAACCCACTCCTGTCTCCCAAAGGGAAAAAAAACAGGCGTGACATGATTTTAAGCAGAAGCCCACTTACAAGCAGCATTAATGTGTCCCTTTGCGCAGCACCAAACTGGAGGGTGATATCAATCCTCCCGCATCTAATCTCAAACTATTTCTCTTCATTTCCGAGAGCAGCACTCCGATGATGCCAAAGCATGTGTAATTTTCTGCCAAGCAGTAGTTTTAATCTTACTTGTCGCACCACTGCCAAGAGCAAAACATTTTTAACTTACTCTTTAAGAAAACTGTTCATTTCAGATTGAGGGAAATTCATTTCTATTGTTTCATTGTGATTCACAACAGCGATGCAGCAAATACACAACAAATAAGAATGTTTTTGTATACATGATGAATGCAGGTTACATACATTTATATTTACATACATTTATTCATTTGACAGATGATTTTATCCAAAGCAACTTACAAGTGAGGCAGAATGTAATTCTTTCATGTGTTGGAAAAATTCCATCATCTGTGAAACACAATGCTTAGCAACAAACTCAGCAACACTTGCAACACTTGCATGCACTTTATTATCAATAAATCTCCAGGGTCCTCATTTCTTAAAATTGCATAACATCGGTGCTATAGTAAATGTATTCTCATGCTGAGATTAAACAAAAGCAGGAAAAAAAAAACTGACAGAAAATGGAGGGACTGCTTTGATTTCTATTCTGACCTATGGGAAAATTGGTACTCATCTGGAAAACAAGACATGTCTGATCAATGCCAAAAATGCATCTTTACATCTTTTTTAATGGTACTGCATAGCAGGCTTTGGGAGAAGTGGATGTACTCATGCTGGATAGCTCAGCAGCCTGTGAGAGAGACACTACTCAATGAAATGCACATGGGGCCATAAGTATTACCTTGAACAAATAACAGACTGTAAGCACACGGTTAATGGTTACATTTTAGGGCCACACTTAGCAGTGAAATGGACCTGCCTTCAGATTAAGAAAGGAAGAGCAACCACCAAAACAAAGAAAGCAGTCAACCTGCATCAGTCAAAAGAAACCAACTTCACCTTGCAAACTAACTATAGCATGGTGTATTCAAGACAAGCCTGTAATGAGAATTAGAGAATTTTAATCAGTGTCCCTTTGTGTACATAACCATATGCCACATCCTAGCAACACTTTAAAAAGAAATTATATTTATTCATTCAGAAGCTCTTAATACTCACAAGCTCACCAGCACTATTCTGTCACTGATAAGTAAGACCTGTCAAGGAACTAACATGTCAAAACTGCCAGTTGTTCAAATCTAACTAGTGAGAATCATGCCTGGAATACTGTTACTTAGGATTATGGTTAACTATTGAATGTCACACAAGTGCATATTTCTTGTTAGGTCATCTTCTCCTTGTGCTGCAAAAGTTGCGAATGTTTGCAAAACCTTTTCTCACTTTAACAACTGGCTGAATTGTTTTTCAGCACAGTTATTTTGAACCATTTTTAGTTGGCTGTGTTGTGGAGAGAATAAAAGAGGCCTCAGATGGAAAGTGTGAAATACTCTATATCCCCAACTTCAGGACCTCATAGAATTTTACCTTTTTTACCATCAAGTGATGAAAAATTTATATACAGCAGGCAAGTTAACAACACACCTTGTCACCAACTTCATGAGTTCTCTGGTCCCACCCCTTGAAAACTTCAGGCTCAGTCCAGGGATACCTGATGTTCTTTAACGTCTAATAAAAGCCAATTGGAAAAATTAAACGGCATTTAAAGAAAGGATTCCCAGATGATGATGACATTCAGAGCTCATTCAAAGAGTTTTTTGAAGTGGAATCTGCTTGGAGCTGTAGATCAAAACCACTTCTAAAATCACATGGCTTTCCTTTTTTTGAAATCGCCTTTTCATATGTACTACATATGCATTGCATATGCATCTAACCATAAACAGAAAATATAACATTTTCAGTTTTCCCACCAGAAGCGCTAAAACTAATTCAGTGCTTGGAAGCATAAAATATACATGGCTCAGCCTGAGCAGAACATTTAGTCAGCATTTCCCTGCAGTTAGAGGAAGGAAGTATTGCACTATGTATTCCGCCACTTTGTGATGCATTTAAATAATATACAACATTCCTAGCTTGTAGCTCTTGTTTTATAGGTTAACAAAAAATAATCATGTTTTGCTTTCTCTCATGAACCAACTGGTAGGTGAGTTTCCTGCACAGCACAAGCTGCTACCATTTTGTCAGCAAATAGGTAAATACTGTTTTAGGACATTGTGTCTATTGTGTATTGCAGGTTGTCCGTTTTATAGTGTCATAATGGTGGCCATTCTTGTTATACATTTTGATGGACTACCCCATGACAAAATATGTATCTGAGGACATAAGTCTTCTATTATGTGTCTGTAACTGTAGTCCAGATTCTCTACTCATACCAGTTCAGAGTCATATCAACCATTTTGTGGAAAAGCAACAAACTGTTTTGTTGAAAAACCTGAAAACCAATGGTTTTCATCTTTTAAGGGAACTGTCATACCAAGTTCACTCTATGGCCCACTCAAAAATGAACCTTTTTTAAAATGTTGGTAAGCTTCATTTCAGACCTGGAAAATGCAATCAAACGTGAATCCCATTTGCAAACAAATTCACATTTGTCCATTCAGCCTTCTTGCTACTACACACAGACCAGAATTCTGCTGTGTTCATGCTACAAATTTTCACTTGCAATGTTTGCTTGCCATTTACCTGCAGGGAATGTTCTCTGAAGAATATAAGGATATTATAATATAAAACAATGGAAACAGCTGTTCCAGCTCTAATAGAGTTCAGGGGACTAAACTTGTTTATGCTTACTGCGATTTGGCCCAAGTGTTTTTGTTTTGCCTACACTGAACATCTGAGCAGTAAATATCCAGCTGTGTAAATGGATATGATGTAAAAATTGTTAGGCATGCAATTTGCTCTGGATATGAGCAGCAGATAAGCAAATGCAAGATAATATAAATGCAACTCAACACATGATGGTTTAATGCACTCATATCTATACCAGCTAGCTTGCACCTTGTCTGGCCAACTACTGAAACTTGGTCACGCAGCGCTTCTAATATTGTTGACTTGTTAAATGGCTTTTTGCTCGTGTTGTAGTCTGCCTCACTTTCAGGCCCTGCACTATGGGGGTGCTTAAGGGTGCATAACACCCCCAGACAGACCTCAGTGCACCCCCGGTTGTCACATTATATCCCAATATCTAAATAGTATTTGTGACTTTTTGTGCCCCCCGGTGAATTGCAATTGCACCCCTCTGTATTTTTTCCTGGTGCCGGGCCTGCTCACTTGTAAGTTGCTCTGGATAGAAGCATCTGCCAAATGAATAAATGTAATGTATATGTACATGACACACCAGAGTGCACCAGACTCCATGCCTAGCAGTCGAGGTGCGATGCACCGGAGACTGAGCAACGGTCCTTAGAAACTTGCGCAGCCCTGCACTGTCGGTGAATTCACCCTCATTACTGTCGTCACCATTCATCAGCATTATTCACGCCACCGGCAAAAGCTAAAAAAGGAGGCTCCGCTCTCCACAGCCCGCATGTGGCACCCCGTTTAGCGTGTACCGGAGTGAACTAATCCACTCCTACCAGTTACCTACGGGCGATGGGGTCCCACTGAGCGAGGCTATATGCGGTGAGGAGCTCGCTAAAATCGCTAAGGCAGGAGCGGGAACGTGTCCCTGCTTTCGAATGCTGATGCTTCCCTTTCAGCACCAAGGGAGGAACTCCATATGTGATTCATATGCGCCTATACTGCAGGTCTGTGTTGGTTTTTTCTTCCGATTGATCTCGAGCGTGCAGCTAAAGCTAGCCCGGTCAGCAAGCTCTGAAATACAATTTTGTAGATGAACGACCCCTTAACTCGGGACCCCTCTTTTAATTGCCCGACCAGACCGGGCGCACGTTCCACCATCTGGCTGACAGCGCAGGCCGTAAAAGGCACGCTCTGGTGGAGGGGCCGCATTCGCGGGCCCGAGGAAGGGTACGTGATCATTAGGAGCGACCCTGAGAGCAGGGGAGGGTCGGAGGTCGGGTTTAAATTGCACCAGCATGCCACAACCCGAAGGTGCGTTGAGCCGGCGGCGGGAGAGAGAGACCCTGATAATTAGCAGGAAAAGCTTGGTCCAGGAGCAGCCCGAGGCTTAAGCCCTGGCAGCACTGGGATGCGGAGCCCATAATAAGAGATTCTAATTGTGGCTGGAATGCTCCATTGATCAAAAGGCATTTAATCACTCCCGCTCCAAAGTATGCAGAAGAAATAAAAGCAGCTTGCTCATGGTTTTGAATAATGAGCTCATTTCTAATTTAGGGGCAGGATTTTCGCCTGATGAAGCTGCTCTTGGCAGAACCCCAGTGGCTGCTGGGAGAACACTGATGTGATGCAGCACCCTCCCGCTGAACTTCACTGTCCAGAGATTGCAGAGTCACACTGTGATCCCCATACTAATTCATCATATTCAAGCAGTCTTTTTTTTTTTTTACTTGTAAACTACCCCAGGCAAGACTGATTTTTCAAATAAATACCTATTTGGGTAAATCACAGGTGAGATTGTGACACAGCATAGAGATCTCCCCTTACCACCAGCTTCATTATTATTACTATATATACACATACATATATATGTATGCTCTATCCACGACCATCATACATTTGACATTTGAAAGGTTTCTCCTGTTAAGACTTAGCTATTCAACCCCCACAGCATGTCATTATGTTCAGTACATCCTGCAGTACAACCTCTTTCTGGCAGAAGGAAGACTATGGGTAAAGCATACTTGAAACATCAAAACGGCAAAAGTGCAAGAGACCATTTCAAGTTTTGAAATGGCTGAACTCCTGCAGGTATGACAGCCACAAATTTGGAACTGGCACTTGTATTTCCACTTACCAAAGGAAACAGCTGGTAGGCTTTGAGTGAATCTCTGTGTTAAGTGCCCAGAAACTTGTCATTTTGAAGGAGTTGCCAGAGCTGGCACTGGGGTGGATGAGGCATTGCTGTTCCTGCAAGCACATAATGACAAACACTTGAATCGTCGTCTAATTCTCGACTCCCACCCAGAGCTAGCAGTAAGCTTACAAGGAGAAGCAAAGGGCGTTCAAAGGGACAACAATCAGAGTGCTGTCGTCTCTTTCTAAAAGTCTAAACAACTGGCATGTCAAAACACCAGAATTTTTCAGAATCAGTTCTGGATTTAGGTCTAGGCTGGATGTTCAAATCTGGGGAAGCCCATATTTTGACAGACACATTCATTCTCCAAATGAAAAGGTTAAATATCATTAAAAATGGAAATTTCTTTTAATACTCAATTTCATCATTTTTTTAATGAAAGCCTACACGGGGAAATGCATTGGTCCTTTGGCTAACAGTGTGGAAACGTGTGGCAGTACAGACAAGCTGTCCTTATTACTCCAGTTGAGGATTGGATCCACAGTGCAGCCTACGTTCTGGCCCTGATGCTCAAAGTCACAGCCTGCAGCTCTCATTCCAAACTGAATCCGTGGCCAAGTTTGCTGACATTCTTTCAGGGGGACAACTGGTTTGGCTACCCCTTCCAGCCTCTCTGTCTGGCTCTGAAGCGGTCGTTCAGCAAACTCATGCAAAACCGTCCCTTGCTGGCTGGAATAGTGGGTGAGGTTGGAGGTTGGAGTGCAGCCCAGGTGAATGTGTATCTTTTTAGTTCAGAGCCACACTCCATTATTCCCAAGCTGTCAGAATAAGGGAGAGCTGGCATGCTGTGTGTTAAGCAACCTATGCAACTATATTCAAGCAGTCCGACCTTGAGAAATAGGTTTGATCTTTAGTAACACTCAGCGTATTTATTTATAAACATATACATTCTTTACATTTTCTTTTGTTGTTTTTGTAAGCATAATTCCCACATTCTGTACATAAAAATTCCAAAAACACCCCAAGGAAATTATTAATTTCAGCTTGTCTTAATGGAAGCCAACAGCTAACAATCTGACAGAGTTAAGGCAAGGACAGAAATAAAAATCCTAAAGCACAGCGCTTTTAGCTGCCCTAGGTTTTACTGGAAGCAGATTGGAAGCGGAAAGTCACCAACATTTCCATCCCCAAGTTACAGAGAACCTCACAATATATGTCCAAACACCCATATCCACAAACCAGCTCTCCAGACAAATGCTCAGCTGCCCTCCATTTTTGTCATCAACATTTTATGCCTTCCATTTAATGTGGCGCTTTAAAAAGGACTGAGGTCTAAGGACAGAATCATGTGTATCCACCAAATGCATCAACTGTCTGTAATCTCCTATAATTTCATACAGTTAGAGAACATTGGACCTGGAGAGCCCTGAATGCTTGTTTTTTGCTTGATCCAAGCACATAATTACAAAATTGGTTCAATTATAAGGCTAAATGAATGAAGGTGACCCTCTGTTCCAGGTATTCAGCATTTCATCATTCAGAGAAACCAACAAAAAAAACCAAAATGCTTGTCTACCCTTTTTTATTATATGCATGACTGCATTTTATTAATAAGCATACTGCATATACTTTGTATTGTGTGAGGATAAGATTTGCAAATTTATCTGAATATAATGACGTTCAAAAATGTTGTTAAAGAATAGACATTCAGAAACCTTCCAGAGGCATTCATTTGTGCATTAATACCACAGAGTGAATTATATAAGACCACTGGAGGCCATTCACAGAATTACAATCATACAGTATACTGATAATTAAAATCGACTCACCTGGATGTATTCAAGTACAAGAGCGACACCCAGCGGCTGACGCAATCGTTGCACACATTTCGGTGGACAAAGAAAGCCACATTGTACAGAAAATGTCGTAGGCGCTCAAAGCTGTCGACGTACAAACAGAAAAGTTGCATTTTCAAAGGTTAACATCTGCTGTTGGAAATTTCATAGCAGCTTATTTTGAACTGCTAAAACAACAGACACAGAATCAATACGATACTGTAAATGCATCTTATGCGCATGCACGTAAGTCTTATTTAGCCTATACACTGGTGGGTGTTACGGTGGTCGAACCGTTAGTAAGTTTTCACAATATAAGCTGCCCGACTTTTCTATAAGCAGCACACATAGCATTATCTTGTGAATTTGGGGATGATTTTGAAAAAATAAATAATTTCGCCATGTTATTTTTAATAGAAATTTGCCGTAAACCATATTCTGCCATCATCACAGGACAGCCATGAGGTTTACCAACTCCGATGCAGGCTACATATCTGACACAGAAATAAAGGAAGAATGGAAAGATTTGGGGGTTACTAAGTGGAAGTCTAAAACCCCCAAATCTCGATTACAAACAAACAGATGTTCTTATGTTGAGAAAGTCTGACTTTTAAGTTCTGTCACCTGCTGACAAGTATTGGAATGAAATCTCTTAGTGTGATATCAGCTTGTCTTATTACCGAAATAAGAGAAAAGCCTGCTCTACAAACTTGCTACCTAATGACTTGATGGTACGTGTGTTCCCAATTAATCAATTAAGAACAATAGAAAAGTGGACCATGCCATGTCGAAATGGCGGGCGTAAATATTAAAAACAAACTTGTTATCGTCTGGGCAATATTACAAACGGTGAGTATGACGCACGAGATGGCTTAAACGCTGTCAGCTGCAATATAATCCTTTATGATAACAATGCAAGGTTGTTTTTTCCCCTCCATTTGGCAGCTTCTAAAATGAGTAATGACATTGCAAAAAAGAAAGGAAAAGCACCCGGTGAGAGAAAGTCGTCGAAAAGAAGAAGTAAAAGAAGGGAGACTTACGCGGTGTACATCTACAAAGTTCTAAAGCAGGTACTCCTGCTTCATGTCCCTACGCTTTGACTTGGACACTTGCGAGAGCGATTTTTCTGTATGAAATTGTTTGTAAACGATATTTTCACTATATTCTGTTTTTAAAAGGTCCATCCTGACACCGGTATCTCAAGCAGAGCAATGAGTATTATGAACTCCTTCGTCAACGACGTGTTTGAGCGCATCGCAACGGAGGCTTCTCGCTTGACTCAGTACAACAAGCGATCCACCATCACCAGTCGTGAGGTCCAGACTGCCGTCCGTCTGCTTCTGCCAGGAGAGCTCGCAAAGCACGCCGTGTCTGAGGGCACCAAGGCCGTCACAAAGTACACCAGTTCAAAATGAACCAAAAAGTGTCTGCACACTACACGCTTCTTAGGGCGTCGGGCTGCACAAAGTGTGCGCAGATTCCGATACGCGCATGGGTTGTGTGCCCACTATCCAGAGCGAGTAGATCAGTAAAACTTTGCAGAAACTGTGTGCTGCTTTGCTTATGTGTATGATGTACTTGAGTTGGCCATGTTTATTTTGTTCAATAAATATGCTTGCACAGGATTGCATCAGTGGTTTCATTTAAACAGAAAATATGCTCATTACCTGGCATTCACATGATTCAAGATACCTTTTTGCATTTCTTTCAGAATTGTAAAATCAATTTGTGTACAGAACAATGTATAGTGGTTGAAAAGACAAGTACAGCATCTTACCATACTAATAGCACACATATACTGTGTGTGTGTGTGTATAGCTAGTTGCTTGAAACTAAGGACCAGTAATTGATCTATACATTAACATAGGAGGCCATCCAAAAAGACACCCACAGCACTAACCAGCTAAAGGCCTTAAATTCAGTATGTATTGCATTTTCATTTTACATTCTCAAAGTATGTTATGTTGACCTTCTCCCTGCCCCTGACCCCCAGTGCCCCTGCTCCAGCAGTGCACTTTGCGCAACATGTATCATGTAGTCTCTATATTGCAGTTTTCTTCCACCAGGTTGAACAAAATGCTAGCTTAGAAAAGTGTGCAGCTGTAATTAACATCCTATGGTCAGATGGTGATAGAACAGTGACTGAAGCCGGATGCAGATGTCCTTTTGTGCTGAAACCTGATATCAGACACTCACTGTTCTGTCACAGAAGCCCAGAGCAGGGCAGCAGATACAGGCTGCATGGCTGCTGAAATGAACCCAGGTAACTGCAGCTTCTGTCTGTCCTTTTCTGTGGATGGGTAGCATAGACTGAGCACAGAAAGGACTGCATATAAGGGATGTTTAGCTGGCTGGGGGGACCAATGGTGATTCAGCAGTTTGCTGGCATAAGTGCACAGCATATAAGTGCAGATCCAAATCAAAGCATGGAGAAAAATACACAGTAAAAAAGTAGTTTTGAAGGCCTTTCAATGAGGAACTTCCTTCATTTTCCTGGTCAGTGGATGCTGTAATATCAGCTCGCAAACGTACCCAGAGTAAGTGTGGTCTCATGTCACACACCCTGAATAGAGCCTGACTGACCATTTCAATCCACCATGTGCCAGCAACCTGTATTTTTTTTTTTCTGTGATGACTGATTCCTTGCCTTGCAAAATTCTCATCCTGCAGATTCTGAGTGCTGAACTCATGCATATTCATTGGTCAGCTGGCTTGTTCATGTTTGACTCTGGGCGTAAGCAGCTCAGTTTCCTTTTGTTGCCAGTAGATGCTTTGATGCCTCGCGCTGACAAGGAGAATTTTGCATGACAATTTGCAGAATGGCAGCTCTATCAAAGGCAATCTTCAATGCCTCAGTGCATATGCTGATGGTAACTGGCCACAGCTATATTTTGGCACAAGTTAAGGGGGTTCAGTTGTCATTCTCTCTAGGTCTTAATCACTCATTGGCAAATATCTGTATCAGATGCTTCCACTAGAGGTCAGTCACGGGAATTAAAGCGTGTTACAGCAGCGTACCTGTATAGCTTGCTAAAAAACTAAACTAAGTGATACTCTGTGACAACTCTGCACTAGGACAAGACTGAGAAGCAATGAACATACCTTAGCAGCGGCACTGATGAAGCCTCCACTTCAAATACTGTAGGTGGAAATCTCATTTGATATAGTACATCACACCCAAGATGATCATTAATCTCTGCTTATCTAACGGGTTCATTATGGCCAGACATTTAAGGTCTAAAAGAGAGATTGAACACAGAGGATGGTGCGGAAGTAGTATCTATACTTCAAAATGGTCCTCAGGGGCTGTCGTACCAGGTTTTCAACAACCTAAGCACTTAATCACCCATTCCAGCCAATTAAAATCATGCTTGAACCAACAGAACTTATCTGCCATACTCTTTATCACTGATACCAGGGAGAATCTTCATAAAGGGTGATTTCCAGTGCATTGCGTTACTTTATTCAAACTACAACATCTTAAGCACCGCAGTTATTTGGTACATTCTCTAATTATACCACACAGTTAAAGAGCTGGTGAGCTATCTGTTTACAGGAAGAGCTCGGTCAGTTTTGTGGTTGCAGCTTCTGAGGGGGTCTGTGGTTTAAAGAGCTGGAGAACAGCAACTTTTCGCTTTAAGGGAGCATGGTTTTTGTTTCTCTCTGATGTTAGAGTGGATCCTAGCAGCACTGTGACTTGTCCTGATGATCCCTCCTGATCTCTCACCAGGGCTTAACACAATAAATCCTTCTGGAGCTCTCTTACCACATCTTAACACAATATATATCTCAATCTCTATCTCTATCTCTCTCTCTGTTTCTGTCTCACACCCAACACATTAAACCCCTCTCAATCTCTCTCTCTCAGACCCAACATATTAAATCTCTCAAGATGTCTCTCACCAGAGTTCAACACATTAAATCCCTCTAGAGTTCTCTCCAACTCAACACATGAAATCCTTTCAGATCTCTCACTGTGACTCAGCATTTTATAATGCTGAAGCTTAACAATGATAGTGTTGATAAAAATTAATCAATTACAGGTTTTTACAATGTTATCCATTTAGACAGCTGGATATTTACTGAGGCAATTGCAGGTTATGCACCTTGCCCAAGGGTACAGCAGCAGTGCCCCCGTGGGGAATTGAACCAACAAACTTTTGGTTACGTGTCCTGCTCCTTAACAACCATGCTACACTGCCGCCCAAAACGTTTTGCGATGGCCGGGAATCGAACCCGGGTCAACTGCTTGGAAGGCAGCTATGCTTACCACTATACCACCATCGCAGATGACAATATTTATAGCACCAAAATTTTGCACACTTTACTTCTACTATTTTCCACATTTTAAAACAATAGTAAAGGTATCAAAACTATGAAATAACACAAATGAAATTATGAAGTGACCCAAAAGTGTCATAAACAAATCAAAACTTATCTTAGTAAAATCTTACATTTTAGATTCTTCAAAACAGCCCAAAATATTCTATATATATTCTATATATAATACATTGAAACTTTTTTTTTTTTTTTTAAAGAAATTCATACATAAGCATCAACTTCACTATTTATATTTGTCTATGAAACTAATTTCAAGCATTTAAGCATAAGTCTTCAGATCGGAATGTCTTTAAATGCATTACATCTATCAGGTGTGTCCAAACTTCTGACTGGTATTGTATGTTATACGTATTATAGGCTGTTGCACATGTAGCTGAATGTTTTTTGAATGGTTGACATACTTTGGCAAAATTCCCTGGCTGCACCTTGGCATCCCACGGTGCAATAAACATTGAAAGGAGAATCAGTTTTCAAAAACATTTCCAGGAATTTAAAGGCTATGAAATGCCGTCCCAGCTGTGCCGTTGAAAATGTACCACTAGGTGACAGCCTTGTACAAGTTGTTTTATGACAGGGACAATTCCTTTTTATATTTTGTATGTAACTAACATTAAATAAAGGTAATATTTAACATGACTATATTTAGGAGGATAGATTTGGACATATACTGTTTAAGCATGACAAAAACACAAGTCATATTCATCTTCAGACCTTAGGGCAAGATAATTATTAAAATATGTAATTTATGTTGGCATGGTTATTAATTTATATCCAGATTTTTAAGTTGCTACCCTGCCCAATGAATGAATTATGCCAGCCAACCTGCAAGCATTAACATTATATGAATTATGTGTACAACTACATACCTGCATTTGTTAACATCCAAAAAGTTACACTACATTATTTATTTGCTTAGTTGATTCAACTACAAAAATATATATCTTTGCAGGAGCAATTACAGTTTACTCAAAACCTCTGGGACTTCTGATTCAGTTTAGTGCTTCCCAAGCACATTAATAAAACTTGTAAACAACGCTTGACATGAATACATGTTAAGAGGGCAGATGGTCAGACACTTAAACATCTCAAGGCTGTGGAGACCTCAGATGACCTGTTTTGAAAATAACATTGTCAGTCTTAGTTCATCATTATTTCTATTTATTTGTTGATCAATGAGACAAAATGCTTAGTTGAATACTTAAAATGCATGAGAATCTTTTTCCCTGTTTTAAATTGTCTTTAGTCATTATTATGTGACTTATTTCCCTCCAGGATTATTACAGTCACAGTTCTATACTGTTATTTTGTTTGCTTTATATCTTGCACCAACTTAAAATAAAGTAGGCACAACTTAACCAGGTTTTGATCAAGATATGTCCAGATTTATTTGAGAGGCTAAACACTCCTGCCATGCAAGACAGGCTCAGAAAACTGAAGTCCCTCTTCAAAAATATATACCAGACATGCTTTTTGAAGACAAATTTAAATCTGTGCTGTTCTCTGTGATATAATTCTTGTATATAATCTTGAAATTTTCTCACATATGATATCCAATAAAAGAGGAGTTGCTTTCGGTTTTAGATTCGAGCATATGTTTGAGAAACAGGGATGCAGGCTATCAGCATCCACCCCTCTCCCAGGGTGACATGCCCTCTGGCGTATGCTGAATCAGGCCTCTGGGCAGAATCGGAGCAAACAGCAGACTAAGCTTTAAGGCTTACACTTGTAACAGATGTATTTCTGGGAGTTATTTCCAGGGCGTGTATTTTGTAATAACATAGATCTCAAAACAAAACATTACTGACCTTACATGACCTTGTATAAAAGTGTAATTGCGTTTGATGAGCAGCAAAAAGAATTGTCACAGAAGTTGCTTGTTTGAAACTGGATGAAACCGCATTGAAGGACAATGGCGCATAGGTTTCTTAAAAGTCAGGGTTAGGCCTCAGAAGTAAACATCAGTCTAGGAACCATGATAAAAATGGTCTTCTGTATCATATTAAAGGTTCCAATAAAATGCCCAGCAGTTCAAATGAGTATGAACTATTTATGGACTGATAAACACCACACATTTGCAGTGTCCTAAATCACTCCCACACCTGTCCTCGGAAAGTGGTAGGGTGTCTCCAAAGGCAAACTGTGTGACAGAGCTTAGGAACCTAGTTACTGTGATGAGTAATTTGACTGGATTGGATTCCAAAAAATAAGCAGGCCAGACCTGTTGGAATCCAGTTGCTTGGCTTGGTGCCCTGTCCTTTTAGAAATATGGTTTAAGGGGCCACAGTAGACGTAGGGTTCTGGCTGTACAGATGACTCACACACATTTCAGCCAACCACCAAACTGCTGCAGTCCAGCTGCCTCACATTGGAAAGCAATCAGCTGGAAATAATAAGGTGCAAGTGCTCATTCAGATTCCTTCACAAAGGACACCAAAGTACCGACCCTCAACTGCCCGGCTATTCTATTTGCAGTGTATGAACTAGGCTATTTCCACACTTGCATGCACTGCTTTTAGTCTTCAAATGGACTGCGTCCCTGTAACGATCTCATTCATACTTGCAGTCAGTGGAAAGGATTATGAGGGATTGCACTTCCTGGAGCATCTCTGTGCTTGTGACTGTGGCTGGTTCCGTGGTCTTATAAAGGAAATCGGTACCCTCCTGAGCTGTGGTCAATTGCATGAGTGGTCAAAGAGGAAAAAAGTGGCATTTTCAAATAATGGTCACTGGACAAATTGGTAAGGGTACAACTCCTGCAAAATAACTTATTATACCTCTCCCAGAGAACACTGCCAGCAGGAAAAACACAGTTAAAACAGTCCCAGAGGGAGCTACAAGGCCTAGTGCAGGTTCAGGGCTTGAGAGGGAGGTCCAGCAAGATGTTGGAAAGGTAGAGGAGGACCCAGGACAACCACTGGGGGGCATCTACCTTTTTCACCATTCATGCTGTTAGATCAGGTGCATTTATAAGGTTAAGATGTCCCCCCAGGGTCAGAGCAGCACCTGGCTTCAGCACCTGAATTTAGCATCTTAGGGGGGACCATTAAAAGGTAAACATGTTGGTTTTCCAAAATGGCAAAATTCTCTTTAGGACAGAGTTCAAACTAAGCACAAAACACTTTGTCCTAAACTGGATTTGATCAAGCATTTTTTTTTACTTGCATAACATTATGGGTTATCTAAAACGTGTTTGGTTATTCCATTCAGAACAGACATGCAGTTTGATTACATGCAATCTGGATCAGTGCATGGTGGTTAGGGTTCATATTTCTTGACACGAAAGTCCTGGTTTTTCAGTGCAGCATTGTGATGTCAGAGGTTTGTCAGAGGAAGGGAAATCTCACCCCATGGAGTTCATGCTTTAACAGCATGTGCTTTGATAAAACCCTGTTTTTGATAAAAGCCACTTTTTACTGAAGTAAGCTTATATACATTTCCCACATGCATGGAGAATACCATAACAGACATTATTTATAAATCATGTTAATTACACGATATGTTTGCTAATTTTAGATAAAATGAAATGCTATCAAAATTGTACGTATATCTGTATGCAGTAGTATGTATGTGTGGGCATGGGTGGAGCATGTATTCGGAGTGTGGCCTACAGATCTCTGACATTGATCAATGAAATGATTTGGAACAACTCACTCAGTGGTTGGCATTTGCTCCTTGGCTAGCATCCAGGTTTGAGGCCTCTGTGGTTTTGTAGTAGACCTGAGTGGACTTGAGGCCGATGCTCTGGAGGGTCATGAGTTTTACTCCTGGCTGTGTCACCGCTGCCAAACCCTAAGGATCCCAGCATCTGCACTGACAGTCCAGACTTAAAATGAGCCTGTATAAGGATGACAGCCCAGCAAAGAATGGCACAGTGACAACATTTATATAATCCACTCTGCTTTGCATGGTCAGCACAGCCTTTGAAACAAAATGTGTCAGGCAGGAGCTTCCATCCTAGTCATCTGCGCAACAATATCACTGGAGTGAATGAGCAGATAAAATGTCTCTTTTATTTGATGGTCAATTGCATTCCCACCTATGGTCATTTTATAGGATATACGATATGCTTGCCCATAACAGGAGACCAAACCCAACTTATGCCTGTTATCTCCTGGAAAGATCTGGAATAATACGTTATGACCCTCTAGTATTTAACTGTCTGAATAATAAGATTCGTGTCGCATGATATAATCTTTTGATTAAATTCTGTACAGATTTAGTGCTAATTTAATCACACAATGTGCTTCCTTTGAATGGTCTTTGATTACTGAATAATCGTACTAAGGAGCAGTGGCAATAAACGCAGCACAAGTAAAGATAACCAAAAGGAACTGATTGCAAATCTTCTAATTAGCGTAATGTTTTTTTCTCCTTATTATATTTTATTATTTATTTACTTTGAATCCCTTTATTTGTCATCAGACCAGAAAGTCAAACATCCCTTGTTAATGTGGTTTCTCATAGTCTACTCCCCCACCATGTTAATGATATTTCCTTTAAATCTTCTGATGTTTTGCTAATGACGCAATGTCTACGGATATATTACCAGGGGTATGATAGAATCATTAATGGTGGTGTTTTAAAAATTATCTCCGACATTTTTGCGTTGCCGTGGCGCTCCTCCATCTCCCCTCCCGGATGGTAGTCATCGTTGTCTCCTTTTGAAGGAGTGTTATAAACACATTATGGATGGATACATTAGTGACTGATGCCGAGACAGGGATCGCGTTGTTTTGGTGTGAGAGTGCATCATTAGAGAATGTTCCACTTGGCGGGGAAGCGCGTATTAACGGCACTCGCAATGAAATGAGGTTGTGATAGATAGTTAAAGTTATAGAAAGCTATTAGGTTGAAATATGAACCTCTCAATTGTCATAATGAAGCGGGGGGCTATTTGCGCGGCGATCAGTGCGTTAGGAGACAATTGGAATCCGTAATGACAGACGCAATACATTACGGGCGGCGGGTTTAGGGCTTTAAGGTAGAAAAAAAGTAATCATATCCGCAAAGAATGTTACAGGGCCTCCATTAACCACACAGTTCAGGGTCCAGGATCTGCTCGCCTCTGTCACCCATCTGAATTTTTGCATGGGTGAGGAGTCGGGGGCGTAGGGATTGATATGCGTAACTCTCAGCATCAGATCTTCTTCGAAGACTTTGATGGGAAGAGCAACACAAAAAGCAGGACCCCGGAGCCGCAGATGCAAACCCTGGGTCCGGCTACACAGGCGAGCGAAGTAACTGGCTTAAACTTTATTTTGTATCGAGGCACACTATTAAGGTAAAAGTGCTGGGAACGGGCCTGACACAATCTATTATGGAGGTATTTCATGGGCGCTGATTAGCTGTAATCTAAGGCTAAATCACACATTTGGTCAATGACCTTTTCCAGCAATGTGATTTACTCCTTGATCAGGGCTAATCAGCCCCTGCGCAACAGCCACTTTACGTTTCACAATATCCCTCTTTCAATGCATTTCCTCACCATTTGCTGCTTAAATGTTGTAATAGAATAGGTTACTGTAATTGTGATAGAAAGCAGTGGAATACACATGAGGGGCAGTAAAATTTCTCCTTTCTTTTCTCACTAAATATAAATCAAATTGCAGTGACTGCACAGATATATAGATGAAAAGAAGGAATTTGTTTTTTTTTCCACAGTTTTGGTCAGCGGCAATGCGCTTTCCTTAATTTCAAACTCAGAAAAGAGCAGCAGCCTTGTGAAGCTCTGTGTCACAGCATCACAGTTAGTTTCAAAGCCTCTTCACCGCATTGAACATCACCGCTCAGAGCACTGCCCGCATCATCCATCTTTCAGTGGATGGAATGGAGGCGTCAAGTGGACGGTGTAGGATGGGCCGTTACAAGGCCTTGAGCACTACCTGCATGTGCAGAATGGCGTGAGGCCAGGCAGTGGCATGGAGGAACTGAGCCTGGTCCATACCTCACCAAGAAGAAGCACTTTCAAATGCATCCTTTCATCATCATCCTTGCTTACCAGTGCCACTGTATTTTCAGGCCAGTACAGCAGGCCTTTTGAAACATTTATTCGTTCCCTTAGGCTAGCCACTTCTCAGATCATCTCTGATACTTATTCCCCTGCTCTTGGAAACGTCATCAATACCTGAGTCCCAAAACATGTCTCTACATGGCTATCAAAACCCTCTGGCAGAATCTTGTCATAAGAATTTCAGCTGATTTGCACACACATATAGCAACACAGCCTTTTTTAATGTTTGATGTGATGTTGTCACATGATTGATGCTTACATAAGGATGTACAGGAGGTACCATCAGCTGTGGTCTTGCATTGCTTTCCTATGAAGCGTTGGTTACAAATAAAGAATAAGAGGCTCTACCTCTGAACAGTCCCTTAAATTAAGACTTCTATGTTGTCTGAATCAGAGAAAGCTTACTTAGGCAACCATTCTGCACTAGGGCTGGTGATCTAGTCTGACTGGCAATGGCAATTATAAATTGGGGCTGGGAGTAAAATTTGCCAACATTGGAACTGGATTGAATTTGAAGCATTGAAATATTACCATGAAACATAAAAATTTCAGGATAAAGACAGCAAAATCAGAAATTTAAGACATAGTGAGAGCTACATCTACTAAAAAATCAGTAATATGAGCATAAATTTGTGGTACACCAAAAATGCCTGTTCACTGATATATGGCATCAAACTTAGTGTAGTCATGATATTATAATAAACCTACTCCACCTACCCAAAATTAAGAACCAGGATGGAATTTGTGTTTGAAATGTGTTTGAAAGGGTTCTGTATACAAATTGTGTTTAAATTGGTTTCCACAAACCAGGATTTTCTTTAGTAGGTTAACACATGTATTTTGCTATTACCTATTTTATTTCACAGTTGCAAGATATTATTGACTGTCCCATATTTGTTGACTTAAAATGCCAGTACATACTTGGAATTGAAAACTATGGAACTGGATGTTAAAAGAATAGAACTGGTTCAGTTTATACTGAATTCTGATCTGGAAGAGGAACTCAACTGTAATTTCTTTTCTGAAACTAACAACCATTCCACAGTACACAAAAGTACATGTGTGTTTTGTAATTGTATCAGTTTTTATGTCAGACAGGAGTAAAGCAGTCTGGTAGGTAATTACAAACGATTGAATTAGTACTGGATGCATAGGCCTACACTATAGTGCACAAAATATTTGCATTCATGGTTGTTTTAGTGTTTGGTATGATACGCGCTAACATTCAGACCCTGTAATTTTTATTTTAGTCAACTGACAAAGTTTACCACAGCATATTGCACTATTTTATTCTTCATGTTAGAAAAAAAAAGCTGTCAGAGAATTACCGTGTTAACATGCTTATAAAAACTGTCATTACTTCATTTACCTTTGAACATCTTCCAGCTTTCATTTAGCTGCTATATGTACGATGCTGTAGCTGCATTAATATTGTTGTTAGCTTATTTCAGTATTATTTAATTAGCCTCTAGTCACAAAGAAGGTGGGTTTCATTCATTTTCCCTCTGATTACCGCCTCCTGCTACCGAACTCAAATCAGAATTAAGAGGAGCATAATCAGCAGGAACTAATTGCCTAATTGCACTGATAAGTAACGGCAGACTCATTAGCCGTTCTAAGTGTCCAGTTGATAACGTCGCTTCTCCGTTGTCTAGGTTGCGCCGCAAATGGCAGAGTTAGTGTCCCCTTTGAAACAGCTGGTCTTGTGCTAGAAGAGAAAATAACGGACGTTAGATGTCTGGAGGGAGTCGTGCGGGCAGGAGGGTGCTGCGGCTGGCAGGGTGTTTTTTTCCCTATGTTGTGGAGGAACTCTCCGCTCCTCCGAAAATTGAATGCCCACCATTTGAGAAATGAATTTATCGAAGTCTCTGTCTTTTTTCCCCATTAGTAAGTGTTTAGTTCAGCGTTTTAAATAATTGCGTTACCAGGAATGATATTTAAAATACATTTGGGAGTCAATGAGGCGGGAAAGTGCCTACATGTTTTGCTGATGACACCCGGGCCATTTGGAAGACATCAAAGTAGAGAGGAGGTAGCCCAGATGCATATTATAAACTCATTATGGATATCATTTAAAAGGATACACTTCAGCAGCAAATACAATATTCCCCGTCTCTCTCTGGTAATGTGTGTTTGCAAAGTCGAAACTCTTAGATGCCTTCAGTTAATGTGACATCTATTATCGAACTGTAAAATCGAATAAATTGCATTGATTTCCATACCAGCATGGTCGTTAAGGTATGGACGGGACACTATTATGAGCCAATGTTTTCAGATGGAAATGAGCAAAAAAGCATGATATCTTTAAAGAAATAATGTCACGAATGCTTTCAAAGCATAAATTCAAAGCTGTGCTATTCAGTTTCTTGGGGGGAATCCTGTTTTATGCCGTATTATATATTTATTTTTGGTCCCTCTGATTTTATTTTGAAAATAGTAAGGAAACAAAGTACCAGTTAAATTAGCTTGTTGAATGCCTGATGACACATGCTACATATTGTATGTTCTTTTCTTGCGGTTTTGGTTGCACTTCATTTCCATTTGTCTTTTTCAAGTTTCCTCCTTGTTTTGCAGAAAGTGCACATGTATTTTCCGCAGGATGACAGTAGTGTGAGTTATATCTCAACATAACATGCTTTGATCTTTCTTTGGGCAACGGACTTTATAGAGACAATATGAAACAAGCATATTGCATTTCTCAATCAAGTGACTTCCATTGGGGCTGACATGAAAGCCGCTTGATTAAAAACCCACTGGTCAAGGACCAATCTCAGTGCAGTTTGGTACCAGAAGCAGCAGTGTTCATCTGGAGTATAAGGGCATCTTCTAAACCTGAGAAATACCTTTTGTGGGCGCGAGACCGTAATGGCTATGCAGCCAAACTCTCCATGACTAAACTCTCCATGACATTTTTCGGCATAACTGTAAGAAGGTATTGCTGCCTGCAGTATCTGCTTATGATAGCGTCTAGCTGTCCAAATTCAACAGGTTTTTGCTTTTTTTTTTTTTTGAGCCGCACTAAGGATTCAACTGTTTTTTGCTCTTACATTGTTCATGACTAATCCGTTTTTATCCTGTATCACTAAGCACAAATGGATATTTCATTGATTTTTAAGTTCATATGCCGAATGTGTTTCACCTGAAAAAGAACAATACTGAATGTTTATGTGTAAAACGGCAAAGTCGTGTGGCGCGGAATAACATTTGTAGCGACGGCGGTAGTCATAGCCCTAAGCGATGCCTCATCAGTTTTAATGCCCATCGTTTGCTCTGCCCACCTGCAAAGGGATGCCACAGTGAATGTTTTTCCACAACAGCGGCGCGACGTCACCTGGTGACTCTATAATAACCGCATCATTTAAATGAAATGCCGCAGCGGTTTGATGTTCCCCACGTTGGCGGCTCCCCCCAAGATACTTTTACCGAACGCAATCAAAACACACAGTAAATAAAAGACGCCACCCGTAAATATGCAAACGTTCGCCATCAATGTGCATAATTAACTGTGAGGGGAAAGCGAGACTTAGCACCTTCTTTTTTTATCTCCCCACGTCCCTGACATACATCTCATCCGCATGCTGCTCCTAACAGAGGTTCCTGTCAGACTCTGTGAGGGGTTTCGATCTCATTTGGGGGTGATCACTGTGTGTAATCGCTTAAGTAGAGCTTCTTCTGTACTTAGAGCAGTATAACGCTGGGAGCCGAGAGCGGACTCTAGGTGGTGTTGTCTTACCTTGTGAATTGTAGGTGGTCGACCTTTGGGACACCGGCACCACTTTTCAAGGGCCATGCTCTTTGAGTGAAATGGACCACTGTGTGATGACAGTAGAACGGGGAATAAGTAAGTCCCGGTTTTCATTAGCTTCCTCCCATCACATTAGAATTGCACTGGTACAAGTCATCATTCTCATTCTACACATTATCTTATTTCTTTGTCATTGTCTATATGTCTATGTGGCCCTTTGTACAATGGGGGGGAGGAGACATATACAAGATAACAATAGCAACAGCTGTTGCCATGCCAGCATGTTGTGAATAAAATTATAAACTATAAAGCACTAACAGAAGGACATGAAGTGATGTAAGGGTGCACACTTTGTGCATTAATAAAACCTCTAGCCTGGGTCGAGCCCGGTGCTGTGGGCTATGATTCTGGCCCAGCACACAACACATTCTTTCCCTCAGGTACTGTACCATTTCCGGCTCTGCCCTGCTGTCCGGACCACCTGGCCAAATGTGACATGATCGAGGGATAAACAGGAGGAGGTTGAAGACTTTCAGCACACCATCTTCATAATCACAACCAGGAAGGTGGGGGAGCTCTGAGCTCAAATCACAGAGCAATTCATGAAGCGAGTCATGGATAATGCTGGTCCAAGTTCTCCCTGCCCCAAGATTGGTGATCCAGATAGGATCAATGGAGGCTCCGAGGCAGAAGTCATTGACCCTTACCAAGGAATTGCCATGATGTCTTTTTCCTAAGGCAAGGTTTATTGTGTGATGTACTGAAAAAAAATCCTCAGTGAGGTGAATTTACCCTAATCTAATAAGTAAATTGATATATAATGGCACATGCATCTACACAAATGTAGGAAAAGTACATTGAAAAAAGTTCTTTCTATTTCTACCAGAATTACGAAAGTATATAAAAGTTTCAAATATATTATTAAGGGAAAGCACATAAAAGACAGTTTAGAACTTGATTCACAGTCAAGCCAATTAAACTGATGATAACTTAAGGCATAAAACTGATCTGAGCTGTGACAGAAAAAAATGTCAGTTGACCATTACAACTACTTATATTTGGAAAAGTATGTGAACATACAGGTATTCCTCTGTTCTGCTATCTACAAATGCCTGAATAACATATTTTCTACATAAACATTGCAGAATAAGAGTACATTTTCTGTACACACACCCGTTTTCATGCTAATAAATTATGAAATATGGTACAAACATAGGCAATTGAGTTTGAATTAAGAGCCATGAGCCAGTGTAGAGGCAGTGTACTGCACACCAGTCTCCATCTGTGGTGGCTTATGGGGCACCAGCTTCCATCTGTGTCATTTGGTCTCATTTGCTTTTCACTGTTTGTGTAACTGCTTGCTCTGAAGCACAGGGAAAGAGTAGTGATATTTAGGCTATGACTTGGTGTCTGTGAGGTTAATGTGTTTGAATGTGGTAGAACTACTAATGGATATCATGTGAGAAGGTCTGGGCGGCAAACCTGTGATGGCGAGAAAATAAAGCCACAAAAATGTATGAGTTCTCGATGCAGGACATAGAAAATATGAGTTCAATTTGGCATCAGCTTCTAATGAAAGCCAGACATCATAAGTGAGATGGAGGGAATATGAGCAGGTATGTTCTCTTGCCGCTGTAGGTTGAATGGGACAAACTACCATGTGCAAGACGTATGTCAGATATGGCATATAGGAGGTACTGGTAATCATGTTTCTTGGCAAAAATATGACTTCGTTCAATGGTCCTTTGAACAGGTATATCACAAACTAGACAAACTTGAACCAGTATTGATCGGTCATCATGGTAGAACACATAGGCATGGTGTATTTGGGTACATAATTACACACACCTCCCTCCCCAGTGATCAGGTGTCTTTATTTTTGGATTTGATGACAAATCCATACACTTTTTTGTGCGTTCCACTGCAAACTTGCTAATATTGCCATACATAAAATACTTTAATCTTTGTTTCAGATCGCACTGCATTCATTTTAATTTTGAAAAAAAAAAAAATCTGTTTTCTGTGCAGAGCTTTCATATCCCCACGCTGCGGGCACCAGGCTGGCAACTACCGAGAGCCTCCGTGCCATTTAGCGGAAGCATCGCCCCTTATTTTTAGCAATATCGAGGCTCATAAAGTACAGCGGAACATTTTTTCGCGGAGTCCATTTTCCTCCGGCCTCGCCGAATAATTGCTCATCAGTCAAATGTAGCATGTCTGCGGGATGCCCGGAGAGCGGGCGTGAGAGCTTTAATTGCGTGCCGTCCCGCCCGCCGCCGACGGAACGCTGGCCGTGGGGCCCGGAGAAAACAGCGGTGGCTCCGCGCTCCAGCCTTAATGTCCGTTAATGTGGGGGAGCGCGGTGAGCGCTGCGTGATGGTGTGCGGAGAGAGACGGAGGGGCGATCGGAGCGCGGGGAGGGGAGGGGAAGGGAGGGCGTTTCTGCGCTCCCGTGGCCCAAAAAACGCCAGGCCGCGAGGCCCGCTATAATGACACTTGATGTGCCGGCTTCACGGGCTCCTCTTTATCCGGCGGGGTTTCTGGACAAATAGAAAGGAAGCTTTGTCCTTTTGTGCTGAAAAGTTGTTTCTTACCATTTTGTTTTTGCTATCTTAACACTATGTCCAAAACTGAAGGTAAATTTAAGGCTCTCTTCTGTATTTATTGTATTTTATTTAATTATGACATTTTGTGAACATTGATACAGCTAAGGGTGTTATTATGTACAAGACATTTGATTTTGATTTTGTATTTATTTTTACTGTATGTCTTCAGTAAACATCACAATAACGGTCTTACTCAAATTTACTTGAGACTAAATATAGCCGTAGACTGGAGTAAGCTGCAGTTAGACAAAGACAGAGATGGGAAAGACAATAATAAGCATTTACACCATTAATTTCACAAATAAAATGCCAGATTGACACTGTGTAAAAAGGATGGAGCTTTAATAAAACATTAATACAGCATCCTTTATAGGGTGCATAAGCTGAACATGCCGACCTTTTGACAAGACAGCTGCCCTTTCTTGTTGGGCATTACAGAGGAATGGACTTAAGCAAAGAGAAGTTGCTCACCAAGTCCCAGAGAGACTGCACTTGACTCAGTTACACGTGTCCTGTCTGGCACTGTGGTCTGTGCTCTACTTTTCAGGCCCGGCCACCTGTTCTGCCTTATCGGGATTGTCCAGAAATAACATTTGGTCCCGGCTGGCTAGCTCGCGCTATTCATTTGACAAAGCAGTACATAATAAGAACGGCATGGACTGCTGTTTACATGTTTCCAGTAACAACTTTTTTCTGCTGTTGCTGTTTAAAAGTGTGTTATAGATTCAGAGTCACTAAGTTCCTGGTAGGTTGTCTTTCATAGGTGACCTCTCAACACTTGACATGACCTCTATGTCTGTGATACCACCTAATGTAAACAAATTTTCCTACACACATACTTATACTGAATACACAATACCATCATTGTGCTACACTGAGCACTCTGTATTAAGTTAACATTGTGGAGTCTATATTAACTTTGTGCATTCTATATTAACATTGTGTATTATTCTGTGTGTATTATGATTCATTCAGATGTGTATCATATTATAGCGGTGAAATTAAATAGATGATAGAGCTTTCAGTATGATGCGGACAACAACACTGCAAGCGGATGAAAAGCGCATGTGAAAGGTGTAAAAATAGCCCCTTTCCACATGTAGTGGGCGGGGGGGAAGCTGTCCGATATTGTATGTCAAAACAGCCCCTCTGAATCTTAGAGGGCTCAGTAACTGTTAGGCAGAGCCAAAGCTGCCTTCAGCAGACGCCTCAGCCCAGACCGGTTTCAGAAGAGAGAGAAAGAGAGAGAGAGAAAGAGAGAGAGACGCCGGCCGGCCCACCATGTCCCACAGCAGCTTTTCCTTTACCCCCACCACGCTGCGCTCCTTGCGGCTGGACGAGGACCTCCTGGAGAGGCAGAGCTACATCAAGCGGCTGGCGGCCCCGCAGCTCAGCAGCTACCTGCTGAAGAAGGAGGCCCGGGAGAGAGCGGCCGCCGCCGCCCCGCCGCCGCGGCAGGCACCTCTGCAGGTGTGCCACGACCTGGTGGTCCACAACGCCCTCTTCACGGGCAACCTGGAGGCCGTGCAGCGCCTCTTCCCCAAGGGGTCCACGGTCAACTTCATCGTGGAGTCGCGGGGCGGAGACATGCGCTGGGTCTGCAGGAACGTGGGTAAGAGCAGAGAACCGCGCCGTACCCGGCCTCACGCCCCTCGACGCTCCTGCCGCGTTCACAGCCATTCAAACGCAGCGACCACAGGACCTTCCTGTGGATGAGCTGACACACTTAAAAACCACACTGGGCGTGGGTCAATGGGCAAAATAAGTGTGCTAGAACTCAGCAGTGGCTCAAATAACCACAGATGCATATATTTCTGATAACATAAAAAGCAAGCTGAACTGCAATTAAATGTAAACTGTTGCCTGCTATCCGTTCATATATACATTTACATTTACATTTCTTCATTTGGCAGACGCTTTTATCCAAAGCGATGTACAAAAGTGCAAATAGTGGGCAAACAACAGGCACAAGAGCAAGATGTGTACAGGTCATACAATGCAAATAGTGCTGAAGCTGAGCGCAAGGTCAGTGTCGCGAGCCAACTAATCTGAACTAGGAAATTGCATATCAAATACAATTACAGGAACAATAAAGTACCACTATACTACCTAGGTAAGTGAGCAACAAGTACAATATATATCTGAGTAATGAAAATAGTTTCATTTGCCATAACTCCTGATTAACAATGAAGCCTGGTGTTTAAAAAAGCATAGCCCTGGGCATTGAGATCATTGCCCTGGGTACAGCCTAGAGCTTACCACATTTTAAGTATTCTATATAGAATAAAAACATTTTAAATCAAATATAAGAAGTGCATACAATCATCAACACCTCCATACAATAAAAATGGCTGGCCAAATTCAGTTTGATAGAAAAATATATATAACTTCAGAACAGTAGAATTAATCATGCCTGAAAGGTTAGTGGAAGAAAGTAAAGAAGTGTATATTTGTCTGAATTATATTTCCAGGATGGAAATGGATAAAAGAGCATGTATTTTCAGAATAAAAAAAACAGTGTAGCATTGTTCACATAAATCACAGGAACTCAGAACTGCACTCAGAAGTGCAGTTCAAATTTTGAATGATGAAACCAAAAATAAAAACACATTCAATAGAGATTGCATGGAATGGATAAAATGGATGATATACAATACACATATTTCTGGCCAACGGGGTATATAATGTACACAAAATTCTGGCAATCTCTGTACAAGCCAGCCCTATACATAATAACTGTTAGATATGAATTTCATGGTCCAGTTCAACATCCTAATAAGGTGCCTAGCATGGATGTGAATAAAGCAGTTTTGTCAACAAATGGAAAATTGCAGAATTATATCAATTTCCTTAGATTTGTCTACCATTCAATGTAAGCAAGATGGACGAATGGCAAATGAATTGAGTAACAGCAGACTGAATAAAGCAGCTGCACTATATTTGATAAATAGCATATCAGATTCATGTTTGTGTTTGGCCACATGTCACAGACGTTTACTTCTGACCTGACATGACCTGCCCAACAGAATGGGTGAGACCAGTTCCCAAGTTCACTATTTTCATCTCATGCAAGCCTATTACTTCCTTGTGGGATCATTTCCAAAACTCCTGGACCACTATATTGGTAATACTCTCTGTATGAATGAACCCTCAAGTTAGGACTCTGTCACATAAATATGTGACCACTCCTAATAAGAGTGTGTAGGGGGTATGCTACCCTAGGGCCCATGGGGGTCTGTGATGTCATTGCATGGAGAAACTGACATGAACATAGGCGCTTTCCTGGTCATTGATTTATCCCAGGAGCCTTTGCAGGAACAAATTTTCCTCTTTACATTTTTGTGCTGCTTTATGCTCTACATACTGTGTGATAGGTGATCAAAATCAACAGGATGAGCAATGTACGTTTCATGCATATGTTGTATTGTGGGAAGTGTGTCAATATGTGGCTTATCTAATTATGGCAAATGACTTATTATGGTCAATATTCCCAAGTGACCTTCTTACTCAGTTATCTAACCTAACATAATATGCTTTTTCTCAGAATCAGAATAATTAATAATTTTCCATCAAGTCTGAATTTGTTTAGACTAGTTGACAACATAAACCAGTACTGTTGTGACGTGTGCCTACCAGTTCGCTGTTTTTTGTGAGTGAAAAGGGGAATGGCTGTTTGGATAGTATAAAAGGAAATAAAACAATGTCATGTTTTACAATGGACATTTATAGTCTAAAGCATGAGAGTTACTATTTAAATTTTAAAAAATGTTAAGCGATTCCTTTACTGGAGATTATTTGCACTATTTATTCTTGAATCACTGAAAAGGTAATTTACTTATGGAGTTTTGTGCAGTTTTTGAAGTGTGGCAGATATGTGTATATAGATATATGCATGTATAAATATATAAAACTATTTTTAAGGATTCAAAGCAAGCAAAAGTGTCTGACTTCAGTTTGTAATTTCAAACAAAACAAAGTTGCCACAGCAACCTAGTGTGACATTAGTGAACATAAATGCAGATGATGTTTGGCACCCCCGCCCCCACCGCCACCAAAATGGCCACCATGAGTTCTGAGCCACCATTAGGTCTGAATGACTTTTTTTTTTACACAATATCAACTAGTTACCTGGTTGGCCTGTTAGGCTAACTTCATCTTGGTTTTGGCATCACCAGATAGTCGACAGACTCAGTTATATTATTTCTGAAGCAAATCTAGATAAGCATGTTATTGTCCTGTGAAGTCGCCTTCTACAGCAATAGCGCATTTGAGACACTTTACTATAATCTTGTAAGATTTGTGTGTGTGTGTGTGTGTGTGTTATCAAAATATGTAGGCTACATTTAATACTCAAACAAATGGAGTAAACAAGAATTGCTTTAACAGTCGCATACAATCCATAAGCATACCAATTTTATAATTATTTTATGATGTCACTTTAAATCCTGAGGTAGAAGCGATTGGGCAAAGGAGTGTCAGATAACTATTTTTAGATAGTGGAGCATATTCAAAATGCCGGAAACTCTTGAGCGGCCTGCCAGTGCACCAGTCATGCGCCTCATTATCTCTCCATAAGCCGCTGATGCCTAAGTGACTCTGGGGTCTGGTAAATACACGAGGAGCAGTTGCTTTCTTACAGCTGCGAACTTTTTGGTATGTTGCCACGTTACCGATGTTTCAGCAATCAGTACCGTGAGCAACAAAGCTCGGGGTATTTTAAGAAGTAAACACATTGAGCACTCAGGACAGTTTGTGTCCTGGTTTTGGTTACATTGTGCCAATTCACTGTCCCAAGTTGCAGTATTCTCTGATGAGAACCAAAAAATAGACCACTTTATTTTCAGTTCGGCGGCGTCATTTGGACTGCAGGCAGCCGGTTGCTCCATGCCTCGGCAGACTCCATTATTGCGTGGAGTTACGGTGCATTTCAAATGATACGAGACAGAGGCTGCACAATCTCTATCTTCCTGTGGGGGGAAAAAGTGCTTCGACAAACATAGGCCTACTTACAATTGTATTGGTTGACTATTTCCGTCTGTTGAATGAGCAGGAAAAATTTTGTCAATTACTTTTTGATGATGATGAAAGACACATACGTTTAAAAGGACAATAGGCCTACGTGGTAATTTATGGAATCCACAACATGAAAATGTTTTTAAAAGTCAGCCATGGACCAGAAAAATTATAATATACAACCTTCATCTTCTATACCATCTTAGTAACATAGTAATATAACTTCATTATATGTGTGATTATGTTGATATGCTGTTTTTAGCAATGCCTTGCTCAGGCTGCTACCATTTTGCTGGTTGCATCATTGCTATATTTCAGCAGTCCTGGAGTCAGATGTTAAGAACAGATAGGGAAAACAGTCTGACAATCTCAATCTAGCACTACAAATGTCATAAGATCATTTATACACTGCAGGTGTCATGATGGTAGACTGTTTCCCAACATCCTCATAATTCATGCAGCTTGTACAAAGCTTTGCCTGTTTGCAAGTGGTCCAAACCACTCATAGAGAAGTAACGTACATTGTCAAAATGAAGAAATGCATTTTGAGCACAGTTCTGTCACTTCCTACCCAAGAGACTGTCTGCAAAAAAACAGCATTGCTCGCTGAGCCTGTAGCCTAATCACAGCATGGCTGCAGACACAGGAGCTCATTGAATAAATTTCCCTCTGTCAAGGGACCATTCAACCTGCTGCTGTGTCTATTATGGACAACCATTAAATGAAGTCACTTTCTGATTTTGGTTTGTGTTATCATACCATGTTTTAGTAAATTTTGAAATGATAAATGCAAAACTCACAAAGCAGGAAGTTGCAGAAATGGGTACGTTTAACAGGGGGCACGTGTGGGCATGCTTCTGAAGAGAGCAGTCCCAAGTTAGCAAACTGAATCAAAGAAATGTAAGCAAAGTTTCGAACGTGCCGACTGGCTGTCTCTGGCACTGTTTGAAATAATCCATCAACGCTGAAATATTAATGCTGCTTAATTACATGACTGCACTAAAAGCCAGATCTAATGATGCATTCTGTCTCTACCCACTACGCACATCTCATGCTTTGTGAGATTTCGATTTATCACGTCAACGTTTCTGCTCAGAAACAGTTCTTTTTCTCAAAGTGAAGAGAAACAATATTTCTAACCTGACCAATACTAAACAGTGGCATATTTATTTGTATTTCTGTCAGACTACATAGTATGCCTGTGATGTGTTTGAATAAATTTTTCATTTTCAGTTTCCAGTATCAGCTTGGTATGACATAGCAATTATCTAATTCTCTTTAACATGCCCTGGGTAAGAGCTGAATGACAAAATGATAATAAATAATAATAATAATAATAATAATAATAAGTGTTAAAAGTGTTACAACACATTTGAAAGGCAATATTAAATGATACCTTCAAAAAATATTTACATTGACCCTTTTGCACTGAAAATGATCTAGGGCTGCTGCCGTACTGCTTTGGATTTCTGGGTCACTACCAAGCCAGGGAAAATATCACATAGCGCAGCCTCCCTTAAATAGACACCCACAGCATAAACAGACTTCAGATGAGGAACAAACACTCTCCAGAGACAGAGCCACTGCTGGACCTGGCAATATACACCCAAAGGATTAGCTGTTTTTTTTTTTCTTTTACCATAGTGTGCACAGTTCATTGTAGTCCATGGGTCCGAAAATTAAGTGGCGCAAGCAGAAGGAGATCCGAACCGATGTGATACCTACGGCAAAGGCCACTGGCTACACCCTTTATTTCTGGAATGCCCTCATGGTGGGAGACCACAACACTGTGCTCAGTATTATCGATGACCCTGAATACTGCCATATAGTTAACAGCATCTACGACACCAGCAACATCGAGGAGTGGAAGAACCACCGCTTGAACTACAAGGCGCTGAGTATGTGACTGAGTCCTTGACCAATATGAAATGTTTTCGCCGTCACAGTAGTTGGCTTTCCTTCTGAAGTGTTTAAATAGGTTGCAGCAAAAACAATTTGCATGCTGTAGACCCAAAATGGGGCTTTGGCCAACTGGTTCCCAAAACATTTAGCATGCATTAGCTGTAGCTTGCATCAAAAATAACAACTTACGATAAAGGGGTGTGAGATAAAATATGTGGCACTGACATTGACATTTTGAGTTTTTGAATTTGAATTTCTTATTTCTTGTGTACAACAAATATGATACAGATATATCAAACATTTTAAGGAGGTTTATGAACAAGCCTGCATGATTGACTTTTTTGCTTTGTTGTTGTGTTGAAGTGGGATTGCATACTTTGGGGAGTGACATTCTCTTTTTAGATTTCAGACTGTTTACTGCGTAATAGCTAGTACATGCTGAGTCAACTGTCAAGTGTAAATCATTTTCTGACATTGGCTCACGAGTTTGAAATATGATCACTCTGCAAAAGAAATGCTCTGGTTTTGAATCAGCGAAGAATAAAATGAAAAACCCTCACATGAAAATCACATGCATTTTGATTGTTACCACTGCTGCTATTAACATTGCCACTTTCAATAATGTTCTGTAAGTTGAAGGTATATTGCAAAATACATTTGACACTGTATGCATTGTAGTACAACTACTCATGTTCATATAGCTAACTTCTAAAGTTTTATCAAATGTTCAGTTAGGAATGGAGTTTAGAATGAGAGTTTTTGTATTGGTTTCAATCTGCAGTTAGGCAATCCCATGCTGGAACTTTGCTGTTTATGTGTTTCAGCTGCGCTGTTATTGGACGTTAAAACACACCCTTTCAACCAATCAGAATCTGCTGCATGTGGTATAATTATAATAGTCCCCTCCCCCTCAACGCCCCTCCCCCAGGACTATGGTCGCTGACCTACGAGCAGGAGCTGACCACCCCCCTCCACATCGCGGCCGGGCGGGGCTTCGCGGAGTGCCTGAAGCACCTGCTGCAGAGGGGCGCTGACGTGGAGCTGTCCCCCGGGGGCACCACCGCCCTGCACGAGGCCTGCGAGAGCGGGCAGGGCGAGTGCGCCAGGCTGCTGCTCTCCTACGGGGCCAACGCCAACGCCGTGAGCGAGGACGGGCTGATGCCCTTGCACGTCTGCACCAGCCCGGAGTCCCTCGAGTGAGTGTCTCCGGCGGTCGAGGGCCACGGGGCTCTAGGCAGCAGTTCCATTTCAGTGACTTGTTCCGGACACCTGGTGTTTATTCTGCCCAGAAGGACACTCATAAGGCAAAATGGAGGTGTTTATTCACGTTTACAGCTCTTACAGCCTGATTGCGCAATGGTAACAATGTGCTTATGTATAGCGTCTTTATGAAGTGGTGATCAAATTACTCCCCTTATCCATCATCAATGTGTGTTATCCAGTAATGCATTGGATCATACTCACACACTGCTACTTATTCTGTGTATATTTACCATATGTTTTAGCAGTGTTTAGCGCTTAGCGCATTGAGGAACTGATTTACTGTAGGACTAGAACGTCATCCTGATTTCACCCAATTTGCCTAGTATCAACAACACTGAATATGCCTGAAAATCAGTCTTCATTTGATTAATGGTAGAGAATCCATATCATATGGATCTTCTTTAACAGATGATTTTTCATCTGATAATTAAATGTGAAATTGCTTTAACTGTGCTTTCCCAACCATTCATTGAATAATGATATCATTAAAACTGAGCAACGTGCCACAACAAGATGTAATTTCGATTTCTTAAGATGGGGTCAATAGCATAGTGCTGTAGATAGTGCTAGCCCCAAGTCTAAACCCAGCCTTAAGCCTAACTCATCTGACAACAACCACCTATCAATGATGCGTTGGGTAAAGATGAAATTATGTACATTTTAGTTGTGATACTGTAGTATTGCCTATTAAGTGTTTTCATTTAAATCCTATTTTTATTATATTGTGTCACAAGACACTGGCACCAAATTTGCCACTGAAATATCAAGAATTTATTGCAACTTATATGGAAGCTTAAGTCAATGAAATTAACCAAAGTTAGAGACAAAAAATGCAGATTTAGAAACAAATGGAATTCTCTGGGGTCTTGTTGGGGTTGATGTCAGTTGGCACAGCAATTTAAAGATTTTAAAGATCTCCAGTAGTTCAGGACCAGTGAAAACAGCCACAAAGAGTCTTTGTCATTATCCATGTCAGTAGTTCCAAAGAGATCTTAAGGGATTTTTTTCTAGATCTTTTAAGATGCTATTTTTCTTTTTTTTTTGTTAAGATCTTATGACAATTTTAAGTTCATTTATATCATGTTCACCCATTGAGCATTTCAGCAGCTTTGACATTAGAATCTTGTAGTTTTTGCCTCATAATAGATTGTAAACCGGCTTCAGTGTAATATAGAGGGTTAAATCATTTCGTGTTACTACTGGTCAGCACTTTAAAGCTAAGTGGCAGCTCTTTACTGAGAACATGTAAAAATATGACCCAGTCATTCAACAAAAATCCTGAAATATTCCCCCGTTTCTTGCCCAGCTGTGCCAAATACCTCCTGCAGTTTGGGGCGACGGTGAACGGGCGAACCCTGGACGAGGACAACACCCCCTTGCACGTGGCGGCCCGCCACGGGCTCCCGGAGCACGTCGACCTGTTCCTGCGCTACGGGGCGGCGCTGGAGAGGCAGAACGACGAGGGCAACACGCCGCTGAACGCCGCCTGCTCCCACCCGCAGGCCGCCGAGGAGCTGGGCCACTACCACCGCGTCTGCCAGCTGCTGCTGGCGGCGGGCGCCGACGTGCACGCCGGCGACCAGGACAACCAGACGCCGCTGCACATGGCCTGCAAGAACGTCAACCCGGACGTGGTGGACCTGCTGCTGCAGCACGGCGCCAGCGTCAACACCATGTGCTACAGCGGCGACGCGCCCATGCACAACATCCTCAAGATGGTGGGCTACAAGACCGCCCAGCAGCCCGAGCGTATCGTGAAGGCGCTGCTCAACTACGGTTCCATCCGCGTCTGGCCCGGGGCGCTGCCAAAGGTAGGACGACAAGGGGGGGGGCATCACTGGGCATCAATATTCAATATTCAATATTGGCAGACACTCTTATCCAGAGCAACTTACAATGTTATCCATTTATACAGCTGGATATTTTACTGAGGCAATTGTGAGTGAAATACCTTGCCCAAGGGTACAGCAGCAGTGCCCCAGTGTGGAATCGAACCAGCAACCTTTCGGTCACAGGTCCCGCTCCTTAACCACAATGCTACACTGCTGCTCATGTAGCATGGGCATATCATTGGGCATATAGGAAGAAGAGAAAGTTCCGATACATTCAGGACTTCAACACTAAAGTCCTGAATGCATAAACCGCATGTCCATCTTATCATCCTTGTGGATTCATAGCCCTTAAAGCTGCACATTGCTGTTAGCCGTAGAACTGAAACCTCCCATTGTGTCATTGTGTCCTGTATATTGTAAAGCTGGAGTTTAGCTAGATTAGTGATGTCTGTGGGAGTATTTCTGATGCCCTGAATAGTATTTCGTAGATTCCATTTTTGATCTTTGAACTTGATTCATAGGACAAAAACAAAACATACCGAGGGTAAACGAGTGCAGTTGAAGATTAATGGCGCTTGGACCATTGATTGAACTTGTTACCACGCTCCCTCTAGTGGTTAATTTGTAACACTTATAGGCTCTAGTCTTACTGTACCACAGTACAGTTTTGATATGGATGTGGATCCAAACAGGTGGCAAGGAGGCATGTATACACTCTCTCTTTTTCTTACATGTCAGATTTAAATAAAACTCACAATTAATTTTCGAGAAACACTCAGGGACAGACAGATGTTCTTACAGCAGCCAAACAAACATCCCATGCCAAATACAAAACCGTGGGCATGAGAACAAAAATAGATTTTCAGTGACTTTTCATTTTGCAGGAGTAAGGAACATAAGAGAATTATGGATCAGTTTAGAGTTAAAGTGGGAGGGGCGGTCTGTGTAAGGAAACAGCCAATCACGGTGGTGTACCCCCCGCGCAGAACCAGTGAAATCCCTGACAAGGTCGGCCATGAGTTATTGCTCTCCGAGATCGTTCATAATTTCCTTCTGCCGTATGAGCTCTGTGCCTCTCACTGTGACATGCTGTATCTGAGAACCCAGCACCGCTCATGTTTCCACTCCCGCTTGTTTCAAACAAATTGCCTGACTCCTAATTAGCCAGTGTTAATAAGAGATTAATTAGTGCTAATTGCAGATTTTCCCATGAATCCCCCAGAGGGAGGCCCAATCTGCTCATCTTGCCAAGTGTTTAATTATTTCCCACATTCCCAGGGCTACCCCCCACCTCCCTTCACCGCTACTCTTCCAAAATAAAAAGGAGGGCGAAGCGGCAAGTCGTGTTGCTGGTGTGTACCAGCTACCCCCCAGATTCCAGAGTGAGGTGCCCTAGCCTGGTTCTGGATGGCCCAGTCCAGCAGGTTTTCCAGTTCACTTCAGAACTCCGCTTGGGGAGGAGTGCTTAAATGGGTTCAATTAGACGGTAATTATTTGAATCGAGTGCTTAAGTGCTCGCTTGGAGAGGAAAGAAGCTTCTGGACCACAGAGCTCCAGAACCAGGACTGGTCACCTCTGCTCTAAAGACTGGTCTGGTGCAGCGCTGTAAGCTTTACAAAACAAATAAGAATAACAAGCCATCGAGAGAGGGGGGCATATGAGCAAACAAGAAATGTATCCAAAATTAATAAAAGAAGGTAGAGTCAGAAGCCTACTTTGGAGTACATCCATTGGTTTAGACCAGGAATTCCCTAACTTTCCACCCCCATGACTCACTTGATAGGTAAATAAATTTTCTGTGACCGTCTCCCTTATAAAAACAGGGACATGTCAGAATTACACCATGTTTGAGTAGTGTGGATCGCCAAGAAACAGGTATAATGGTGCATGACATAACCCATCCCACCAGCAAGGGAAGTGTTCTGGTCTCATGCAACCCTTGAATATTAGTAAACATACTACACAATGTCCTTTTCAGGTGCTGAAATACTGCTGCATCTCTCCGCGCAGTATTGAAGTCCTCATGAACGCCTATGACCGTCTCAAAATCACAGACGCCTGGGTGGAGGCTGTTCCACCAGAGGTCTTCCAGGTGAGTCCGATGCTCACTGTGTTTAAGGTGTGCATACATGCATACACTACATGAGTGCTTTCACTTTCCCATTGGTTTTCCTTTCGTATAAAACCAACATGGGGACATATTTGAGAATTGTTGGGACCACGCCAGATCACAGTGGTATTATTGCTCAAAAGTGTTGGTTCCCAAATGCTTCAATATGATTTAGATCTAAAGCGTGTGCACCGTTGCAAGACTTCACTGAAGGAACCTCCGGGTCATCTATCCTTCATGTGAGTCTCTGTGGTTCTGTTCCCAGAAACACCGCGAATTCTACGAGTCCCTGTTCTCCCTGGCCCAGACCCCTCGCTCGCTCCAGCACCTGGCTCGCTGCAAGATCCGGGCTCACCTCGGGGTGCACACGCACAGGGTGGTCCCCAAACTGGGACTGCCCACATTCCTGAAGAACTACCTGTTGCTGGAGTTCAGGGATTACGTCCACTGAGGAGGACTTTTCTTTGGGAGACCCGTGCTGGAGCCATCTGATCCCAGAAGGGCCAATAGACATTCTCCTGCAGCTCAGACCCATTCTGTCCAGTCCTCCCTGGTGCTGGAGGCTGTTTCTTCTGTAGGTTTTGCATCACCCCCCTGAGCGCTTGGCCACACGATTCAATACAACCCAATCCTGGCAGTGGGCAGATGCTTTTCTCTTTGAAACACGACCTGCACTTCTCCATGATTGGTCTAAATGGGTCATGTGGTTTCACCTAAGGCCATTGGAGGAGAGTAGTACTGTGTGAAGGATATATACACATGCTTGGTGTATGGTTCTGTCCAATGTTAACATTATAAACCTATCTCTAGGACTTTAAAGCCATTTTCAATCTCATGCAACATGGGTACTACACCCTGCTCACGCTGTACGTGGCTGTGTTCCTCATAGTTTCTGCGGAAAATTTCAATTACCAGGTGACTGAACCCTAGTAGAAACAAATTGTTTCATATTTCAACCAAATACTGATGCCTAGTGTCAAAAAGTGTTGGGCAGGATGCTTGGCGTGGTCAATAGTTAATCTGTAAATAAAACTGATATGTGAACAGAGTTTCACGGTATTTATATACCAAATGCTTGCGTACATGTTTGGAATGTTTTAACATTTTTGTAAAAAGCATGTAAGTGGACATCTTTGTGTACAGCCAGACGAATGTAGAACATTAAAAAGTAACTTTTTTTACTGACGTGTGCCGCAAATTAGATGTATTCTAAAACGATAATAAAGCCCAGATTACTTGCGTTGGAGTGAATTTGAATGTTTTTCTTTTCATACCCAAATGTCTGCTACTTTAAAAAACGTTTATCAAAGCCATGTGACAATGTTGACCACAAGGGGGTGCCATGGTCTTTAACTTACAATGAGTGGTTGGCGCATTCACTGAACTTACATACACTTATGGGTGAAGTGAAAACTTTACATATCACTTATTAGTAAAGGAAAAAAAATAAAGACATATCTACAAATCTATATTTTAATATACCACTGAATATTTTATACAACGTAAACCTCCCTTAGACTCCCATCACTTAGAGTTTGACATTGATTAAAACAAGACACCTGCAATTATAATGTATGGATTTGTTAAGATTACTAAACCTATTTATGCTAACTAACAGGAATATTTGACTCATGTAATTAAGCAATGTAAGACACATGTGTTTCTACGCGCATAAAGGAACCATCCTTCATAGATGTATACCCTAAATAAGATATATATCTCATAAATTCATGTGATTCGCGTGCTAATATTACTAGATTTTTGAAAACATCCTGCTTGATATTCCCTGTCAGTTACAATGTCAGTATCACGTAACACATTCACTCTGCTAACTGCAAACCAGCCCATTGTGTCGAATATCTCGTACATATGCGCTTTCTCACCGAAATGACGATAAAATTTCACTTACATTCATTGATGACATATTTCTTAACACTTCTAGTAAAATAAATTCTCGCTCACGAATTGCTGCTTGCGGATAAGTTATTCCTCTAAAATTTGTCTTATATGTGTTTTTTGACAATCACGCTGTAATTTCTTAACGCATGCTCCCCAGATAATTTTTACTTTAGCATTTGTACGCTCCAGCACTGTGGTGTTGACTCAAAACCCCACAATTTACAGCTTCTTTTACCGATATTATGAAAAAGTAAGAAACTGCATCGTCACAAATATTTGCAAGTGACTGTATTTAGCAGTTACTGATTTGGGCAAACATATTTTGAATGTCAATTAGTTTAAACGAATGACCTTTTAAATACATCAGCTCAGTAACAAAGATTATTATTATTATTATTATTATTATTATTATTATTAGTAGTAGTAGTAGTAGTAGTAGTAGTAGTAGTAGTAGTAGTAGTAGTAGTAGTATTACTATTACTATTATTATTATTATAGCTATGAAGTGATTTTGTTTTGCAGTTTAGTTAAAAATAGCCCCAGTCATAATTGTAATTAAAGGGCTTTGGTGCATGTTTAGTGATTAGTACACAAATGACTGCTACTTATTGTTAGAGAGATTTGGGTAACTATGACGAAACTGATACTTTAACATATCATAAGGTAATTTTAATTGCGTTTCATAATTATTTGTTTTACTGAAAAATGCATAGAATTGCTTTCTCTTTGACTTCAACCTACATCGACCAAAGAAATAAGAAAATTCTTACTTATATGTACACATATTCTCCAGCAACAGTAACGAGAAATTACATTTAAAGTAAAACGTAAACATGATATACCGTAACAATGAAAAAGAAATAAACATCTAAGTTGAAAATGTCATATACAAAAGTCACGACAAACGTGAGAAATTAGGCGACACAATACCTTAAATTAATGCACCAACAGCGGACCTGGAATCTGTCATCATTATTGACAGAATATCGTCACCATAGAGACGATCAATAATACTCTATAAACCTTCACGAAAATATTGTGACTCAGCTGGCAGCAGCTGATAACTTTTCAGGTATCGCTAAAACAACACTGAAAATGAACATATGCCACTTTTAAACCATTTGCAACTTGTTTTCTCTCGCAAATACGTTTTTCTTTTCCCGTGTAACTCAGCTGACCAACATACTGTCTCTTGTTGAGAGTCGGGGGGCACTACCATGGCGGTCTCTTTTATTACGATCACATTGAATCGGAAAGACGCATGATTATGAATAATTAACATGAAAGACCAAACGACTGGAGAGGGTGGTGGGTCTGTCACCAAAGTGTTGTGACACCGGGACAATACGCTGACTTGGGTAATGAACCTGTCAGAGCTCGCCAACAACTCTTTCCCTTCAAACTACAGCGCAAGCCCGGGCGGAGAGCTAAGGGAAAGCCACCGTTTAGCCACGCGATTGAAATACAGAACAAGGTGAGGTGACAGGAACACCACTATAATTTGTAGAAGAGGCAGCCCTAAAATAAAGCCAAGGAAGAAAAGACACTAACGAAGCAAATCCGTAGTTTTCTCGTAAGCATATCCCATTACTGAATTTTTCAGGGTCAGATTTGATATGGCAAGAAAGTAAGTCATAGAAACAATAATAAAAACTATTATCAATAATGGTGTTCAAGTGTATGCCATTCCTCAAACGTGTATTGAGTTTTAAATATTTTGAGACAAAGGTATTTTAATTTTCCGCACTATATATATATATATATATATATATATATATATATATATATATATATATATATACATATAAAGTAATACTGGGAAAATAAAGCTTGCATTTTGAGCAATACAGATTGGTATTCAAGCTTAATAATTCTAAACATCGATTTATATGTGACAGCGGTACACCCTCATAACAATTCATATTCGAATGAAACCTGTGTCATTTTTCATACCAGTTATTCCTTTGCTACAAAAACCCTTTATTAATTTAAAAAAATACTACCAAAAATAATTGATAATACAAATTATTATTATTATTATTATTATTATTATTATTATTATTATTATTATTATTATTAAAGAAACATTCTTTCTCATCTTATAGATACATGCAAGCTATGTCGTCTACAGACAATGTAATTACACTACTGCAGTGTTCAGTAATAAAATGAAAAGGAAAAAAAAAAACATAAACGGCGGACCTCGGACCAAAGAAAAGTTTGATATCAATTCTTTTAAATTCGTCGTGTTCTGTAGGGGGGCTTCTGATTGTAGCCCATACTTAAAGTCCACTTCAAGGGAGCGGGGAAGAGGGAGAAGGAAGCTGTCTGGTTTCAATAGATCAAAGAGAGGTAATGCTGAATGGAGTCATTTGCAATTATAAGAATAATTAGCATCCCCGGTCCTCCATTGCTAATCAGAGTCGGAGGTGATATGTTTATGTCTTCGTGCAATCAGACGGGCAGTTGGAGTGCTCGCGCCCCCCAGGACTCAATAGGGGCTAATCATCATCAGTACGAATTGGCATTTAAACGGTAAAATGATTTCAGATGAAATTAACACTCTGAAAAAAACGACCCAGAAAAGAGATAGGTGGTTTGAAAAATAAATAGGCATACGTCTTGTTTTTTTTTTTTTTTTTTTTTAAATCTGATTAAATACGTAAAATGTTCCCTGTAGCATATAAGTTAGAAAATATATTTCTTCCACGGACTCGTTATATAAAAGCTATAGCTGCTTGTGCTTATTAAATTAGAGTACTCTGCAACAACATACTTGCCCTTTCCGAATTCATGTAAGTTCACAGAGCCAGTATGTTAAGTCTTACAAGTAATTCAATAAACCGGACCAGTTTTATAAAATCGTATTAGCTGATAAATTGCGAACAATTACACCATTTTATGCTTGTTTGTAAAACGCCAACGTTCACAGATGGAAGTTTTAAAGAATAAACCTGCAGTTTTAGTCCTTTTAAATTTCTCGTTGACCCTCTCCTTCTTGTCTTTTATTTGAATCTAATTTCGCACGGAATATTTCTCTCCGGGGGATAATTATCTTTGCACTTCTCCGAGGCCAAATACATCGTTTTCATCTCGATGAAAAGAAAGGTTTTCTTAGACAAGTGGGGGGAAAAACATCTGCCTCTCCTCTTTCCCGACTGTGGTGCCATCCGTCCCTAAATTTCAACAATGGCACCCTTGTTTCATGTCGCCCCCCTGAATTCAGAGTAATTACTAATCATCAATCAAAATTAATAATAGTTGATTGGGCTGGTGCGGTCAAAGATTAGGCAAGGGAAGGTTGTAAGCCGTCTCTCACGCCGCTTCCAGTGACTGTGGACGGGGCTAAGAAGGGAGGGGGGGGGTGTCCGGCCCCTCTATCTATTGGTATCCACTGGGAAACAACCGCCTCTTGTGGCAGCCAAAAAGTCAAGAGCTGAATAAGGAAATGAAGCGTAATTTGAGGAAGATGGATGAGTCCAGAGGGCAACACCCCCTCCCGTCCCTTTTCTATTGCAGATGATGAGCTTGGTGAGTGTGTGTGTGTGCGTGCGTGTGCGTATGTGTGTGCGACTGTGTGTGACAAACAGAGGGAGAAAGAGAGTGAGAGGGAAGCGAAAAGGCGTCAGGTCTCACTCAGCGCATTGGCTTATGAGGACGGGACGGAGCGGAGCTGCTCAATATTAACGTCGACGATTAACTGGAGGATAGCGCAGACAGCTAAGGACAAAAAAAGCTTAGCTGTAAAGGGAAGCAGGGATTTCCACATTCTAAGCGAGGAGTACTTACATTCCGTAGAACAAAACAATATTTGGTTTACCACCAGCATGCAGCGACCAAGCGGCCAAGGGACGGCGTTTTCAATTGACTCCTTGATTGGGACTCCGCAGCCCCGACCCGGGCACCTGCTTTACACGGGCTATCCCATGTTTATGCCGTACCGACCCTTGGTCATCCCACAAGCCTTGTCTCATTCGCCTTTACAGTCTGGCATTCCTCCGCTGGCCCCCTTGGCGTCCTTCGCCGGCCGTCTCACCAACACGTTCTGTGCCAGCCTGGGCCAGGGCATGCCCTCCATGGTGGCCCTCACGACAACACTGCCCAGTTTCTCGGATCCGCCGGATAGTTTCTACCCGCCGCAAGAGATCCCGGGACCCCGATTAAGCGCCGATCCTGGGATTAGGAGGCAAGAGAGCCCCCATTCTGAGGATTTGCCTGTAAGGGACAAGAGCACGGAGCTTCTGAACTTCTCGGAAACTTTTCAAACTATCACAGGTGAGTTCTGTTACAAGAACAGTGACTATTTCCGATAGGCCTTTGCTTTTTCCCCTATGTATTTCAGTTTTCTTGGTGAATACGGAAACCTGTTGACTCGCGATCCCATGTTTATGGAGATACAAGCACGCGTAACATTAAAGAAAGGTTAAATCTCTGATCTACGGCATGACAAAAATGTCTTACATTGAAATAAAATGTTGAAATTGAAGTGACAACTTCTTTCTAATTGTCAAATATGTATGCTTTCGTACACTGAAATTATAGTTCAGTGTGTATAAGTACGCTGCGCTTCCTTTATGACTTTATTTTGCCAATTGACAATTATTTCTGTTTTAACAACTTAAATTGCTTGCCCTGTGTATAGCCAGTGAAGTGGTTTTGGCACATGCACGTGGTGTTATGTTTTGAAATTCCAAGAAATTCCGCCTTGTTTCGGCAACTTTTGTTTCAGTACAGCTCCCTTAGTACAGAGACGCATTAATTACAAACATTGTTGCGGGGGAAAAATTGAACAGTGCGGTGAAAACAAAAAACACCATTAGTTCTACTGCTACGAGAAATAATAACACGTTTTTATGACACAAGTTTCTCTCTAACGTTATCATAGAGTAACAGATAAGAAATACAGTTTATATATGTTGAGACAAGACAGAAAAATAAATTTTCTTTTTTGAGTGTATTTTATGTAAATGTAAAAAATCTAAATAACATTACGTTAAATTCAAAACATTAACAAATTGTATTAGGCTAATTATTACATTAATTCTACAAGGACTGCAATTCTATGAGAGATGAATACATTGTCATACCAAATCGTATACAACGTTCGCTGACGTCAGTGTGGTGTTTCCATATGGTTTTAAAATTACTCGAGTGCGCCTGCTGTAACAGGTTTCTATAGGCTACAAAAGGGGCAAGGCAATTCAATCGCAAAGCTTACAGGCCTTAAATTCGAATATAATATTTAAATTTAGCCTCTTCGAACATCAAAACCCGTTGACGGAAGTATCTAATAGTCTCTTAAGATTATGTTTATGTCCAGTGAAATCCCTCGGGTTTTTTTCCAGAACAACAATCACCATAAAGAGTGCGAAACTTGTTTATTTTAATTAAAAGACTTCTCATGTCATCGAACAAAGAGTACAAATGCAGATGAACAAAACAAAATGACGCAATACAGCAATGCGTTTAAAATGACATTTAACTTAATTGTTTTCCCATTTTATCTGTTCAGGAGAGACCAAACTGTACAGCTCAGATGAGGAGAAACTGGACCTCAAATCAGCGGAGGCAGCGTGCAGCGACAGAGAGGAAGACAGCTCCGCGGACAGTGAGAACGAGAGTTTCTCGGACGGCAACAACTGTGGCTCATTATCCCAAAAGAAACTCAAACCCGGGTCTCAGGAACCTCTACCACCGGGGAGTGCGGCGGGGAAGAGCAGGAGGAGACGAACTGCGTTCACCAGCGAACAGCTTCTTGAACTTGAGAAAGAGTTCCACTGCAAAAAGTACCTCTCTCTCACGGAGCGCTCTCAGATAGCACACGCACTGAAACTCAGCGAGGTCCAGGTCAAGATCTGGTTCCAGAATCGCAGGGCCAAATGGAAACGGATTAAGGCCGGAAACGTCAACAACAGATCGGGAGAACCAGTAAGGAATCCCAAAATAGTTGTTCCGATCCCGGTGCACGTCAACAGGTTTGCCGTCAGGAGTCAACATCAACAGATAGAGCAAGGAAGCAGGCCGTGAACAATCTGAGCAAGACTGCAATATTGTCTACTTTTATTAACCAACCACTAATAAGACACAGACTCTATTTGACCGCATATGAGGCATAAGGAATTCGAAAAAAAAGAAAACCACACGAGTACTTAAGAATGGAACCCGACTTGTTCGACTGCATTGTAGGCTATGTCCCAAGACTTTATTGCCAATTGAATAGTATTTGTTAGGGTAATATTTGCAGTAGCAAAGGCCCTAATCACGACATATTAAATTCTGCTTGGAAGAAATGACTGGTCGTGGATGTATTTGATTACAAAATGACATGACCCCTTTACTTGGCTATATCTGGAATATGTAAGGCTCCTTATTTATTACTTTGTACATTTTGTAAATACCGAAAGTGTCAAGCCGACACAGAAGTGCACTATAAAATGAGATTGTATACAATTCTTTTTTAAAGTAATATTTATATGTTAGAATGTGACAATTATGTGAATTCTTTGCATGTTTGCGTATGCCCACTTGTTGAAGCTGATTTATTATTCCTTTTCTTTGGTTGTGAAATCCTACCCATTTACGTTGATCCCAATCCATTGCATGTGCCCTCAAATGTTCTCGTTTAGGTACCGTAGAAACTGTATTCGAAAGTCATTTGTGGATATTAAAATTGTGAAGGAAATAAATCTCAAAATCAAGACATGCCACTTTCATGTACTGTGATTCAATTTCGCAGCAAGTCACGTGCACCTTTCAACTAAATGTGTATTTATTAATGTAATTAATTTATGACAAACTTTAAAAGAAAAATAACTCAAACGATGTTAATATTACACATTATCTTTGTAGATTTGTTGCTTGGCGTTCTTCATTAAGTTTGGTTTTTATTATTTCGAGACTATAGTATTCGGTGAAAAGATACTCTGTCGAAACGGCATTTTGACTAAAACTATTACGGATTGTGTTATAGTAACTAAATTGGAGCCTTTAGAAGGCTAAATGCATCAATGTAAACTCCGATCAGCGCTGGTGTTGAGTCAAAATGTATTGTAAAAAATAGTTATCTATTCTTTAGCGGGGTGTATTCTCTAACAAGACATCATTTCTTCCAACCGACAAGGCCAACTGGAAAGTCAGTGGACCAGAATCCCCATTGGTTTCTTTATATTATCTGCCGACTTCTTAATATGACACATGGGTGTATAAGTCAGAATATATCGGGGCTAAGTTAATTTTTCGATAGATGTGGTGTCAAAATGGAGCACATTACATATCTGAAGCCATTCAAATAGAGGCGAATGAAAAGGCTTGTTCAGTTTAAGCCCTTGAGATAGTGTGAATTCTGCCACCGATGCAAGGTGATTACCCAAGCATAATGATGTGGTGTCGATGACAATGGTTCATCAACAAATTCTTTTATTATTATAACCTTTACATCTGATAAACCACTTTTGGCCCAACCCTTTCTTTAAAAAGTCGAGCAAAACACGAACGTACTTTGGCATCAAAACTTGAGCAAGCACCATAGTTAAAATGCTGTGAAAATAACTGTCGACTTAGTTTTTCTGTGTTTGGCTGTGTTTTCACTGCGTAAATTCGTTGGGGTGCTTTTAATGAAGGAAAAGTCTTCATGATTCGTCCTGCCGACTAGTTGTGACTGCTTCTTTCATTAACAAAAATAAATGTATGCATATTATATATATATATATATATATATATATATATATATATATATATATATATATATATATATATATATATATATATATATACACACACATATATGTTGGCCTATTTGAGTGTGTACAGACAGAAAGACGGCTTTGAATGAAGCCACATTATATTATATTATTTTCGTAATGCCATCTGATTTCTGATCGACCTCCGACATAATAGGTAATCGCACTCGCGTCCAGCGGCTAATAACGCAATACTTTAAAGAGGCATCAGATAAGACTTAACCGTCTCGTTTAGAAAATTTCGAAATTATAATGACATTTTCCCAATACAGGAAAAAAAAATCAACAGGTTTGAGGTACGGTCTGCTTCAAATATGAACTGGGACTGAAACAGCACTGGGCTGTTCAGATTAGGTACCAAAGAAACTCGAACACATCTCTAGCATTTAGGCCTACGGCTGAAACACGAAAACAAACCTGCAGCTTTAAATGGACTTTAGTGTTGAATGCGCGCACATTATAAGAATGCTCCGGTTAAAATGAAAATAATTCGCTGCTGTTAGCTAATGTTCTCTTAGCTAAACATTTTCAATGGGACATTAATTCCAAAATAAAACACCAGGCAAACACTACAATTGCTAATAATTGAGTTACCCACCTACAGCAAATTTCCTTCCAGCGTCCCCCTTAAGTGAGGTGCAGAAGCTTCCCAAAACAAAAGTTGTATTGGTTGCCAAGACAACACCTGATTTCTTAAACGCATGTATTTTTGTCTCGGTCTTAAAATTTGTCAAAAGCATTTTCACCCAAATCAGGAACATGTAATAATGATAATAATAAAACAGTTACAATTAAAAATGTAAAAGCAAAATGTTGAATGATGAGTCAATTCTCTCTCTCTCTCTCTCTCTCTCTCTCTCTCTCTCTCTCTCTCTCGATTGTCCGCCTCTCCATTCATGAATTAAGTATTACAAATTGGCAGATATTCTCCATACATTTTTGGGCCTGGAAAGAAATGTTCAGAGGAAACTGAACGGCGTCCAATCAAAACTTCCCGTCCTTTGAATAACTCATTTCCATAACAGTTTGAGAAAATCTCATAGTCATGGTTTGGCTCTGTGCTGCTATCAGGTTACTATATAAACTCCATCTGAATGAAAAAGAAACACCATAAGCTTTTCAGATGTTTTAATCATGCAAAATATCAAAAGGAATATGGACATTGTCCTACTGCAAGGACTAAGTTTACCTTTGCATATAAGAAAACCTTGGATGAATCAGATGTGTACATGTTAGCCTAACCTTTTGCTAGCAATTTTGTAAGCCACTCTGGATAAGAGCTTCTGTTAAATAACTACCTGTAATGATAATGAACATTTATTATCATCCCATTTCCAAAACATCCAGAGATTAAGAACAGGGATGTAAAATGTGCACTTCTTAATGTAGGTCAGTTGACTATAGGACTCAATTTGCCGTGGTGATATAGATGAATGGTGGTTTGCATTACCCAATCAGGGTAGGGAAAAGGGGAAAAAAGGAGAGATTTGTGTTAATGAGAGCGTGAGTAATTTATCTCTCTTTAGGAGGCCTTGCTGTCTCAAGGTGGAGTGATGGATCCCCATTAGAGTGGTCATATCCAGAACTTCGTAATGAACTTCACAATCAATCACAGTTTGGGAGGAGGAGTCTCTGTGTGTTTGTATCTGTGTGTGTGTGTGTGTGTGTGTGTGTGTGTGTGTGTGTGTGTGTGTGTGTGTGTGTGTGTGTGTGTGTGTGTGTGTGTGTGTGTGTGTGTGTGTGTGTGTGTGTGTGTGTGTGTGCGTCTGTGAATGGGGGGGGCATGGGTGGAGGGAACTGCTCTCTGCTCCGGGCACTATCTACCTTCGACATTATAACATTGGGCTGGGTTAAGTCACAGTGAACAACAGCACAGCCTTCTTTGTGACTGAGCTACACTGCTGCCCAAGTAAATATTCGCCTCTCTTCATTACATTTTTTTTCCTATACAAGAATAAAACAGCGATTCCCTTAAGAGGGATTAGTTGACCTTACTGTCCTCCTGCAATAGGGCTCAAAGCCTGTTCTAGAAAGTGAAGTAACCCCTGGGAACCATGCTGTAAATGTCATGTGGTGAGATCCCAAGCTCCATTTCCACTTGTCTGCTTTCACTGGATATGAGCTGTTCTATTGCGGCCTAAAACAGCTTCGCACATTGTGACTGACTCAGTCCCACTTACTGCACAAGTGCTGCTGACCAACTTTGAACTGGGACTTTTTTCATAGTAATGCTAGTGAAAAAATAAGCAAGATCACTTGACAAATATGTGTGGGTTTCCTTGAGTCACTTCTGATGAGGGAAGGCATCCTGATGCTTGAGCTTTAGCTATTCCTGTTTTAGAGAGTAAAAAGCATTGTGGTGCTGATTATATGTGAATTTGGCATATAAAATGAGAGTCAAATGTTGATTTGTAACATGAACTGTCTGTGATATATGAATAAGACTATCTAGGTGCCACCAAGGCCAAAAAGACCACTTCTGGCTATGGTATCATACATAGAGTAATCATGGCCACTTCCACTTGCAATTACAATTGCACTTTAGGTTGATAAACAAACTGCCAGTATGAGGCTACAACTTGCCACAGATATAGTTTACTTGGAGCTAAGACAGATATGTGTACACTTGGCTTCAGGACATATGAGTGTTTTGGAGTAGGGGGCTGAGCATCTCTTTCAGGGGCAAGTACAGAAGTGGTGCATGTCACTGGCTGGGCTAGCAACAGCCAAATTCATTCATAATCATGAGTTCAAATGCAGGTGGAACAAGTGGTGTTCATAAACGCTTGGGGTGTCTTGTCCTGTGGGGAATAGCAAGATCCACAACTACAGATATTTAATATCCCTAAAACAACAACCATGTTTAAGTACACATTAAGGGCAGGCAAAAAATTTAACAATGCATATGCCAACAGTCTTCTCTCTTTTAACTTAAACAGGATTCAATACACTTAAACAATATCTTCAAAAATAAATATGTTGCATTACTGAAGTGTTAGAAGTAGGTGAATAAGCTGCATTTCTATTAGAGCAGAATACAAAATCTTGCATTCTAAATAGTAACCTGAATTTCCAAGAGTAAACATACAAACCACATCTACTCACATGAAATTCTCACATCACTCGACTAAAACTGTCTCTCTTAGAATGAAACAGATTAAACAGAGACATATTTTCGCCTGTGATGCACCATTACCAACCTCTCTTTTTTAAAAAATGTATTGTTGTAACTTCACTTTTTACACTGCGTTGACTTCTATCGAGGAAATAGAACCGCGAAAGATTTCTTATCTCGTTTTATGTATCAACAGATGACAAACAAATTTAACATTGATCCCAGTATCATAATCAATTTCTGAATGTCGTGCATGTTTTTACAAATACTTTAATCCTCAGATGTTTTGGTTCAACTACTGAAATGAGCAATTATTCAGTTTTAACTCCCTTTGTTAACTATTTTGGAGAGCATAATTGATTCTGAGCCAGTTAAAGCTGTGTCTTAACGGGGCTCGTTAACAGAACTTCAACACTCCTGTAAGCTGTGGTGTGTTTAGACTGGAACTGGGACACATGGAAGTTGTTACCTCGTTAGAATCGGCACTCCGAACTCGGAGACGTTTCCCTTCCTGGTTTCCCATGACGTCAGAGGCAATGAGAACGTGTGCTGGTGCTGAAGTGCTAATGGAGAGGACGAAGTTGGCACGGGGGTGTAAAGATCCTCCCTGCAGATTCTGCATGCAGGTGTTTCTCACAAGATACACTGTTTCCCGTGGATGTCAATATCATTAAGAAATGACGGATCCTTCCATGGCTTCGCCTGCCGATACGGAGTTGACCGCTGGAAGCCTCCTGTCCTCTGGCTCCCAAGGCTGACACACACAGCTCTTTTCAATCAAATGATGTCATCTGATTTTTCTGTGCCGTACGCCATTGGTTAAGCCTTTATGAAATTAAGTACTATAAATATATGGCAAAATGTGCAATCAAAATATAAGGGATGTGTCGTATTTGGATCTGTAAAATATTCCTGTAAAATTATTCCTGCAGCGATAAAGAGTAGGTAGTACAATGTATCACAGACCATTTATGAATATAAATAGGGGTAAAATGTTGAACTAAGATGCCTTCTTTTAGTCATTTACATATTCTTATGTTTTATGCATTTCATGTAATGTTAAACACTATATACACACAATTACAAACACAAGAGCAGTGTCTATAATTAATACATGCAAAATATTTTGACAGATGTTTGAAATGTAAGAAGTGAGTTAATTCATATTAAATAATGTCTTACTACAGAGCGGAAAAAAACAAGAAAACAAAACAAATAAGCAGAAAATAATATTAACCTTCACCTAAAAGAATAATTTTATCCCATGTAAAATATTATGTAAGTATTACAATACATTATATTATGTTACACTAAGTGGATTGTATCATCATTATATTTGCTTTTAAGCTAAATGTACTTTTATATCAGCTAAGTAAACAATGGATGAATTTATAACAAACTGCTTTAAATTACATGGTGGACAGGGGAAAGCTGCCAATATTAAAAGGAAAAACACAGAAAAGTGTGAACATTATCACAGTTTGAATGTGTTTAGGCATCCTAAAGAATGCTTTACAAACTGAAAAACCGGTTTTCATGTCTGATGATCATTTATCATTAATTCCCATTCAATTACATATGGGATGGAAAAACCTGCGTTCTACATATATTTATATCAATATGTATTTTTATATTGATCTTCTAACTATCTCCTACAGCACAGTATCCCTATCACTGCTTTGGGCATTGCCCCCTGTTGGCAGACCAATGCCGCTTACAGCAGCAACCTTGTCTCCCGTTCAGGCACAAACCCCACATCATTCAATTAATCAGGGGGAGGTAACTGGGTGGAATTGAAGTCCCCTAAAATTGTCTTCTTCAGGGCTATGTAATTCTGCTGCTTATTTTCAGCTCAATTTCTTATTATTTGTGACACTCATTAGTTGCTCATTTAAAACAGTGATCAATGAAGCAACAAAACTCGATTGGCAAGATCTGATCAAATGTTTCGTGTTCTGTCTTTTTTAAACCACAGTAAAATTGCAGATAACAGATATGAAGAGATCGTGATCACTTGTCAAACGTTTCCCTTCCCAGGTGGTTTACATTGTTTGGGTCTTACATACCTTAGACAATTGCTTTTGTAAACACCTTTGGTAAACTGCTGATGGTCCACAGAATGTCTGCTGTAGCATCTCTTGGTGACGCTGCTTGTTACGAATATCATCAAAGGTTGGAGACCTTGACTGGTGTTGAATGATTGGAGTCTGTTTTGCAAATAAGTCACACCACACTCTGCTTTCACAATTTAAATAGTAGTGCACAGCATCAGCAGGGTTCTTCCTTACCAATGACCCTGTCAAATTAGCCAATCCTTATACTATGAAGGCTTCACCCAAAACACAAATGTTACAGACCTGATTGTATACCACCTTTAGAGGGCTGTTGTGTAGAGAACTGATTGATTAGAGAAGAACAACAAGGCTGGTTCTGGTTATGAAACAGTAGTTATGATGAATGACTTATGAAAATTAATTACTTTCGTCTCTACAAAGGAAGACTTCAGTTAAGCTTGTTGAACATCTCCAAAAACTGTCAAGAGAAGTTGATCATTCTTAATGCTATTCTAGAGCTGGCTTCCTCACTTCAATGTGATTGAACAAGACACAGTGACTTCTACAAGAAACTATAAACATTTTCCAAAAACAGCTGTTCTACATTTAGTTTTAATGATTAATACTACAAGTTATGCTGTTTTTGGCTTATTGGCTTGCTAGTTATCACTTAGAAAGTGACTAATTGCTGGTATATGTAATACTACTAGCTCACTTAAAGGTAAAGATGACAGAGGAGAATGTACCAAATTGTCTAAAGTCTGTTTTTATTTAGTCCACTGTACCAAGTACACATACCCTGGAAGCTAAAGAGCTAATGTAACTCACTCATGTAACTCTTTCTAACGAATTAGCCATTGATTAAGCTAGCTAGTCATAATCAAATTAGCTTACTATTAACTAGCAACCTTGTAATTCATATGTGTGATACAGGTCTCCAAGCTTATAATGCACTTTTTTTCCTTCTCTGCCTCAAACAATCCAGATTTTAATTGTGTAAACACAGCTGGCAAACTAGAAGTACTTTATCACCACTTATGAAAATTACTAGAAATGTTCTGAGGATGCATATTCAAAAAAAATGTTCTCTTTATAGAAAGATGACTATGAATCAGTTTAAAAGGGTAGACCAAAGCTTTTCTTGGACCAAATAGATAATAGTAGGTTATAATAGAAAACAGACCAAATAGTTCATTTCAGTTCATATCCACTGAGGAGAGCTTTCATAGTTTAACACCATGCGTGGCAATTATTTTGCTTTTATGAAATCCTTGCACAACCTTCATGCTTGCCTGTTGATTCCCTGTGTCTTGTCTGGTCTCATTGTCTTGGCAGTGAAATAGCCTACACATACCTCTTCTCTTCCACTTGCTTTTGAATATCAGCTACAGCCCAACTTCCTGTGTGCTTCTGGGCATGCTTTGAGCTCTGATGACTGTGCGGAGTTGAGATCGAGGTCTTTTATGATGTGCTACACTTGGCCAATCGGAGACCCAATTTTGCATTCCGCACAGCTGTTTTTGCTGACCGTTCTTCTCCCATCACATCAAAGCAGGTGCTGGTTCCGTCTCAAAGGTGTCACGTCACTCTGTCAACATCCTCTCGGAGCTGGCATCGAGCCCATCATCACACGCTGAGGGTGAAGGGGAACTCGTATCCATTACTCAATGTGTCTGTCTAAAGGACAGCTTTCTCTGGTGTGGAAATCTGTGCTGTTCAAAAAAACAAAGCCGAGAGAAACACTTCTGTAAGACTTCTAGATGCTAGATTGGGCGTAGAATAAAATAAGCCTATGAATATTGAGATCACAAAACTGTTCTTCTTTTTGCATGTGAAAAAATTAAAGACAGCTGACTTGTACATTCACACATGGTATTGAATGACCATTATGTGCCTTTGAGTATTTTAGGGAGCTTCCACAATTATGAACCGCATACATGCCTGAAACACAATGAAACTCAATGCCTTTGGCATGGAGTTTTACCAATGCACTCTTTCCGTAAGATGATGGCTCCTTGCATTTTAGCTGACCTGCAATGATCACATCCTCTTTCATCATCATCACATCACATGGCAACCATGCTGTGCTTCCTTTTCTTCAGACATTGGTATGCGTGAATGTTTGTACACCTTATTCCACCATTCAAACTATTCGTCCCTTTCCCTTTTTAACACAGGGTGATTTTTCACAGAGGCTTCTGAAGGTCCCCAGCACCAACCATTCAGCAGAAACACGTGCACACCGTTTGGGCGGAGGCCATGAATATTCACCTCACACCGAGGGGGAGAAAAGAAATTCCGCTCGACTTTTTACAGAACGGTTTGTGCAACTGCCAGTCCCTTCAGTATGTGGGAGGGGAACAGAGTAGGGGACTGCCAAACTTGCTTTTACAGTGGTTCAGGCGTTCCCCTCCGGATGTAGGCCAGCACAGCGGTTTCTTTGTGATGCCGTGGATTGAGACCGCTTAGGAAGCGCTACAGGCTGTCTGAGCCTCACATTAACAGCACAGTTCATATTACACTAATTACTGGGGTATGGGCTGTTATTTGCCTTGCGAAAAGACACAAATCAGTGTTTCTGGTGAAACCAGATGTGTAGCTTAAACTAAACCTGATAGAAACCACATTATTACTATTACTAGTGTCAGAGACGAGACAGACAACTAAGCTACTGGATTCCATACACTGATGTCCACACAGCGACATTGGAAACTATGAAACTATTAAACTATGAAAACTATGAAGTTTGGGAACTAGGCTTCATTTGTTTACAGTTGTGTGTGAGCACAGTTGAATATGTGAGGAACAAGCTGTCTCAACAGAACTTTGAGCAGTGTAATCGACAAGGAATGTGCGTGCTTTGAATGGAGGTAAGGTCAATGTGGATCTAGGGAGGACAATGAGGCTTCATGAAGCCCCAAAAGGGCTGAGCTACAGTATGATGCATGAACTGTGACTTAATGAGGTGAGCAAATCAGAGTGTTTCGCTGGGAGAGCAAGGCCTTTTGACTGGATGATAAAAGTCAAAGACTGACAGCACATGTTGGGGTCCACAAAGCCTAACTCATCACTGCATGTCCTGTGACAACTGATCAAGCTTTTATGGATTTGCAAATGTCTTTTGATTTTTAATATTACTTCGAGAAAGACTGTTCAGCTTTCAACTGATGGTCATTAACTTCGTGGGAAGGGATACGCTGTATGATGTAAACTAAGTGTAATTAATCACACGAGACTGATCGCTGCATTTACCATTGTTTGCTGTATTAAACCGATTCTTGAAACCAAGCTTGAAATGGGATTGTACTTCTCGTGTGTAACAATCAATTTAAGACCACTGCACTGTTAAAAATGTAATCCTGGGTTAAGTGCAAATAAGCTTATTTCTACACTTATGTCTGCAATTTTTCCCCTGACTACCTGGTTGCTGATTAAACTATTGTATGAGAGAACACGTGGTGATTAGTGCTGGTGAACCAATTCACTCTACCAATTTCAATAGTCAGCTCCATCTGACTATTGTAGTCGTAAAACTATGAGAAGTTCAGTAGTGAGACTGGAAGTGATGGAGGGGTTTTTTCAGTTGGTAGAGAGTCGAGGAGTACCAAGAGAAAAAACATGGCTGCTGTCCAGCTGCCATTCCAGTATCTCTCAACGTCAATCCTCTCTCTCGACCACAAACTTCATATTATTTAGTTCTGATGTTGTTATTATTGATTTTGATGGATGATGATAATAATTATCATCATCATAATAATATGCACAAATACATTTAGGTTAAAAGACATTTCAATACATTTCAAGCAGTCATAGCTGGCAAATTGATTATTACCACATTCACATATGTAATGTATTTATGTGTATTTGGAACAATTTTTGCTAAATGAACAGTTACAATTTCACATATGAAAGTGGCTATGGCTGATAAACTGGTAGCATGTGACACCTTGACACATATTGAGCCATCTTTCCATAGGATTTTGGCTCTCAGCTTTGAAATACGCAAATTTATCCAAAGGGACTGCTTCCCACGGACTGTCCGGCGTGGACGGGAGGCCACGCCCATGTTGCGGGGCGGGTCCGGCGGCTGCCCGCGGCGCGGTGATGTATGGGCAGATGCATCAAATCGCACAAGATAAACAAGCGATGAATTTCATCAGGGCCATCATAGCTTTAATTTGGCTGCCTAATGAGTCAGATCTAGTGGCGGAGATAAAAGTTGTCAGAGGCCCGGCTCTAATGAATTTCTTGCCACTTGTAATCAAGGCAGCCTGTCTGAGGGGGGATGATTAATGGAACCCTGGAGGATTCCCCGGGCCCTCAGCTTTCATTACAGCTAATGCATTCTCAGGCAAATTAACAGAACCGCAAGCGGGCGAGGGGAAGAGAGAGGGAGAGACGGAGAGAAAGAGAGAGAGAGAGAGAGAGAGAGAGAGAGAGAGAGAGAGACGCTGATTAAAGAGCGGGAGTGAGAGAGAGACACAGAAAAGGAGAGGGAGGAAAGAGGGATGGAGACAGAAGGGCAGGGAGAGCAGCAGAGGGATGGGGAAAGCAATTGGCCCACCTCTGTTAATGGCTGAACATGAAGTCGAAGTGTTTGTGATTCTGAGCTAGACGATCCATTTTCCATTTACTGCTGCCGCACCCTTTGAAACATATATTAAACGTGATCAAATGAAAATACCAGGCAGATTGGATGGCCACGCAGAGCCCTTTGTGGGCATCCATGTGTCACAAACAGAACCAGAACCAGGCCTGTCAACAAAGCACAAGCAGGTCCAACCCGGTGCCAGACTGGTGTGATAATACAGGCACAGAGATTGGCTTTATTTTAAGGTTTTGCCTTCCTGCTATGCAAGCACTGCCATTCTTGCATTCATAAGCTTGTTTCTGTCGCCAACTAGATGAACAATATGCGAGTAATGCCTCTCTGCCTTTGGCCCTTAACTCAGAGTAAGTGTAAAGCGATATGCTTTTTCATGTCATTCATATTTTTTGGCATCTAGCACTCACTGCCATTGTATTGTCTCTTAAGAGATCAGTTTGTATTCTCCTTAGGTTCAGAAATGATTTACAATTTATATCAGTTGTCATACAAGGCTATTGGCATATGTTTGCTGATATTTATTAATTGTACCATTCACTACTTTCAACAATTTCCCACCAAACCAAAAAACAGACTTTGGCCAACCATGTGTGTGCTTCGAAAGCCAGCACCTAGCACTTAAAATTGGGCGGTTGTGTAATTAGATTAAGCCCACCTGCCCACGCATACAGTCTTCCCCTGCGCTGCGATATGGGCAGGTACAGGCCAGCCAGGTACTCGCACACATCCATCAGAAGCCGGCCCTCCTCCGTGCTCGTCCAGGCAATCCGTCTGCGTTGAGGTGGGCGGGCGGCAGCAATCTCCTCTCCCCCGTTCACTTTTATTGCCACAATCAAACAAGCTGCTTCCGAGTGCTCCATCTTCGCCAGCAATTAAAGCCAATCAACTGGGGGGGGGAGGCTTCACTACCGGCAGTGTAACGACGGGGCCAATTCACCGCAGATCACCACTCGCACTCGCGAACACGATGGTGAATAAATAAACACATTAAAAGTGTGTGGGGGTGGTGAATTTGCTACGCTAGGGGTCCACTTCCTGCGACTCTCAGAATGGCTAATTCCATTAATCACCACACCGCACACAGAGTCTGTTACAGTGGAACAATGCGGGCTCTTTCACTCACGAGAGGAGAAAGGTGTATGCGGGGGGCTTCTTGGTTCAGACTCTGAAACTGACCCTGGTCTGTTAACTAAAGGGTGCAAAACAACATCATAACAACATTTGTGAAATGTGTATAATGAAAAAATAAAAAAAATCCATGTGTTACTTATTCTTTTGTTTGTGTATACATTCAAACACACACACATATCTTCTTCCAAAAACACTGCAGTATTCAAAAGCATGTATTTCAGTTTTCTTTTGCAATATTTTACAATGTGCTTCTATAAAAAAAGATTAACGGCTCCCGTTAAGATTAGGATTGGAAAATTTATTTTGGAAGCAAAATGAACGTTACTATTGGCCATGATTTAAAGAGCCACGTGCTGTATTTCATTTGAATCCATAGGATAGGGCAATGGAGTGGTTACCCTTAAACCTGAGACCTGTGACATACTTCAGGACATCCTTAAAAATCTTCATTTCACACTGTAGAATAAATGAACTGTACAAAGTAAGGTCCTTCAAACTTCAGTAGGAAAAGTTACTTTAAAACAACCATTTCAATAGTGAAAGATAAATCCTCTATCTTCCACTATTGAAGATTTACCTATTTTGAAAAAAATGAGTTTGTTTAGGTTTCACACATCACCCTGTATGAGGATATGCATACAATCACACTTCCTTTCCATTCACGAGAAATACCCACCACTTCCAATTAAAGAACGATATTAGTGTTGCCACTTCCTGTCACTCCGAGTGTTTCAATGCTGGAAGGTGGAACAATCAAAGAAATCCATTTCAACGCTCAGCAGGAAGTTCATTTGTGTTTGGGGGGCGGCGGGGCTATCTGTGACGGCTTAGCCCTATCACTCTCTCCATCTCCGCGGGAGGGGGGACGTTGAGGAAGGAAGAGGAAGAGACAAAGAGAGGGAGGACAAAAGGCGGCGGGGAGGAAGGAGGAGAGAGACGAACAGGCTCTTCCGGCTGGGCGTTTATTCGCTGTGACGGGATTAGACGGGATTGAGGGGGCGGATTAGGCTCGGTTCGCCGGCTCTCGACATCGACTCCGTCCCCCCCGTTTCCTCTCGACAGTAAACCTGGCTCTTTATCTTAATCTCCACTGAAACCTGCCACTCCCCACGCGCAGGCCTCTCTGGCTTGCAGAGGGCCAGTGGATGTGCCCCTGGGCAACCCCTTTGCACCTGCTTTGGCATCAAGGACCGGTCAGCGCACCTGTATCTCCTCCAGCAGGCTCTCCTTGCCCCAAATGGTGTGGGTGGCCATGACGGGATTCAGTATGGGTCAGATATGGGCATGACTGCTGCCCCAGCCCTCCTCACCAACCCCTTAATTTCTCAGCCATTATGGGTTACATATTCATATGTACATATGTTTTCAGGCCCGTTTTACATGGAGGTCACCGTTCCGTTTCCCTGTTAAAAATCTCTACATTTGTGGTGTGTAAACAAATGTTTTTGGCAGGGTGGTTTTGGACATCTAAGATTTTGCAAACTGCAGCAAGAACTGTTCAACCTCTCCACCTGAACACCAGTCATTTTAACTCATACCTTTCATACTTGTTGACACAACTGAAGCTAACAGGCAAACTTCCAAATCAGTTCCAGAAAGTGCTTTCAGTACATGAGAAGGGAATAGCAAAGGTAACCTGGTCTAATAGTTTTCTCAGTTGTATACTGGATGTGTAAGCTAGGTGCCCATGTTCATGACAGTATAAAAAGCACCTGTAGTATTGTTGTTTTGATAACCTGTACAATAATTTAAAAAAAAATGAATGGAGAAAGGTGAATCACAAGATGGCCCTCTATAAACATTGCTGTTAATGCATCAGTTTACAACATCATCTCCTCTGACTTCAGTCCATGCACTCCACCTTTGATAGCCCCTCATTCCAAGACTGTTTACCAAGACCCTGCCTCCACAACTGCACTGGTCCCTTCAGGATGAATCTGAAATCTGTTCATGTAAGTGAAGTGTCAGCCTAAGAAAGAGAGAAGAGAAGCCACACAGAGCTGGATCTAAGGATAAGACCCATGAGGAAGCACCTCTCCCAGTTCTCTCAGCTCTCCAGGGCCAGACTAACATTGTGATCTTACTCAGCAGGTACTCAGGGTTAGTGTTAGGATCATGCTATGTGACAGTTCATGTGAAAACACTTCCGCAGAAAGACATGTACACTTTTCCACCTGCCTCTATTCATTCAGCATCTGGTTGTGTGTTCGTCCATGGTGGTGCACACCCAACAACCTCACAAGAGCTGCTGTGTTTCAGTGAAATGGAGAGAGAGAGACAGAGAGAAAAGAGCCCAGTCCAATGGCTGTTATTCCCACCTCTGGGAAGGCTACATTATTTTATTGGAGCGTTTATTAATATGTCCACAGTCATCCAAGCACACAACAGTAACTGTCTTCTTCTTTTGAGTTTGCTTTGTTTCATGTACTCAAATGAAAAGAGAGAAAAAAAAGAACAGGAAAAAATAAAACAACGAAAAAAAACAATATTTACATACTGCAATATAAATATGTCAAATGTACATTATTATACACAGAGTACCTCACTCGGTCAGACAATGTATACGCATTGAGAACCATAGTACCTTAAATACAATTAAAAAATAAAGAGGAAGGAAAATGCAACAACGAAACAAAAGATTTCATAGAGAGTTGGGAGGGGAGGGGTTGTGGCTACAGCTCAGGGAAAGTTAAGGTATTCCTGAAAGCGTTTTGGTTGGCTGTTTGTCTTCAACAGAGACGGACACAAGCCCAACTCCCTTTCGAAACTCCACTCAACTTTCAGACACACCACGCCCTCCTTTGACGTGAGGTCCCTTGACTAGTTTTCTCTTATATGAAAAGAGGTCTGACTCTGAGGCAGTCCTAGTACTAAAACAAGAGAGGACAAAGATGCAAAGTTGTCTTTCGTGTTATTCCTGGATTGATCCTGCATTTATAAACTTACCTACTCTGCCTACCAACATAATTGTCTTTGGGAAAAAAAAGTTGCATTTGAGATTGTGGGATGGGTGGGTTGAAAAGAGGCAACTTAAGCAAGTGGGGGATAAGGGTATTTGGGGGCTCACCTATGTTGGGTCCCCTAAGGTACGCACAGTATATATCTTTAACTCAATCTTGACTACAAAATCACTCATCCATTAGACTTGCTTTGAAACCTCTTTCAGAGCCCACTGCAATTAATCTTCAGCTGTCCAGAGGTCCATTTCTGAGGTGTTACTCACCAGAGTCAGTTTTTTTTTTCATGCACCACCATATTCCTTTTAAAACTGTCTACAGAATTTGTTGATCGTCTGTTACAACTAAATTTCCCGTGTTTCATTTGCTGGAAATATACAACAACATCAATTCAGCTCCATCTCTGGGCTCTTTGGCCCTGGTCCTAGGGGGGCCACAAAACAGCAGAATTTCCTGCCATCTCGAGACCGTTTACAGCTGGAGGGCTATGTTAAATTGGCTCTGCACCATAAAAAATAGCCAGGCTACAACAGGAAAATGCGTGCTGGATTCTCCTGCAACTGAAAATCTACTGTTGAAAACTTCAGGCTCCTGTAATACCTTGATTGCCCCCTGGCACAAGATTTTACTGGGGGGGTCACGGATGACATTAAACAAATTGCTAGCCACTCCAGCTTCATGACGCAAACAGAAGGGATGTTTCAAAGCAAGTCCTGGGTGCAGCACACGCATGTGCAAGCACACATACACACACACATGCATACGCACGCACACTGTTAGGGACTAAAAGGTCAGCTGCAAGGAGGAAAGCTACTTTTTACACATTTTCTGTACACATCAACAATTTTTGTTTCTCCTGACACGTTTGGTCGAACAAGGTTCTTCTTCCCACTCGTATACTCAAACGGCGTTGTTCAGACCTGTCCGACACACGCACGCACACGCACGCACACACACACACACACACACACACACAAGCAGGAGTACCACAGAGTTCACAGCGACAGCGCAACGAGCTCATCAAGGGCGGCGAACGAGAGGCACAGGCCACAGGAAGTGGAAGTGTGATCCATTACACAGAGGAGGCTACAAACGGGGGGAGGGAAGGGGGCGTCGATGTCAAACGACCGCAAGCGCACTTCAGCCTAAACACCACGATAATGTGAGATAATGACTCAAACGATGATGACACTCCGGTCCCTGTAGAGCCGTCATTTTCAAGCGATTTCAGGCTGAATGGCCATTTTGCACGAGCTTTCGGCTCGGTGTTCCTAGAGCAGTACGATGCTGGCCAATTCCCTCATATTTGCGGAGAAGTTAAAACGGGAGAGTGCAAAACTGGAGTACAAAATGGGCCACTGTCACAGAATGCAATGCAAAATGAATGCTTTCAGACGATGACCTGAAAAGACACGTGGCTCATGGAGAGCCTGCATTCAATGGAGCCTTCGTCCTGAAGGGGTTTTCAAAAGGCAGTCTTCCTCCCACACCAGCAGGTGTACTATTCATGGCCAGCGTTGACCATCCTTACATGAACTCCACATGGCAGTCATGAGCAGTACAGAGCATGACGCTAATGCATGGCGGTGATATGGTCTGCAGCAGACAGTGTACTTCTTAGTGCGTTCCTTATCCCTTTGTATAAGTGAGAGCAACTGTGATTTCCAAGTTCTGTGCAGAAACTTAACTAAAGACTAATTTGGATGTGTCCTCTACACTGCAGCGAATTAACTGGAACCTGAAGACTTCAATGGCTTCAAATGGAAAAAACAATAATAATAATAATAATAATAATAATACATTCTTCTCATTATCATTAGTATTGTCACTGTTCTTATACATACTGTCATAACTGAACCAGGCTACAACAAACCTGATGTTAATTTGGTCAGGAACAAGAATGATTGCACATATAATCTAAATCCAAACACAGGTACAGTCTTTATTCGTCAAGAGACCATGAAAAATGATTCCTGAATGGCACGTGGGCCTAAGGTTATCTCTATGGTTGAATGATCCAGATGATATTTACGCGTGATACATGCTGCCAAAGCACATACTCAATGAAAATACCTGACTCAGTCTGACACAGCCACGCAACTCAATAGCGTTTCCTTAGCTCTCATCAGAAAACACACTTGAGAATCGGAGCGTGAACGCAGCGATTCATTTTGTTTTTGCTCATAAAAACAACAAAGGCAAAGTTTAGACTTTGGTTTCAAAAGCAGGGATGGTCAGGTAGGTGATGTGCAAACGCAAGACAAAGGCATCTAAGGAGGGAAGGCTACAAGGAAACAGTCTGGGTGGTGCCCACCTCAGCTTTTTGGGCAAGGACAGTAACTGCACTTTAGGCACAAGTGAAATACCCCCTCAATTTCTGCACAGAATGAGAAACCATGCTCTGCACCTGCAATGACTGCCTGCTGCAGAATATTTTGTGGGTTTTGCTACCAAAATGTGGCTTTGCTGCAAGGCTCCCTGCTCGTTTCTGTGTTTGAGCGGTCAAAGTGGTTAACTCAGGAGGTGAATCCGATATCCACTGGAACAAACACAATGAACTGAAGTCGATTTAAACAAATAAACCACAAAAAAAACCCCCCACATCCACAGACACCCCGATTCCCCGAGTCCCGGTCAGCTGCTGCAGTGCACCTGGACGTGAGGGCCCCCCCTGCAGCAAAAGCAAAAATGTCCTATAGGAAAGCACAGGAATACTGCAAATACTGTGGTGCCGGGACCAGGGCCCGCCAAAGGACCCACAAAAAGCCGTGAGTCGAGGTCGCTAAGGCAGTCCTAAAAAAAACGGCAGCATGCCAGAACACTGCTCGCTATAACACTATAACCTCTTGGAGACACAACGGCACAAGGATCCTGAAGGGGAAAGAACACCCTCATGTTGGATTGTGGGAGTCCTGGCTGCACTCCCCCCTCACCCCACCCCACCCCACCAAAACCTGCTGTACAGAAACACAGAAATCTCCTTGGTGAGCTCGACTAGGGGAAGTCCCGGCGGAGTGCACCCTTGTTTGGTTGAGTGGCGGGTGTGGCGGCTGGGCATCTGTGTAGAACTCGCAAAACGTTCCTTTGCGCCGTCAGACGTCCCGGCCGCCAGGAAACAGAGGTCCATGAGAGAGCGGTTGTCAGCGCCGAGGCCAGACCTTACGGCTCCAGTTAAGGAGGGTTATTTGCCGAATCCATGCGGTCAATGCGCTAGCCTTTTAATCTCCACAAATCCGTGGAGTTTCCTTAATTAATTCTGGCTCCAGCTACAGCCAATTAGCGCTCGCGACTGGGCAAATAATCACAGATATGCTTACAAATGACACGGATGGCCAATTTATTTCCCACTCAAGCTAATGAAGACTTCATATATACTAAAAAGGCCCTTCGTCATCCTCCTCATATCCTTATAATATCCTTCTGAGACTTGATTAGCTTGAGGTGTTTAAAGAGGCTACATGGAAACCCACTTTTAAAGCTTAAACTTGAATAATAATCCTGTTAATAGCAATAGCTTTAGTAATGATGAAGTCACACAGTAATGTGGAGGCAGAATTGCGCTGTGGTAAACCGCTCTCTCATCATTGAATCCATGTTTTTTTATCCTCAATAAAAACTCTCCTGGATGTGCAGTTCCTGAAAGTTTGCCATGGGAGTGGAACACCTTGGGAATGGTTTTGCATTCTGGGATGGTGAATCCATCAAAAAATTCCGGAGGGCTTCCCCACCGATACCTCTGCTCTGGGTTTTCCCCCCAAGGAGGGGTGTCCCCGCCCTTTTTTCCTGTCACCCCCAGGGGCAACTCAGGCTTAGTCACATGATGCAGAGAGGAGGGTGGGGAGAGAGCGGGGTGGTGGTGGTGGTGGGGGGTGTGTATGGGTTGCCAGGTGACACAGTGTACGTTGGAGGAACATCTCCACGGCGGCTCCCCTCCGGCCCCCCCGGCGCCCCCTCAGATGAAGCTGGCGCTGCGGTTGAGCTCGCACTGGGCGTTGTTGTTGTTGGCGTTGGGGTTGCGGCGCGCCGTGTTGGGCGTGGGGGCGGGCGCCGGGCCGCCGCTGCCACCGCCGTCGTTGGGACAGCCGTGCTGAAGCAGGATGTCGGCGCACTCCTGGCTGCCGGCGCGCCGCGCGTAGGCCAGGGGCGTCTGCCCCCGCGCGTCCCGGCTCTTCACATCCACCCCGTACTGCAGAGAGGGAACGAGAGGAAGGGAGAGGGAGAGGGGTTAAAATGGAACGTGTCATGTCATGCCATGCATCTTCAGTCTCCAGTCTCCACAGCTCCACCCTTTTCTCCAGGGTCCAGCTCTTTCAGCCCAAGGTTGACACAATCATATCAGTGTTTACACACAGCACTGAACACACCGGAGACCATATTTTCCTGATTTTGTGCATCTGTGTACATCAGGGAGGTAAGACACATACCCAGGAGTGACTAACGCATCAGATACACAACACAGATTTAGCAGTAAGGGATGCCAACCAACTGAACTGGTTTAAACCATCCCACTTCTGCTCTCTCTCTCTCTCTCTCTCTCTCTCTCTCTCTCACACACACACACACACACACACACACACACACACACACACACACACACACACACACACTCACCCAGACCAGGAGCTGGGTGATGACCACATTGGCCATGGCGCAGGAGAGGTGCAGGGCGGTGCGGCCGTCCCCGTCGCCGTACGTCTCGTTCACCTCCTCCTTGGTGCCGTGGGCGAGCAGCAGCACCACCTGCCGCAGGTCGTCCTCCACGACGGCCCGCAGCAGCTGCTGGCCCAGCGGCACGTCCGACTGCGGCAGCTGCAGCAGGAAGAGCTTCTGCTCGTACTTCGCCCGGATCCAGCGCTCCTTCTCCTCCCTGCAAGGCAGGCCAGCGAGGGGTTAACGTCAGGATATCGCCAAGATATCCAGAATGCACCTGCACGACTTGTCTACAATCTCCCTAGACGTAGACAAGTTACTCCTCTCTTCACTGGCTTCCTGTTATCACTCGCATCAATTTTAAAACCTTGGTACTGGCACAAGTTGCTCTCGATAAGCGTCTCCTGAATGCATGTAATGTGATTTAATGTAATCACACATCTACAGCAGCAGCTCAGACTCTGGTTACACAGGCATACACTGGCACCTGAGGCGGGGGAAAATACAGGGCCACCAAACAGCCGCCACTCTGGGCCTCCTGTTAATGTCACACTCATTGTCACAGCAGATGACACGACCAAGTTCAGACCTGAGCTGTAGGACTCTGTCAGGCCTGCTGTCAGAAGCAAAACCTGAACTGACCAAGACACTCGTGAGCCTGCACAAATGGCTTTTGTTCCACAGTTGAGACATTTACAAGTCAAATTATTATTACTATTGTAATTTAGCCGATGCTGTCATCCAGAGCAACTTACATATGTTACCAATTTTACATTTATACAGCTGGATATTTAGTGAGACAATTGTGGGTTAAGTACCTTGCCTATGGGTACAGCAGCAACGCCCCAGCAGGGAATCGAACCAGCAACCTTTTGGTTACAAGCCCTGTACCTTACCACCTTCAAAACAGCCTAAGTGTAATTGCAGGGCCATTTCTGCATAAAGTGGGACATTGTTTTTGGGTAGTGTTAAATTTGGTGAGGCACACAGCAAGGCAGCACGTCCATTCTCATCTACATTATGCTGACATCAATAGATGGCTGGAAGGGGCACTCCCACTGACAGTTTGATGGAGGGATGGGATTCTGAGTAGGGTATTTACTGTGGTTGAAATGATGTGAGCTGGGATATGGGATGCACTGGGAAAGGATGCCACCGGCAGCTTGAGGGTTAAAGCCTAGTGAGCTATCTAAAGGTTACACATTGTGAACAGCATGTCTGCGGCGGACAATACAGGGGGAACATGTTTTTATCGGCGCTGTCAGGCTTCTCAGTCCACAACGATGGACACCGACAAAAGGCCCCGCTCTGAACCTCCCTTCCCAGCGTCCCCTGGGTGAGAGAGGGTGCAGGGCCCGATCGATGGCGGCTGAATGCGGCTGAAAGGGCCGGGGGTTTTTTGTCCGACCAGCGGAGAGAAAGGAGAGAGATCCTGACCAGCCCCAGACCTGTATCTCTCCGTCTCCATCTCCAATCCCCCATTTTTCTTATTTTTTCCCCCCCTCGCCCGCCCCGCGCAAACCTGGTCGCATGACGCACGCCGGCGAAAATCAATAACCGAGCGGGCGAGCATGCTCAGTGCGGCACCGACCCCCTGACCCCGCCCGGCTGCTTGATAAGGGGAGTAGAAAGGGGCCGTTGTTTGGGTGTCTGGGTGAGTGACAGAGAGAAGGGCCCGCGCCGATAGGGGACAAACAAGGCTGGCGCTGAGAGTGACAAGGCTCCCGAGAGGCCGCCAATCCGACTGGGCCCGGTCGTCACTTCAGACACCTCGCCATCTGCCCGCGGCCCCATTCGCTGACCGAACTAAAAGGAAGAAAGACGAGCGCAAACAAACAAAGACGCCCGGCCGTCAAAATACAGTATAACCAATAACAACAGGCCTGTGACATCGATTTTATTACTATAACAACAGGTGTACCCAAAACAGTGCTCAATCAACCCTGTAGAGGGCTGCTTCCCAAAATAATGCCAAAAAAAAGCAGCGTACGGGGAGAGAAAACACTTAGGACCATAAAAGCATTCAACAATGAAAAGAGCATTTCAACCTGATCCAGAATCCATCTTTTTAATTAAGGTTGAACGATGCACATATCAGCTCGTTTACGATTACGGCGGCGGCGACGACGAGATCGGCACTAAAAACCTCGATAATAACAAGCCCCCTCATTAAGATCATAATAATAACAATAGCAGGTTCCAGAATCAGCCGCAGCTCTCTGGGCTGAGAAATTTACAGACTAATATGTCACCTGCCAGGACCACTACGAGCAGCGCTCCATCAAACAGGGCCTCTTCACGTCGGATTTAACTGCAGGAGTTAATTACCTCTCCGCTCAGCGGCGATGGGGAAGTCTTTGTCACTGCCAGTGCGAGGATTTGATGAACTGCGTAGCAGGCCTCGGAGCTAATAAAACCACTCAGCCACACAGACGCTGATCCTTACCCCCTAACACGTTCGCTTATGAGCTAATGGATTAATAAGGAACGCTGGGAGCTGGGAGAAGGGGCCGGAGTGTATTTACGCCGCCGATGGACACGGCCTTGTTGAGTTTTGGCTCTCTACCGCAGTAATGCGGGACTCAGACTCACAAAGGCCTTGCTTGTAATCTCTTTTTTCCCATTCTAAAAGTGAAATGTTTAAGAGCAAACAGATATTGTCAGAGCAGTCATTTCTGTATTTCGAATCAGAGAGAAAAGTATGTGCGTATGTGTGTGTACACACTTGTACCTGATAAATTATCATTCAGTTGACCAAAAGCAGCAAAGCATCAAAGCTAAATTTGGTGCTTTTAACCTTACGGGCGCCAAAAAAAAGGTGTTTCAGCCCACATTTCCCACGGTGCACCTTGTCTCAAAGATGGAAGAGCAATTTCTTTCATTCTGTGCTTTCCGTTCTGTGAAATCTTTAAATCAATTCCACCAATACAGACGAAGGGTGCTTGGTTTCCCTGAGCCACTTCAATTCCCCGAGCTGGGAGTAAATCTTTACTTAAGCCGGGCCCCATAAAAGCCCCAAGTGTCAGCACTGACAGGGAGTGGCGGTGGCCAGTGGTTTTATGGTGGTAATCCTCAATCAAATCCCACTCTGTCATTGTACACGGACGAGGCTATTAGGTAAGTCAATGGACTCTGACGTACTGTACTGCCCTGGGTTGGAAGACGGGCAGCGACAATGGCCCCATGCTTTTCTGGGAGGCGATCAGTGGGAAATGAATATTTTTCACTGGCCGATGTTATCAATATGGATGAAATCCAATCTGTATTTATCAGGGCTGCCTTCCCACCAAATGCGCCACTGTGTGTTGGAAAAAATGGGAACGGAAACAAGCGCTTAAAAACGCAGGCTTTAAGATGAAGTTACACCAGAAAGGAACACTGAGGTACTGACTGGAGCGTGAGGCTCCAAACCTGTCAACAGCGGTGAGCTGGCATGAGCTAAACAAAGTGAACTCTTCAAGCTTGATAAATAAAACAGCTGAGGGACTCAGAGTCTGCAAATTAAAACATCCCACTTCTCACAAACACCGCACCACGCAAACTTCAGGGGGGCTCAGCAATAGCGGCTTTACGCACACATTATATCCATTTAAAACATTTGATTTAATTACAAGCTAAATTTCATAAGCTCATTCGTTTAATCTGATCGTGGGGACTGAGCTAGACGCTGCTGGCACCGCGTGTATTAAAGCGAGCGGTGGGCCAGCAGATTCCCACATTCCTCAGCTGCGGCCACTCAGAGGGGAGCTCGCTGGAAGCCCCGCCCCCTGGCTTTTGTTCGAAACATGAAAACAAACCAAACAGAGGTAAAGTTTGTGGAGCTGTGAGAGAAAGCTGAGACTCCTGAATGAACACTTCCTCTCTGCTGGAAAGGAGGGGGGAATCAGCAGATTTAGCATGTCAAAGCTGAGGGAGAGGGGGAGAGGGGGAGAGGGGGAGGAGAGGGAGGGAGGGAGAGAGAGGAGGAAGAAAGTGAACTCTCTCCACAGGGGACGACATTCAGGAAATCGAGCAGATGACACCGCCCCCCTCCACTCTCATTTCCCCACCCTGAGTGGACATACTTGCTCAGAGTGCTGAGGTTGCTTAGGGGACAGGGGGGATCAGAAAAGAGACAGGAGAGTTCATTTTTTACACATCCACACTCACACTATAGTTTCCCCTGTGGAACACCATAGCACTTAGACTGAAGTGGGGCATGAATTATCTTTGCATTTATGTGGATTTATGTGTGAGAATTGTACAACCTAATTGACGAGTAAATTCATGAATCTGATGAAAGAACACCAATAATCACAAAGATATATTTAAAACTCATTTTAAAAGTGTCATGTCACCAAGAAAATATTCTTTCTCGATGCAAATGTTCCAGTCTTTATAGCTTTCCAAAAATACTGTCACTTACAGGACGATTTAAGACCTATTAGACAGAGGACGGCCCGAAAGCAGAAACCATACCCCTTAAATACATTTTTGATGATCCTTGAAACAATGCATGCCTTAAGAAGTCACCACACGCTAGTGTGTTTTGTGGAGGACAGGGTCATTCATCAAGGCAGAAGGCAGACAAGGAGAGTGCAGTTTGTAACCATCCCCAGGATTTCTTAGAACAAAGGTCCCTTTCTGTGTCCTGCAGTTGTGCTATGGTAGCAGCTCTGCTAGGCCTCTTAGGAAACGCTTCCTTCGCTAAGCGCTAAGCTCTGTCCTTACTGACTTCTTAGCCAGGCACTGGATTCTGACCTCGACCTAATTAAGTGGCAAATGGCAGAATGATTTCCCCAAACCCGGCCAATAGAGTCAAGAGCACATGGCTGGGCTCAAAGAAAGAGGAACAAACAAGGATAATTAGTCAGGCCTGAAAGACAACAGCAAATGGAGCTTTATAGGGGAATGAGAGGAAGAGACAGAGAGAATGGGGGGGTGTGTGTGAGTGGGGGGAAGCAGACAGAAAATGGCCAATCCTCCCCAAAACCTCATAAAGGAGCATTAGTTCACATTGAGCAGGAGGGGCCTTGTGAGGAATCTCCGCCTACCTTTCACACAACTGAGGCCCTCCTAAACAATCAGGGCATAAACACCAGCCCCCCCAACCAATCTCAGTGCTCTGAATTCACAACAGAGACATCAAACATAGATGCAGAAAGGAGTGTGGGGCGGGGTGGTGCCTATCTAAACAACACTCACAGCAGGGTGGGGTTGGGAGGGGTGCATCCCCACGTAGCCCGCGGACCCACTCGCGGAAAGAGAGACAGAGGGATGGGGATGGGAGGGGTGGGTGACCGAAAACAGCGCCGATGGAGGCAGTGGGGCCCCCCGGCCTTCAAAGGTTGCTAGGGGCTGGAAATGAGGGAGCGACACAGTAAAAACTCCAAACGAGTCACCACTTTTTTCAGCCAGCCCGCGGTTTTGTTGCCTCGTCCCCCTTTTGTTTTCCCCGGGCCTCGGCTTCCTCAGTTTTGGCAGCTTTAATTACGCCGGAGAAAGCCCTCGGATAGATTACACCCTCTCAGCGGCTCTCCCCTGCCCACTTTCTAATCCGTTTAAAACCTTTTGCAGGCCTAGGGTACAGCTAATGTGATAAACCACAGAGCCTGGGTGTTGCTAATTGTGTCCTTTACAATGGAACGGGCGTTTAATCTCTCATAATTCATCTCAGAAGCTGTGTAAATGATTGGTTATGGGTTGGGACATCTTGACACTCAAAGGCTTCAACACAGTGACATCAACTGGAAAAGGTGACTATGTGGTGACTACCATGGCTACTACTGTAGCTGTAACTATGAGCTACGCTTTGGACAGAGATGTGCGTAGTTGACAGGAGAATTCTCTGAGGTAACAGCAGTCTCGCATATTACGCATACACGCATACTAATCGCTTAACTCTGCAGTGGATTAGACGATCATCAAACGTGCGAATTGCCAAGTACAACAGAGCAGTAATTGGGACTGTTTGTCACCAATTACATCAATTAGACAAATACAATATGATTGAGCCCAGGTGTGATGCTGGTGTAGCTCTGTGACTAACGCAGCGTGTGCCACAGAACTTCTGATGCTCGGGGAGGAGAAACTCATAGAGAGCTTGAGGAGGGCTAGTATACTGTTAGGGTCCTCAAGAAAGGACCCTGGATCAGTTTAAACCATTTATTCTAAAGAGTTGGACCATTTATTCTACATTGTTCAGGGTCAGTGATTGACAGCACCATTTCATAAACAAAGACCAAAGTCACACAGGACTCTGGGAAGACTGCCTTTTTCTTCCAACATCTTTTTGAATTAACACAACTTATTTTTGTGGAATTAGAAAAGCTCATACATTTATTGAGAAAATGTATAGCAAAGACAATACTTCAATAATACATTCACTATGATGTGGATACATAAGAGGATATACAGCTAACTCAATACCCTTCCTGAATACAGAATATAGTTATGTACTATATTGCTATGTATTTCAAAACAGTAATAATGTATTTTACCTATTGAATATGTAAAATACAGTATTACTACCAAGCGTTCTTCTCCCTATTTGCCTATAACTGAGCCACCAGCTGTAGACCATTTCCTTAGCAAAAACTGATCCTGGAACAGCACAGCACCCTCTAAACTATGTTTCTCCATTACACCCCTTCATCTGTCCCTAAACTCTGTCTGCTGCACTGATGCTGGCTGTCTGTCCATCTGTCTGTCATGTTTGCCCTGTAGCAAGAACAGGCTCAGTAGGTTAAGGTTCTGGTCCCAAGACATTGCGTGTCAGAGTCTGGAATGTGTCATTTGCCCATAATAACCAAACGTCCAGGGCAAGAGAACATAACTGGATATACTTCACAGGTTACCTTAGGCAGGGTCCCCTGTATTGCTGTAAGGGACCATTTGTTTTCACCTGACCCTCCTGTCACGTATCACCTACCCATAGCTTTTCAGGTTGGTTAAGACAAAATGGAGAAAGTGTCAGACGGTTATCCAAACTCAGCCCCATCTACCTCTGTAACAAAACCTAACCATCTGCACATTTATGGTAACCCTGAAATTGATTGTAGTCATCAGACGAAAGTCTAAATTAAATAAATGCATGTACAAACAATGGACTGTTTTGTAACAGAACTCAACACGTCAGAGTGATTTCGCTCTAAAAGGGCAGTTAATAATTGGGTAATGATCAATAGATTCAAGTTTCTTTTTTTGACTTCAGTAAATCCGCGTTTCACTGCACTGAGAATATACGGACTGGAATCCAGCCTTGTGTGGCAGCGCAAGCTGCACAGCTGCTCGAGTCACCCCAGCTGAGCAATCACTTCCCGGAGGTGGGATATGAGCGCGATGACACAAGGAGGAACAAGGTGGCATGACGTCACAGAGGAATGCACCTGTGTACATACACACATCGCCCCTTATGAAACGTGATGTGAAAAGACGAATGAATAAAACTCCTGCCATAATTACTTGAAAAAATAAAACCACACTGCCTTTATATTATGATTACATTTTTTCCAAGGGAATGAGTATGCTATTTTTGGATTCTGCACATAACATAGTGGACATTGATTTATCTGAAATACAGCTATTTGCCTGTATTGCAGGATCTGTTATTGGTTGTAGTTGTAAATATTGGCCACTGGGGGTGTCTTTGCAGTTCTGCAGCAGCAGGATGAGAAGAATTTATTGTGACACTAATACCATTGTCAAAATCCCCCCCTGAAAGAGCGTCAATGATTTTGGCCCAGCGCTACTAACGTCCTTTAACTCTCATCATTAACCCTTACTGACCCCACCCACTCTGTCACAGCTGCCACATACGGGGCTGACAAGAGCTGTGACTGACACACAAACACACATACACACACACACACACACACACAACCACACACAGACACGCACACACACACAACCACACACAAACACGCACAAACACGCACACGTACACATATGGTCTTAATTACAAATACCCGCAACACTAACTGAATCTTATCTGAATCTCAACACTCACCTATAATTACGTCCAACCACAGAACATGTAATGGCAACTGCGCAATGTATAAGTTGTATTTGTAATTTGCAAGCATTGTCAGTCTTAATAATCATGTCTGGCCATTGAGCAAATAAATAAGACTCGACACAGAAATTCAGAATTCAATTTTTTTTTCTCAACCATTGTGTCTATTTCATGACAAAATACACAGATCTCAGACCCAGGGTATACTCTGAAAATGAATCACATGAATATGAAAATGACTAATGTATGTATTATATATCCAAACTAAATACTTATTTCCTTTACGTGTCTGCTAAATTTCTGCCAACAGCAACATAAAACATTTTGCTACAAAATAAAAAAAAAAGATATTCAAAAATCTTGAATGTCACACACTCGAGATCTGAATAAATCTCAAGGAAACGAATGTTGATTTTTTCATTTGTTATCATCCTCTGCAGCTATGTGCAAGGCTTCAGAGAGCAGCATATATGGAGCAGCTACGACATGTCCTCTCCGAGTCGAAGCTAATAAGAAGTGACCCGTGGGTGTCATTTACAGAGAGCGCCGGACGGCGCGAGCCACTGTAATTAATTTGTCTAAATTAATTACCTAGCCCTGCGCCGGCTCCTGGCAAGGCCGGCTATTCCACAGAGGCTGGTCTCTCCAGAAGGGGTGCTGGAGTCCTGACCGGAGAGCAACTGCTCTTCGCTGTGAGGCTGACTGTGGCTGGGCAACAGATCTGGGAACAGGTTGATTCCCGCTTTAGACTAGCCGTCTGCCATCTTCGCTATCGTTTCCAATCCACCGCGCACCTTTGTAACTTTTTAAAGTTATGTTTGCGGCCCTCAGCCAAACCTACAGAAGTAATTATCATTGCAATCTAACATTGATTGTTGAGCATTTACTTTCAGATCTCAGCAAGCCGTTGAGAAATCGCTCCTCTCAATTATGCGAAATCCCAGATCCTCCAGGTAGAAGCCATTATAAACTGTGAAACAAATGCAACATGCATAACGGCAGGATAACGCAGCGGCCGGAAAGCAGATCCGCCCACACTCGCTCATTAACAGCAAGGGTTTGACTGAGCCTCTTTTCACTCAAAAGAAGCAATGGGCGTTTCTTCTCAAACCAGCTCCCTGATGTCTGAGCATGCGGTGGGCTTACTGCTTTGTACGATTGCTTGTACTTGAGTTAGTGTGTGTGTGTATAATACCTAACTGACCAGCGGTGGTGTAATTTCTGGAGGATTTGATGGATTGCCATCGACCCTGTTCCCAGAGCAGAAAGGAAGGAGTTAAAGATAGAACATGATTGTTGGGGGTGGGGGGCTCTGTTGGGGATGGGGGTTAGTGGCGTGATTCATTTTTATTACTGCTTGGCCCCCGCAGGCTGTGGGAACGGCAAATAATTTCTGAAACAAAGTGGAGACTCTCGTCAGAGCTATTACCTGCGCTGGCCGAGGGCACATCAGCACGAGGGGGGGCGGTTTCGGTGAGGCCCCCTAGGATGAGGGATAGCCGTCCACATCCGGCCTGGCTCCAGGACATCGCCGAAATGAGGGGAAGGTTGCGGGGGCAGTGGGAGGCAGAGGTGGATGCTGTCGCCAGTCAAAAATCCCCTCCGCGTTCTCGCACCGGCGTGCCAGGCAATTAGAGGTGGCATGCAAAACACAACAACTGCCATGTGCTAATTAAAAGAACAACTCCCCTCCAATATGCTGACTTCCAGAGCGGAGTGGCTGCATTTTTCCCTAAGATTTATGGCTCTTGGAAGGCTTACTGATATATGGCGTTTGTGGATCCATAGCCTGCATTGCACTTTATCTGAGCTACTCCTTGATTTATTGATATAGCTATCATTCTGCAGTATACAAGGCGTGTTTGGATGTACGTGAACAAAACAATGGCATTCTTTAGGGAAGAGGACAGCTACATGCAGGCTGCAATTACACTTGACAAATATTTCATGTGTTTTGAAAGTTTTCAGCATGCTGTTAGTGTTTTCTAGTGTGTTAATCGACCTGCAGCTCCATCAAAGACTCCACGTGCTGGTGTTTGGAGATGTAACCCCAGAGACAGCATTTGACTGGAGGTATTACACTTGTGTCAACCTATCGGATCAATCGTTTTGTGCACACTTCATAGCATTAGATGTAAGCTATATAAACATTGTTCTTCTACAATATCAGTTGTATTCGTAACAGTCCTGAACTGGACTGGATTTAACCACAGACTGAGGACCCAGTTGTTCTTTAATACGTAATGAGATTTATTTGAGGTGGGAGTCTAAAATGTAAATCAAATGTGGTGGCTGAGGCAAAAATTCTGATTGAGTGTTTCAATGAAACCGATGACATGGGGTGTCGACTATCAGATCCGCTTGTGGGGTTACTTGACCTAGTGACAGTGCAAGTTGAGGTGGCACTCTCAGTCTGGGACCGTGCATAAAATCTAGGCTTGAGCCTTGTCCGCTTTTTTTTGGATGGCTCAACATTAATTAGCCGCCCGCTAACTGCTAAGTAAACAGTTATGCACATTATTTGTGATCTTTCACGCAACATCCACCTCAGACGCCGCTCTGACTGGAGGGATGGGCGATCTGAGCATCTGCATTCACCGACCTATCGATTTACACCACAGCGCTGTAAAGACGAGCCTCTGTGTGTCTGTGTACTCTGTTCAGGACGTAGCAAACCGAAACCCTCAGGCTGCTAAGCTACGCATAAAATCATGGAGGCAAACCCAGCCTAGCATAAGAAATTCAATCAGCTTCTGAATCTTCTTCAGCTACTTGCTGAATCGTTTAGATTAGGTGTCACAAAGGTAAAAAACAAAGCAAAAAAAAAAACGCTCACATATTTCGACGCTTGGCTACGGCTTCTCTTTGTGTGTGAGCGGCCCCCTTTACCGTCACACGGCTGTCATATGCCACCGCCGCTCCCGTGATATTAAAATTAAGCACGCCGCTAACGCGAAGGGATCATGGAGTGACAAGACAACAAAATAAGATTTATAACACAGATGTAGGAATTTTAGTCAAGCAAATCCACTCAGCGCTGAAGACCTGTTTGGGGTTCCCCCCCCCCCATCCATTTGTGGCATAGACTGGTGCATGGGCGCAAACACACCATATCAGCAAGGAAGGAGGAGAAATCTTTATCTTTTGCACGCTCACGGCTAAGCAAAGACAGCGGTGCTGCCCTATAGAAAAATGAGAAAACCATCAACAAAATGCTCTTTTTCTTAAAATCATTATCTACGTCTTTTATTTCCATGTGCTGTTTGATCTGAAGATCGTTACGTTAATGACAGCAGTTTGCTTGCGCCATTTAGCTAAACAAATATTTGACCAATTTCTCCTTTCCAGCGGAATAAATGAATTCGTCTTCTGTGTTCGATGCGATCTGATATTCTTGACAATGAAAAACACACCGTCCCTAGGCACAGCTGGGAGAACTGACACAGGGCGAGCAGAGAAATCAGCATCAATAATCTTTCAAGTCAAAAGCTGTATACTGTATACCAGGACGCGCTCAATAGATATCTGTAGGCCTTCGCTCTCTTCAGAGCTGGAGTTGGAGTGGAAAATGGACTGAAAGGAAGGCAAAAGGTCTCTTTACAGACACAGATAACTGTACTCAGAAAACCCTCATTTAGTGATGTAATGATAAGCCAATGGATGGGTTGGGGGAATGCTAAAGGTCAACAGGTTACATATATAAATATAAAATGCTTCCAAAGGCAAGGCTTTTTGCTGCATTTCTCAATCTGAGTAATATAACTGACTCAAGAGCTTTGAAATAAGTTTCAAAATCTCCAAGCTCTCAGAATCTTAACTTTGTGCTGCATGCTGGGATGCTTTTTAAAGACCTGCATGGCTCTCAAAAAAAAGAAAGAAAAAAAAAAACACTCCCTCCAATCACTGGGCTCAGTGTCCTCCTGGGGCTCTTGCATTTTCACTACCCACAAACCCCTGGGAAAAAAATTAAGCTAAATGGCTGTATAATCACCTAACGAGTGGCTGGAGAGGCAGAGGGTGGAGAGAGGGAGGTGTGACGGACGGCACGCTGTGCCGCTGGGAGCCGCGGCAGGAGGCAGGAGCTCGGCGTCTCCACGTGGCACCAGTGGCGGCACGCCGGCCCGCGAGACTGATGACCCGGCCCCTCCCCGGTGATGGATGCCCGGCGATGGCGGCCGGGTCCCGGGGCTCGGGGCTCGGCCCCCGGGGGGGGGTCAGCTTTAGCACAATAATGGTCTCGTTAATTACGAGCGGAGGCCGCCGATCGGGTTGTCTGTCAGGTGGGCCTCGCCGGACCGCCATCCGTCAACCGACAAAAACAATCACGGCGCCCGGTCGGCCGCAAGAGTAGGGGGGCAGGGGGTGTGTGCATCATCCTTAAATGAATCTCCTTGGCCACGGGGAGGCTCTGATAGGGAGGATGCACTTGGCGACCCTCGGTGAGCTTTCGTACACCACGGATACACAGCATATGCCATCTCTGGTCACCGAAAGGGTATAGCAGGTCACATAGATTTTGATCCTACATCACTGGTCAGAACTGCTGACTGAATCTAAGCTGGCCATCTGCTTCCAATTCATTTCATTTCACATACTGTTCTTCTCAACAATATAAAAACCAGTGGATTCATGGAAACCAGTGGGTTGACAGCATGGTCATATGCTTGCATAGTAGCTGCACAGAGGACAACTTTTGCTGCCTAAATTCATATTTAGATGTTCCCATTTAGATTTGACAAAAAATGACACAAACTGCCCAAATTAACAAATTGGGTCAAGACTGGTTATTTAAAAGGATGAGTGTGAGTTTCAGGGCACTCAGTGTTTTATGTGGAAGGCTCAGCAGTTCTCACAGAGGGAGAGGGATCGGTGGTGGCCTGGTTCCTGATGGAGAGAGGGGGGGGTGGCCAAACGGCGCTCGAGACGAGCTCGCCCCCAACGTACACCCGGGGCTCTTAACAACACAAATCGATTGGTGTCAGGCGAGATTTATGGAGCACGCCTGTTCGCCTGTTAGGGGAAGAGTTACTAACATAAAGGAACTGAATGTGAATAAACAGAATCCCGGTGTTTAAGGAGAAGAGAGGGAGGGAGGAAAAAACTTGGGGGAGAAGTCACAAAACCATTCAATTCAGAATTCAATCACCTGATCAACTGAGCACACAAAGGGGACTTTTAACTCCAAAACAAGCAAGTTGCAGCTGAACCTCTCTTTCAAATTGCTGACAAGTAAAGAATGAACACTAATACGTAATCAAACTCTGTTGTTGTAGTAGTTTGCTCACAGCAATAGTCAGTTACACTGTGAAGGTACAGAGCATTGGGCTAGGTTACAATGCACTGGTAATGAAGTGCTGCTGTTACTAGACAAAAGAAGAAAACCTTGTGCACAGGCATTTAAAGACATGACTGAGACATCTGTGAGGAACAAAACAACAAGACACAGGTCCAAGCCCTCAAAAAGAGACTGGTGGCTTGGTAACGAAGAATATTACTGGTTTAAGCAAGAGCATACACACACACACACACACACACACACAAACACAATCTCACATTTGCACAAACACACACATACACCCACATTCACATTCACATACACCCACACTCACATACACACACACACACGAACACACACGCACAGAGATTGCTGCCAAAAAGCGAGTATCAGGTTGTTTGTGTGAAATTCTCCCCTGCAGTAAAATCCCAGTAATTGTCCTCAAACCTGTGGGAGATTAGAAGCGGACCCTGGGGTCAGACACGCAGTAACACCAGGTTCCTCTCAGTCTGACTCCTGCCCACCTTTTTTTCACCGGGGTCCATCCTGAATGAGATGAATTGCCCAGAGCTAGCGATGATGCACAGAATGTGACACAGCCTTAGACACACAGCTAAATTTACTGCTTCACCTATCAGTCACTAATGCCGGCCACTTCAGAAGCGCCTCTGTGTTGTGGGGATAATTTCAGCACGCCGTCGGGACCTGAGCACGGACGCACTGTCAGGCTGTAAGCTTGCTTTCAGAAACAGCTCACTACATACAGAGAGCTTCCTAAAGCAAAAAAAAAAAAAAACAGAATACTGGGAACTCCCAACACTGGATTGCAGGGTCCATGAAAGCAAGAAACATAAAACACTAACTATCAGGATATCAGGAACACTTCATGTTCAGGGCCTGTTTACATTAATATTAAACAAACGATAACTACATTACAACTGATAACTACTTTCATTTATTAATTTATATATTTATTTTTAGTCCATGTGAAGCCTGAAATATTCTTTTTCATCCTTAGACAACTGAAAGGAAATAGGAAGTATGCATTTCATTTGAGGAGATCATTTTAGGATCATTTGAGATCACTTAGGAGAAAAAGAAGCAGAACTGAAAGAAATGCATTATTATTTTTCATCCCTCCCTATTTACTGTACTTACCCTGAGCACTTAACATCCAATTTACAAGACAGTAAAGGAAGGAATGAGTTTAACACAATCACATAAAACAAGAGAAAACCCTCAAATTTCAAAAACAGATCAAACTATTACCAAATATTTATCACCCTTTTAGCTAACAACCATTACAATTAAGTAGGCGGTGATATATCACTTGCATATTAGTCGGTAAAAGAGACAGGGAAGGGGAGGGGCTGAGATACTGACCTGGTGCTGTCTGCGCCCGGCTTGGTGTAGCCCTCCAGCGCGCCCTCCCACACGCTGTTGGCCATGGCGTTGCCGATGGCGGTCATCACCATGCTGAGCTCCACGGGCCAGTCGTCCAGGTCGAGCGAGCGCACGCGGGACAGGTGCGTGCCCAGGTTGCGGTGGATGCCGGAGCACTCGATGCAGATGAGCGCACCCAGGTTCAGGCTGGCCCAGTCGGGGTCTGGCAGAGGGGGGCGAGGGAGAGACAGAGACACGCCCTCAGAGATACTGGGCTTGTAGACACAGAGCCGGCCGAACCAGGCGCCCGCGCTCTGAATAACTGCCAGCTATCACATCCCGAAGGGGTGTGGGTAAAGGCAACCAGAACCCCATTCCAGGGGATTTTCTAGCTCTTGTTTAACCTTTGACATTGTACCAGAACTGATACAGTAGAACACAAATCAAAACCAGGAGCGAAGCTAAACTCGTTGAGTCAAAACTGTGACTGCTTGGCTATGTTGGTTAAGCATCTGGAAGCCTGTAGCCACTGCGGCCCTCCAGGACCGGGGTGGAGCTGCATGGTGTTACATCACCTCATACAATCAGAGTGGCTGCTACGTCAGATTTAGAGGGCCATCGTTGCTAAATGTGGCCACGGGAATTTTCCAATCATTACATTACATTCACTACTTTACATTCACTTAGCAGACACTCGTATCCAGAGCAACATCCAGCACAGAAGAACAGAAGTGTATCCATTCAAGTCGAAATCACCACCATAGCTGTAAATGGGTGCTTTTCATCTAGTAGCTCTACATGTCACACAGTGACCCATTTTCATGTGTGCTGTGGCACTCTGCTATGCAGGTGACAGGCCACAGTGCGTGCCATCACTCAACGAGCACACAAAACGAAAACAGACAGGCTCCACAGACAGGAGATCTGTGGCGCTAAAACATCATGCTGGATTCCAGTTACTTCTCTTTGGTTGCTCTCAGCTGCGGTACATAAGTATTTTATTTATTTATTTTCATATAAAACACATCTAGTTTACTACAGAGCTTATATAAAACCACAACTGAACTACAAATTGTTGAGGATAATGTAGGATTATCAATATTCATGGTGGAAAAGGGCCACAGTGAGCCAGCCTGGTTCCTGCTTTACAGTGGAAAAGCGTTACCAGTGTGCTTGACTGAAAGAGGCCTGTTTAATCAATTAAATTCAAAAACCTTTGTTAGTTAAACTTGCATCGGTTTGACCCAGTTTTGCCTCAAGTATCACAGTTTTGTTTCAAATGAGTAACTTACTATGCTGACTACTCTGCATTCTTCTGACTAATGCAAACATGTTGTGGATTAGGAGGTATTTTTACATTTTGACTTCCAAATATACTATACTGATAGTAACGAGGGTTCCAGTCCATGGCCGAGGTGGTAAACAACAGAGGGCAGTACTCACTGGCTGCCTCGCAGTCCACACAGAAGCTGTTTCCCCTCACGTTCCGGATGGACTGGATGGCCACCGCGTCACTCTGGCTGCCCAGCCGGGACTACAGGCAGAGAGGAGAGCCCTTCGTTAGAGGGTGGAGGAGAGGACGGGAAAGGGGGGAGGGAGGGAGGAGTGGAGGCTGGGGTGGATGACTGATGGGGGAAAGAGAGGAATATGAAAGTGAAGCTCTCCCCCGCATGCTGACACGGGCCGTGTTTCTATCCTGATGCCTGTCAGCTTTAATAAGGGGTTCCCACGCTGCACTGCGCCTGTCGGCCTCAGTCATGCAGATGGGGGGAAAAAACAGGGAAAGAGAAAGGGAGAGAGAGGGAGAGAAAGACAGAGGGATGGAAGGGGAAAGAGAGAGAGGGAAGGAGGGAGGTTAAGAGATAGAGACAGAAGGAGGGAGGGGAAAGAGAAAGAGAGAGTTGGCAAGAGAAAGAGAAAGAAAGGAAGGGAGGAAGAGAGAGAAAGATAGCCACAATAATATGTGGTTCAGCAGATTCATAGAGTCATAATTTGGTTGTCTCTAATGAGAAATTACTGTTGAGCAAATATTCTGTAAGGTAAAATACATTATTAGGTCAAAGAATGGAGGAAACAGGAAGAAATACAGCAAATTAAGTCGCCCTCAATAAGGATGACAACAACAAATAATGCATTGTCACTAAAATATTCACAACATCACATTCATATAATCCTGACGGCAATATGTGAGGCCTCAAGAGAGTTTCAAACCTCTACAAGTCATCCAACAAATACAAATGCTTGATTTGTGTGTCCGGACTCACAGATCAGCAGCCAAACCCAGAAAATGCCATTTCACACATGGTTCAAGCCTTATAAAAGTCCTTTAGCTTTAGTAACATTTCATGTAGCCAGAGCCAGAAGAGTGACTTTGTGCCCGTGAGCCACAATGCAATTTCATTATACTCAGCCATTGTCACTCCGGTGTGAATCAGCATTTACGAGCGTTGCTGTACGGTGAGCTGCTGGAAAAATACACCGCGATGAGCTGGCCCAGACGGCATGCCTTCTTGATTTCTCAGTGTGTTTGTTCAGACAAAAGGGATGTCACGTAATGGTTTGGAATCCTTGCTCAACTGCTAGAAACGCTTCAGGGTTGTGAAATCATCAAGACCTTTTGAGCCATTCAGATTTCCTCCTGTCTTCTGCTTGGAGAGTTTAATTTAACATTTAATTTAAGTCCCCAGGCCACACAGAAGCTCTGTACAGTTATCTCTTATTTCTAAACAACACTGGCGTTACTCACAACCAGAAACCTGGTGATAATATTAACTCCAATGATGCATCCTATGACAGCAAATACAGTATGAATTATGGATACCTTGTTATAGACAATACATAGAAACACATTTATTGCAACAATTTTAACAAATATAGCTCTAATTGGTAAGTAATATTGTAATACAGATCCTCTGATGTAGACAAATTTAACAAGCCATTTATTCAGCTGGGATGTAATGATGTAACAGTGAAATGACCAGATTGTGAAGCTCAAGGGCACAACAGGTTTTCACATTTACAACCTTGTTGTTCAGTGTGTGGCCTCTCAGCACTAGAAACATGCTGGAAGTAGTCGAAAAGACTAAATGATGGTCTTATCAAATCAATACCATACAGTCTCACTTAGTTCCCTGCTTACTAGTATATGAATGGTTTACGCTCAGATTCTGTGTGTCTTCCAATTATTTGTATAATTTTTATTGTATCTTTTTGGTAATTACCCAGAGACCACTGCAGAAAATCACCTTATAGCTTGACCTAGATAAATTACATCAAATGTTAGAAAAGAATTTCTGGTGAAATTAGTAAAAATTTAACTGTAAAGTAACCATGTACACAGGATGAAGCGCCTGCACAGTGACTTCGCTCCTGAGGTTCGGGTTGGAGGGCTTTCTCTGGACGACCGATGCCGAGCTCCAGCCAGCGGGAAGCTGACGGCGACCCCGGCGACCCCCTCACCTTGTTCTTGCTGCTCTCGCAGGACTGCAGGCTGGCGAAGATCTGGCTCTCGATGGCCTGCACCCACAGCTCACGCTCCTCGTACGTGGACGCCTCGAAGTGCCACATCTGCCCCGTCAGCGACACGATGATGAACTCGAACGACTCCTCTTGCTCTGGACGGCAGGAGAGAGAGAGAGCCACACCGACGTCACCACCCGCTCCCAGGCCGCTCTGCTGTGCGTTAGGGGCTCTGTGTTTTGGTGACGGACTTTAAAAGACCTTCACTGCTTAATGTACCCATTCAGAGTGGATTCAGAGCGAATCCACAGACAGTCACACATCCATGGTGACCGTTTATGCTTAACGTTTTCCTCATTTATACATTAGGATTGGTCAAATCTAGGTCCAATCCACTTCCCCATACCACTACTGCGACTTTACTCTACACGGCTGCCTTTTTAAATCAAAGCAACATGTTTTCTCTTCACAATCATGACATTTCAAATCAGTTAAAAAACAATCAAATGAAAAGCATCACCCTGGTTCTCTAAGGCTTCATAATATCAGGGAATAAAGTTTGTCCCGAGCTCAGTTCACCCGGCAGACTGAAGCAACCCGGGGTAGGGTGAGTAATGCGAGCGTTCTCATCTCGGCACATGCTTGATCTCGTAGCAAAATGATTTGTAATTACCTAATTAGGGCTATGCAAATAGTGCGCTCATTTGCATAATGCACAGTTCCCGCGAGCCTGAGAATCTAGAGGCGTGTTTACACAGAGGGGAACGGCGCGATCCGACGGCGTGTCACTCCCTGTGTCAAACGGACACACGGGCGCAACGGCGACTCGTACGGAGGGCGACATCAGGACAAGCGACCAATGACGTTCACTGTACGACATTGTCAAACTCTCTACTACAGCATGCATTATAGAAATGGGATGCAAACCTCTGGGTGTCTTCAGCCACTGCAAATCATGATGCAAGTTTAACCATAGAACTCATACGGATCCCTGTCTGATCCCTGCCTGATGCCTGTTAATTTTTTTTTTAACACCTTTTAATGTCTAGCCTGCGCCTTGTGATGTTTCAGCCATGCCTGTATTACGACTAGCAAACCAGCCTGTTACATAGTGAACGGATATGCTCTCAGCACTCTGCGGTTGTTCATTTGTGGTGAAAAATAGAGGTGGGGGGGGGCACTGAAATAAGCAGTCACCATGCAGAAGCCTGCAGTGTGCCCTGATAGCACATGTGCCCGCTGTAACCGAAGACACAGATAATACAGGTTAATAACTGCAGGTCAGGGTAATTGTTAACACCGACGACACTGGAAGGAAGGGGGAAAAAAATGGAAATCAGGACACGTCTGGCTAAAAGTTTCTGTATTTGTCAGCATGTTGCTAATCAGACGTGGTTACAATCATCGGGAATAGGGGGCGAGCTAACGAGAGCAATCATTTTTCATTTGATGCCGGCGAATGTCATTGTCAGTGAAAATGGGGGGTTTCTGTCGGTGTGGCGCTGGCACGGAATCTGTGTGCAAATCACACACGGGGACAAGCGGCGGAGACACCTGAGGCAGCTGTAATGCCTCATTTTCAGCGAGAAAACGGCGAGGAGGAGGCAGCTCGGAAAAAAGAAAAAACGAGAGTCCAACGCAGGCAATAAAACAGAAATGATGAAAACTAATAACACCCAAGCGCCGTTATTAACCACCTCAGTGCTTAGCAGGCATTTTAGAAGTGCGCTACTCTTTGTTAGAAAATTAATTTTCATTCCCAAGAAAATCACGTGCGGATTTTGTTTTTTTCTGCACTGGCAACTTTTTTAAGTTGAGTGTTTTTAATATGCAGTATACAGAGGCTGTAGCATTTGATTTGGTCAATTCAATTTCTTAGTGTTACAAAGGATAGGACCACAGTCTCAGGCAGTGATTGCACATGGTCATCAATAAAGCTTCACCTTACATATTTTAATGCAATTTTAGTAACTTCACACACTCCTACAGATCAATCTTCAAAAAGGCCATCGATATAACTAAAGAAGCTAAGATATTGCATTTTGTAACTTTTGGTAAGTAATAGTGCGGGGCCTGGTATGATTTGTCCCATAAATCATAAAGCGCATAGAACCAGTCCCAACTGCTCATATTTTTAAATCCAGTACCAACTGCATAAATCAATCAAAACCAATATAACATGATTTTCCATGTCTGAAATGGGGCCCGGGCTGCACGGTGAAGCAGCCATGCTTTGAGATGACAGATGTGTGACATTAATGTTGCCATCACGATGCTCCAGTGGAAGGACATCTCTTAGGGCAGAAAGCGATAATCCAATTAGGTCTACACCATCTTCAATTATCTGATTTAGATACTGAAACTGACTTCGGGTCGCAGGATCAATACAGAGCTAAGAGCACTGCCTTTAAATGATTGGGTGGGGGGAGGAGGAGGGGGTGCTGATTGGTTGGTAAGCTACTCACACGGGTGAGAGGTTTTTACTCTCGTGGCAAATGTTTTACTCCCAGTTAACATTGGTAATATAATTATTCTTCAGCAGGCTTAGCGTGTCAGGGGAGGATAAATTAAACAATTGGGTCTTCTCACTTTAACCGTTATGTCAACGAACACTAAAAATCGAGAACAAGAAAATGTAATCAGAACTAGAACTTGCAGCAAACACCAGGGGCTGGCTGAGATTACACCTAGCGACAATGTCTGAAAAAGGAGGCAAATGCCAGATGAATACATAACAACAGCAGAAAGATCATTCAGGCTTGTGACTCTGGCTACAGCCTAGCATTGTGTCAAGCCTAATCTTAAACATTCTAAGGGTCTCTCCTTCCATTATGAGAGCTGGTAAGCTATGCTATGCATGAATAACTCTCTGTGTGAGGGAAAAAAAAAGATCTAGTGTCGATGTGAAATTTACTTAAAAAAATTTCAACCTACACCCTCTTATCCTTTTGAGAGAACTCAACCTGAAATGGTCCTGTGGTCCACTTTATTAATGCCTTTTAAAAATGGAAAAAACCTCAATCAAATCCCCACCGCCTCCCTTTTAGCTGAGACTAAAGAGGTATAGTGTCTGTATGGAGTCTCACTTCATAAAATGTTTGATACAGTGCTTCTACCCTTCTCTGTTCTTTCTGAGAGTTTCCTTGTAATGTCCTTGTAAAGAAGTGCACTGAACTAGTCATGGTTCTGGCTACATGGCCTGACCGAGGTTTCGCATAACATTAAAATAACCTCCTTTCATTTATTTGCTATGTATCCCATCAAGCTATTTGTGTTCTGCCTTGGCACACTGTCTAGATCCATAAAGACTTTGGTCTACTATTATAGTCTTTTTTCTTACTGTGTACACACTATTCAGGTACCAGTATAAAGTGACCCTGCCTTTTTGTTATTGCCCGCATGTAGAACTATTGACAGTGCTAAATGTCTGCCAAATTCTGTGTGAATGGATGCTGACGATAGCAGGACATCATGAAATACATCTATATGTGCACATCTAGTGACAATAGTAACTTGTATCGTGGCCATCAGTTTGCATGCACATACATTCCATGTCTGAAGAACATGCCAAATATGAGGTGAAGGAGTAAGTGCTGTAAAAACCGGCAGGAATGAAAATATGCTTGGTAGCCCCAAATACTGTGGCCTTAACACATAGCGCAATGTATTTACAGAAAATCTACGGAGCTAGGGTGCTAGACTAAGCTGGACTGAGCAATGCCATCAAAAACAGAAGAAACGGAAGAAAAACAGGAAAAAAGAAACAAAGAAGCCTAATTACATGCAAAAGGAAGGAACTGAAGACATTAGGAGTCCAAGCTGCTTGTCTATCTTACTGAGGAACTGAATGAATACAGATATCCTACATTAAAGAGGCTCAAAGTCCGATTCCAAAAAAGAAAACACTGCACTGCATTTATGACTCTTAATAGCCGTGATTAATGTGTAGTGGAACTAATCAGTACTTTATAAATTATCATTGGAAACTCTCAATGAGATATAGTCTGGGGCTTCTCTGTCCACCCCATAAATCTTCCTGTGCATAAAAAAGTCAAATCAATAAATGAATCAAGTGATTTAATCCATCATTACATTTTATCATATTCCCTCCCCCTCCATTTTTTTCGTTTTTTTATGTTTGGCCTCATCTTTCGTGAATGATCTTGGGCACGTCAAAGCTTTGGCAAAAAATGGATTTCGGTCTGAGAGGTAACACTCCGCTGCTCACGTCTGCTCGCTGCTGAATTCCAGCTCCATTCTGGCGCCTGTCAGGCGCTAATTCGGGTCAGGTGTAAATTAACCTGACACTCGTGCGCCTAAGTATGAGGAAGGAAGCATTTTATAAGCGGCCGTATCCGCTCCAACTCAGACCGGCTTCCTTCATTACGGAAAAGGTGTTCCACAGGGCCCCCCGAGATTACATACTTCTAACTGCCGCTAATAACAATCGGAAGAAAACAAATTATTTTGTTGGCTGACCGGGCGATAAATTACAGGCATTAATACAGGTAATTTGACTAGGGACCAGAAAGAAAGGGAGGGAGAGAGAGAGAGAAAGAAAGGGAGGGTGGGTGCAATTTCACCCCCTGTTCTCAAAGAAATACTTCCTACCCTTTTCCAGGGTAGATACTTTGCCCCATGTAGACACACTGCCCCATACAGACTCATAACAGGCTCACACACTAAAGCCACTCCTCCAATAAGATGTCTGCAGAAATGAGGCAGAGGTTGCCACATCAGTGGATCAGGCGTGATTCCCCACAGTCATGTGAGCCCTGCCTCTGATGGTAACTGCCTACAGAAGCCACAGCACCACAACTGATAATACAACATGCTTCTCATGACTTCAGAAGAATTTACCGGCCTGGCTCTTCCCACTTCTCTGCTGTCTGAAACTCAGGGCTAAAGTCTATTTGCAAAGCTAACAGAAATTCAGGCCCCAATGACTTCAACGGATATGAGCAAGAGGTTAAGGTAGAACCTAAGGCATTCTGTTGTATGAAAAATGACAGTTATTTACACATCTTAAGGGACATTGGTGTTTGGAGAAAGGGTCTATACTGGTTTGTTATATTACTGAAATACCAACACATAGTAATACATGTGAATGTACTGTGAACACACAAACACATGACAAGATGACCTGGAGCTTGCCTGTAGCACGAGCAAGACATGATCGTTTGCCACACACAATGAAGCCAGCCTCACGTACTTGTGCAATAGACTATGCTCTCATAAGCTCAATACAAAACCAACACCTGAGATCAATGGCAATGCCACAAGTAATCATGTGCGCGTGCTTAGTAGTAGAATAATCACCACTGTCGTTGGGCTTAATGCTCAAAGGTGGATGAGCCCCACTATCCACCAGCGGACGATTTAGCTTGATGGCCGAGATAATTACGACGTTCCTGTTTATATTGCATCCATTATGACTTTTTAATGTAAGTGCAATCATATCCAAACGGTTCTACATGATCACAATATCGGTGAAATTGTGATGTAAAACCACGCTGTAATTGCCACATTTAGTCTGAACTGACCTGTGGTCCGATGGGGGAATTGGAGCAGAGACAGGAAAAAAACTACAGACAGAGGCAGTGGAGTCGTATGTTACATAGATACATATTTAGTGACTGGAAGGATAGAACATCTGAGGTTCTTCTGTCTGAAAGCTGAGATGCTGTTTCCTTTATCAAGACCAGTAAATACTGTCTGAATCTTGTTCTTTCAGGTCCTCCATGGTGAGGTATGATTGGATATCAGCAATGTCAGACTATATGGTTTTGACAAGTGGAGGTTAATCTTAATGTGCCATTTACAGATATTTAAAATAATTTAAACATGTTTAACACAGATAAGATGTATTTAAGGCAGACACAAGTTGCTATGGTTAAGAAAACTGTACAATGCAACGATACAGGTTTGAATCTTAAGTGGCTCATTACTATTATACTTTTAAGTCAGATACCTCACCTAAATTTGTTCAACAAATATAAAACTTCACTGAGGAAAGTAATACAAAAACATATCTATGGAAATAATTTGTAACATTTAGAAGGCCAAAATCATAATGTCAGGTTTGGGGCTACAGGAGCTCTATAGTGTGAGTGTCTGGTTTACAAGAAACAAGACAATAATTTCATTCTAAAATACGAACATTTGGTTTTTACAACATGCATGGTTTACAGCAAGTTGTACAGACTGTGGGAACACACATTCAAAACCTTCAGGAGGCTGACCTTTGTTAAGCACACTTGCTGTTCAATTCTGTGAATGACAGTCTAGGGTGAATTTTCATCTCAATGGATGTCCAAATTCTGTCAAAGTGAGCAGTAATTCCACTGTGGCATTTTAACTGATATATTCATTAGCGTACAGTAGCTAGCTATGTCAGCTATACTCGTCAAATGCTTTGGCTACTTGCTCTAATCCAGCATCAATTGAAAACGTATCTCAAGAAGAGGCATTGGTCGTAATAAAGTTGTTGGGTAAATGCCTAGAATGTCCATGAATTCCCATGATTGAGGAGCTGCACAGAACCATTCTAGATGCATTTTTTAATCGATTTACACAAGAACAGAGAGGGCCCAAAAAGACTAACAATCACAGAAGTGATAAAAAACATCAAGGTTATTTGCACACAACGGCGAGAGGTCAGGAGAAATGCGTTCCTCCAGGACAATAATTAACACGTGTAAACGTCTCATTAGCAGCGATGAGCTGCGTTATTTCAAGTGCAGTGGCGTTAGCGCTGGACTAATGGCGGGGCTAATTGGGCCTGTTATGGCAGTTCAAGCCAGGACCAGGACCCATCAGCGCTTCCTGATGGCCTTCAAAGGAGCCAGGCTCATCCCGGCCCCCCCGACACAGTACGGATCCGCAGAACCGTGCCGCCCGCGATGCATGTTAACCTCCCAACCCCATTCCGCACACTACACAAGCAACAAGTCCTTTCAAATTAGAGCTAAATTAACATCGCCGGGGCAGCCGGCACGCATGAAGGAATGCAATTTAAATCCAATATGAGGCGGGAGCGTGGCGAATAGGGCAAATATGATTTGCCTTAATTAACACGGCGCAATAGAAATTAGAATGTGACTGCGGCGGCGTTGCGAGGCGGAGTCCGCCTTCCTCCCCTGCTCCTGTCTGACCCCGCCACGGCCCCAGGGAAATAAGCAAAGGGGCCTCTTTCGGAGCTCAGAGCACCGTCACACCGCCGCTGCCGCCCCTGGCCCGGCCCTGCCCGCTCCGACCCGTTCCAGGGGTTTCCTGATGACCCGCGCAAAGTGGATTTTTTTGGAAAGTGGGGGTTATTCTTTCTTCAGAGAAAGGGCTGGTCACCTCATCTTCTCTTTGGCAGGTCAGGGATGGATCAAAAGAGAAATGGCTGTTGTGTTCTGTGATGCTGTCAAATGGGGTCAGATTAAAAAAGAAAAAAAAGAAAGAAAACAGGAAATGTTATTCATCAAACCCCCATAGCAGATCCAAAATTCCTTCACCCAACTCATAACTAATTGTATGGAAATTCACTTGCAGACACCCATAGTGTCAGTGCCAGACCTATAACTAACCCCATGATAATTCACTCTCAGACAGCCAGTGTAAGAGCCAGACCCATAACGAACTGCATGTTAATTCACTCATAGACACCCTGTGTCACAGCCAGACTCATTACTAACTGCACGTTAATTCACTCACAGACACCTCCAGCGTGAGTGCCAGACCTATAACTAACCACATGATCCACGTAAAGGGTAAATCCTGGCTTCTTAACATGGACCACAATCCATTACAGCTGAAACTCAGAGTGAAGCTAACCTGTTCTCATTTCAGCTGTGTCTCTCATTGCAAGTAACATCAAAGCTGGTTCCTGTTACAGCTATAACTGAGTGTAAGTAACTCCAAATCCAGTTCCTGTTACAGCTGTAACTGGATGTAAGGATCATCTTGTTCCCACCACAGCTATAACTCTCAGTTCAAGCTACAGCATGTTCTGTTCTATCCCCTTTCCTCTGGGCGTTTCCATGGGCTGTCCCCTCACACACTCCAGCAGGTTTCAGTCTTCTGGTGCTCTGGTGCTGGATTTTTTTTTATTGGTTCCCGACCTCCCTTGGAGCTGTTTTATTGGCTGTGCTTGAATGGGCCAGCCTTTTCATTGGGGACTGGCGACAACCACCATGAGCAAATCCTTTACATACCTTCACTGCCCCTGTTGGTGACTGGGGACACGACTCGTCTCTCCTGTTTGCGGTCTGGCCAGAATATTGAACAACAACTTTTAAGGGAGTGTTTTGTATTTTCCCTCAACCAACATTTCTTTTATTTTCTACATAAAAAGACTGTACCGATGATGAAATAAGCAACACTTCCATAAGTTTTTCATTCAGACTTAAGGCCATACCAGAGGCATTCCACCGTGATGCAATACAACTAGGCGGAAAATGGCCTTTATTGCATTCCACAACCAGTGCCGCATACAGAAGAGACTGAAACAGGGGCCGGCATTTTGCAGTAGCACTCTGTAGTGCAATGCACCCTCCTTGCCTATATTGCAGTTCAGCCTTTCCCATGTTTGGGCTCTTGTCTGTTTGAATCTTTCAAAAGAAACAACGTACTGTAGATATCGATATCAATTCCACCTCTTGTAAACAAGTGGAATGTGTGTACAAGAACTACAGCACAATAGTGCCTGGTGCCACTGAACAGTACTGCGTCCAATCAGACAAAGCTACAAAGAGAGAGAGTGTCCCCTCCATAGGGAGTTCACCTGCTGCTAGCTACATTGGGCCCAGATGGGTCCGGACCAGATTAGTACCTCCAGGGATGAATGACATGAAGCACAGCTGGACTGTGTCTGTGTCAGCCGGTATCTAGGCTTCCATTCGTGAAATAAGGACTTGGGAGTGTCGCTGTGTGGCTCCCATGGAAGCGCATCAGATGACAAGCACGGCGGGGCCCTTGGGTCCATGAGCAGGGCGTGTGTGTTTATTTGTTTGCGTGCCTCGCGGTGAGGTGTAAATGGAGGAGGTGTGTTGGGGGTGGGGGGTTTGGGGGCGTACCTCAGACGGGGCTGCCGGTTATTTACGCTTTCTGTTCGGGGGGTACGTGTCGGGGCGCTTTGCGGGGAGAGGTGCTCCCGATTCCCCGCGAATTAACAGCCGGCTGGGAAGAACAAGCCAGGGCTGGCACCATTCGTTACTGTCAGAGCACTGCCTGCTCATTTTACAGATCATTAAAGCCAATATTCCTAACCTGTATTAGAGCAATCAGAACAGGGCCATTACGGAGATACCGGCCCCAGGGGAGAACCAAAACTCCAAGAGGAGACAACACCGGGAGAATACTCTCTTCCTCTCTCTCATAAACACGCTCTCACACACACACACACACACACACACACACACACACACACACACATTCGGGTCGTAACATAATAATAATTATTAAGATAACCTTTACCAAAAGCACAGCAATTACAGGCATTTTCTGTGGGCAGCACACGTGCGGCGGGCGACAGAGCATCTTGTTATTCCTCTCCCGAAGTGCTGCAATCAGAGTGCGCCCCATTACTGGAGCAGAGGCTCCGGGGACAGATTTGTGAAATGAGACCGAATGGGAGAGCGACAATACGTCGTATTGAGATAAACACCCACCATTAACGCAGGCAGTTAAACGTTCATTTTCTAATCCCGGACCGGACACCGGGGGTCTTTAACTCTCACGGCGCCGGGACGGAGGTGGGAGGGGGGTCCCGTCGGGTCTCCGTCCCCGCCCGGTGCGTACGATCTGTTCTGGTGATCGGAGTGGGCGTGTGAGGAGTGTAGCACTATGCGCACAGAAAGCCTCTGTCTCCTGAGAAGGGGAGTTTCTCTGCAGCCCTTGTATAATCGGTAGCTTTCTCTGAACCTTATGTGACACTGAACCTTTACACATAAAGCCTGGCACAATGTATCAGGCTCAGGTTTAAACAGATTTCCCTACAAAGGCAATAAGAGGAGCCAAATTAAATTCCATTGCAAATATTATAAATATATTAGACAGAGGTCAAGAAAACAGGGATGTAGCACCTGTTTCCAAATTATGGATTGTTAAGTGAAATATACTGAACTTTAAATTTTTGGCAAAATTGTGAGGTATAAGTTCCACCTTGCTGAATGGCAGGTGCAACAGTATTTAAACATGTGGAGATCACATTCTTAGATATGGTTTTGATTTATGGGAGATGTTCCGATTTGCATATGGTGGCACACATTTCACAACATCTCAATGAATACGCAGACTTCTGCTCCACCCACTTTTGGTCACACTGACTGTCATATGGGAAAATGAGCTGAGAGATCCTGTTCCCACTCTGAGCCGGGGTAATGAAAACATGACAACAACCCCACCCGTGCAGAGGTGCAGCTGAATCTGAGGATTAAATCTGGCACAATTCTTTGATCGTAGGGACAAGGTGAGAATGAGATACTTTGTGTTGTCGTAAGACGCACCCATCATGGTAATCAAACACATCGCCTGACAGTGCTCACTCATTCATTCCACATTTGAATTCATCAGGCCCAAATCTTAGATTAATACATACTACTGGCTATGGCTCTTGCTCCTTGTCCACACTGACCGACCATGGTTAGCACTACTATATTCTTTAGAAGTTTAATTTTGCAAACATTATTACTGAGGATATTTTATGGTCTTCAGTTTGGAAAGTCAGCAATCTACAGGCAGTGTTACTACAGACGAGTCACGTGAAATTCAGCTGTACCTTACTAACCGGCTAGACCAAAGTTTTGATATTTAGTGTAATGGTTAGGGAGACTAACTTGCAGCATATGTAGCAAGGTTTAATTCATGGTGTGACATTGTTGGTGCACCCTCAAGCAAGGTAAATAACCTGATGTGCCAGAGTGAATAACTGTAGCTGTAAAAATGCATAATATGGAAGCCACGTACATTACCCAATCTCTGTTAAGCTTTATGATTATTGTTATAGCCAGACATAATTGCATAAATACTGCTATCCTCTCATTTTGTTCAGAATCAGTTGGCAAGTCAGACATTTGCTGACTCTTGCTACATCAATTACAGGAAGCCAAATTGTAATATCCTTTAAACGGAGGAACAAGTTACCAGAAATTATTTTGGCAACACTAATCTGCAATGCTGTAGAACAGCACCTCTTTTTTAAATGGTTTATTGTAGTATGGCTTCCGTTAATGATACCTACATCCTTACCACTGATCTTGTTTGACAATGTACACTCAAATAACTACCAACAATACCAAGTCTCAATTTGACTTGAAATTTGTATGAAAAACAACTTTGATTCTAAATCTTAAATTTCTCCCCAAGGCACACATTAAGGCTTTATGATACTAATTCTCCAACTTACACTGGAATACTGCCCCGGGGGCTTGTATTCACACAAGTCGGAGGAAACTTGGCTCTCATCTCCGAAACACAAAACTCGAATTTCTTCCTCCCTCTCCCTTTCTCTTTCTATCTCGGTCTCTGTCTCTCTCGCTCTGTTTTTTCTCTCCCCGCGCCTCTCTATTCTGACCTGGCACTGTAAAAAGCAGAAAACAATGAACGTTTTACACACTTTTTAAAAGATATACATTAATGACAGTCCCTGACAGACTGCATTAATCACAGGGGCCGCCCCCAGAACAGAACTCTTTATCGGCCATCAATTTTCCCGTGGGTTTTAAAGCTGAAGAGCGCGCACAAAGCGCCGGTCGCAGACCACTGCTGAGAAACACATTAAGGGGCTGTCAGTCGTCTCTCCATGCATCCTGCATCATTCTTTAAGCACATGAGAAGTTCATTATCCCGAGGAGCTCTGGCAAAGACAGGGCTGGGGGATTAGGGGCCGTCTGCATCGTGCCACACCGCCGCGGAAGTGTTATGCGCCGACGGGGAGGGTGAGAGGGTGAGGGGGTCGCCCCGCCCCGCCGCGGCCAATCAAAAACGGACCGTCCGATTCCGGCGTGAGCCGGTGACGATGTCGTGCAAACTATGTGCTGCCCGATGCCTAACTCTCACCGTAAATGCCTGGATGCCCCGCACTTAGAAAAGACCACAGCTGAAGGCCATTTAATTAACTAAACCGCCCAGTGGGCAAAGCTACACTTTTATTAAGAGGGTGAATAATTTTCACTCTCTCGAAAGCTCACAAACTGAGCCAGCATTGAAAGGAAACAACACTGTAAGTATTTACTGCAGTGCTGTTCAGCTGCAGTTTGAGAGAATACCTATCCCTACTGTGGCTTCTCTCATTTCTACTCCTCTTTGATACTCATGCTGGGCACTAGTACATTACAGCACAGAGCAAAAAAGACAATCCTGCCTGACAAAAAGACTTTGAGGAGTACAGATCATTACATTTGGACAAAATTGAATGACTCTGAAGAGGGTTTGTAAAGCTGAACGAAATGTTCAAATTTTAAGTAGACACAAAAACAAGCGGCCCTTGCTTTTACAGCAACAGAATGAGCACCTCTTGCCACCATTGTTTTGTTCATTAATACAGATTATTGGTAATAATCTAAAAGGGCCTTAAGGATTTGTGTGCAGAACTGTAAGTAAGTTTGTGTGCAGAATTGAAGTGTATGTAAAACTGGCAGTTACCCTTAAATGCCCAGCTTTATTCATATAAAAAAGTAAGGGATAAGCTACAAACTACTGTCACTAATACTTTGATTTTAATGATTTTCAATGCTGTCCTTCATACTGAATTAGGAAGAGTTCACAAATAACATGCTGTCAATACTTTATGTTACGAAAAAGATGCAAACAGTATATTTTCAAACCTTATGCCAACAGAACATTATTTACATCAGGGAGTCTTCTGCAAAAGTGTGTGATCTGGATCTGCTGTCCAGCTTGGCACTGCCCTGTGTTCCAGGTGCTGTTGCGTCACTTTTGAGAGGCTCCCTTACGCAGTTATTCCCATTTCAGCCCGCTGAGACGGTTCGCCTTCTTAAAAAGCTACAGCTCCTTTGATTTATGATACTTCCCAACAACTAAAATTCAATTTCTGCCTGCATTCTACAGCTCTGATTGCCCTGTAAATGAGATAAACTGATGGCAATTTATTCACGGACCCAACCTCTCTTCCCTTTCTCCCCCTTTTCAAGAGACACAACCTGGATTGTATACATGAATGACTCCGATATTTAAGCAATATGTCTGTATTCCGGAAGCGCTCACTAGAACAGACAAGCTGATGCTAATAGGAAACCTCAGCTAAAGAATGAGACCCCCTTCCCCCACCCTCGCTGACAGAGAACAAAACTTTCCGAATCCGCAGATCCGGGCCCGCACCGCACGTGAGGCGATTTTTGGATTTGCCGCACGGGATCGTGACCGCCGTTTGCGCCACCTCGAACTCTGACGTCGGGTCCCGCCCCGCAGCTGGTAGCGGCCCTCGGTTCCTGACCGGCCTGAATTATTCCAAACTAAATGGGACAGAACAAATGTTTAAAAGGAGACTGAAGAAAAGCGTAATGACTCATCAATACAATAAGGCCAGGCGGGCCCGCCCAGGCCCCTAAGCCTCTAATGTCCGCAATCAGTCATTCCAACCATTAACACCATTAAGAATGTGATTGGACAGGCATTGTCAAGCTTCTGTCCGTCACATACAGGAGGCCTCTGAGCCCCAAGGGCAGGCAATAAACCAATCTTACCCAATCTAAATCTCACACCACCAGGCCTGGAATGACATCAGGACTATTAGAATATTAACACTACGTTATTACGTGGCATCATACGGTGTCATTTAGACAAAATAATTGAGGTCTATTTAGACCATTTAAACCTGCAATAACTGAAGAGCATACAATTTGTACAGAATTACACACTGCAATTATATATCAGATTGGGGGTCAATTCCATTTCAGTTCAAGAAATTAATTGAAACTGAATTCATTGATTGAAATATCTTCATAGAAACCGATGATTGAATTTCTCTTGTTTATTCACAAACTGAATTTCAATGAATTCCTTCAATTTACTGAATCAAAATGGAATTGACCCCTCTGATATATATTACACACACACACACACACACACACACACACACACACACACACACACACACACACACACACACACACAAATTATTTATTCATCATCAAAGCAGTTATGACAAAAAGAGGAGCATTACTATAACAGTCTCAAGTCTACACATTTTCAGCTGAGATGGATACTGCATGATGCATTGTATTCTCCATTTTAAACTGACTTTGAGTTTTACAGCTAGAGTTCACCTGTGCTATCGAACCAGTACAGAAGGTGGCATGCTGAAAACAGAATTTTCATGTACATCTCTTAAGAGCCTATTGGCATCAGCTTTCACACTAAGCATGGTACGGATTGTTTGGAGAATAGTGTAGACATCAAGGTTTGAGCTGGAAACTGAATTAAATGAAGAGCTGGCATTGGTCTGTTTGACCTGCACAAATCCATTTTGTCTGGAAATTGTTTTATGTGGACATGAAGTGGACTTGCATCTTCCATACAGGAAATGAACTGCCCATTTTGAGTAGAGATACAATTTGAGTTGTGTGTCACAGGTTTTTATAGTTTGGGACTAGCTATGGTTTTCTTTGCATTGTGAAAACAATTAAAACAAGCCTTGAGAAATGTTAAACTATGAAACTAACCAAAGATGTGTCTCCAAATACACTGGGTATATTTGCATATGCACCATAGGTTGCATTGAGGCACGTTGTCAGAATGTAGCACAATGGGTCCCAGGGAAACATTATTTCGATCCTACTTTATACTTGTATATGGATGGGCTGACAATACAATCTCTCTTGATTCTAGACTCTTGAAGGAACAACTAGACTGGTGCATTATATACAACTAGTGGGAAAATATCTTCAAAAGCCACTGTTTGTCTCTGCTGCATTTGATTTTTTTTTAATGGTAGACACAGAGGCTTTCACTGTTCCACTGACGAAAGGGTACCCTGCTGCTGAGGGAATCTCTCCCCATTCCCTCTGACTCAATGTCCACAGGCAGAGTCAGGCCGAAGGAGCTCCGCACATAAAAGAACGATGGGAAAAAGAACAACAGCATAGTGTAAGGGCGGCACAATAAATCTCCAGTTTGAAAGCGCCTCGACACAAACAAGCACAACAAAAAAAAACACAGAGAGCGCCAGCCACCTCGGACGTAAAAACCTGGCAGAGAGACCAACTCGAGATTACAACAGCGACAACAGCAGCAGTGCTGTGAGCCTGAGTTACGGCCTTACGTCGTTTTGACTGAGAAGTAACGCATGCGACAGGAAGGATACACGCCCGGCGCTGCTTAACCGATAATGACTTGTAAACACTCGCGTTTAGGATGCGTTTATGCTAACATTATAAGTGCGTTTAACAGAGTGCGTAAATCTTATTGATTGATCACCGGCGACATCCCTTTTATGGCCTCCAAAGTGCTCCGCTGTGTTTTTACAATGCACTTCCATTAAAGGGCGTCATTCATCATCTCCGAGAAGAATCATAATTAATTGGCCAGGGGATTTATTGTCGCTCCCCCGCTGCGGTCGGAATCAACAGCTCCTCCCGTCTCTGTCTCGGCGAGGAGGCCGGGGTGTCGCGGATACCGAGCGGCACACTTGTCCGACTTTAACGGATTTTGGCTTTTGTCCCCCCAGTTTTCACACACCTGTTTTTGTTTTTTAGGCTGCTAATCAACAAAGGTAGTCTTTTTTGGACAGAGGGCACTTGAAGCATTTCCTGATTGATGAGGAAACTGGGTGGCTGAAGAGGACTGGGGGATCAGCATTGGTTTCTTTAACTACAGTGAGTTTAGCCCAGACTGACCTGTGTGTGCAGTGCCTGGCCTTCTACAAATGGTCCTCTGGTCTGTGCACCTTACCATTGCCAGGAAAGTCACTCTCACAAACAGGCTGCAGCCACCTCTGTATAGAGCTCCTGTTTGCTTTACCATGCCTCAAATGAAGGCAACACGAAGTGGGTGCAGGAGGTGGAACTCAAATCTCAAGGGTCCTTGTTCAATGATAGTATAATATTGAGAATGAGAGTTTTGACTTATGGAGCGGTGCTTGGTCAATCTTCTCAGAACTAGTGTATGTAGTGTGTCCTTAAAAAAAAAAAAAACGATTAGCCTGAAGAATCTTCCTTACTGTATTAGATTACAAGGCAACCACAGAGTTTTTCATTGTGATTGGCTATCAGGTTTCCCTGCTCATTTCTAATTAGAGTAAATTATTTCTACCGAAACACCTTAGAGCAATATACTGTGGTGAATTCTGCAAACATTTGACTGATCCACATCTCATCTCATTTCCAATTTTATATTGTACACTCTAAACAGTTTAATGTAAATATTGTTCTGAAATATTACAGCTACACTGTACATCACTCTGACTCACTGAGTCTCCAGGTCATAATTGCGGGGTTCCTAACGCAATCCATACAATGTGATCTCATCAGCATCGGTGAAGCTCAGCCCCTCTGATTCAGCCAGCTCCATTTGCCATCCGTCAGAGCGGTGCCCCTGGTATCACTCACGGAAACAAATGAACCCCCTTCCCACCCCTTCTTCGCACCCACCCCTGTATGTGATTGATGGGGCGGACTGTTCCATGGGCTCCACGGCGGGGGGTGCAGCGTCTGAGTGAGAGGGTGGGAAGGATGCTAGGGGGTAGCCCCTTGAGCTGGGAGAGTGAAGGGGCGGGAAAGTGCTGAGGATCATGACTAGCTCTGTGGCAGCTTGGGGTCATAGGGCTTTTTTTGGGGGGGGAAGGGGGCCAGAAGCCATTCTTTGTCCCACTTTCAGGATCCTCTATGGGCCCCAGTGGACCCTCCTAGGGCCCTGAGCCCTGGGTCTGAACATAACTTGAGTTAGGTGAGATTGTAGGGCCCAAACTTAATACCCAGCTTCCCCCAGGCACACAGGGCTGTCCCCCACTGTATGATGTCAGTCAGCATCATTACTCATTCATTACAACACAACACGTATCAATGGGATGAAATTCAAGTCACCTGACTTGAAAGGATGTTGGAAATTTCAACAGGATGTCCCTCTCCATTCTCGGTCAGTGCTGAAGCAGGTAACGGGCATCATCGTGCCACTGTTAGTCCTTTATGAATGTTGACCAGTTCATTTCTTTTTATATATATGTAGTTGATATTCGTTTAATATGTCTGATGTGTAAAATCAAGACTTCACGCAACTCAGATTAACAATACTTAACACAATAATCCTCAGTATAAATTGATTCAAAATTCCTCATTGATGCCTGACAATGATTAATTAAAAAAAAAAAAAACAATAAAATCTCAATCTACAGAATGTTCCCCTACCTCTTGCCTATCAATATCACAACAGTTTGTACAGAATGGAAAGCCTTCATGAATAAGCCCCAAAGTAATATAAAGCATAATCTAGAACAGACAGTGCTACTTAAAGTTTCTTACATCTGAGAAAAGGAACTGAATGTTTGAAGAATAAAATCTTGGGCTGGAATCTGGCATAAAGTGATTTCTTGTAACATACTGGGTACATGCAACCAAAAAAAGGTTTAAATATCTGTTCCCTTTCCTGAGGCCCTTTTCCTGGAGACATATAGGGGACTGAAATGTATAACTGAATGTACCATGCTTGTAGGTAACAACACAGGTTATATGGTTTTCCTCAAAAAGGTAATGCAGGGTAGCTGCACAGAAGGAAGCTGCTTCAGTCCAGCACCTACCTTCGTTCCCGGTGGACGGGCCGTCCGGTTTGGTGATCCCCGTGCTCTTTTTCCGCCTGTGTTTCTTGCGGTTGGCGTGCGGTGAGGGCGGGGGCTCCAGCTTGGGGCTGGTGGCGCTGGACACGTTTGGGCTGGAGCTCAGGGCGTCCGTGGCCCCGTTGGCTGGGGAAACACAACAACCGCCACCGAGGTTACCTCGGGGCCTCCAGGTGTTTCCTCTCATTAACCACGTCTGAGAAACACCTGCCGGAAGGGACCGTGCTGTCGCCGGGGAACTGTGTGCAAAACTGCAGCCTAACACTCCAGTTATTTTGTTGGCCACTACATCGTGCAATGGCTTCAAATCAGAGCAATCAATAAAATGCAATAAAATTCATATCAGTATTGGCAGTATGATCAGTATTAGATTACCTCATAAAATTAATCTGGAGATCAGTATTTAAAGTTCAAGTCCATAAAACACTTCATACCATCCATACCTGAGAGCTGTTTTGAATACAATCCAACCTACTGTTAACGTCATCAGCGACTTGTTCTCAATTGTAGTGACAGCTGGAATAGAGAAATCCTTATACTATGACACAAAAGTACAATATGTAAGTGATATATTTATATGTACTCAACAGGCAGTAATTGAATAAACATACATTGAGGAGAGGCAGGAACGGCCAGCGTGCTGATGAAAACAGTCGCCCCTGAAAGGATCCCAGCAGCGGCGACAGTAACGGCAGCAAGTGACAGGCTAGGTACGCCTGGCCCTGGGTAACAAATGGATATTTGGCCTAGCCGAGGGGCCAGCTTTCCATATGAATGTCCGCGACTGGCAGAGGTCTGAGTGCAGGTGTTGTTTCTTGTAAGTGATTTTATAAATGTGATATTAACCTGCTACTCTGCGAGACTGGGGGGGTTGGTGGGGGCAGTGTACGCGTCGCCCAGGCCTCGGCCATCTTTCCTGGTTCCTGACATTTGACAGCACAGAGGGGGCTATTACCCCCCCCAGGACGCCATTAGGGTCCTCAGACAGCTGGGGGGCAGGAGAGCACACTGAGTGGCCCCATATTGCTTTCCCCACACCCAGCACGGCGCTGGCAGCCTACTCTATTGTCTCACATAAAAGACTCATCCTAGTGTGGCAAACTACATTTATTTCCCCCCTCCCCAGCCCCGGGTTGAGTGGGGGTGGGACAGGGGGTGGGGGTTTGGGGGCTGCCTCTGTCACCGGCCCACCGTGCGCTCTTATAATTACTGCGTTGGTCGCCATTAGCTGGTCTACAATATCGGGCCTAATTCGGTCATTACTTATTCTGACAGGGGAGGCGGCGCTGTCTTTTGGGAGCGTGATGGCTGGAGCGCCATTGTGGAGTGGAAGATGCCGAGGCTCTCCTACGGGTGCAGGCTACCCATCCCGAAAGAGCACGGGCAGGCACAGAGACGTTGTCCCCGGGACGGTGCCTTTTCTACACAGAAACGCACAAGATGTGCTAATGGAGCTGTAACCCGCAGACCACACGCCTGGTCCCTATTGCTTTCCTTTGGTTATCGGTTATGCCCTTGGTGACAGACCATCCAATTTTAACAGCAGATGAACATCTGTTTTGTGGAACCACAAAACACCCAGCAGAGGACAGGCATACAAATGCTCTATTTTCTAGCTGCACAAGTATCACAAGTAGAAGAAAAAAAAACAGCCAAAAAAAAACATCAAAGTAACATCAATTATGCTGCTATAAATGACTCAAATATGTAACTGTTAAATTCATAACACGTGTAGTGAGGGCGGTAATGATGTTCCATTGTCAGGCATGAACACCTTTGAGCGCGAGTCCACCTCCTGTGTGTGAAACAGTGAGCTGGGCGTCTGCTCCAATTTCCCAGGCTGCTCTGCAACAGCTCCCCAGAGACACGTCATTAGCCGGCGGAGACAGCTGGGGGCACGGTGGGGGGGGGGGCCCAATGATCGCCCCGTCAGCGTCTGTCCCATCAGAAGAGCTCCGTATGGCTGCGCCGAGCATGTTGGGGGTTTGGGGTGAGGGCTTGTCCCGTGTCAAGCGACATTTATTTAATGTGGCTTGGGGTTAAAGGGGAGGGACCCCTCAGGGGAGTACTGTGTCATAAACACTTTTAATTATCAATTTCTGCCCTTAATGGTCTGGAAAATGACCCCTGTCTCTTCCACCTGTACCACAGGACCACACATATGGAGTGCTCTGCCTCTCAACAGTCTTTCTCCTCGAGGTGCAAAGACATGTTTGTCTTTTTTCCTTTTTTAGTCTAAGCAAATCCCCTCTCTAATCGCGACAGCCCACGTCATTGATTTCATGCGGGAGGTGGGGACAAAGAAAGAAGGTTATGGGTCTACAAAGGTCTGCCTATGTATAAGTCAAGAAGGAAAGTGACTACATTTGTTTATTTTGTCTTCCCGAGGTGTAATGAGCTACCAAGTAACACAAAGAGCAATGTGACAAAATGCCCTGTTCTTATCGTAAGTGGACCTGCAAATTGCGATGCATGATGCACTACTTCCATACCTGCTTATCTTCACTGCACATTAAGGTACAGATTGTTCTGCTATTGGTATGAGGAGGACAATCATATGTCAATCCGCCAGCTCAGGTTAAGAAATGTTCTTAATTTCAACTACATGGAATGTACAACCAAATAAATGCAGGGTGTTAAATATGGATGCATAACGCAGTAAGAAACAGCTTCTGTGTTCACTTTTATTCTCATCTGTTTTTTTTTTTTTGGATCTGAGTGGAAATCTAGCAAATCAAACGGTGGAGCTATTAAAGCGATAGCCCCTTATTTAGAGAGTAGTTCTTTTATAGACGGACAGTTTTTCCTTCGTTTGCGCACTTTGCAGAATTATGTGAAGTAATTTGTCTTGACACCCTCTTAACTGTGTTTGAAAGAGTATTTGATGGAGGAGGCCTGTGACAGATGACCCACACGGCTGTGAGGCAGAACTTAGTTATGGCTGTTGGGTCGAAGACATTGGGAGGCGGCGTTCAGCACGACAGCGAGGTGCCCACGACCAGCCAAATCCCCGTAATTCCACAACGTTCCGCAAGGCACGCACCCGACCGTCTGCCTCAGAAATGAGCGAGCGGCCGCTCTCTTGACTGCTGGAGATCGCGGGGGGCTGTTATTAGCTCACGGTTATGTGGAGCTGCCAGGGACGCGGGGCGTAATGAAGCACGTTTCGATCCGGGGCCATTTTGCACTCAGCTGAGTGCGGGCTCTCCTGGGCAGCGGAATAGGTATCGGCCTACCCTGTGATTACAGCATATTACAGCCCTGCCGAGCGATGTCAGCTTAAACACGTTCCGTGATGAAGATTGTGGGCGAGAAGGGGTGGGGGGAGCTGAACGCTAACAGGTTTCCAGGCAGACGTTTTTTTCCCCCTCCTCCTCCTCCTCCTTCTTCTTTCTTTCAAGAGAGGCTCCACTCCGCCGTAATTCAAGAGGCGCCGGGTGCGCTGCGCGGTGATTTCGCCGCCCCCTCGAGGCGGCAGCCGAACCCCCGTTCCTCAATCAAAGCCAACGGCTGCAATTAATGGCGAAATTAGAAACAATCACCGCCTCCCTCTTATTATCGTCAATTAGAGTGTGCTAATCAAGGCCTGATCGCGCGCCGCTGCTCTCGCCAAACTAAATGTCAAACTTCATTACGGCCCCGTGAGGAAATCAAACTCCCTGGGCGCAGCGCTCCGCCGCGCGGGAAGGGGAACGCGGGAGCCATCTTTCCCGCTCATTACGGTTTGTGCAATAATGGCGGTATGATTGAGCAAAGAGGAAGGGCTCCTGCTCCCCGCCACCCCCTCCTTTCTAATAAAATGTACATACGGTTGTTAGAGACCTGGATGCACAGGCTAACAACTGAGAGTCACCCGTAATGTGCAATGAAATGAACCCGGTTCCGTTCACAGGGAAAAAGGGTGGGGCCACGTGTTAAAGCTCGCTGCTGGATGCCGCCTCGTTTGTGGCAAACGCGTCGAGAGCGTTCAGGGGGACCTGCTTTCTGACCCGCTCTGTGCGGCGGTTCAGATTAAGCGGGGTGCCTCGTGGAACGTGGAGCGCGTCGTGCCCCGAGCGGAGATTTTAATCAAAATCCCGGGTTGCTCAATATTCACCGGGTGTAGCTCCTCCGCCGCCTGACTTCCGTAGCGGATTTATAAATGAAGACGTTGCTTAAATAATATGGAAATGGTTACCTGGCCGAGACGCATTTGTTCCTGCGTGCCTCATCAATCTGCTTCCTGCGTTAGGGCAGAGCAATGTATGTTAACCTTCACCAAGGTTCATATAGTAATTGAGCTTGGTGGAGGTCTACGGCAATGCCACTTTGCACACATGGATTATCACCTTGTGGTATGAAAAGAATTTGTGTATCTAGTTGAGTGCTTGGAAAGACATAAGGTTAGATTTCAAGGTTCATGAAGTGGTTAATAAAAATGAGTCAAAAAACCCTTATGTTATACTGACAAAGGTTATGCAACTTTGGCATGACTACTACCTGTGTATGAGTTTTTATATTTGTTTTTATAGTTGTGTTATTGTTCAGTTCTGTGGAAGCACACGCATTGCCCGGTAAATAGCCAGAATTTCCTACTTAATTTAACTAAATCAGTGCAGTTTATCAGATCCAACTTGACCTCGTACCTTGTAGAGTGGCCGAAAGGGCTATTTTCAGGGGACTATACAAGGTGCTACATACAAAAAGAGAGACCGAGTCAGAATTTAAAAATCTGAATTTGGAATCTATAGTTTTACTTACATCTTAATTAGCATGTAGCAAAAATGTAATATGAGCTTCATTTGTCTTCCTGTTTTTTATTAAAATGAGCAAAAATTGATTGGCAGTTTAATGGAAATATGAGCACATTTTTTCTCAATGTATTCATAAATCCTTATTTTGTATCCTATTATTTTTGAGTAAGTACAAAATGAACCTTATATCACCAACAGCCCAATGAAGAGGAATAGAGCTCCGTTTTAAAGCAGCTTTACCACGCGTAACAGCTTTATCATTTGAAGCCCCAAGTGTCTACAGATGTGCAGAGCAGGTTATCTGAGACTAGGCCTCTGTCACACACCAGTATGTCTGTTGCTCCTACTCAAATGGAAGCTCACCAACAGCACTTTGCTGCTAACTTAGCCTCAGATGACAAACCGCTATTTGCCCGTCTTCTGGTCTTCCTGCGCATGACCGACGTTGTGGCAAGCGGGATTATCCCCGGTAAATCTCCGCTGGCGCTTTGCTCGGGAGTTTGGGCTGAACGGACCCCATTTCGTCCACCCGTCCGCCACCCTTTCAGGTGCAGGTCCCCGGAAACCGCGCGGGTGTTCGCTCGCCAAGGCACAAATGTGTACACACGCTGCGCCCGCCCCCGCCTGCTCGTTGAGAGCGCCAACAATCTGAGTAATTCTGCTTTGGGGCGTGGAGCCGGGGGTGGGGGGTTGGGGGAGAGGGTAGGGGGGTGATGGAGATGACTGCCTCAGCCCTGGCGAAATTGATAGCTTCGCGGTTACAAATGAAGGCCCTCGTTTTCCGCGGAACCGTGGGGCCGGACTCCAGCGGTGCTCGTAAAGAGCGCTCTTTAAACCGCCAGGACCCCTGGGACCCGTCGTGGAAGGGGTGGGGGGAGAGAGAGGGAGCACCGCGCTAATGAGAACTACGAGGGAGCAAACATGCATGGAAATGACTGTTATTCCGTTGATGTGCATTTAAGTGCTTTTTTACTGCCAACCACAAAGAGAGTGAAATAACCGGTGATGAATGTTGCCCCCGAAAAGCATTCATTTTCCAATTCGGGGGAGAGGAGTCGTCACGCACGGCGAATGTATTATTTTACTTCACTCAAGTGCGCTGATGAGGCGACAGGCCGAGGAAGGGGAGTGGAGGCGCCTGGACAGCAAATAACCTACGCTCTCTCCACCCGCAACGCCACTGCGCTCATCTGGTAATGATAACTATAACAGTCATCAGCATCGCCATCGCCATCGCCATCATCGTCTGCATCATCATCACCATCATAGCAGCAATTATCGCCTTAAAGTAATTAGCTTTGTATTAGCCAACGATTATCTGATAAATAAATAGGTTCTCCGGCCGGGGGTTAATCTGTAATCTAATTGTTCTTGACCTGTTTAGACCTCTAATCTACTAGTACACAACAACAGACACTGATAGAATGCGTACAGGGCCCCCTGAAAGTTAACTGAAAAAAATCACCATTTTGACAGTCCTTCAGAACTCGGGACATCTTAATAAATAAAACACAAACTCCCGGGACTGTAACAGTTCTTCTGCGGGCGAGGATCTGGCGTCTGGCCTTGCTTGTATGCATGCAAGAGAAGCCGTCACGTTCCCATGAGGCTGCACTGATGCTCGGATGTGTGGTTGCTCATCATTTCTTGGAAAACATGGTGGAATGCCCTTGACGTCAGGTAAAATAGTAAAGTACAATAGACTACAGCCAAATCCTACAGACATCCTGTAATAAACGGTATAAGGGATAGAAGGAAAAGGGGCACAAGCAGCCAGAAGGAATCAGAGGAGGAGGAATCAGGGGGAGGAGGAGGGCAGGCAGGACCTGTATCTCTCTCTCACCTGCCCCTGCGCTGGTGCCGATGGCTGCCTCGTTCCACTGGTCAGCGCTGGACACGGAGAACGAGCGCTGGTGCATGCCGTCCGGCTTGCCGCCGAAGCCCACCAGGTTGATCCCGCTGACCGAGCGCTCCGACTGCAGGGAGCCGCTGCTGTTGGAGTGGGGGGCACCTGGGAGGGAAACAAAGACACAGAGGGTTAGCGCACAGGGTTGTGGGCTTGAATCCAGAACGGGCCTTTTTGCTCCACACTCAATTGTTCCAGTAAAAACAAAATCCACTTGAATAAATTGATACCAAAAATATAAAAACATCCAATACAGTTCTCAACAAAGGCACACAGAAACAATATAATCTCACAGCCTACATAATATCAATCTGTGATGCGTTTGCTAGTGGGTTGCAGTAAATACAATTACACTGTATTATTAACAATTTAACGATTTAAAGTGAAGGTATTTTTGAATGGGGGTGGGGAAGAGTGGTGACATTTGTCAGACTGCTTCTAAACCTGCTAATATAATATCACCGCGCAGACTGATGACAGGTTCGTTTGAGCAGAAATGCTCTCCCCAGACAGTCTGATTAACCCCTCCGACTCCCTTCCCATATTAAGTGCTACCGACGTGCCATTTAACGTCACGCCATGCCGCTCAAGTGGAAACGGGACTTTTCCCTGCTTCCTGGATCACCACGCCTAGCTGGTTCAGACAAAGCCTATCCCATAAGCCCCCCCCGGAGAGCGATCGCAGAGCGTGATGCGGTGTGACATCATCGGGCGATCACTCCAGTGGCCCTGAGAGAGAGAGAGGGGGGTGAAGTAGAGGCAGCACCTTAAATTGGACAGCGCATCAAAAATCATCATCATCCAGCGCCTCTCCCTTTACCTGTACCTGAATATAACACTACTGCATTACCTTTCAAATACCGTCACTGTGAGAATGCAGTGATGTCCTAGTTTAAGCACGGCATGCTTATTGAGGTTCTATTGACTAGTCTCACAAATGTTAGGTAAATGTGTCTATTAGGCAATGTATTCATATGCTATGCATATGACTCATTGATTCAAATAATTAATGTGAATCTCATTACTAGTTTACATTTTTATTTAATAAAAGAGCATATAGCTGCAATACATTCATATGTATACTGTTCGAATTTAGAATTTTGGGCATTTTTCATTTAAGTAAGAATACATTCTTCAAAACATAAACATTCATAACTGATTCCACTTTTATGAATCAACCACTTAATAATCACGCTGGACAAATGTGATTCTTGTAAGCTGAGTGCACAGTGATACTGCTAATTTGGGCTCAGGACGGGTTTCAGCGTTACAGCTGGAGGTGAAGCAGTAAATGGTAAGCGTCTCTAAGGGAGTGTCACCTCCTACGCAGTCCCCATGTCACCACAGGTTAAACCCCCTCGGGGACAGCAGAATAAGCCACACAGCATCGCCCCGACAGGGGCCAGTGGGGAAAGCAAGCTTACCATGACAGAAAATGCCATTCACCTGTAACATTTGAAAACCCTTATCTGCCTAATGCCCCTAGCAAGACAATGAAATGGAACCCAAAACTGAAACGTTCTGAAACAGAAAGCCTCTTTCATTTAGCGGTTAAATAAAAGCAACTATTTTGTAAACGGCATATAAGCACAGTATAAAAATCAAATGACAAATGTAAGAATTATTACATGATACTGGTCTGTTGTTATAAAGCCCCTTACTTATATTTGTGTGTATTTACACAAATATACATATACATACAATAGTGTATATTCACACATACAGTAAAAAAAACATTTTTCCTTTTACAAATACATCATATTTATAGATTACCACATATTTAATTATGGACTGGGTCAGAACTAGCTGCTCCCAACACTTTCACACCTCAAAAAGTAATAGATGCTTTACACTAGCTTATTTGTTAGAGTGATATAGAACTGAGGGCCAAAGGAGGTGGCTACGTCTCATCTCCTTCATTTAGAGGGAGAAAGCGTTCGGCAAAACCAGCTGTGTGCGGGGTGGAAGACCCAAGCTGAGTGATAAAGTTGGCAATTTTTAAATGACTGTTGGAGGACAGTTTTCATCAGTTCTGCATGGTATCTCTCTCACTCTCTCTCTCTCCCCCTCTCTCTCTCTGTCTGTGCCGTACAACGCTGCCCCCGCCTCTTTCCTGTTCCTCTCTCCCCGCTACATGTGTTAAGCTCCTACTCCCTCTGCCTCTAATTAGCCCTTAATTAACAAGATACACTCCGAACGGTAATTATCTCTCCTCAGTCCTCTGACTGGCACATCCATCTCTCCCGGCGTCGGCTGTTGGTCTCTGCGCTTTCCAATCAGGCACGCCGCAGACACCCCCCACCCCGCCTGTCTTTATTAATTCATGGGCCGTGTTCCGCCACGTGGAGCCCCCTCTCTCCTGCGGCAGGGGGAGTCTAGTCTCCTCCGAAACACATCAAACACGTCCCCCTCTTCCTCAAACACACTGCTAACCCAAGCTGAACAGACACCACGTCTAGCTGCGCTGTATGGAAAATGCATAAAAAATGTGACTCTGGTTGTACAAGTACAAACAAATGATGCATTAAAAACCCTTCAGGGGTCTCGGGGAAAAAATGAATATTACAACCAAAATAAAAAATATCCAACATATGGGTGTACCTATGGATGTCTGGTATGTTCAATGAAATACAACTTGGTTTTCATATTTACACTTAAAATATATATATTTTAGCTCCAACTTAAGACGTAATACTTTAAATCACAAAACTCCAGACACAGGGGCACTAACCACTGCCAATGACCCATCTTCTTCAACCCAACACTGAACCTGTTCAAGGACCAGCCATTTCCAAGTATGGCCCAGTATGAACCAGAATGCTACCAATGAAAAAGCAGAATTCTGGAAAAATGCTATCATTCCCAGGCCTGAGCCTGAGGCGGCAATGATGCCCACACCTGCAGCAGACTCCCCTTGGCACCGATTGGACGTGTTGCCGCAGTGGGGGCATCCCAGCTATGGGGCCATCCTCCACGATAACATTCGCCTGAAATGATCATTTACCCATTTGGACCATGCCAAAACCTCCTTTGATTTCATTGTCAGTCAGACAACACAGTGCTTTACCTCCTACACTAACAACTGGATGCAAATAAAAGAGAATGTAAATGTGTTTTAATGAGTGGATGTTGCAAAGGTTGACTGTGTATATTTCACCATGCTATGAGGATGCAACGGAGCACCCACAATTACAGTTATAACCATAGGGAATTGCATCTCCTGCCACCCACCAGTCAACAATGAGCATATAGTGACAAAGAGGTGTTGTAGAGACATCTCATTGAACTACTGATGCAAGGACAAAGTGCTGAACAGAACCAATCCAGAACCAGAACAGTCAGCTAATCCATTCAAGTACAAAAACACAGTGAAAGATGCTACCCATGCTGGGTTAAAAAAATTTAAAAAAAAAAAAGATTTAGTTATGTGTCAATCACAGATCTTTGAATCAGTATTAACGGATATAAAACTGCATTTGCGTAAATGTTAATCTCTAGTTCAAACAGGCAGCTCCTCTCCTCAGGCTGTGTTATAATAGCCCCCTTTGTAACAAAAGAGAGTAATTAACGGTAATTCCTGCTGGATGCACTCCAAGATTTAATAGTATTTATTTTGGTATTAATTGTACTGCGGCCTTATTCCGTTTTATTTATCCCCATCGATAAGGCACAAAAGATCAAGTGTCACGGGAGTGCAGGAGACCACATTTTGGACGGACTTGAAAAAAAACACAAAAACATTAAATTCAAGTTAGGAAACAGTAATCTAAACTATGCCCGACTTGCTGAAGTAAGGATTCATTTTACCTCATTACTTTCGAAAACACTTCAAAATCAATTTCCAACTGAAATAATGACAACACTTAAAATACTGCACAATATATAAAATAACCGGGTAACTAAGCGGTGCCTGGTCTTGTTAATATAATACCTCCTCCCCACTGCCAGGAGTAATAAGTGTATCAAATTCACATAATTACGTCTAATTAGTATCAGTAATTATCCTGTTGGGCCCGGGAAAATTAATCTTTCACTCCCATTGGGGGAGGCGCTCTCTCGCAGCAAGGGAGGGAGGAGGGGGGCTACGGAGCCGTGCTGAGAGAGCACTCGCCCAATCAGAGACCTCCTGCCCCGCCCCATCAACCAGGAGGGGGAGGGGTTATATACAAGGGGGGGAGAAAGTCAGTTCTAAAGCTTAAAGAAAACAAGTTTACAGAGAAATGGATTGGGACAAAGGACAGAATTGAGGAAAAACTCTTCAAAGCTTTTTATGAATATGCTCCACTAAAAAAAGCAAAAAATAAACAAAAAAAAGACATTCACATTCACACCTTCAAACAAACTCAGAAATGTAATTTCCTTCCTATATTATTTATTATATCTGTATTTCCCCTAGATAAATAATTTTTGGAGAAGTCTAATTTTACAAGAAAACAAAAGTCAAGAGGGGTGCATAAACTGTTTTTCACTGTAACTTTGCCGATATAATCAATACAATACAATATCTTAATCTCAATGCAAAACAAAAAAAAAAATTATATGTTAGATGGCCTTTCTACCTTAAAAATATTTACCTTTCTTCTCACAAATAGGACAAAATGCACAAGAATAATTTCAATCATTACAATAATCTTTTTTTTCAGGTCCTTCATGATCTTCTCCTTCATACCAGTTCTAAAACTCACAAGTACAGCAAAAATACAAACACAAACGGCATTAATTCAACTCCAAAGAAAAGCCACTCACTCAATTAGGCCGAACTCAAACAGCGAGTTCTGCAGGATTCTTTTTCATGCAATGCACATGCATTACAGTACCTGCACGGCCATGCACGCGGCGAATGAGAATAAGCCATGCTCAAGTCATTCATAATACACCTTCAACAGGAAAATAAATTAAAAGGCAATAGCACCAATTTTTATATTACCAAAGTGACATTTTTGAAAGCTATTTCACAGAGCTGCGCAACTGTGAAGGAATTCAAAATACAGCAATCACCACACCAACCCCCCCCCCATCCCCGCAATAGTCCTTACGCAAAATAGTATTGCTGATGATCTGAGTGCATTAAAAAAAATATACAATTGTTTTGCTCATTTTGCAACATCACGATGGGCAAGTTCTTGGCATTTTTCGGAGCGGAACCTATTTCACTAATTCACAAATCAGCATAAATTAGAAAGTGAATTTTATTGAAGTAAATTAGCATCAACGGCTACATTACTTGATTTTCTGGAGAAAATTCTTGTTCATTCGGTTTTTGTTGATTCAGTATCTTAAATTCACTTAAAAAAGTGGCAAAGTATTTTCAGTCAGGAATGAATTACTAATTAGTCTTGTTTCAGTTTGTGCATTTGTTGTTTTGTGAATTCATGCCGCTTTCCCTGGTCTTGATTGTCCAAAGCAATGGAGACAGGCACACACACACACACGCTCGCCCTTGGCAGACTGTTTAACAACTGAAACATCTGCAACAGTTTATACATACATTATATGGTGTTTAATAAAATATAAATTTTCCGTGTATACAAATTTCTAATTTTAAAAAACTGTGCTGACCTTTTGAACCTTGTCAATGATTAAGAGCTGCAATAATAAATTAAGCATATGCTGTGCACTGTCTCATATATTCATGAAATATTCATGTGCATTGACAGATTAATTATCTATATTCTTGTTTGTACTACCAAAGGGAAGTATGTTTTTTACATGTAAAATGCTATGGTACTTGTCCAAGCTATGATCTAAAAGAAAGTGGGACAGGTTTACCCTAACATGTGACTGGTCACATGGTGAAGTGCACAATGACCCTGAAGTGTGCTCAGTGGAAGTAGCAGAGACCTCCAAGATTACCAAACACCTCCTGAAATGTGGGTTTGAACTGTGTCGCATTTCATTCCAGAAGCAGAAAAAATCAATTTGCAAGTACATCCCATTTATATTCTCAAACCTGGTGCCTGGAACCTCAGACTGTAAGTTAGTGGAGAATTCATGGTTTAGAAAGATTCAAAGCTAAGTGAATCTGTCCCAACATACTTAGAAGGAAAGAATGAACCTAAGAGAAGCCTGTATTTAAAAGTGCTTTTGACCCTATGGCATGTCTTAGCATGTATTTTATTGTTAAGTCTGCAAGGAGAAATAAAAACTATTCCAAATTATGTAAAAAAGAATATATGACTTCTGACAAAGCTGACTCTCTGCCGTGTTCATCCTTTGCTCCATTTCTATGAAAAAAAAAAACAAAGAAAACAAAATAACAAACAACCAAAAAAAGAGACAAGCTTGGGTTACATTTGAAATCCCGCAATCATCTCTGATCCCTAATCGGCAGATTTGATGCTAATGATTAATGAATTAAACATGGATCCATCAATTAGTCCCCGGAGAACAATCCTGCATAAAAGAACAGATAATGTAATTACAAGGGGGTGAAATGATCAGCTGTTAACATCAGCGGAGCGCTGCCTGCCTGCATGTCAGCTTTAACTATGCCACTTCTATCGATTGCAGGGATGTTAGCCGCTGAAGCAACAGGACCAGGGCAGACACAGAACTCGCACAAGAAATACATTTATGTGCATGACATGTGCCACCTGATCATATGCGGTGCCATTTTGTAAAATATGGGAGTAATATTTCACACATATTCTAAAATTAAAGCACACACCATTACATTCCAACCACTCCTGGTGTCACAGTAGTGACTTGTGCAGTCAAGACGGCAGTATCTGATTTGTGGCAATACGATCTTCCTGCAAATTAACAATTAATTCACTAATTGATCTACGACGCGACTTAAGCTTTAACGCGCAAGAGAAATGACACAGCTCCGCTGTATCAATGCTGCGATCTCGTCAATCAGGTCGGGATCATAATTAAACAAACAAAGATGTTACAAATTAAACTGGGAGAGGAACACCTGGAGCAATTAGGAACGCGGGCCTCGGAGAGAGCCGTGTTAACAGCTCCTTTTGATTTCGACGACGCCGCGTGGTCTGTGATCACAGAGAAGGGGAGACCTGCATCCATCGCGAATGTAACCACAACAGTTGACAAACCCCCAGCCTCTCCCGCTGGACTCTGAAGCAAAAAATACTTAAGTAAAAAAAATAAATAAATACTAACCAAGCAGGTTAGTGCAGACGCAGTGCTTGCTTCAAAATGAAAGGACACACAAGCAGAAACGGGGTCTGCAGCAGCAGTGTGGGTGTTTGTGCCGGGGGGAGGACGGCGGTAGGTGCCTCTTTCCCCGGCGGAGTGGAGTGGAAGTGGAGAGGGAGGGTGGGGAGGCGGCGTCGGCGGCGGATTAGCAGGGGGGCCGTTCCCTCTTTCCTGGCCCCCGTCAGAGGCTGATGAGCCGCAGCGCGGTCTGACCTCTCGGTGGAGTTGGTGCCATTATGTACAAGTAGGGGATAATGAAGCATTAATGCTAATGTGGGAGCAGATCATCTGCGCTAAGGCCATGTAATACCCCCCCTCCCCAACACCGCCGCCACCCCCACCGCCCGCCACGAACCACCGGGAGCCTGCTCCACTCTCTCTTTCTCTCCGAGCGCCGTCATCGGCGCGGTAATCACGGAGACGGCGGCGGCGGCGAGCCGGGGTCAGGGTGTCGGCTGCCTGCACATCGCGGCAAAGCGAGCCGCAGACGGAGATTGTGCATCACAGAGCACCCACACACACACGCGCGCACACACACACACACACACACACACACACAAAAGCGCTTACCGCTACAGCACGTGCCACTGATCAAAAGCGATGGGGGGGGGTCATTAATACTTTGATATAATGTATCTGCCACCGGTGACACAACCGAATGCGCGTTAACAGGATAATAATATTTAAAACGCGCCGGGCCCTGTGCTCGGCGGAGGAGTTAAATCGGGGATTGCGCGGACCGGCTCTTTCTCTCCCTCTCCCTCTCATGTTGTTCAACACCTATTCATTTCATCTTTCTCCTCCACTTTTCCCCCGTCTCTCCCTCCTCTCTCTCTCCTTCTCGGAGTGCTCTCCCCACTGTTCATAAAAAGGGTCTCAAGATCCAGGAACTGAATGAATTACCCAAGAAAAAGACAGGGCCCCGCTTCACCTTCCGTGAATGAAAAATTACCCCTTTGTTCGTTTCATCAATTGCATGCCTAATGAAATCAAAATCAGATTGCATAATCAAGTGTAGGCGCTCCACTCAAAGCAGGCATGCTGTGATTTGTAACCTTTTCTCTTGTGCGGAGATTAACACCATTTTCTGTGCAGATTGGTTTGTAATGTGAAAGAGGGGTCTTGAAAACCACACCGGAAAAAAAGCATTCTCTCAGTGTTTAGCTCGCTACTTAAACCATATCGGAGCAGGGAGAAAAACAAGCCGTTATTTGTCCAGTTTTTAAAGCTCCTCTTATGTTAACTTCACTATACGCAAGCCTGAATATGAAAAGAGTATGACGTCACAGAAAAGGCAAACACTACAAAGAGGAAAAATATTAAGATGAACACAAACACAGCTGGAGAGACTAGTACTGCTGTGAGAGTAAACTCAATTTGATGAAATAAAACAATAAAAAAAAAACACTCAATAAGTGGGCCTCTATTTTTGGGCTTGCCTTTAACACACTTCCCCCGGTCCCTCGATCCCTGCCTCCCTCCTGTGGATTGCAGTGCCTCTCCTCCACGATCTCCTGAAGGTTAATTGTTTGTGGGCTGGAACGCCATCCCCGCCCCCCTTGTGTAATATCTCCCTGTCTTCTGCTCTCCTTTTGGCTAATTAACCTCTTTAGCGGGGCCGCCGGAGTTGGAGCCGGTCCAGTACAGATCAGGCCTGGTCCACCATGGGGGTGGGGGTGGGACGGGGACGGGGGGTGTTGGGGTGCTGTCAGGACGTGATTCAGTGAGGTGAGCCGCAAGAGGTCCTCCCCCGACTCGGCTGGGCCCACCTGCCCCTACAGTCTCGCGTCGCCTTAACTGGCTCAGCACTGGGCGGTCACAAATGAATGCCAGTCATTGCCTTTCTGACCGGCGTGCCTGTAATTACCCAGAAATGACTGAGTGCCGAGCATGCAGGCTGAAGTTGAGGGAACACTGAACTTCTCTGGCTGCCACCATGTAGGCCACATGGCACCCCCGTCCCTAATTTGTGTTAATTACTCTTAATCCCTACCCCCCACAGCCAGCTCTCACCTTCCCTGCTCACTGATCTTCTCTCCTGCGGCCCAGCAGGCCAAACATAGTTCTATTTTTATGGCAGAGACGAGAAAACCACTGTAACTGCAGAGAACACACAACCTGCTCCTTTTGCCTGGGTGACCGGGTAACCTTGAAAGAGTCTGGCCAGACGACAATAAAATCTATTCTATTCCATTCTACTCTACTCAACTTTACTCTATTCTATTCAACTACTCAACTCTGCTCTGTTGTATTCTATTCAACTCCACATTATTCAACTCTACTCAATTCTACTCAACTCTACTCTACACTGTTCTCTTCTATACTTTTCTCCAATATCTCAGGATTTTACAGTTTGGTGAGGAGGGCATACAGTAAGTCATGAAGAAAGAACAGAAAGAAAACAAAAACACAGACAGAAATGAATCAGTGCCAAGTGAACAATATTTTTTGAGATCTGCAGTTGTGCACTTAGATAGAACTGCAATGCCATCTCACTGTGCTTGATGGTTCCCTTGATCTCCTTTGTTTCCCCAGAAGTGCCCCTGTTTGAGATCAAAATGAGCCGCAAAGAATATGCCATCTGGCTGACCACTGCACTCCAGAGTGTCTTCACACTTGCAGCTATCTTCGGCTGTGTTCCGAGGATAATGCTGAAGTGTGAATGTTTACTTCATGTTGCTGATTAATACTGTTCACACTGGGGTCCAAACTTTACTGCCACTGGATTCCAACGTTTTCAGTGTGATAGGCGCTACAGTTTTCTTGTACCTGAAGAAGACCAGTGTCAGGGTGGAAACGTGCAAACTCCTTCCAGAACCCCTCACTGACACTAATGTTTTATTTATGTTGTGCTTTATTTGGTTGTATACATTTAATCTAATTGTCACAGTTAAAATATCCACTGTGCCAGTGAAAAAAGACCACTCTCTGATTGACACCTTAAACTGTGTGTCATCAGTCAGAATGTTACTCTCACTTGGTGGCAAAGGGGGTATTTCAGAAAGAGATGCACAGCCCAGCATTTGAATGTAACGCCACCTTTTGAAGGGAGGTATGCTAGCTTTCTCCTCCCCTAGCTTTCAAACCACAGTGTGACCTGCACATATACCATAGAATTCAAAGACACAACAGTCTCTGCTGAGATACGGGCATAAATCTAAGGCCTCCACAAAGTACAGGACAATGGGCCTCATGGGTGACAGTGACAGTGACCTGAGAGCATTAGACATTTGCTGTTGTAATTGACTCTGTACCTTTGATGCATAGTTCCAGAGCATCTAGAGTGGCTCTCTGAAACAACCCACACATTTGACTGGTCGGGTTTGATATATAACATATATATACATCAGACTAAATTCTTTCTTTGAGTTTCATTTTCTAAATCTTCAATGTTTAAATCAGTGTATCCTCGCACTTCATATCATTTATCTGGCAGCAAACCTGTTGTGGGGGTGATTTCTTTCTCATAAACAGACTGAACCGAAATGTACTTTACAATGTTAACACAGTGTGCATAACCTATATTAATGAATGTCTTTAAAATCTGACAAGACACTTGTTTTTCCCCTCCAAACATTAGACGTTACATTCTCTAGTTTCTGAAAATGAATATACACAATCTTCAATGAATTGCCAGTCCTGATAAATCAAGGTGATACTTGACATATGTATGCGAGCGCTCAAAGAGGCTGCTGCATATCGCTATTAAAAAACATGCATTTTATGTATTCAGCACTTACGTGAATCAGCATAATCACAATGCAGTCATACTGGATGGAGTAAGCTAACTTTGCCTGCACCTTGACTTGAGTGTTTATTTTTCTCTTAAATCTTATATTTATGATTTTATGGAATCTGTTCCAATGTGAACGTGATTGTTTTTTGAGCACCAGAAAGCACTGGCGGATTTAATAAGCTCCTAAGTATCTGTTTTTGAAATTTCTATGAAATATTGACATTATTCTATCATTCCACAAGCAGTGCTTAGTATAACATGGAATACATTTGCATACTCACTGGTATTTATCCTTTAGACTTGATTCTCTCTGTGTGATTTTGAGCCCATATTTTTCCAAGTGACTCATATGTACACATCAGTGAACACAATTATGACTTCCTCCCTTAATATTCTAGCCCACTTTATGTCACTTCTTAACAACCGCTCGCCATAGCTTTCTATGTTAAAAGAGAATTTGTAATTAACCTTCATGAACTTTGTAAATATCACACCTGTTTAAAATGCCTAGTTCTGTCAGGGCAGCAACTGGGGATATTAACACACACGTTGAAAGATCAAGGGTAAAGTTTTGATATTTCTGGAAACCTGTGAGGTGAGCTTTAGCGCCTGACGTCAGGCTCCGTGTTACATTCCGCCGGGGAAAACTAGGGAGGGTTTTGCGCTTGCAGGCCTCTTACCTGCGGTGCCGGACCCCAGCTGGAGGGTACTGCGGTCCTTGGTCAAGCCGTTGGTTTTGGGGCTGGCTGTGGGGGCGATGGTGGCGACCGCTCGAGGAGGCCTCTTTCCCGGGACCTTGACCGTGGTCCTCAGAAGGTCGATCTCTTTCCCGTGAACGTTCTGCATGTAATCCTGGAAACCACAAATGCGCGCACGCACACACACACACACACACACACACACACACACAAGCGGTCAACCTCACGACAGTATAAAATTGCTAGAAACTGGGACACTCACCTAGAGGCCTTACATTTACATAAGGCTCTCTTTAACACACTCACTCATTGGATCTATTATGTTTTTGGTACTTAACCGCACACGGGTCATTTATATTTGCGTAATTGTTCGTTTGTGTAGATGTAAGACATGAAGAATCAGCCTTAGTTTCGGATTTAGCTAAATGTTTGTCTGTTTACTGCAATGGAATGTTTTTAAGATGCACTGTTAATCTCAGCTACCAGAGCTTAATGTTTCATGACTTAATTCACTTCCGTAGTGGTAGTGATGCTGCTGATACCTGAAGCTTATAAAGGCTACAGTTTGATGTTGTAGTGTGTCATCCCTCCTTAGTTAAGTACTTGCCAAGATGATTCAGTCAGCCCGTTCCATGGATCCACCTTGCAAACTTTGCAAACTTGTGTACACTAATGGCAATCAGAGTATTAGGAGTGACTTTGCATTGCAGCGACACTATGAAGTGCTTTGATAAAGTTATTTTCAGCGCCGAGAGTACAAACCCGTCATTATACCATTAAACAATAAGCATAATGGGGAAATTGTGAATAAACAGAGCTGAATATGGATGTGAAAGAACACGACTCCACGCGTTCATCGCAATCATACGAAGACATCGAGCGGGTCGCAGAGAGAGACGCGCCAGTATTTAACCTCACCCTCGTCCGGCAGTCGGGCAGGACAGGCGCAAACATCGCCCCTAATGCATCCGCGCGGTCCCATTTACCCCGGATCCGGCCGTTTGGTCGAGGCCAAAGAGTCAGGAAACAAATGGACTTGGCCAGTTTGAGTGAGCGAGCGGGCGAGGGCGGAAATCACTGCGATCAGCAGAAAGCGAGCGGGGAAAGCTCGGCCGTCGAATCCCCCTCCATCTCCTCTCCTTTTATTACACACCATAAAGCCCTAATTTCTTCGCAAGCCTCCTCGCTAATTACCCAGTGAGCGCTCTCATTTCATTTTATTGCTGGAATTAACAGCCAGTTCGGAGCGTGGAAAGCTATTAAGATGTGTGATTAAGCCACATTCAATTAGTTTCTACAAACAATTTAATTGATGTAGCAGATAGAATTAACAGAAGGGGATTGTGTGGCTCGGCTGACTGCGAAATGAAAGGGAATCTCTCTCTCTCTCTCTCTCTCTCTCTCTCTCTCTCTCTCTCTCTCTCTCTCTCTCTCTCTCTCTCTGTCTCACCCCCCCTCACCCCCCACCTTCCACTCAGAAGGGGAACTGACACATAGCGGAGAGCCGGCAACAGTTCTTCCGCTGTGCAGCCGCAATCAGCGGATTCAAGCTGGCAGCCCCCCTCTGCAGGGCCGAGTGCGGTCGATGGGCTGGGGAGTTATTGCAGAGAAGCAGAGGTAAAGACCTCTGCATGGCTGACATTGCGCACACAATGCCGACATGCAACCGTTCGTGTAATTAGACAGTCTCTGTCTCTCCGTATCAGATGCCATTGTCAACACAGTTTTCGGTTCAGCTTTTTTATGTGCGGACCAGGTTCCAGCAGGCTCTCGAAAAGACACTAGGGACTGATCTGTGAGAAACTTCAACCCAGGGTAAGTGTACAGTTGGACATACCAAACAAATATAAATCAGCCACTGGCTTGCTACGTTCACATTAATACATTCCTTGAGGTTCGTTTCCAAACACGTTTAGATTTTTGGGGGTTATAAAACTTGTAAAATGTATTTCAAGTTCCAATTACTTGAGTTACACGCCGAAGATAATTGCACGCGAAACTACGGCTCATTTTCAAGGGAACGGGCCTTTAGCGGGGAAACTCTCCACTCACCAAAGGTATTTCTAATTAGGCGGAATTTGCACGATGAGACGAAAGTGCTCTCTTCCTCGAAGACACTTACGCGAACGCGGCCCCTGGGAGATGCAGCTTGAAAGCAGCGCTGCGGCAAATTGCGCCGTCCCTATTAGACTTCCTAATGACTGGATTTAAAGGACGGGGATGGAGAACGACGCGTTTTCCGGAAAAAACTTCAGGGATGAGACACCCGACCTACAAAGCTGACAGCTCAGACTGATATCAGTCCAGGACTGACATTGTACTGCAGCTGCTAAAAACGCCAGGACTGGGGCCCAGCCAGTCCCAAACCCCCTCCCCTTTGATCACCACGCACAGTGCACTTGAAGTTTATACAGTGGGAGAGGCATGTTTGTCTGGTCTGTTAGCGCACACCGCTGACGATAATGTCCAGTCAGCAGGATACAGCACTTCAAGCGCTCGCTCTAAAACAGAGGCCGAAAAAGCTATTGACCAATTCATTAAAAGCCCCGGCAACAGCAGGCCATGGGAGATAGTCATTACAGCGCAAATGTCCATATTAGCGTCTTTAAAAGAGCACATTAGCGTGGGGACTCGGAGCGGAGGGTGATTAAACTGTACATCCTTCCCCTTCGGAGGGGGAAAAGTGGGGAGAGACAGAATGCAGAGGAAGAGAGACGAGGGGCCACATCGGGAGTGACAGAGAGACGGAGGGAGGGAGGGAGTGACTGGAGAGTGAGTGATCATGGGAGAGAGAAGGAGGTAGACAGGAGGGACGTATGCAATGAGGGAGACTGAGAGAAAGAGAGGAGAAAAGAAGAGCAAAAAAAAGAGCAAGAGAGAGAGAGTGCCAAAGCAACTGATCACTGATATTTCTGCGTTTCTTATGTGATGTTTGTTTTTATTCTTTTCTTTTCTTTTACTTTTGTTTTCACAACTTAATTAATATAGCATTTCTTCCTATTTAGTTCAATATGTTTCTTTGTTTTACTTAGAATCATTGCACTACTACTGTATGAGCACTTACGTAATTTTGTTTATTGTACCATACCTGTACATTGCCCTTTTGTAACTGTGATTTGGCAATATTGTATTGGCAAAAAAGCATAAATTTGAATCATGAATCTTGAAAGGAGTGGGTGGAGCAAGAGACTGAGAGGGAGAAAAAGAGAGGTAGAGACAGGCAGACAGAGGGGGAGAGGGAGAGAGGTATAAAGAAACAGAGAGGAGAGAAAGAGTGAGGGAGAGACAAGAAACAGATGGAGAGGAAAAGGGAGGAAGAGAGAAGGATAGACAGAGAGGGAGATAGAGAGAGAGGGGGAGAGAGAGAGAGACGGAGGGGAGAGGGAGCAGGCGGGGAGTCCGCGGCAGGCGGGGGTGCTGTCGCGCGGCAGCGGAGTGTTTAAGAGGCATTAGCGCCACAGTGGGGACGTGACAGAGATGGATGTCCGAGGCAGGCCGGTCGCTGCCACCGTGCGGTGAGCGCCATAATAAATACAAGCCAGCGTGGCGTCGGGCCTCCGCGGGCCCGCCGAGCCGCGCCGCCATTACCAGGCTGCAGCGGGTGAGAGGCCGGGCCCTCTGGCTGCCTGTTCGCAGGCCATAAAACCAGTTCATAAATCCTACGCATAAAGCCTCTTTCCACTGGACTCAATTAACCCCGGTGTCTTTAACTAATGAGAGAATTCACAGCTTTGAAATATCAAATTCCAACTTCAGTGTGTGCTAACTTATGAGATAGTAAAGCTGGCAGAAGATGCAGTTTAACATCTTTACACTCAAGGTTTGACACGAATGGAATGCTTATTCCAGCTATTCAGGAGAAATATACCCTTCGTGAATGTTACAGCTCTGACCAACGTAGCTCACATGTGTCACATAAACATCCCTGTGGAAAGGGAAGCTGTAGAGATTGTTTTTATAGAACACCAACTCATTTTAAACTTTAGAAATTTGAGAATTTTAATGAACAACCAATGTCCGACCAAACACTTCCTGGGATTTTATTTCCCAGTATTAAAGACAGAGTATGTACTGAATGGATACTAGTGTACTGGAATGAAAAATACTCCGTAAGCTGTATGACTTAGCTGGGTCAGGGTAACAAAAGGGTTGGCACAGTCAGTAAGGTAATACGGAGGGACTCACATGCAAGCTGGGGTGGTAGGTGAGGAGGCCGTTGTCACACAGAGTGACGTACTTCTTCTTCCACTCCTTGTTCAGGGACTTCCCACTTCTTTTCAGCAGGATGCCCTGAGAGAGAGAGAGAGAGAGAGAAAGAGAGAGAAAGTGAGGGGTGAATGAGGGTTGGTTCAGGCCATAGCATGGACACTGCAGTCAACCCCCTTGAGCAAAGATGAACTCTCTCAAGTACAACCTCACTGTACAAGTAACAAATCAAGTATGACCACCACAGGCCACAGTAAGGATGTCTGAAGGCTAATATAACTTTGTGATGTTCTTCACACTGAATGCTCTTACTGAATGTCACTTGCACTTAGAGGCTTGAACACTAAGTACAAGAGACATAAAGTACTGGAGGGCAGACCTGGAGGGCGGAGAGAGAGAGAGTTGCAATGGATTGGAGCAATCCAGATAGGACATGCCAGGGCCACAGAAACACATTGTACTCTACCGCCCTGCTCTGAAGAAAGTGGACAAGTCCACCATCAACGTTCCTAGGCCCTGGGCAGCATAACACTGTACTTTTTCTAATGAAGGCATTTTGCTTGAATATTCTGTAGCCCACCCTCGTGTTTTGTATTAATCCTTATCAGAAGTGATGAAGCATACAGCTACCTTTGGCATCTGTGATAACTGTGAAGTTAGTAAAAGATAGATACAGTTCCAGTATCACACACCTATTTTTGGGAAGATATGAATACACGTTTGAACAGAACAAATGTTAGAGACATTTAAGTGTGGAGGTTTTGAGAGTTAGATTGCTAGCCTCACAGAACACAGCCCGACAAAATCAGTGACATTTCCTTCATCCCAGCGGCTTTGGTGTTGACTGACAGAACACTGCAGTTTGCCAATCCCAGCAGTTTTTGTCAGTGCCAAACAGGCGTTTTAGTCCCATCACATGCAGTTAACAGTGCAGTCATCATCGGTCCACTGTTGCAGCTTGGTTATTCGCGCAACTGCATGGAAATGATTAGTGAAACTCTGCATAAAATGATGGAGAGGGCAAACGGACCATCCTCTTTGAACTCACAGTAAATTATCACAGTGGCCCGACTGCTATGATGGAGTGGCTTTCACTGATGTTCAGAGATGACAACGAGACAGTGACATGTAGACCACATGCACAATACATATAAATGTAAGCCCCTCATATTTAACAATCACTGTGATTACTCAGGTCACCACATATATACTTTGTGGAGTCTAATTTCTCATTGTAGCTGCAGTTGCAAAATCACTGAGGAAGCAGCTGATCTATCAAAGTCCTATTCATAACCAATCACCACGCAAATGTTTGGCTTCAGGTACAGGATCCCCAAGCTCAGCCAATGCCGGGGGTGACCCTATAGGAGCACTTCCTGCACACTGGCATCTACGGCCTCCTGAACTACGGCAGCCCCTCCTCTCCTCCTTATCTCCCAGGCCCTCTCAGATGTTGAGATTATCCCCTTATCTGCTGGGTAATCCCACCGTAAACAATACGGCCTCTCCCCTGGAAGTGGGCAAACAGAGAGCACTGTCCCTGAGTGAAGTAGAGAGGTAGTAGGGGGTGTGGAGGGGGGATATTTAGGGGATTAGGGGGGATTTTTGTGCTTTTCCAGTCTTGTTGGGCAGGAGTGGTGAGATGTTCCTCATTGCCCGGCCCTTCCTGGAGGGGATTAATCCTGATTAACACATCAGGGGCTGACCCTCCGCGACCCCGGGCTCCTGGCTGCACGCCGACAATCACCCTAATCGGACCCTGCTGGACTTCAAGTCCCGCCGAATTGGACTGCACCCTTATTTACGGCTGTAAGTTCAAAGCAGACGTGTGCAAATCAAAAGAAGTTTAGAATTCCCCAGCCATACTCATAACTTTTTTTGCATAGAGGCGAGACTGCAAGATTAAAAAGCTTAAAATGCGTAAACCTGTTACATAATGGGTTTACATAAAATACATTTATTTAATTTATTTATTTACATAAAATAAATGTTTGTCTAAAGTGTCCATATTTCAGATGAGACGTTAAAGCCAAATACTGTACAATGTTAAAAAAATTGCAAGAAATATCTATTTGTAAGTTTCTATTAGGAATCAAGTCTGTGTTTTCAAGGTCAGGATTTTCACATTTTGATTTTAACCAGGAAGAAATTCAAAATGATATCAAAGTAGACATCTACTAATTTGTAGTGTGAACAGGTTGATTGAAAAGAGAAAAAAAACTGAATAAAAAAGAATTCCCACAGACTCTCATCAAGCAGGAACTAGAAAAATTGTGCAATAATGTTACTAAATTAAACAAATTCAGCAACATGATCATTTGGAATTATTGGAATTATTATGTGAGACTTTTTCTCTCTCAAACCAATTTGCTACAATAAAATCTAAGTGTATTCATTGCCTGTAAATAGTATAAACAATATTAAAAAATTCCATTGAAGAGGCCCTTTCCTTTATAATAATGACTAACAAGGTCCTTAAGATATTTAAATAATTTCACAGCATAAAGGAATGTTAACTTTTTAATAACCATGGTTTCATTCCTGAATCACAAGCTAATGTTAGTTACTGAAATCTAGTTAGCCTCCTTGATAAGACTCCTCTTTTGTCTGATAGATGCTAGTTATTGGTAATTGGTTTCAGCTTTCCTCTCTTGCTCCAGCCATTATAAATCCTCTATTTACTACATTACACTGATGTTGTGCATGAGAGGTTTTCTGTTGTCTGTTACAGAAACAAGCACTTAAAAGGTAGACACATAAATGTGTATTACAACTGAATGGGAAACATGCTGTCAATAACTGATTATTCCTGTGAAAATTACCCTTGTCGATGATGCTGATAATACAATAATCACAGAAAATCACAGAAACCAGCTGGTTTCTCAGCCAGATGACATCCAGTGGCTACTTAACCAACACTCCCTATCACAAAACAAAAACAAAACAAAAAAACTCCTACCCTTTTTAGCAGTATAATTACAAGAAATAAACTAAATTATAATTCTGTCATAAAAAAAACGATCTAGATAGCAAGCTAAATGAGTTAAATTTAAACAGCAGTCACACATTCAGCTTTAAAAGAGGCTTGTACTTATCTTATGCGCAACTTACATTCTGTTCATTCTTTCACTTTCCTGTGAAAATGGCCGCTGTTAATTATTAGTAGAGGTAATGTTAGATACAAGAGAACTAACATTTGTAGGACATTTATTTTCTGAAATATTTCTTATTCCATATTTCATTTTTACGTAAAGGATAAAAGTAATTAGAATTCCTGATTATGCATTTTTTCTGCTGCAAGTCACTCTGTATGAGAGTATCTGCTAAATGATATAATGCAATATATTTTTTGTTGAGATGAAATAAGTGAGTGGCATTTGTTATGCCAAGTGCCTTGTGCTTTCCTGCAACCTTACATTTTAGCAGGACAATTTCTGCCATGACTGCATGTCAGTTGTACAGGTAAGAGATTACAAAAGCCAGGGCTGAATCCAAAAGGGCCACAGAGTGCGCGTGTATCTGCAAGCAAAGTTTCCCCTCACACACACATACACATACACATACCTACACACACACACACACACACACACACACACACACACACACACACACACACACACACACACAGCTAGATATTAAATACAGGGATCATTGAATGAATAAATGCGATTCTGTCATTTTCCACATTTCATTGTATTTCCCCCACCTTGTACTTGAGAACACCTCCAGGATGAGTGAGCTAAAGACACATTTCCCAAGGCAGACAGAGTGCCTTGAATTGAAAGTATGGAAATAAGATCACAGTCAAATTAAACTTAGATGAAGCCAAACACTGATACTGACAATGTACTTGCAGTGTTCCGCAAACAGCAGCCTGGGAGTTCCGATGCACAGCTGTGTAGTCATAAGCCACTTATCCTTGTACCTAAAGCTGTTCAGTGGGAAGACAAAACCCAAGGGAAATGTTGGGTTTGATGTACCAAACGCTGTGTGGGCCATTTCTGTGGTGTGTGAGGTAGCTGCATCAAAGCCACAAAGGGTTACTGGGGCTCATTTCCAAATACGCAACGATCCCATTTTACAGAACACATCAAGTTAATTTCAAGTTTCTGTTCAATTAACATGTTCATGGTAATCACCAGGTAAACTGGGGCACTTGAGTGGAGCAGCCTGAGGTTTTATTTCATGTGCTGCGGTCCATTCCATTCTGTCAGGTTCATTACAATCAAACACAGCAATCAAACTCAAGCATGGAACCAATACTACACGTGGATGCAAACTTATAGGCCTCACATCTATCCATTTGTTTCTTTATTGGTTGCAAATAAGTCTGTACACTTCAGTCATGTGGTGCTAAATGGCTACTGTCCTGTGTGCATTCTACCTCTATAAAGCATCTTCACATCTTGTGTCCTTATGGACTGAATTGTAAGTTTATATGGTCACTCTTAGGTGCAAAACACAAATACGAAAAGAAAAAAAAAAAAAAATCAAAAACTTGTGGCCCCAAAGCAGAAAACACAAATACAAGACTAATCATTATGGAATTGTGTTACACTGATCCAGGTATCAAATTTTTGGCACAGCTGACATCTGGTTATATGAATATGTGCTGCAAACATCATCCACTTTGTTAATTAAACAAGCTGAAATATCATAATTCTGCTTTATTACCTAATGTTGACTATAGGTGAAAATTAATTTTAAAGATTACCACACAAAAAAGTAGGTGGTGTGGGTGCCCACTCTTCAAACAACAAATGCCAGCTATGCCAAAAAATCACTTTGGATAAAAGCGTCTACCAAACGAATAAATGTGAATGTTAATGTGAATGTGAAATTCATTGGTAGTCTGATCAGTATGACACAGTCCCATAATGAGAAGTCTTTTACATTCACATTTTTTCACTTCAGGGTCACAAGATTTTGCTTTTGCGTTTTCCTTTAGTATGAGTGTTTTCCATCTCAGAGCCACTGCATATTTATTTGTCAGTGCTGTATATAAAAGAAAATCAACACAAGTGTTACAATGATCTCATCTTTGACTGTTAACCTGGGATATTATGGAAATTTGTGCAATATTCTGTTCTACTTCACGAATCCTACACATCCAATTTGCCTCAGCTTTGACGTGTGCCATGTTAAAAGCTTTCTTACACTGTAGCCACACATTAAATGCTTTTTACAGTGTTACTTAAAGACGGTTATTCATTAAATGCATGTTGACTACCCTCCCTGAACACAAACAGCCGTAAAGAAGTCTCAGAATCAGTCTTGGGCGCAGGCTGTTGTGTGGACCCATGAATCGTGTCACTGCGCGAGTGCGCAGATGTGGCCGTGACACGTGACAGGTGGTGACAGCGTGGAGACCTGCCGGCGTATTCAGCAATGAGACGTTGCCTCCTCATTGTGGGGGCGGGCGGGTAAACCTGTGTCCCGTCACCGTCGCTGAGTGACAGGCGGGCCCTCTTAGACCAGGCCCGAGCGGAGAAGTGGGGCAAGGACAGGGAGGCCAGAGGGGTGTGGGCCCCAACAGCTTTGTGTCGACTGCTCTTCAGAGGCAAGAGCATTGTTGTCCTTACTTACCATTTTTACAGAAGGGGGGCAGTAATTTGCCCAGTGGGGGTAATTATACTCACACCAGCCCTTTGATCTTGGTGATTGTGCATTTGACTGGGCAATCAGGCCTTTCAATGCACCCCCCAGCCCCCGCCGTCCACCTCTCCTAATTGGATTTCAGTGGCCCTTATCTCTCCAAGCTCCTACTGTACCTCCTCCCACTATCTACAGCTCAAATGATACTAGGGGAAGTGGCCTTTGAACCAAGGCACATAATTAAATGGAGAAGAATGGGGGGAACTTTGGTGTGTTTGGGGCTTGCGGATTTCAATGATAAAGACTTCAGGAGAACGACCTCTGCGTCACCCCTCCTGCCAGCAACGTTGGTTTTAAACCTGGCCGCCGATGGGGGGAATTTTCACTCGCCTGGTGAAGATTATCCGAATGCATGTTTAATCCTCTGGGTAAATTGATGTTAAATAGATCGGCCCTCCGCGCATTCAAAGGCGAGAGGGGTCTCCCGTTACACTGCACTGGCAGTGACCTTTTAAGCTTGGAGGAGTTAAAGCTGCAAAGGCATGGGGTCTGGCCAGATTAGGCAAACACTGCGAGAGGGACAGATACAAATGAGGGCAGCCCGCGTGGCTATGCGCTTTCTCTGCATCTATGCTAACACACACACACACACACACACACACACAAAGAGTGCTGAATCACCCAGCCCAACGCTAAGTTTTCTGTGAGGATCCCAGTGAGCAATGGAGAGCAATGACACGCATGTTAACACATGTATGTGCATTCAATGGCATTGATGCCTCCAGCTGCTGCCACATCAAAAAAGAAAGTATGCCATTATTTTATTTTCACGTGTTTCTGGCAGATATGAAACCTTTTCGAAGCAATTCATGTCAGCTGATAAATTCCAAAATATTTGTTGTTTGAAATTTGCAATAAATTAACCCCATAAAAAATGGCATCAAAACTGCACTCCCTTTTTAAAAATGATTTTTGAAAATATAATACAAAACTGACATAGATACTTGTACAAAAATGGAAAATGGTTTTATATTTCATATTATATTTAAATTCATTGTACTGGTGTACATACCTGCATTCCTATATTAGACCAGCATAATATATATATATAAATAATTTTAACAAATAATGTAAATAATACATTCAATGAAATATTTTAGCTGAGGAACCAAGCCCAGCCCTCAGCTCTCATTCATGCCGGGGTACCCCTGATCTGAAGGGCCGAATTTTACAAATCCAGTTTTTTAGGCAACGAAATTTTACAGATATCACCTGTGATTTGATTCAACAGTGACTTATAATAAGGTAAACTTATGTCAAAATGAAGGCAATTTTAAGTGTTTCAAATGACATCTTTTTTTTCCAGCATGCCCTGTTGCAAGACTGAAATCAGTCCTTCACTCCATGGAGTTCTGTACAATATACTGAGTGAGGTAAGGCACAGTACCATTTGAGTAATACATGATAAACAACAGGCTAATTCCTGTATTATAAATATACAGGTTTGAGTGCTGTGCATGTTATTATACATTAAGAAGTGTGTGATACAGTATAAGCCGAGTACTGTACGGTAAGAAAAGTTGACTATTGCTAGTTATAGTTATGGTTGAGTACACTAAGATAGAGTATAGAGGATTCCATTCAAGGACCACAGAATGTAGTCTACAGCCACAGGCAGACAGACACCCCTAATGTAACCAGACAATCACAGTAATGATGACTGCCTCATTTTGCCATCAGTGTCGAGCACAAACAACATTTTCACAATAGCGTGTTCTGATGCTCAGATGTCCCTGTAGGCATCGAAACAACATGAATAAACTGCAACACGATATACACATTACTCATTTTCTTTAGGGTGCCTCATTTTAAAATCTCATTTCTTAAAGAAAAGGACCACACAAGTATTTCATCGCTTAAGGAAGTGCTCCTGTGTAATGCAAGCAGCAGCAAGGACTAATTCTGATGACAGTATTTTTTTCAATCAGTAATTTTGAGTTGAAAACAAAATTTTCTGCAAGTTTAATATTTCTTTAAATGCTGTGAAATAAAACAATACAGTATATCTCAGTGAATTATCATTCCTTACTCATCATTATTACCACACTAGTCCATTTACAGGCAGACAGAACCCGTTGGCTTCATTGATGGTGAAGAAAACATCACTGTTGTTCTTGGATTTGTGTTGTACTGCCATCTAGTGGCTGTGATGCAAGTTATTTCAACCTGCAAATTTCTGGTGACAATTTGAGCAATTTTACTTATACTGAACCAAAAAATCTGCAAATACATTTAGGAAAGTGTAGTGTTAAATAAATATACGAATATTTAAACATTCTTCAGAACAGTTGTCATGTAGTGTTGTATTGTGATGTGATTACATGAGTACTGTTTCACTTACATTTATTGAGTGGAATCAGCTGTAAGAAGTCAAGTCAAACTAGCTTTCATCGTATATTTTCGATGTTTTTTGTTACTTAAGTCATAATTGAGATGGCAACTAGAAACTTACCTTGTTCTTGCATTGAGAAATACAATGTTTCCCTCTACTGGTAGAATATTGTAACTACAACTTTGAGAACTAGAGGGAACTTTTTCTGTGGGGGGCGAAAAGACAATGTGGCCATCTGTTGGTGGAAGTCTGTAATTGATACTTATAGCACAGGAGGTTTTTTTCATTAGTGTAAAACATGACACCTAACACTGTAAATGTTCATTTATTTATACATAATAATAATTTACTAGAGCACACACTACAATACTAAGACATAACTGTTTCAACACCTATGTCGCACTAATAACACTGGTGTATTTACTACAAACAATTAAACATACTGCAATCATTTGAAAGAGGGTCATACATTTTCAGGCTGTGACAATGGGTCAGTTACTTACCTGTCAGTGCAAAAGTGACATTCAAGTAAAACAAGGAGACTGAAAATCACTCACCTGTTTAATTGGTATGGCCCTTCCACTGCCTATGCTGTCTGTTTTACAGTCAATGCTCTTTGCCTGTTCACTGGCTTTCCGAGACTGCAAGAAAACAAGAGAGTCAATCGGTCACTGGAACACACCACTGAAGGCACAAGGGGGGTGAGGGTTGGCTGGGGTGGGGTCGGGGAGTGTGTGTATATGTGCTTTGATTTTGGTGAGGGAGTTGTTAGAGGTGGGTGTTGTGGGAAGGGAGGGGTGGGGGTGGGGGGTTAAAATTAAACATTGCAAATGAGAAAAAAAAAAACAAAAAAGCTTGAAATAAACAAGCAAAACGGCAAAACAAACAACAGTACACTGACGTGCAGCATTTAAAAATAAGAAAACAAAATAAAAAGAACAATTTACAAGAAACAGACACTGAACACCATCCCAACACACATTTGGACAAAACTACCCCACACAGTCATGACTGTAACCTTCACCCCCCTTCAGACAAGAGTGGGGCAGTCCGCCTCAGTGGAAAACCCAAGTAAACCCAGCTTTGCGCGCCATTTTGCATAGATACACAGACATGTCCTTTCTAAAGTGCAAAGGGAAGGAAGAGGGTAACCGTTAAAGAAGAGAGAGAATAAAATGAACAGGCGGTTACTTTTCTTCACAACATTTCACTGCTACAAGCTTCCGAGTACCTAAAAGGAGGGCAGAAACGAGCAAAATCACAGCAAACAACAGTCGGCTTTGCAAATTGCACAAAACAAGGTGCAAGACTGAAGGAACGCTAGATTCAGGAGGAAGGACAGAGGCAGTGCTTCAACACAGGGCTCACATCCACGATGAACACCTGAAAATTCAGTTAGAGGTTAAGGCTGTGGAAACAAGAACAGTTAAACAGCACAAAAAAGATTGCATCAGTTACTGGCAGACAACACATCGGTACACAACAAAAAGCCAGTAAAGGGAAAAAAAACAGTAACAAAACCAAAAAAATAGCGACCACATGAATTGACCGGTCTTTGGTTCTCACTGACGGGCAGCACTCATACTGGACGTACTCGACAGAGATGGTCTCACTCGCAACATGGTGTGGAATGCCCAGTCGCAAATGGAGAGAGGTAGAGGCGATTTAAAGCAAACCCACTCTAGTATATAATTTTCAACAGTTTATTCATTTTTTTCTTTTTCTTTTTTTTTATACAGACACCATACAAATCAAGTCACAGGTTCACTTCCAAATATTCAACAAGTTAAGTCAAACATTGCAGTTCCCCACAAAATATAGGATGGACAATAAAGGCGTTATATTTATATATTTTCATATATATATTTACTGTATATAATATATTTTCTATAGAATACCATTGTAAATAAAATACAATACAAGATGTACAGCAGTCTATGAATTGGCAATCAGTAAAAGTGCTTTTGTAACAGTTTTTATCTTCATACCAAACCTTAACTGAAATACATAAATAAATAAAATTAATACGAAATCATAAAATAACAAACGAAAACTACATTCATACAAGTCAGTGCAATCCATAACAATTTAAAGTACTTCAGCCAGTACGCACAGCACTATACTTTACTCCTACCCCCTAACCCTATTTGTTATGAAGGCCTTCATAACTGTCCCTACAGCAAAAACCACATATACACCTTTGTGTTTGTCCGTATTCCATTACCTTTCAAGCTCTGAGCTGAAAACAAAGAGAAGTAAAAAGAAGAAAATAAAGGAACCAAAGGGGAAAAAAGAAAGAAAGGAAAAAAAAAAGGAATTAAACGAACTGATAACAGCAACTTGGAATCTTTTTTAGTCCACGAGTCCTTGTTTATGGCAAAGGCAGTGTGATGGGATGTGAGCATTTGTCCATTTAAGGGTAAGAAAAGCTCCAGGGGAGATGTTATTAGGGGGAGAGGGGAGGGGGGAAGGGGTGGGGATCGGGGAGTGGGAGGGAAGGGGGAGTTGGGGGTGGCGGCGGGCAGTTGCAATTCCAGCAGTGCCGAGTTCACATATCTGATGGACTCCGGTGAGTGTGGGTTTTAAGATTTACCTTGTGCATGAACCGGCTGACTCCAACTTTTTTTTTTTGTTTGTTTTACCGAACTTCCTAATGCACGCACTGATGGTGGATTTTACCGTTCTTTTATCTGTGTCTCTCAGGAACGTTATTCTTTTTCGCCACTGTGCACCTCCTGGAGCAATACAGCGTATCGCCCGGGATGGCACCGGGCCCGGAGACGAAGCTACCTGCTTCCTTCCGCCCACCCCTGCTCACTGTCTACTCCGTACTGGGACAGCCCAGACAGGGGGGGGAGCCTTTCACTCATGAGGGGGCAGGTGTGTGGGGTTTTTTTTTTTCGTCCCCCACCATGCTCTTCTAATTCGGAAGGAGGTGGAAAGCCCTTTTTGTCGAGGAAAGGTTGGAAACAGAAGCACAAATCTGCAAATATTGAAAAACAGTTGGCAAACGTTAAACCACTTATTCTTTTTCACTTCCTCAGTGGACACTAAATTTAAGAAAAAAAAAGGGAACAAAAGATAACCGACGATGGAGACACCACCAAGGACACATGGGGTCACTGCAAATGAGGTGGGAGATGTCGATGGTAAGGCGGAGGGAAAACATAGGCCAAAACATCTACCCCCCCTGCCTCCTCACTCCCCGAACTGTGCTTTTATACATAGAAAAAGTATAGCTCTGGAGACATAAAAATAAAAAATACCTTCCAATAATCTCTCTTATAGAAGATAAGATCAGCTTACCACTCTTGAGGTGGTTAACAAAAAAAAAAAGGTACAATGGAAGCTCTAGAAAAAGGACCGATTTTTGCACACTACTGACATCTAGTGACACTTTGTTGTAACAACAGCCACTGGCAGAGACGGGTTAATGCTCAATGGTGCTGGTGAAGGACAGAGGGTGGTAAAGAGACAGGGTGACTGACCGACCAATGCCTGCTGACGCAGCATCCCCTTCCTGAATAAAGCTTTCCTGACGTCCTTCTATTTCCCCCGAGGGAACCCGGCACCCCAGCGACTTCAGTCCTCTCAAAACAGAACCAGTTCGCAAGCTATTTTTTTTTGGAACCGTAACACAGAACTGTCTCGCTTATTAACAACGACAACACACCAGTTTCTGGGAAATGGAAGAATTTGAATGGTGCCCATATATGGCTTTTTTAAAAAGTAAAATCCTATTAAGTTATGTTCAGTTACTACCACCAAGAGAAAGCGTAAATATTCAGATCCGTGTATTGCGCAACATCGGTTAGAGCAGCATTTTATTTGCGCAGCTATGATTTCTAATTCAGCTCTCGGTTGTGCACTTTAAAGTACTACATTACAAATGAACAGAGAAAAAAAAAAAACAAGTTCTGAATATACTAATATTTTGGTACATGTAATAGCTTAAGTCTTTGTGGCAAGCTTGGACTCAATAGGATTCAGTGCTTAATTGCTGGTCTGAGCTCAGATTTGACGGCAACATTCTTAAATTGGACTATTGCCATGCTTTCAACAGCAAATCAGCACTGAAGTAAAATTCACCTCTCCACCACTGGGGCAACACTTTTTTCTCCCCTAGGGTGTCGCAGGCAAAGTATTTCTCCTTAAGTGCTTGAAATGCTAGTGTTATTGTTCCTCTTTTCCCTGGAAATGTTCTCCTGGAAAGATTAAGGAATACACCAGGAAGTCATCATTTTTGAACAGAGATCTCATAACAATCCTTACAACTACGGATTGAGCGCTAGAGCTCGATTTGGTTTCTTGGCTATTGTCACAAAAAGCTGCGAGTTTGTTTCATAAACTGTGCTGTTATTTTTTGACATGGTCACTTCCAGGGTTCCCGATTAACCCATTTATTCAGCTGCCTTACACTCTGACTGGACTTTTGACCTTTCGTAACTGAACTCTGTCCCCTAATTCCGAACTGCATTCATGTTCAGCAGCTAGTCACTTGAAGCATCAACTAATGGATTTTAGACCTCCAAACAATGCTGAACAAGTGGAACTGAAAGTGCACATTCAAGCCAGTCTGTCTGAGTCTGTCTGTTGGTCTGAGTCAGTCGCTCAGACCAACAGCCAGGAGAGTGGAAACGTGTTGGCAGTGTGGCCTAGAGGTTGCAGGTTCAATTCCTGGAGCAAGGCGCTTAACCTGAACTGCTCGAGTACATTTCCAGCTGTACAAAAGAACAACACGTGAAACATAAGCAAACACACTACTTGTTAGTTATTGTCATAACAGCAAATCGTAATGTTCTGGACACCAATGACTTAGGAAACGGGTAAATCTCAGGGTCAGTCTCTACTCCAGAGAGGAGCTGATGTCACAGGTCACATGGTCACTCAGAGTGCCGCGAACACATGATGCAGCTGGCCGTCCGCACCGGCGTAAAACAAAGCGGGGACGAAACAGTTCTCTCCCGACACGTCCGACCGAGCTCGTTAAGACTATAAGGCCACTCCTATTCGTAAGCTGAGAGGAGCTCTCAGACTCCAAGTTTTCCCGGACATGGAAAAACAAAATCCTACAAAAGGGAGTACAGCATAGAATACAAAGTCATAAAAATAAAGCGATTAAAGAGGAATAACACGTGGGGGGGGAAAAAACA